>CM062292.1:305692428-306292428 GCA_031216915.1 Pictodentalium vernedei | reverse complement strand
ACTGAAGCATCTATGGTAAATTGTTCTGTTTGTTTGACAACTTTCTCCTGGTTCTTCTCACTGCATTTTTATATTGTATAGAAATCAAAATTCTTAATGTGTGTGACTGCATGTTTGAACGAGTTAGTGTCTGTTGAATTTCTTTGCTTTTCATTTGCTTGGCTGTTAGAGATGGGCAGTATTGAGAATTTAGGTTTGGTATCAGTTCCGTTATTCTTGGGGGGGGGGGGGGGGGGGGGGTACGACTTAATATATTTACTTACAGAACCAAAGGGGAATTCACACCAGCAAAATGCAGGATAATTAAGTTCTTGTATCATTCTACCAGAGCGCCACAAATTCCACTGCCAATGAGCTCAATAAGCTATTGTTTTGCCAACACAAACCATATCTAAAGTAATTTTATGACCTGTTCCAAACACACCTTAACCCTCAAAGGCCCATTTCAGGCTTTTGTGATCTCAGAACATATGTCATTAACAAGCCATCATAAGGAGGTTGTGCTAACAATAGATAAATCATCTGAGCAGTGATTTCTAGTCAAGTCTTGGCTGTCTGTTAAGGCAGCCAGGACCTGACTAGAAATCACTGCTAAGCTAAAGGACATGTACAGATTGTAGTCTATTGAGAATTCAGGATAATTTCCCAGGCCCTTAGGGGTTAACAAAACTGAAAAGAAAATTAGTCACTTCTTTCATGAAACTGAACCCTTCAACTGCTATCAAACCTCAAGAAGGCCTTACAAGTAGTGAATGTAAGAAAATATGAAAATTCAGACATTTTTGGTATTCAATGATGGGTTTGATTCAGTTTTTCGGTATCCCTGTGATATCGCTATCAGAAAGGTTTTTTGGTACATTGCCCATCTCTATTGGTTGTATATATTTTCAAGATTGATAGCCGACTCTCAATCCCAATTAACAGAATTCTAATAATTTGAATAAATAGTCTTGTAATAAACTGAATATTAAAATTAGTGAAATAGATAAACAAATTAGTAATTTGAATAAACCATTACTAATTTGTTATTTCAAATTAGTAAATAAACATTGCCTGATACGTCCTCGCTGTCGTAATATAAGACTCCTCTTAAAGCAGTTTTCTAGTTCAACACTTTTGAAAAATACTTCTTTCAATTTAACAATTTTTGTCAAAAGGAATGTTTTTTGTAAGGATTAACTCCTTGCAGGCTTCTGGCAGACATTTCTGCCCAGGACACTAAATCTCTTGCAATTACAATAAGTCAAATTTGGGGATATTTAACCAAACTTTCCCCTGTGAGTTGTATAGAGATTTTAACCAATAATTTCCTGTGTCAAATTTTCATGAAATTTCATCAAATCTGGTCATGGCTACTCCACAGCAGCCATGACTAGATTTGATGAAAAATATTTTAAAATTACTCATCAATTAAAAACTAAGATGTGAAAGTGAACTATACCATAATTGTTGTGTGTTTTCAACATTACCCAATACAATACAGAAACTGAGAAAAGAGCTAGGTACACCATGCTTGAAATCCGATCTATGTGAAAAAATAGGTTTGTTTCAGTGTGCTATTCCAGTTTACTATTCCATGTAAACCTAAACTTAGGTTTTATAATTCCTATGGAATGGTTCGTTTGATGAGAATTGTATTCCACCTGAAAACTGCTTGATGTTGCTGATGAAATGTGCGGTATGGGCGCATTGTTGGGAGGAGTGATAAACAAAGCATAAACATATCCCTGCTTTCATTTTTAAACTTATCTTAGAAAACCATCATTAAAAGGCCCTCATAAGAAACTTTCCAATGATGGTGTCAGAAATTGCGTTACTGCTATCACAAAAATAAAATGGCCAAAAAGAATCTATAAATAAACTTAGCACACTCCATCATCATATGATGACCAGTTGTGGTGGAAAGTATTTGTCAAGGAACAAGCTGTCAGAATGTTATTTTTATTTCGTAAATTTTGACTCTAATCTGTTTGTTTAAATATCCCAGGTAAACAAATCTAAATGAGGAACTTGGAATTTCCATGTGATCTCAATTCCGGTGCATTTGACCAATGATTGATTTGATTTATTTAGACAAGTTCCTTCTCTATAATGAAAACATGAAAATTGATCGTGTTTTGTATCACCACATGTGCAGTACAACTTTATTTTTATTGTACAGGCAGAAAAGTGAAAATCATGTGTTTTACATTAATAGGTGCATGATAAATTCTATTCTGGGCAGGAATATCTGCCAGCAGCAAGGTCACTTTCAGCATTTTTGGAAATCTCATGACTGCTGCCCACTTCACAGGACATCCTCCCCAGGCATGGATACCTGGTCCTATTTTACCAGTAATGCAGCACTCGTTTACCACAGTAAACAAGCACTCCTTCACTTCCTGGAGTTCCCACAGAGACATTTTGGAAGTATATTCTCCAATAAGAAACAAGAGCAATGCGATGTGTGGCTTACATCCCATCCTGCAATACCACAGATAGCCCAACTATCTATTCATATATACTGAGTCAAAAAGAAAGTATGACAGAAACAAACATGAAAAAATAACACAAGAGGCCCCAGGGGGCCTGAGGGCGCTCACCTGACATGGTAGTCTAAATATCAAACCAGGGACTTGACTTGAATGAGCTGCATACGCCCCTCCTAAGAAAAGCATATACCAACTAGATGAAGCGATTGTGCCCACACAATACACAGGATTTTCCTTCTATTTTCAGTTCCTGCACTTTTACGTCCCAAAATTGAGATAAGTACATAAAAACAGATTTTTTTCCCAAACAAAATACTTTCAGCCTAAATTTTTTTCTTCTTCTTAAAACGCATAAAAAACGAAAAACTAATTTCAGGATTTTGGTCCAAAATTTTCTAAGTCCCACCCGGACCCCAAATTTTCAGGGTAAAAAAAAAAATTTTTTTTTCTCTTAAAATTGACAGAAATGCATAAAAAACAAAAAAAACATTTTTTTTCGGATTTTGGTCCAAAATTTTCCAAGTCCCACCCGCACCCCAAATTTTCAGGGTAAAAAAAAAAAATTTTTTTTCTTTTAAAATTGACAGAAATGCATAAAAAACAAAAAAAACATTTTTTTCGGATTTTGGTCCAAAATTTTCCAAGTCCCACCCGGACCCAAAATTTTCAGGAGAAAATTTTTTTTTTTTTTATGTCTTAAAATTGACAGAAATGCATAAAAAACAAAAAAAAAATTTTTTTGGATTTTCGTCCAAAATTTTCTATGTCCCACCCGCACCCCAAATTTTCAGGGGAAAAAAAAATATTTTTTTTTTGTCTTAAAATTTACAGAAATGCATAAAAAACAAAAAAAAAATTTTCGGATTTTGGTCCAAAATTTTCTAAGTCCCACCCGCACCCCAAATTTTCAGGGTAAAAAAAAAAAAAAATTTTTTTGTCTTAAAACTGACAGAAATGCATAAAAAACAAAAAAATTTTTTTTCGGATTTTGGTCCAAAATTTTAAGTCCCACCTGCACCCCAAATTTTCAGGGGAAAAAAAACAAAAAATTTTTTTTGTCTTAAAATTTACCGAAACGCAGAAAAAACAAAAAAAATTTTTTCGGATTTTGGTCCCAAATTTTCTAAGTCCCACCCGCACCCCAAATTTTCAGGGTAAAAAAAAAAAAAAAATTTTTTTGTCTTAAAACTGACAGAAATGCATAAAAAACAAAAAAAAATTTTTTCGGATTTTGGTCCAAAATTTTAAGTCCCACCTGCACCCCAAATTTTCAGGGGAAAAAAAAAAATAATTTTTTTTTGTCTTAAAATTGACCAAAACGCAGAAAAAACAAAAAAAAATTTTTCTGATTTTGGTCCAAAATTTTCTAAGTCCCACCCGCACCCCAAATTTTCAGGGTAAACAAAAAAAATTTTTTTTGTCTTAAAACTGACAGAAATGCATAAAAAACAAAAAAAATTTTTTTTTCAGATTTTCGTCCAAAATTTTCTAAGTCCCACCCGCACCCCAAATTTTCAGGGTAAAAAAAAAAAAAATTTTTTTGTCTTAAAACTGACAGAAATGCATAAAAAACAAAAAAAAATTTTTTCGGATTTTGGTCCAAAATTTTAAGTCCCACCTGCACCCCAAATTTTCAGGGGAAAAAAAACAAAAAATTTTTTTTGTCTTAAAATTGACCGAAACGCAGAAAAAACAAAAAAAATTTTTTCGGATTTTGGTCCAAAATTTTCTAAGTCCCACCCGCACCCCAAATTTTCAGGGTAAAAAAAAAAAAAATTTTTTTGTCTTAAAACTGACAGAAATGCATAAAAAACAAAAAAAAATTTTTTCGGATTTTGGTCCAAAATTTTAAGTCCCACCTGCACCCCAAATTTTCAGGGGAAAAAAAAAAATAATTTTTTTTTGTCTTAAAATTGACCAAAACGCAGAAAAAACAAAAAAAAAATTTTTCTGATTTTGGTCCAAAATTTTCTAAGACCCACCCGCACCCCAAATTTTCAGGGTAAACAAAAAAATTTTTTTTTGTCTTAAAACTGACAGAAATGCATAAAAAACCAAAAAAATTTTTTTTTCAGATTTTCGTCCAAAATTTTCTAAGTCCCACCCGCACCCCAAATTTTCAGGGGAAAAAAAAAAAAAATTTTTTTGTCTTAAAATTGACCAAAACGCAGAAAAAACCAAAAAAAATTTTTTTGGATTTTCGTCCAAAATTTTCTAAGTCCCACCTGCACCCCAAATTTTCAGGGGGAAAAAAAACAAAATTTTTTTTTTGTCTTAAAATTGACAGAAATGCATAAAAAACAAAAAAAACATTTTTTTCGGATTTTCGTCCAAAATTTTCCAAGTCCCACCCGGACCCAAAATTTTCAGGGGAAAATTTTTTTTTTTTTTATGTCTTAAAATTGACAGAAATGCATAAAAAACAAAAAAAATTTTTTTCGGATTTTCGTCCAAAATTTTCTATGTCCCACCCGCACCCCAAATTTTCAGGGGAAAAAAAAATAATTTTTTTTTGTCTTAAAATTTACAGAAATGCATAAAAAACAAAAAAAACAAATTTCCGGATTTTGGTCCAAAATTTTCCAAGTCCCACCCGCACCCCAAATTTTCAGGGTAAAAAAAAAAAGAAGATTTTTTTGTCTTAAAACTGACAGAAATGCATAAAAAACAAAAAAAATTTTTTTCGGATTTTGGTCCAAAATTTTAAGTCCCACCTGCACCCCAAATTTTCTGGGGAAAAAAAAAAAAAAATTTTTTTTGTCTTAAAATTGACCGAAACGCAGAAAAAACAAAAAATTTTTTTTCGGATTTTGGTCCAAAATTTTCTAAGTCCCACCCGCACCCCAAATTTTCAGGGTAAAAAAAAAAAATTTTTTTTTGTCTTAAAACTGACAGAAATGCATAAGAAACAAAAAAAACAAATTTCCGGATTTTGGTCCAAAATTTTCCAAGTCCCACCCGCACCCCAAATTTTCAGGGTAAAAAAAAAATTTTTTTTTGTCTTAAAATTGACCAAAACGCAGAAAAAACAAAAGAAAAATTTTTTCGGATTTTCGTCCAAAATTTTCTAAGTCCCACCCGCACCCCAAATTTTCAGCCTAAATATGAACCCAGGGATTTGGCTTCAACAAACTTGAATCTCACCCCCCTAAGGATGGTGCATACCAAATATCAAAACATTCTTATTGCTAGATCTGAAGAAGATTTTTCAAAAATACTCCTCATACTGCACTAATTTAAACATTTGGGCTCCCATAGAGAGCCCAAATATCAACCCAGGCAATTCATTTCAATAAACATGTGAAACAATCTTCCAAAGATGTTATATGTGAAATTTTAAAGCTTTTGGAGCAGTGCTTTCGGAGAAAAGTAGTCTTATGTTTTTCCCATTACCCACAGTGTTAAAAAATGCTGACTCAGCACTTTTTCAAAGTCCCCAAAAAGTACCCCATCATAAAACCGATGGCAATTTTTTTTTATCATTCCATTCTGTTGGTCCTAAGGAAGCTTCACAACAAATAAGAATTCTCAGTGCCGTGTAGTTTTGGAGATATGGGCGTTTTCATTTTTTTCTATTTTTAGCTCCTGTGCTTCCCACGGGGCTATGGGGAAAAAAAATTCGGCATAAATTAGGTACTTATGACCCAATAAGCACTCATGTAAAATTTGGTTCAAATCGGCCTCGCGGTTTGGAAAATAGAAATTTGGGGCGGGGCCAAAATTTTTCCCCCTCCTTTAACATCGTCAAATATAGCCCCTCCAACTTCTCTTGAACAAACTTGAGTCTACACCTCAAAAGGAAGCTGCATACCAAATATCAAGTCTCTGCTATTGCTGGTTCTTGAGAAGAAGATTTTTTAAGAATTGGAGCATTTTTGCCCCATCCCTCTGCTCAATGTGAGCCGAAACCTAATTTGACAAAAAATCAAAGTCCGCAGACACAACCCCTTCTCACATGAAATTTCATTAATATGCGGCCAGTGGTTTGGGAGAAAAAGCCCAAATACCACCTTGACGACGGACGAAAAGTGATCAGAACAGCTCACCCTGACTTTCAGTCAGGTGAGCTAATAAAGGATGAAATATAATAGTTCTAATGTTGCATGTTTGTGGACAAGAAGTCATGCAAAGAGTTTAATGACATGTTGTTGTTGTCCACCCAACCGTATACAATTTTGCTACAGATTTCAAAATAGCGCATGCTACCCAATAATGTCAAATTGAATCGGTGACTGACGATTTTGATTTTCTTTGTGTTGTGTTGTGCTAGAGAGCTAGGGTTATTGAGAAAAGACGCTTAAGTTTTTGTCTTCCAACATTTTAAAAAATGCCAAGGTTAACCGAAAATCAGAGGTTGCGTGTCATTGGTATGCATGAGGCTGAGATACCTCCAGATGAGATCGCTGCTGAGTTTGGGGTCACTATTTACCATCTCATTGGAAGGTATAGAAGCACTGGATCTACTGCTGACCGACCGCATTCAGGTCGATCAAGAGTTACGACCCCTGCACAAGACCGACATATCAGGATGTTTCACTTGCGGGACCGCTTCCTTCCGGTGATGAGAATCAGTGCACAAACTGTCTGCAACAGGCTCGCTGAAAACAGCATCTGAAGTAGGCATCCATACCACAGACAAATCCTTACCCAATGTCATCATACCATCAGAATGGAGTGGGTGTGTCAGCATGTTCGCTGGACTCGGCAGCGTTTGGAGCACAGATCTTTTTAGTGGTGAATCACGATTTTGTCTATGGCATGCTGATGGTAGGGCAAGAGTGTATCGCTGACAAGGAGAACGGTTTTCTGATGTTTGCGTGGGGAATGCAACCATTTTGCCGGGGGTAGTGTAATGATTGGGCAGGAATTTCCTTGCACCATCAAATGCCGTTGATCTTCATCAATGGTAATCTGAAATGACAGTGATATAGGGACAAAATTCTTAATGTTGTTGTTATCCCGCGGTTCAACGCTAATGTCGGATTGCAGTTATTCTAGCAAGACAGTGCCCGATGTTACATGGCACGTATCTGTCGTGACTTTCTTGATGAGCAGAAAGTCTTCTTCCCAGGTCTCCACTTTCACCAGATTTGTCGCCAATTGAGCATCTTTGGGATCAATTGGACCATCGAGTACGAGTTCATGATCTTCAGACGTTAGGCGAGTTACGTAATGTTTTAAGGCAGGAGTGGAATGCAATACCACAGGGTGACATCCATTTAAGAGACAAATAGTGGACATACACATTATCAACTGCATTTGTGAACTTCTCATTTCACCCCATGTCTGAAATGCAACGTCCTGATGTGACACTGGCAACAATAAGAACAAGACATTATGCAAATTCATACAGCCAGACTCGAAATATGAATTTACAATAACTTGTTTCGGATTAAAGTCAATAATCCTAAAAGATGGCTCCTCGAAGTTTATTATAGTTTCGTTTTGGACTCATTATATATAGAGGGATCCTGTCAACCCTTTATCCAAAATATCGGACAAAACTGGCTGGCACTATACATAAAAATCATAATGCAATTTTAATTTTTTTCATTTCTTGTCTCAAAATATTAGCTTATGACCCCTCATTGGAATGAGCTCACAAGCTAATATTTTGATGGCAAAAATGAAAAAAAATAGTTATTCAATAATTTTATTTGTAAGTGTTGTCTTCCTTTAGGTTAGTTAAAGAGTTAATTGAATAGCCACTTGCCAGAGAAAAATATTCATTACGAATATACAACTAACAGAAATTGTGATATTATCCTATCTTCTAGTTATAAACTGGGCACTTATTCTATTAATATATCTTGTTTAACAGAGGCTCTGTCAAACAAAATATAGTAGATTAAATACCTGAACTGGATGTATTGAGGCCAAAAATTTTTATTCATGTGGTGAAATTAGTGAATTTAAAGTGTAATTCTTACAAAAATTTTTTTCTATTAACAGGAGTTTACTTTCTACCTTCTAAATACAATCAACAGGTTAAATGTGTCTTCAGTGTATGGTAAATATGGAGAGGAGATCAGTAAGAAGTACAGGGATATAGTTATTAAACTGCTCAGTAGAAATGCAAGGGTAGTGATATCAGGGATCCTTCTCGTTGAGCGGAATTCCAGGATTATGACACTGAATGGAGAATTGGAGGAGAACTGTGATGATTAGGTATACCCTTTATTGATCTGGGACACGTTTTGGGGTAAGTTGAGCATGTACAGGCAAGATGGCTGCACCTCAGCAGGACAAGGACACAGGTGGTGGGTAAAAAAAAAATTCTACAGGTAGCAGAGCCTTTTTGCAGATGAGCAGGGTGGGCGGCCTGAGGACACAGATGGGGTGAACAAGAGCGAGTGGAGAGATCAAGATTATGAAGGTTATCATCTGGAAACAATAGAATCAATATGTGGAGGTCAAGAAATCCTGGTGCTCTGAAAGTTGGGTACAGCAACATCCAGGGTCTCCACAGAAAAGTACGTGAAATAGCTACACTGATCGAGGGAGAGGACTTGATGTCATGGGCTTAAGTGAGACATGGTTAAGATATTAGGAACGGGTAGACCAAGTAAGGGAGTGCTTGGGGATAGGTGTAGGATGAACTGAAGGTTAGAAAAAAGGTGGAGGATTTATAAGAGGATTTATCCCTTTGATACTTTTGTACGTCTTATGACGTACTAAATCAAACAGTGCATTAATACTTTATGGTCATCTGTTTTGTTACTATTTTTAGATTTATTAAAGTTTTAACCTCAATTCTTGGGGGTGCGGTGGCATTGCGGTAACCGATTCTCATCAGATTACTGAAGTTAAGCAACATCGAGCCCGGTTAATCATTGAATGGGTGACCGTCTGAGCAATCAATTCAGACTCCCGCATTGTGTCCTTGGGCAAGGCACTTAATCCTGATTGTCCACATGGGAGCACGATGACGCCCGATGGTATGCATGTCTTCAACCAATCTAACCCTGTCTGTGCTGCAGTGTGGAGTTACGATGTTGGGGAGATGACAGCTGCTTGTCGTTGCTTGGTGGTTTTCTCCCGAAAACCTTTAGAACAGTCTACAGGTCATAATTATGAAGGGATTTTATTGTAGCTTGGTAGGATGACTCCAAATATTGTCTAGATGAGAACACCCCCTTTTGGTCGTGATCATTCAGCCTTTATGGCTGCCCGTGCCCAAAGACCTTTAGCATAGTCTACAGGTCATATTTATGAAGGGATTTCATTGTAACTTGGTGGGTTTGACTTTATATAATGTCTAGATGAGAACGTCCCCTTTTGGACACAATTGGGCAACTGTGACAGCTACAGGGGCCCGAAGCCCGAAAACCTTTAGAACAGTCTACAGGTCATAATTATGAAGGGATTTCATTGTAGCTTGGCAGGATGACCCCAAATAATGTCTAGATGAGAACATCCCCTTTTGGTCATGATCATTCAGCCTTGATGACTGCCCGAGCCCAAAAACCTTTAGCATAGTCTATAGGTCGTATTTATGGAAGGATTTCATTGTAACTTGTTAGGTTGACTCCATATAATGCATAGATGATAACATCCCCTTTTGGTCATGATTGGTCAACTGTGATGGCTACAGGTGCCCGAAGCCCGAAAATCTTGAGCACAGTCTATAGGTCATATTTATGAAGGGGTTTCATTGTAACTTCGTAGAATCACTCCAGATGATGCCCAGATGAGAATGTCCCCTTTTGGTTGCGATCATTCAACCATGACGGCTGCCCGAGCCCAAAGCCCGAAAACCTTTAGCACAGTCTTCAGTTCATATTTATGAAGGGATTTCATTGTAACTTGGTAGGTTGACTTCATACAATGTCTAGATGAGAACAGCCTCTTTTGGACACCATTAGGAAACTGTGATGGCTACGGGGGCCTGAAAACCTTTAGCACAGTCTACAGGTGATATTTATGAAGGGATTTCATTGTACCTTGGTAGGATGACTCCAAATAATGTCTAGATGAGAACGTCCTCTTTTGGTTGCGATCATTCAGCCAAGATGGCTGTCCAAGCCCAAAACCCCAAAACCTTTAGCATAGTCTATAGGTCATATTTATGGAAGGATTTCATTGTACCTGTTAGTTTGACTCCATATTATGCCTAGATGATGACATCCCCTTTTGGTCGTGATTGGTCAACTGTGATGGCTTCAGGGGCCCAAAGCCCGAAAACCTTGAGCACAGTCTACAAGTCATATTTATGAAGGGATTTCATTGTAACTTAGTAAGATCACTCCAGATGATGCCCAGATGAGAATGTCACCTTTTGGTTGCAATCATTTAACCATGATGGCTGCCTGAGCCCAAAGCCCAAAAACCTTTAGCACAGTCTACATGTCATATCTATGAAGGGATTTCATTGTAACTTGGTAGGTTGACTTCATATAATGTCTAGATGAGAACGTCCCCTTTGGACGCAATTGGGAAACTGATGGCTACAGGGGCCCGAAGCCCAAAAACCTTTAGCACAGTCTACAGGCCATATTTATGAAGGGATTTCAATGTAACTTGATAGGATGACTCGTTTTGGAATAATTTCACTGTAACTTGGTAACTTTCGTTGATATACGTTAACTGTGAGGGCCACATACATTAACTGTGAGGTCATATTAACCCACCCCTCAGTACAGTGTACACCTCTTATTATTTTTTATCAAAAACATAGCATACAGGGAACAGAAATGAACATATTCCCAATTATCACAATTCTTGTCTTATTTCATAATCCTTTCATAAACATTGAACATTATCCTTTTCATCAAACACAACACACAAGTTAAGCAACAGTGTCACAGACATTTTCATTTCCTAAATCGTGCTCAGTGACAACCATTGAGCCAAATGTTATCACACATTAAAATACTATTATAATCCTGCTGTCAAGACTTCTTAATCACTAATGTGAAAAATATCTTTCCGACGTTTGTCGTCGCATTTTGAAAAACGTTGAAGAAACTGAATTCCCAGTGATGTTTGTATGTCAGGATAATTAAAGTCTCAAAGGGTTAAAACCATCGTTGATCACAGATCTGGCAGATGTCAGTACTTCGGCAGAGGTATCTAAAGAAATTAGATAGGTGAAGGGTAATCTAATAAAAAACAAAAGTGTTGCCATTGGGATTGTGTACTGTGTGGTGGAGGGAAGCAAGGTCCAATATCACAGAATTAGAAAATAGGGAACTCGTTGCAATTCTGACATATGGGTGACAAGGAAGAAGGCATCCAGGGCAGGGATAAGGAAGTCAACAGGAAAGAAAGAAAGCTGTTAAGACTTCACAAGTGAGCATGGTCTGAAGATTCTGAATAGGGATGCAAGGTGTAAGGGGAAGTAGACCTGGGAGAGGAAAGATAGAACAATAATCGACTTTATTCTCACATATATCAGTTTATGGATGGGGAGGTAATAGAGGTAGAGGTGGATCGATGATGAGAGTAAAAGGGAGTTGGATAATGACCACAACTTGATTACAGTTATGATCAGAGGCAAAAACACAGTAAGAAGCAAGGGAAGCTTCAAGGAGACTTAGGGAGTCAGAAAGGATGCTGACTGAATGAAGTTTGAAGAACAATTGAAAACAAAGCTTGTGATATGTACACAGGGAGGCCAATGTCCAGGAAATGGCAGATGCCATAGTTGTGAGCCTAGTGGGGGGAGGGAAGGAAAGTATGGAAAGATTAGGGTGCCAACAGCGGATCCTGGGTACAGAATGAATGGCATAGGGAACCCAATGGAGTGCCACAGTGAAGTCAAGAAAAACATACAGAAATTTGTGTGCTGCAAAATAAAAACAGAGGAGGTACAAAAAGTAGTCTCAAAATTAAGGAATGGAAAAGCGGGATGGATGGATGAAATTTATAAAGAGTTCCTACAAAATGGGGGAGAGGAACTCTGAAAAAGCTTAATGGCCCTATTCAATTTTGCCATAGAAAAACAAGAGGTTCCAAAAGAGTGGAGAGAAAGCAAGGTTACATTTATACACAAAAAGGGGGAAAGGATGCATTGGACAGTTATTGGGGGATTTCTGTCCGTAGCAACACTGAAAAAGTTTCCTGTAAAGTCCTGCATGGAAGATTAGAGGATGTACTCAAAGAGAAAGGATTTCTGGAAGAGATCCAGAATGGCTTCAAGAAGGGAAGGAGATTAAATGTTACATACCATCTTTTCACAGTGTCGCAAAAGAAAAAATCTGCGAAAGACAAAAGAAAAAGATGTTTATGACCTCTCTGAATGTGAAAAAGGCATATGATAGAGTATGGAGAAAGCTTGAGGTCATGGGCCTGGGAGATGAGTTTGTTGGAAGTCTGAAAGCATTGTATAAAGGATATTTATTTATTGATGTTTAAGGTCACATATTTATGCACAATGGCTAATCATGACCGTGACAGTTTTACGGGTGGAGGAAGCCGGAGTACCCGGAGAGAACCACCGAGCAACGACGAGCAGCTGCCAGCTCCCCAACATCGTAACTCCGCACTGCAGCACAGGCAGGGTTAGATTGGTTGAAGACATGTGGACCATCGACGTGCAGTACGCCTTAGTACACGGCGTCATCGTGCCCCCACGCGGACAATGGAGATGAATTGGACAAGGACACAACGCGGTTGCCGCAGGTGGGATTCGAACCAAGGACCTCTCGGCTTGCAGCCTGCACCTCTACCAACTGAGCCACCGTGCTCCCATTGTATAAAGGATAAAGGTGCATAAGTTAACTTTGCATGGGTAAATTATGTGTGCCATGGAGATGAACTCTTGCATAGCGATGGGGAAAGGTTGGGGGAGAGGGGGGGGGGGGGTGCAGCAGTTGGGGGCCTGAAGATCCTATCTTTTGCAGATGGTAGGAGGGGGAGTAGAGAAAATGCTGGCAATTGTTAGGAGATATGGGAACAAATGGAGACTCAATCTAAATGAAAGCAAAAGCAATGTTATACCAGTAGATCATAAAGTGGAACTGGAACCTACTTGAAAGTGGAGAGGGGGGAGGGGGGAGGGGGGTCTGTATTCTGGAAGTAGCAGCAAACTTCTTAGTGTAGGACAGACATGTGACTACGGGTATTTAAGCATAAATATAAACATTACAGGAAGAGGCATCTACAGAAACTACATCAATAAACTGAAGAAGAGGCAAATCCTTAATCAAATGAAACTTATAGAAAGAAACAGGTTCAACAAGGTTTTCATGGGAAAAACAATTTGGGAAATCCAGGCCAATGGCTATGGGGTAGAGTAAAGCAATGAGAGGTGAGCTTGGGTGGATTAAGGACAAGATAGACTCAAAGTAACTCTGCTATTTTAACTATTTGTTAAATCTCCATGACAGCCGTTGGTGTAAATTAATGTTTCAGAATATTTGGAATCTAAACCTAAAGACAAGGTGGCTAGACCAAGTGAGGGAGTTAATAGAGAGCTATAGAGTTCAGACTTAGAAGTGGACACAAACCAGGATAAAAACAAGAGATAGTGACTCGGAAGTGACTATGCCCCCAATGTGGCAATGACCCTCATCTGTGACCTTGACCTCCAACAAACAAAAAAATTTTGTGCACAACACATCGTCTCCCCATAAGCAACATGTATGCCAAGTTTCAACAAAATCCAACAAAGCATCTCAAGAGTTATGGAGCAGACACAAAAATATTCCTGACAGACAGTTGACCTTGATCTGTGACCTTGACCTCCATCGAAAAGAAAAAAATTTTGTTCGTGACACAGCATCTTCCGATAAGCAACAAGTATGCCAAGTTTCAATAAAATCCAAAACAGCATCTCAGAGTTATGGAAGAGACACGAAAATCTTCCTAACAGACAGAGACGGATGGAAATGACAAACACTATATGCCCCCAAAAAATTGGGGGTGGGGGGTGGGGTGGGGGGAGGGGGGATAAAAATTGTCAGAGAAAGAGTCATGGTGGATTGTAACCTGAATTGGAGAGAGGGGTCAAAGCAAAGAGGTCCTTGGGAGGCCTGAGTGATAAAGAGAAGTGAGGTTTTGAAGAGTATGTTGATGGCACCTGTGGTGGGTTACTGTTATTCAAGATGAGGCCACAGTCGCTGGAGCCAAGGAGAAAAACTGGGAAAAACAATGAAAAGGAGTGCCAAATGTGTAATTTAGGCGTAGTGCAAACCCTGGAATACTTTCTATTAGAATGTCCAAAATACCAGTCCAACAGAATAAGATTCACCGGGAGTATGATGGAGAAGTGGGATGTGTGGGAGAATGAAGGACATATGGTAAGTGGGTGACAAAAAGGAGAGGGTTAGAATGCATATCAGAGAGATTGGGAAGAATGGGGTATGAGATGTCATCAGGCAGTTTGTCTCAAGTGTTGGGAGGAGAGAAAGGCATGGGGATAATGAGGCATTTGGGAAAAGAGGGTTAACAAGGCTTTCTCACCTCAGAACTGCGACAAAGCAGTGGCCAACCAAAGTGTTATTATATTTTAAATGGTTTGCTGTTTGTAAATTATATACAGTTTACAGGGTGAACCTTCCCAAATTCAAAAGTAATGTACAAGAAAAGTAGGGACTCATGTGATCATAAAGCACTCATAAGGATACTCAAAGGAAACTAGAGGCTGACCTGGTGCAAACGCTCACCTGGCTCAAGTTGTCAAAAAGAGATGAGTGTGTCAGTAAGTGATGGAGAAAAAGAACAATTTTCTGATTTGTCATGACACAACCAAAAGTAACATTTTTTGCTCATTTGTTTCTGCTAGCCCAAGGAGAGCTTACCAAGAAAAAACAAAGCTCTGTTCTGTTAAGTCTTAAAAAAGTGCCTGTACGAAATTTGTTTTGTTTTAGATTCTGGGGTACTCTTTATCCCACCGCAGAGTTAGTAGCAACTTTTGGGGGAAAAATTCACAAGAAGAAGACTTAGTTGATGGAGCATAAGAAAGATGACTATAATTCGGCATTATCTCATTGCAAACAGTGTTAAAATGGGCTTCCCCCTTCGGCATCTCATGACAAAACCAATAGCATTTTTTTTTGTCCATCTGATTCCACTGGTCCTAAGGAAGCTTCATACCAAATAACAGTATTCTGGTCTATCAGTTTTGAAAATATGGCGTTTGAATTTTTTTTTACATTTAGGTCCTTAGGGTTCCCACAGGACTGCAAAAAAAAACAACTAAAAAGTTGACGCAGCCAACAGATGCTCCCCGAAATGCAAACTGATGGAAACAACATACTGATTTTTGCAAATGTATATCTGTGAAATGGTTTAAGCCATATAAAAAAAATACAAAAACATGTGGAAGGACAAGGGTAACAGTACACAGCAAACCTGTTTTAAAAGTGCCTTGGGAAGGAGATTAAACTGGCCTTTGAAGACAAGTTACTGCTTAATAAGGGTGAATGTATAAGCAGGTTGGATTATACATGCCCTGGGCATTTAATAAGATATAAGAAATGTTTTATCACTAGACCATTTATTTTGCCACATTTAAAGGGGCATAACTCTGGAATGGTAAATGCCATAATGGTGAAAAATGAACTTAACCTACGTTTCCTGGTAGGCAGTAAGGTTGCAAAATTACAAGATCATACATCATAGCGAGCTAGAGTTATAATGCAGAATAACTCTGGAACGATAAAGGTCATAATGGTGAAAACTGAACTTGACCTGCATTTCACAGAAGGTAGTAAAGTTGCAAAATTATAAGG
Organism: Pictodentalium vernedei; assembly: GCA_031216915.1. Lineage (NCBI taxonomy): Eukaryota > Metazoa > Mollusca > Scaphopoda > Dentaliida > Dentaliidae > Pictodentalium > Pictodentalium vernedei. Next base: position 306,276,281 of record CM062292.1, on the reverse strand, counting down.
TCACACATCAAAGAAAACTGGAGTTATCATCTAAAAACCTTTGATATTACCATTTTGGGACTTTTCATGGGGGATAACAATGACAATCAAACATGACCTGCATTTCATGGTATATAGTAATGTTTCATTATAAGGCCATACATCAAAATGAACAAGAGTTATCATCCAGAAACCATTGATTTTACCATTTTGCCACTTTTCAAGGTGCATTACTCTGAAATGGTAAATGCCATAATGGTGAAAATCGAACTTGACCTGCATTTCACAATAGGTCTTAAGGTTGCAAAAGTATAAGGTCATACATCAAAGGGAACTGGAGTCATCATCAGGAAACCCATGATTTTACCATTTTGCAACTTCAAGGGGCATAACTCTGGAATGGTAAATACCATAATGGTGAAAATAGAACTTTACCTGCATTCCATGGTAGGTAGTAATGTTACAAAACTAGAAAAACTGTGAGCACTGCTCACTAAATGATACCACCCACTCCCACCAAGAAACATTTTACAACAGTAAAAGTGTGTTTAATGTAAAGGGCACAGACACTGACACCCCCCCCCCCCCCCCACACACACACACATCCACCCCCAAGCTTGAAATGACAAAGCCCATTTTTCAATATGTGAAACTGTAAAAATGAAAATATCTGAAAACAAAATGGACTGTATGTAAAAGAAGGTTTGAAGTTTTCATTGAAATCCATTCACAAGTCTAAAAGAGGTCACAGAGAGAAATGTCAACACCCCCCCCCCCCCCTCTTCCACTCCCCCCAACACGCAAGCTTGAATTGACAAAGCCCATTTTTAAATATGGGAAACACTAAAAATGAAAATATCTGAAAACAAACAAGGAGGTGCACATCTTCAATATATGTAAAAGAATGTCTGAAAGTTTCAATGAAATCTGTTCAATGGTTTAAGAGGAGTTGCGGATAGCAGATCTGTACAGAATGTCAATTGAATTTGACCAAGTTCATTTTTCAATATGGGAAACTGTAAAAAAGAAAATATCTGAAAACAAATAGGAGGTGCACATCTTCAGTGTATGTAAAAGAAGGTCTGAGAGTTTCAATGAAATCCGCTCACTGGTTTAAGAGGAGTAGAAATTTTGGGTGGAGTCCAAAATGTGCCTGCTCCAACAGAAACCCAAAATATTGACCTACAAACTTGCTTGAACAAACTTTAAACACCACCACCAAAGAAAGCTCCATACCAAATGCCTTGCGCAAGGACAAAATGCAGTTATCGCTGGTCAAGATCATAGTGTGGACCTTTCAGTTTGAAGTTCAATACTCTGACTACTGATGCTCACCATGCTCCCCTTTAACAATTAAATTAAGATAACTGCATGTCAGGTCACCAAATGTTTTAGAGATCTGACTGATCCAATTTTTCACAAACTTAAACTGCATAACTTCATGGGTGGGATACAGATTTCAACAAGAGCTTTTGCTGAAGGCAATTATACCCCCATTTCAGTGCTGGACAGATGAAGCATAAATGAATTGAAAACCAAATAAGGACCAAAAAATGCCGATAGGATGACTGATCCAATGTCGAGTTGTGATAGCACAAAAGTGGGTTTAATCATTATCAACTTATCGTCCGGAAACCAAATAATTACAATTTACTATGAGAAGGGTCACTGTGACCTTGACCTTTGACCTAGGGATTCCGAAATAAATAAGGCTCTTTCTTGCACCAATGCCAACCTACCTATGAAGTTTCATGAACATAGGTGGAACCATTGTCAAATTATCATCTGGAAACCAACTGTTTACGATTTATGTTCAAGGTCACTGTGACCTTGGCCTTTGACCTAGTGAGTCCAAAATAAATAGGGGTCTTCCACTCACCTAGGCCAACCTACCTATAAAGTTTCATGAATGTGGGTCAAACCATTATCAAGTTATCATACGGAAACCAATTGTTTACAATTTACTATGTTGAAGGTCACTGTGACCTTGACCTTTCACCTAGCATGTCCAAAATAAATAGGGTTCTTCCTCTCACTGATGCCAACCCACCTATGAAGTTTCAAGAACGTGTGTTGAAACATTATCAAGTTATCATCCGGAAACCAATTGTTTACGATTTATTATGTTTAAGGTCACTGTGACCTTGGCCTTTCACCTAGTGAGTCCAAAATAAATAGGGGTCTTCCACTCACCTAGGCCAACCTACCTATGAAGTTTCATGAATGTGGGTCACACCATTATCAACTTATCATACGGAAACCAATTGTTTACGATTCACTATGTTGAAGGTCTCTGTGACATTGACCTTTCACCTAGCACGTCCAAAATAAATAGAGTTCTTCCTCTCACTGATGCCAACCTAACTATGAAGATTCATGAACATGGGTCGAACCATTATCAAGTTATCATCCGGAAACCAATTGTTTTGATTTACTATGTTCAGGGTCACTGTGACCTTGATCTAGTGAGTCCAAAATAAATAGGATTCTTCCTCTCATGAAGGCCAAACTACATATGAAGCTTCATGAATGTGGGTTGAACCATAGTCAAGTTATCATCTGGAAATCAATTGTTTCCAATTTACTATGTTCAAGGTCACTGTGACCTTGACATTTGACCAAGCAAGTCCAAAATGAATAGGGTTCTTCCTCTAACCGATACCAACCCACCTATGAAGTTTCATCAACATGGGTGGAACCAATCGGCCAACCACCCGCCATTCATCAAACTATGTCGAGTTTGACTTTGTCACAACTTGACTAAAAATTCTAGAAAATTTACAATGTAAAGACCTTAACTCTGGTGAAAAATATGCAAGCATCTTTTTATAACATTTGCAGGAGCAGTTTGTCACAAGGATCCCTCGTTCCAAATTTCATTGAAATCCATCTCCTCACCGCTGAGAGAAAATAATCATGAAACATTGAAAAGTAAGGACTGTAATTCTGGTGGAAATATGCAAACAACTTTTTTATACATCAGATAGTATTTATTTATTGATGTTTAAGGTCATATATTTATGCACAATGGCTAATCATGACCGTGACAGTTTTATGGGTGGAGGAAGCCGGAGTACCCGGAGAGAACTACCGAGCAACGATGAGCAGCTGCCAGCTCCCCAACATTGTAACTCCGCACTGCAGCACAGGCAGGGTTAGATTGGTTGCAAACATGTGTACCGTCGACATCAGTACCCTTAGTACAGGGCATCATCGTGCCCTCATGCGGGCAATGGAGATGAAGTGTCTTGCCCAAGAACACAACATCGTTTGCCGCGGGTGGGATTCAGACCTCTCGGCTTGCAGCCTGCACCTCTACCTATTGAGCCACCGTGCTCCCTACATCAGATAGTTGCATCTATCGATTCGAAACCCCACCATGCCAATGTAAACTTTTTCATAACATGTGCAGGAGGGGCTTGTCACAAGGATCTCTCATACTAAATTACCATGAAATCCATCCAATCACTGCAGAGATGGGCAGATGGCTGGATGGAGATTGGAGATGGATGGATGGATGGATAGATGCATGCATGTAATCCAGTGCCCCACCCCTCCCCCAATATTCTGAGAGTGGGAAATAAAAATAAAACAGGTGCTGAAATTTGATTTATTTGTTGGGGTTTAATGCCACTTTCAAAAGCCAGGGTTACTTCAGGTCGGACAGTATAACGGGTGGAGGAAGTCGGAGTACCTAGAGAGAACCACTGAGCAATGGCAAGCAACTGCCAGACCCCCAATGTACTAACTCCACACAAGCAGGGTTAGCATTGGTTGAAGACAAGACCACCATTGATGTCCAGCACTCCTAAGTACACAACACCACTGTGTCTCCATGTAGGCAATGAGGATCAAGTCCCTTGCCCAAGGACACAATGCAGTTACCCATGGCAGGGTTCAACAGAAGAGCTTTCGGTTTGAAGTTCAATACCGTAACCACTGAACCACCGTGCTCCCTGGGTCTAAAATAAATCTGTAATTCTGTCAAACAATGGAAACAAAAATCCCTGTGAATTATTGAAATTTTCAAATCATTTGGAAATGGCACTATCATAAGAATATTGTGTTTAATAATATGTCAAAATCTGCATAGACATTTTTATGGGATTTTTTACAAGTAGTAAATATCGTGTCTACTTTTGATGATCTGAATTATATTTATAGTTTTAATTTGTTGCACCAAGTTGTTTTTGACTGACCTCTCTAGATTTTTTAGAACATCATTAAATCAGGTTATGACTAGAACTATCACTGAAGGTGATTAATACCCCCGCTTTGGGTTTTTAGAGGAATGCACTTCTGATCACGTAGGCGAAGGCCATAAGGAAATGTATACATAAAGATCATTTTTTGTTGTTGAAATTTGTATTTGCATGTGGCCTTCCACAGAACAGCACTGAATACTTAAAGAGCCCACACATATATGGTTTACATTTGGAAAAACACATTTACAATGTGCAACATGTATTCAAAATCGGTTCATTAATGTAGGAGGAGTTGCACACACAAGAATCCCATTTGAAAACCCATAATAAATCCAAGTTAAAGGGAGATAACCTGGTTAAAATTGTCGCAGATCAAAAATCTTGGAATATGCGCATGTTCACTTAGTAGTGATGATGTCTGAAAAGTTTTGTCCAAATTGATTGATAAATGTAGGAGGAGTTGCGCACACAAGAATTTCGTGTCCGGAAAGACGTACGGACGGACGTACAGGGCGATTCCTATATAGCCCCCACTTCTTCGAAGCGGGGGTATAATAATCAAAAGGTGGCTTTGACATAATTTTTAACAACAAATTCAACAAACTGTTTCATCTCTCATTAAAAAACAAATTCCCACACATAAACCCAAACCTCCACCCACCCCTCTATCACCTCATGCTACTCTGGGTACTATCCCTGCGCTAATTAACTCTTTGACAGCTGAGATTTTAAAAATTTCTCATGAAAGCTGTTGAAAGCATTGTTAAAGGTGCAGTAGAAATAAAACATTGACTTGACTGCAACAGTGCTAATCTAAGTTTGACACTCTTCCTAATGAACTGGCTGCATCCACATGTGTAGTTTACAAATTGATCAGTTGAAAACAAAATTATTTTTCAAAACATTTCAGCAAAACCATATCGTATGATTCCTCACTGGAAGAAACTTATCAAATTTGTTCCAATGAGGGGTCACATGATGTTATTTTTTGAGAAAATTTTAAAAAAAAAAATTAAAATAAAAAATATGTTGGTATAATACGAGTTGGACAAAGGGTTAAAAGGAAATCTGACATGTGAATATTCCTTCATAAAAATTGAAAATGATCAGCTATGGTTATGGCTATTCACTAAATTCAATTCACAAAAAGTGTTTTGTTACTATTTATTGGACAATTCATACAGACAGTATTTGTTGAATTGTAAAGAAACAAAATTATCGGGACATATTTTTTATTACTAGTAGGGAGTGTGGTGGCTCTGTGAATAGAGCATTGCACTTTAAACCACATGGTCTATGGTTTGAAGACCAGTGATAACTGCAATGTGTCCTTGCGGAAGATACTTAATCTGGATCGCCCACTTGGGGCATGGTGTTGGAGTGTACTTAAGTGTACTGCACATCGTTGGTGCGTGCACTTGCTTTCAAAAGCTGCTAACTCTGCTTGGGTAGAGTTAGTAAGTTGGAGAGTCTGACAGTTACTTGCCACCATTTGGTGGATCTCTCCAGCTAGCTTCACCTGTTAAACTATGGCTATGTCGTATGATCCTGGCTGTTGAAGGTGTCATTAAACCTCAATAAACAAACAAAAAACGAACAAATATGTTACTTGATAAGTACCAAAATCCATGTAGGAACCCCGGAAAGTGGAGCACAGCTTGTTTACTGTGATAAACAATTTCTGTTAACCCTTTACCTAACATGAAAAGCAGACGACACTTGCAAAAAAATATTCTTGAATAACTATTATTTTCATTTTTTGTCTCAAAAACATAGGTAATGTCCCCTCATTGGACTGAGCTCATTCCAATGAGGGATCATAACCTATGTTTTAGATACAAAAAAATGAAAAAATAATGAAAATTAATTGGCGATTTTTTAGAATAGCGCTGGCCGGTTTTGGCAGTTACGTTAGGTAAAGGGTTAAACTGATGAAGTAGAACCCAGTAATCACTTCCTGCAAAGCAGCCATTTCCTGAATTTAAATGAAATTTAACTGGGTCTATAGAAATAAGAAATCATTAATGACAGGATTACTCCAATATACAGTGGTATATTTTGTGAAAAGATCCTGCATTATGATGCTCCTAGGTAAGATCATTTTTGTACTGGCAGGAAAATCTGCCTGCTGTTGCAGCAGGCAGAGACTTAATTTAGAATTATATTTACACTATTTAAATGTTTGTAACTATTTTAGTGCCATGACCTGTTTGTTTAACACTTTTGGCATGATAGGTGACTTGCGTAGTCAGCATAGATTTTGGTTGGTGACTATAGTCGACATTTTAACCAATTGTGAGTGTAAATCTCCAAGTGCTATTCAATCACATAACTGTTCCTATGTTTCATGCACTGTTTCTATATTCTATGCAAGAGCAACTATAGCATATTTGTTTCAATAATTCTGGTTGCATTATGTTTATTTTGATTGCAGAATTACACTAGAGTGATGTCACGCATGCAGCCTGACTGTCCCAGCAATGGCAATGCTTAGACGCAAAATAGTCGGAGCCATTACGTGAGTTTAAAGAAAAGTTCCGAAGGAAGTGACTGTTAAGAGTTAAAAATGCATATTGGAGGAAAGAAAGAAAAAAAAAATGCCTAATTGGCGGGGGCTGGGCAGGGCAATAACTTCATCAATTTTCATTGGATGATTGTGATCATCAAACTTGACCTAGAGGCATGTATTGAAAAGAATTGAAATCTGTTAACCTTTGTTTAAGTTATGGCATAAATAAAGTTCGGACAGACAGACGGACTTACAAATGGACAGATGGACTGACGGATGGACTGACAGATAGATGGACGGAGTGAGGTCTGTGCTATATCCCTCTCTTGTGGGAGGGGATAATGAAAGTGTCAATGACACTGTAGCTTAAGTTGGGTGTGTGTTGTGTTTGATGAAAAGGATAATGTTCAATGTTTATGAAAGGATTATGAAATAAGACAAGAATTGTGATGATTGGGAAAATGTTCATTTCTATTCCCTGTATACTACTATGTTTTTAATAAAAATAATATGAGGTGTACACAGTACTAAAGAGCTGAGGGGTGGGTTAATATGACCTCACAGTTAATGTATGTGGCCCTCACAGTTAACGTATGTCAATGACAGTTACCAAGTTACAGTGAAATTATTTCAAAATGAGTCATCCTATCAAGTTACACTTAAATCCCTTCATAAATATGGCCTGTAGACTGTGCTAAAGGTTTTCGGGCTTCAGGCCTGTGTAGCCACGATGGTAGACCGTTGGCAACTAAAAGAGAACATCCTCATCTCAACATTATACTGAGTCATTCTACTAAGTTACAATGAAATCCCCTCACAAATACGACCTGTAGTCTGTACTAAAGTTTTTTTGGTTTTGGGCTCGGGAAGCCATCATGGTTGAATGATTGTGACCAAAAGTGGGCGTTGTCATCTGGGCATAATCTGGAGCGATCCTACAAAGTTACAATGAAACTCCTTCATATATATGACCAAAAGACTGTGCTCAAGGTTTTGGGGCTTTGAGCCCCTGAAGCAATCACAGTTGACCAAACACGACCAAAAGGGGATGTAATCATCTAGGCATTATATGGAGTCAACCTACCAAGTTGCAATGAAATCCTTCCATAAATATGACCTATAGACTATGCTAAAGGTTTTGGGGTTTTGGGCCTGGGCAGCCATCAAGGCTAAATGATCGCGGCCAAAAGGGGATGTTCTCATCTAGACATTATTTGGAGTCATCCTACCAAGTTACTTTGAAATCCCTTCATAAATATGACCTCTGGACCGTGATTAAGGTTTTCAGGCTTCGGGCCCATGTAGCCATCACAGTTGCCCAATTGTGTCCAAAAGGAGTCATTTTCATCTCAACATTATATGAAATCAACCTACCAAGTTACAATAAAATCCCTTCATAAATATGACCTGTAGACTGTGCTATAGGTTTTCGGGCTTTGGGCTCAGGCAGCCATCATGGTTGAATGAGCACAACCAAAAGGGGACATTCTCATCTGGGCATCATCTGGAGTGATCCTACAAAGTTACAATGAAATCCATTCATAAATATGACCTGTAGACTGTGCTCAAGGTTTTCGGGCTTCGGGCCCCTGTAGCAGTCACAGTTGACCAATAATGACCAAAAGGGGATGTCATGATCTAGGCATTATATGGAGTCAACCTAACAAGTTACAATGAAATCCTTCCATAAATACGACCTATAGACTATGCTAAAGGTTTTTGGGCTCGGGCAGCCATCAAGGCTGAATGATCGCGACCAAAAGGGGACGGTCTCATCTAGACATTATTTAGAGTCATCCTACCAAGGTACAATGAAATCCCTTCATAAATATGACTTGTAGACCGTGCTAAAGGTTTTCAGGCTTCGGGCCCCTGTAGCCATCACACTTGCCCAATTGTGTCCAAAAGGGACTGTTCTCATCCAGACATTATATGAAGTCAACCTACCAAGTTACAATGAAATCCCTTCATAAATATGGCCTGAAGACTGTGGTAAAGGTTTTCGGGCTTCGGGCTTGGGCAGCCACCATGGGTGAATGATCACAACCAAAAGGGCACATTCTCATCTGGGCATCATCTGCAGTGATCCTACGGAGTTACAATGAAATCCCTTTATAAATATGACCTGTAGACTGTGCTCAATATTTTCGGGCTTCGGGCACTTGTAGCCATCACAGCTGAACAATCACGACCAAAAGGGGAGGTCATCATCTAGGCATTATATGGAGTGAACCTAACAAGTTACAATGAAATCCTTCCATAAATACGACCTATAGACTATGCTGAAGGTTTTTGGGCTCGAGCAGCCATCAAGGCTGGATGATCGCGACCAAAAGGGGACATTCTCATCTAGACATTATTTGGAGTCATCCTACCAAGCTACAATGAAATCCCTTCAAATTATGGCCTGTAGACTGTTCTGAAGGTTTTCAGGCTTCGGGCCCCCGTTGCCGTCACAGTTGTCTAAAAGGGGACATTCTCATCTAGACATTATATGAAGTCAACCTATCAAGTTACAATGAAATCCCTTCATAAATATGACCTGTAGACTGTGCTAAAGGTTTTTGGACTTTGGGCTCGGGCAGCCATCATGGTTGAATGATTGCAACCAAAAGGGGACATTCTCATCTGGGCATCATCTGGAGAGATCCTACAAAGTTACAATGAAATGCCTTCATAAATATGACCTGTAGACTGTGCTCAAGGTTTTCGGGCTTCGGGCACCTGTAGCCATCACAGTTGACCAATCACGACAAAAAGAGGATGTCATCATCTAGGCATTATATGGAGTCAACCTAACAAGTTACAATGAAATCCTTCCATGAATATGACCTGTTGACTATGCTAAATGTTTTTGGGCTCGGGCAGCCATCAAGGCTGAATGACCGCGATCAAAATGGGACGTTCTTATCCAGACATTATTTGGAGTCATACTACCAAGTTACAATGAAATCCTTTCATAAATATGACCTGTAAACTGTGCTAAAGGTTTTTGGGCTTCAGGCCCCTGTAGCCGTCACAGTTGCCCAATCACATCCAAAAGGGGACTTTCTCATCTACACATTATATGAAGTCAACCAAGTTACAATGAAATCCCTCCATAAATATGACCTGTAGACTGTGCTAAAGGTTTTTGGGTTTTGGGCTTGGGCAGTCATCATGGTTGATAGATCACACCCAAATGGGGAATTTCTCATCTAGACATCATACAGAGTCATCCTACCAAGTTACAATGAAATCCCTCCATATTAAACATGACCTGCAGACTGTGCTAAAAGTTTTTGGGTTTTGGGCTTGGGCAGCCATCACGGTTGACAGATGATGCCCAAAAGGGGACGTACATCATACGGAGTCATCCTACCAAGTTACAATGAAATCCCTCCATATTAAACATGACCTGCAGACTGTGCTAAAAGTTTTTGGGTTTTGGGCTTGGGCAGCTATCGCGGTTGACAGATCATGCCCAAAAGGGGACGTTCTCATCTAGGCATTATACTGAGGCATCCTACCAAGTTACAATGAAATCCCTTCATAAATACGACCTGTAGACTGTGCTAATGGTTTTCGGGTTTTGGGCTCGGGCAGCCATACCGGCTGACGGATCATGACCAAAAGGGGACATTCTCATGTAGACATGATCTAAAACCTGCATATGAAATTTCGTGATGATCAGACAAGAACTAACGGGGGTAGCCTGTCCTTGAAGGTTGAACAGTAAAAAAAACCCCAAAAAACTCACTTGAACCTTCAGTAATAAACTTTAACCACAAACTTTAACCAAAACTCTAAATGTTAACAGACGGACAGATGGACAGATGGACAGACAAAAGTCATTACTTTTGCCCTCACTGTAAACAGTCTGGCTAAAAAGTAACAAACAATAACCAAAACAATTCTACTAAACTCAGAACACTTACATGAAAAATTATCAGTTATAATAGACGATTCAGACTTCAAATTCCAAGACTGATAATGAAAGTGAATTGGAATTGGAATTACAAGGTCATATTTTGTTTGTTCCAACGAGGAGTCAAATGATATGGTTTTGTTGATTTTTTTTTAAAGTATTGGTGGAAAAAAATTAAAATAACAAATTTTGATATCATGTAAAGGGTTTGTGGGGAAATAGGCCAAATAATACAAAGTGGATACGGAAATGTGAATACACCAGGAATTATAAGCTGTCGCATTCGAAGCAAACTAACCAAACTTCACTTTCAGAGAAATCTTATGTAACAATTTGACAAACTTTGAATGGCAGTAATGCTACTCACTGTCTTTTCGCTCATGCATTCCATGGAGAATCATCTGATTGATTTACGATTGCTACATGGAAGTTGCAATTCTTGTATTTTACAGAACTCAAATAAATTGGATTATTGCTGTGAAAAGCTTAGTTGAAAAATTGGGTCATATTTTCGGAATCACAACTTACTGTGCACCAGTGAAGTGAAAGGTGTGCAGATGTTTGATGTTTTTCTTGAAAACATTTTCCCGATGCCAGGATTCAACAATAAATAGCATGCTTCACTTCAAATGGTAGTGAGCAGCATAAGCTCCTCTCCCATTTTCAAAACTGAAGGACTGGTTCAAATAACATTTTTGCCTCACTTATAAATTTGTGACTTTCTCTGGGATACTTGCAACAAGACCATTCAAATGCGGGGGCATAACTATGTTTTTGAGACAAAAAATAGAAAAATAAAATTTGAACTGACAGTTTTTGTGTATGATGCCAGTTACGTAAAGTAAAAGGTTAATGATTTTCTAACTTCTCAAACATTATAAATTCAAGGAATTTTATTATAAAATACAAAGTAATTTTATACAAATTCAGTAATTTTACAAACTTTACAAGTAAGTTCCATTTAACCATTTACAAAAGAATCAGCTGTATCTGTCCTTGTGATTCATAAATTTAATTTAGCAGTTGAAAAATGTTTGTTGTAAATTTCAACAAAACTATATCAAGTGTCCTTTCATTGGAACAAGCTTGTCGAGCTTGTTCCAATGAAGTGGTCACATGATATGGATTCGTTGAAATTTTTTAAAATTTTGGAAAAAAAATAAAAATTAAAATAACAAATTTTTATATCGTGTGCATTGGGTACAGGGTGAATATATACAATGGTTTACAAAACTAAACTTTTAATTGCATGTAATCTCATAAACCAAACTATTTACCACACTTTTATTATAAAATTGTCCTGTTAATTATTGCATATAGTTTATACAATACAAAGCTTGTTAACTGAATATAATATTACATAATCAATCTGAATCTATCAGAAATTTGTGCAAATGGTCACAAAAAATATTTGTTTGCCTTAAAAATCATTTGACTTCAATACTTCCACTGTTTACATCTAATCCATACATGTATATCTTCTTTGACAACAGAGCCATAGGGGATCTGTTAAACGAGAAATAATGGACTATAAACAGTGGAACTCATTCAGTCAGATATGGTTCAATAGCATAACCCCGTTAATTTCATACATCCTTCAAACTTTCCATTTACCATACCTTTAGTACAAATTTACCCTTTAAACTGCATATAGAATGTTGATTAAATCTCTGTTAAATGGTAAAGTCTCTGGTTGCATGGTAAACTTATTCTGACTGCCACTAAATTCTTCCCTTTGCCTCAATACTTTCAAAATGAAATTTAATCTAATTTATTATATCTTGTTCGAGCGAGATTTATGAGCTCTGTCGAACAAGTTATAATACAGTGAATTCCATTTAATTGGATATCTTTTAATTGAATAAGATTATTAATTACAAAAAATTCCCAAACACCAAACCAGTTACCATGCCTTAACTTGGTATATGGCGAGATTATAAAATTTCATGATCGACTTTTGAAGAAGAATAATAGATTAAAATCGACTTTACTCATACTCTGTGACCTCTAGAAACAACTACACTGAAAACAATATTTTTAGTCATTAGTTCCACCGGCCGGACTTTCTTTAGGCATGCAGGTGTTATGCTGTGTAATAACAATAATGGTAACAGACTGAAATCTGAGAACTCAAATTAATAACAAAAATAATTTGAAATGAAAATGACACAAAATCTTTTACACTATTAGGTTGACAAAAACAAGAGACCTCTCAGCCTAGCTAGCTCCACCCAGGGTCACTACATCTAGGGGAAAATGTTGACGAAGGACGTATGGATGGACAGACAGACAGGTAGAGAGATGGATGGATGGATGGATGGATGAATGGATGGATGGATGGATGGATGGATGGATGGATGGATGGATGGATGGATGGACAGATGGCTGGACGGACAGATGGACGGACGGACGGACGGACGGATGGACATACGGACGGACATACGGATGGACAGACGGATGGATGATAGTCAACTGAACTTAAGGAAAGCTCTACTGACTTTGTCAGGCAGAGCTGAGTTAGTCCAAAATAAAGTTTAACAGAATCCAGTTATCCAGTGATGAAGAAACTTTTCAGCTAGTATTGTAATGTCTTGGGGGCGCGGTGGCTTACTTGGTAGAGGTGCAGGCTGCAAGCCGAGAGGTCCTCGGTTCGACTCCCACCTGCGGCAACCGCGTTGTGTCCTTGGGCAAGACACTTCACCCCGATTGCCTACATGGGGGCACGATGACGCTGTGTACTGAGGCGTACTGCATGTCGATGGTGCGCATGTCTTCAACCAATCTAACCCTGCCTGTGCTGCAGTGCAGATTTTCAGAGTTACGATGTTGGAGAGCTGACAGCTGCTCATCGTTGCTTGGTGGTTCTCTCCGAGTACTCCGGCTTCCTCCACCCGTAAAAACTGTCACGGTCACGATTAGCCATTGTGCATAAGTATGTGACCTTAAACACCAATAAATAATAATAATAATATAATTGTAATGTCTAGGAATGTGTCTGCAGAAATAGTATGCAATAAACTGCAATGAAATATTCACTAAAAAATTCAGCAGTCTCAAATAAATTACAATAAGACACTCAGTGAAATTCAAATGGGAAAGTTTGAAAATTATGCTGCTGAATCCTGGTTTTTTATATAAGAATAAATCATGGTTCACACTTGAAGAATAAATTTTCTTCAAATTCTGGAAACACTTTTCCAATGAAAAATGATGCTCAGGTCACAAAATAATATTCTGTAGACTGTATATTAAGCTCAGCTGCTATCTAATAATAATGCACCACCCTGTAATAATAACCCCCAATGTTCAAGGAATACTGAAACATATCACCAAGTCACATCTCAATGGTGTATGAGATGAATAGGTGTCAGAAGTCTGTTGACAGAGGTTATTATGTAGACTTCAAATAGAAAGTTACAGAATGAGAAATTTCTCAAATGTTCTTTTATTCTCCCAACTGATGACTGGTTGAATTAAATCACCTCCTTAAGTTTCTAGATGATTCTGTCCTATTTCAAGGAAACAAGTGTGACCCAAATAAACAATCAGTGAGCTAAAAATAGATTCTGTGTGACAATATCTGTAAACAAGTTGATAGATGGTCAAATTCTAAGTAAAAAAAGGGCTGTAACTCATGTAAAAACAATTGAGCGGAACCCATATTCGAACTTAACTTGGCCTGTAGTACTAGCTGGGTAATACACATATCAAGTTTGGCTGAGATCAAATAATCTAAACTGAAGTTATCGATCAGAAACCAAAAATGTTAATGGATGGACAGACAGACAGACAGACAGATGGACATATGGAAGGACAGACTGATTACATAATACAACCAGTTTTTAAATGGGCTTATAAAATGACCAAGACAAATCGATATCCTCCGAATCAATAATCCTCATTTAGTTATTATCCTCAGCTTTACTGTTCAAATCAACACAATTTAGGTTGCTATCAACCTCAGCTTTCCTTGACACTGACTGAGTCACAGCACAGACTGGAAAGTCAAGAGGAAAATATTCCTCCAACTTAGTAATATTTTCATCTGTGCTCAGCTTTTCTACCACTTGAGGTTCATCAGAGACTTTGTCACCAGCTAAGTCATTAATAAGTAGAACTGTCACTGAAGGTGATTAATACCCCCGCTTTGGGTTTTTAGAGGAATGCACTTCTGAACATGTAGGCGAAGGCCATAAGGAAATTGATTGATAAATGTAGGAGGAGTTGCGCACACAAGAATTTCATGTAGAAACCCATATTAAATCAAAGTTCAAGAGAGATAACCTGGTTAAAATTGTCGCAGATCAAAAATTTTGGAATATGCGCATGTTCACTTAGTAGTGATGATGTTTGAAAGGTTTCTTCAAAATCGGTTCTTTAATGTAGGAGGAGTTGCGCACACAAGAATTTGTTCGGACGGAAAGACGTACGGACAGACATACGGACATACAGGGCGATTCCTATATAGCTCCCACTTCTTCGAAGCGGGGGTATAATAAAGAAATATCTTTCACAGGTAGAGAGTAGGTCTGATGCCTACTGTTACAGTCCCATTTACTAAACTACTTCTCAAATTTATTTATGAAGTGGGACATTTGAAGTGCCTGATTCAACACCAGAAATAAGAACCCTGTATCACTTTTTTTCCAGAAAATAGCAAAATGTCTTCTAACATTAAAGACTGAGTATCCCCTGTGTCTCTCAGTATTTTTAGTAGTTAGGAGCTGTGCTTATCTCCCTCAAGGGAAACAAAGCCTTCAGAAATAAATGGCTTATAATATTCTAAAGCATCTTTCTTTATACCTTATCTTCAGGATATAGAGTCCACACAGGGGCATTCTTTGAAATAGAGGACTCATGTTTCCTTTCTAACAACCAGCAATCAGAAAAGTAAATGACCTGGTTACAAGTTTTAGTTGAACTGTTTGGTCTGGTCGTAATGGTGTAGGGCTGAGATTGGAGGACCTATTCTCATTAGATTTCTTACCAAATTTGGGCTACAAAAAGTTTGGAGGATTAGAAGAGTGACTTTTATCTGAATTTGGTCCAGGTCCACTTTGGAAAGAACTCTTATGGGGCAAAAAATTTGAGGAGTTATGACTTATTTTATGAGTTAAGACATAGTCATTTGCTAACATCACTGAATTAAGGTTTCAAATTTTTGTTCATCCAGGTGGGTCTTTATATTCTATTCCAATTATCTTTCCTTTAAACTCTTCAATTAACTTCTTTCCCAATTTCTTTAGAATGGCACCAACTGTCAAATAAATTTTGTTTTTCTCTGGCAAATTCCACGAGTTTGATTTTCATTTTTAGTATAATTTCTGAATTTCTGCCTGTAGGCATCGGGAATAAGTTCATAATGTCCTAAGTATAGCCTCTTTAACAGTATCATAATTACTAAGTGCAGCCCACTTAATTGGATATCTCTTAACTGCATAAACCTGTTAATTGAATACAGGTTATAGAGTAAACTCCTATTAATTGAATTAAAAATCTTCTAGCCTGTCGAGAAACTACCCTGACTCTCCCCAGTTTTCTTTCGTTTATAGACTTAGTTGGCCTCAGCACATCCAATACAGGCAATTAATCTATTATATCTTATTTGACAGAGCTCAAGGAGCTCTGTCAAACAAGATATAATAGAATAAATGTTAAGTTTATCTCTAGAATACAGAAAAGTGATACAATCCCTGTTAATTGAATAATTTTCATTGACAAAGTAGCTATTCAATTAACAGGTTTCCACTGTACTTTGCTCAGAAGATGGAGGGGACTAGATTTCTTGGGCCTTTCCTTTCAAAACACCTTGCAACAGCAGAGTTCAGACAAACCTTGGCCATTCTAAACTTGCTGCCATTTTTCAAAGAGAGAAAAATATTTATCAACTTCTTTTTCTTGAAAAGGGGAAACTATTCAAACGTGTGGTTTCATCAAATCTACTTGGTGAAATTATATTTGATACTTGACCCTGAGATTCCAATTCTTTTATTTTTATTTCCTTTAAAATTTCTAATTCTTATAATTTTATTCCATTTTGTTCTTTGTTCCCTTTCTTTTTGAGCCAGAATTTGTTCCCTTTTTTTTGAGCCTGAATTTGTCCACTTTCTTTTTGAGCTTCTTATGCTTTCGATTTCATTAGTCTGTGTGAAACTCATATTTTGAACCTCCATTGAGTTGACACTCAATGGAGGTTGAAAATATGAGTCAAGGTCACTGAGGTCACCAGAGGTCCTTGAGTGTATTAAAAAAGTGTGTGGGGAAAAAAAATGTTGTAGTAGGTCATGCTCATATCTCAAGCATGGTATGACCTATGCACCTGGAGAAACACCAAAGGTATCGAAAATCAATGGGAGTTAAAACTAGAAAAACTATGAGCAGTGCTCACTAAATGATACCACCCACTCCCACCAAGAAAAATTTTACAACAGTTAAAGTGTGTTGTGGTTAGTGTAGAGAGCACAAACACTGATACCAATGTTTGAAGGTTTCATTGAAATCCATTAACTAGTTTAAAAGAGGTCATGGATAGCAACTGTCAACAACCCCCCCCCCCCCCCCCCCCTCCCTCCTCACAAACTTGAATTGACAAAGCCCATTTTTAAATATGGGAAACCCGAAAAAATGAAAATATCTGAAAACAAAACAGGAGGTGCACATCTTCAATATATGTAAAAGAATGTCTGAAAGTTTCAATGAAATCTGTTCAATGGTTTAAGAGGAGTTGCGGATAGCAGATCTGTACAGAATGTCAATTGAATTTGACAAAGTTCATTTTTCAATATGGGAAACTGTCAAAATGAAAATATCTGAAAAGAAAATAAGAGGTGCACATCTTCAATGTATGTAAAAGAAGGTCTGAGAGTTTCAATGAAATCCGTTCACTGGTTTAGGAGGAGTTGCGGATAGCAGATGTGTACACCCCAAAGCGTAACGGACGGACGGACCAAGTGATCACTATATACCACCCACTTTTCAAGTGGGTGGTATAATTATGGGTCAAAATTACTGAGGTCACCAAGGGGTCACTGGGTGCATTTTTCAGAACTACTGGAAATCAATTTTTTTACCCCCATTGCATTCCCGAAGTTCATACATACATTTTTGTACTCAAAAATAGGCCGATGAAATCGTCAGATGTGTACCCATATGCACAACTAGTAGAAAGCTGTATGATGGAAGGCCACCCTGGATGCCGACATTATGTACACCATACATGGTATGGGTACATACAGAAATGGATTGGAGGAATGCCTAATTTGATGGATAACGGGTTAATATCTCCGGATCAAATTATTAGATTTACATAAAAATAGGCCGATGAAATCGTCAGATGTGTACCCATGCGCGCAACTAGTAGAAAGCTGTATGACGGAGGGCCACCCCGGATGCCGACATTATGTACACCATGAAAGGTATGGGTACATATAGAAATGGATTGGAGGAGTGTCTAATTTGATGGATAAAGGGTTAATATCTCCGGATCAAATTATCAGATTTATATAAAAAACTATACAGCACAGCACATCAGTAACCTGAATAAATATATAAAGTAACATGACAATCGGATTGATATTTTTTGAGTTATCTCCTGCCAAAGGGATTGGAGGAATTTTCAATTTGAAGGATAAAGGGTTAATATCTCCGGATCAAATTATCAGATTAACACCAAAAACTATACAGCTCAGCACATCAGTAACCTGAACACAATTATAATGTAACTTGACAATCCAAGTAATATTTTTCAAGTTATCAAATGCCAAAGGGATTGGAGGAATTTTAAATTTGAAGGATAAAGGGTTAATATCTCAAGATTAAAATAACAGATTTACACCAAGAACTATACAGCTCGGTACATCAGTAACTTGAACACAAATATAAAGTAACTTCACAATCTAAGCAATATTTTTCAAGTTATCGAATGCCAAAGGGATTGGAGAAATTTTCAATTTGAAGGATAAAGGGTTAATATCTCAAGATTAAATTATCAGATTTACACCAAAAACTGTACAGCTCGGCACATCAGTAACCTGAACACAAATATAAAGTAACTTGACAATACAAGCAATATTTTTAAAGTTATCGAATGCCAAAGGGATTGGAGGAATTTTCAATTTGAAGGATAAAGGGTTAATATCTCAGGATCAAAATAACAGATTTACACCAAAAACTATACAGCTCGGCACATCAGTAACCTAAACACAAATTTAAAGTAACTTGACAATCCAAGTAATATTTTTCAAGTTATCGAATGCCAAAGGGATTGGAGGAATTTTCAATTTGAAGGATAAACGGTCAATATCTCGGGATCAAATCATCAGATTTACACCAAAAACTATACAGCTCGGCACATCAGTAACCGGAACACAAATTTAAAGTAACTAGACAATCCAAGCAATATTTTTCAAGTTATCAAATGCCAAAGGGATTGGAGGAATTTTCAATTTGAAGGATAAAGGGTTAATATCTCAGGATCAAATTATCCGATTTACACCAAAAACTATACAGCTCGGCACATCAGTAACCTGAACACAAATATAAAGTAACTTGACAATCCAAGCAATATTTTTCAAGTTATCAAATGCCAAAGGGATTGGAGGAACTTTCAATTTGAAGGATAAAGGGTTAATATTTCAGGATTAAAATATCAGATTTACACCAAAAACTATACAGCTCGGCACATCAGTAACCTGAACACAAATATAAAGTAACTTGACAATCCAAGAAATATTTTTCAAGTTATCGAATGCCAAAGGGATTGGAGAAATTTTCAATTTGAAGAATAAAGGGTTAATATCTCAGGATCAAAATAACAGATTTACACCAAAAACTATACAGCTCGGCACATCAGTAACCTGAACACAAATATAAAGTAACTAGACAATCCAAGCAACATTTTTCAAGTTATCGAATGCCAAAGAGATTGGAGAAATTTTCAATTTGAAGGATAATGGGTTAATATCTCGCGGGATCAAAATAACAGATTTACACCAAAAACTATACAGCTCGGCACATCAGTAACCTGAACACAAATATAAAGTAACTTGACAATCCAAGCAATATTTTTCAAGTTATCGAATGCCAAAGAAAATGGATACGGACGCCGGATGGACAGATGGACAGACAGACAGACAACGGATGGACGAACGACGGATGGTCACCCCGGATGCCGGCATTATGTGTACCATACATAGTATGGGTACACATAAAAAGCTATACAGCACAGCACATCAGTAACCTGAATACATATATAAAGTAACCTGATAATCGGATTAATATTTATTGAGTTATCGCATGCTGAAGAAATGGATTGGAGGAGTTCTCAATTTGAAGGATAATAAGGCTTCCACGTTTAGACAAAATTGTAAACGTTTAAACGACTGTCTGTAAATGAAACGGAAACGTTTACACGTACTAACAATGCAAGTAGTCAATATTTGATATTAGTGTGTAATAATACACAGTAAGTTCATCATATCTTTGCATCCAGGGCATACAATTTCTGTTATTGAGACAGCCGATTTACAGTTCGTCCAAAAGCGACGTAGATGAACGATCACAGCACGCAGATGCAGAAGGCAAAGTTGTTCGGTCTATGACTATGGGGGGGGGGGGGGGGGGGGGGGGGTGTCTGGGGATTCTCCCTCAGGTAAAGTGTCTCTGAGCTCATTCTGGTGGGTTCGGGGTGAAATTCCTTGTGTTTTTTCAAACAGTAATGTTGGAGCGAGTTGCCATGGCACACAATAGGGACAATACCGGACTTGAGAGTGGAATGCAATGTCGGAAAAATAAACTAAGTCTACAAACCATGCAGGGGAATCCAAATTTTCAAACACCGCAAGTGCCAGTCTGTCTGTCAAACTCCATAAATCGATCCTAAGAACATCCCATGTGTGAATAATAAATTAATAATCCATGTCAGGTGAACAAAATCATCGAGAACAATTGAGCATCACTTTGGGAATATACATGTAAATCCGAATAAACTAAAACATCCCACACATGTTTCGAAGGAAACACCAAAGATAAGCATGTGCCATGTGGCTCACGTGACTGTGTCACATATAATATCACATGATTTGAAGATGATTTCGTTCAGTTACTGTGGCGGCGGCGCCAGTCGGAACCAGTACACAGTTTTTCTGAAGCATTACCAAAATATTGCATTGCAAAGTTGGAAATTTTTTTTTGGTTTCTTTGACTTTCTGCATTAATCTGCAATTCTGAAATTACTCTATTAAAACTTCATTCCGTGTACACGTTTACCAGAACTGTAAACGTTTAATGCCCATAAACGAAACGTTCACGTTTACACGTGTAAACGTGGAAGCCTTAAAGGATTAAGGGTTAATATCACATGATCAAATTATCAGATTTACACCAAAAACTATACAGCTCGGCACATCAATAACATGAACACATATATGAAGTAACATGACAATCGGATTGATATTTTTTGAGTTATCTCATGCCAAAGGGATTGGAGGAATTTTCAATTTGAAGGATAAAGGGTTAATATCTCAGGATCAAATTATCAGATTTACACCAAAAACTATACAGCTCGGCACATCAGTAACCTGAACACAAATATAAAATAACTTGACAATCCAAGCAATATTTTTCAAGTTATCAAATGCCAAAGGGATTGGAGGAATTTTCAATTTGAAGGATAAAGGGTTAATATCAGGATCAAAATAACAGATTTACACGAAAAACTATACAGCTCGGTACATCAGTAACCTGAACACAAATATAAAGTAACTTGACAATCCAAGCAATATTTTTCAAGTTATCAAATGCCAAAGGGATTGGAGGAATTTTCAATTTGAAAGATAAAGGGTTAATATCTCAGGATCAAATTATCAGATTTACACCAAAAACTATACAGCTCGGCACATCAGTAACCTGAACACAAATATAAAGTAACTTGATAATCCAAGCAATATTTTTCAAGCTATCGAATGCCAAAGGGATTGGAGGAATTTTCAATTTGAAGGATAAAGGGTTAATATCACAGGATCAAATTATCGGATTTACACCAAAAACTATACAGCTTGACGCATCAGTAACCTGAACACAAATATAAAGTAACTTGACAATCCAAGCAATATTTTTCAAGTTATCGAACGCCAAAGGAATTGGAAGAATTTTCAATTTGAAGGATAAAGGGTTAATATCTCAGGATCAAATTACCAGATTTACACCTAAAACTATACAACTTGGCACATCAGTAACCTGAACACAAATATAAAGTAACTTGACAATCCAAGCAATATTTTTCAAGTTATCGAATGTCAAAGGGATTGGCGTAATTTTCAATTTGAAGGATAAAGGGTTAATATCTCAGGATCAAAATAACAGATTTACACCAAAAACTATACAGCTCGGAACATCCATAACCTGAAGATATATGTAAAGTAACATTACAATTGAATTGATATTTTTTGAGTTATCTCATGCCAAAGGGATTGGAAGAATTCTCAGTTTGAAGGATAAAGAGTTAATATCGCAGGATCAAATTATCAGATTTACAACAAAAACTATACAGCTTGGCACATCAGTAACCTGAACACAAATATAAAGTAACTTGACAATCCAAGCAATAATTTTCAAGTTATCGAATGCCAAAGAAATGGATACGGATGCCAGATGGACAGACGGACAGACAGACAGACAGACAGAGAGACAAAGGATGGACGAACGACAGATGGCCACCCTGGATGGTGGCATTATGTGTACCATACGTAGTATGGGTACACATAAAAAGTGGGCGTGAAAATATTGAAAGTGGGTCATGCTCATTTCTCAAGCATGGTATGATCTATGGACCTGGGACCAACACCATTTTTTTCTTTTTTTCTTCTTCTTATTATTATTTATTGGTGTTTAAGGTCACATACTTATGCACAATGGCTAATCGTGACCATGACAGTTTTACGGGTGGAGGAAGCCGGAGAACCCAGAGAGAACCACCGAGCATCAACAAGGAACTGTCAGCTCCTCAACATTCAACTCTGTTCAAGCTCTGCTCAAGCAGGGTTACAGCGGTTGAAGACATGTGCACTACTGACATGCAGTATGCCTTAGCACATGGCATCATCATACCCCCATGTCGGCAACCTGGATAAAGTGCTTTGCCCAAGGACACAACGTGGGTCATCCCGGGTGGGGATCGAACTTGGAACCTCTAGCATAGAAGTCCAACAGACTACCACTGAGCCACCGTGCTCCCTTCTACTTCGTCTTCTCATCTTCAAAGGGGTGTTTTGAAAGTGGGTCACATGCATATCTGAGGCTTAGTATGACCTATGGAACTGGGACCAATACTACATAAGTCATAACTCAATGGAGGTTAAAAATATGGGTAAAGGTCACTGAGGTCACAAGGGGTCATTGAGTGCATTTTTCAGAATTGCGGGAAATCACATTGTATGACCCCCTAATGCATTGCTGAAGTTTATACATGTATTTTTATTCTCAAAAAATTTGGTGGGGGAGGAGGGGGCCAAAATTTTGAAAGTTGGTCACACAAGTTAACAATTTGGGTCCAGTTCACTGGGGTCACACAGGTCTCATTAAGTGCAGTTTCCTGAAATTACATTTTATAACCCTAATGCATTTCTGAAGTTCATAGACATATTTCTTCTCTGAAAAAAGTGGGTAGAGTTGAAAATATCCATTGCTTCTTCCTTTATAGAACACATTTAATGGTGTGCACAGATGTTATTCCCGGTTTCTTGAAAATTTTATCTGAATCCTGTATAAAAGTCTTTAAATGTTGTTCATGAAAACCTATTTCTGATTTCTTTAAAGATATTTCCTCCCGAAAATAAGTCTCCATAATTTCTCTTTCTATATAATTTAGTTCGGATGCATTCACCATTTTCACTGTGTGATTTAAATACTGTTTCTCTAGTTTCATTATTTCTTTCATCTTTTTCCTTTTGGGCCTGAAATTCTAATTCCCTCCTTTTGTGTTGCATTTCCTATCTTTTTAGTTCCAATTCTAACTTTTTGAAATCAAGGACATCTGTAGGTTAGGGTTCAGAGGGATGAGTTTCAGACTGAGGCAAAAGGCCTTCCTCAAAATAATGATTAACAACAGGCTGTTCAAGTTCCTGTTTGTTCAGACCAGGCGTGGCATACAAATATAAGATACTCAGCAGGCTGAAATAAATCTTTCTTTGTAAGCAGGTCTAAAAGGGCCAAACGAGACGAGCTTTCAAATTCAGAAAGAAATTCTGTCACAACTAATCCCAAGTTTGTTGGTTCTCAGATTATACACATACCGGTAGTTATACTGAAATTTTCTAAGTAAATTTAAATGTTTGGATATTTAGCCAAAAGAATAATTGAAATTTGCAAATCAACAGTTAATAAGTACGGCAGCGTATTAGGGTCAGGATCTTTTCATTTAATAAACTGTTTATACAGTTTAATAAACTGTTTTTACAGATTAATAAACTGTATTTACAGTTTAGTAAACTGTATTTACAGTTTATTACGAGACTGTTTTTACAGATTAATAAACTGTATTTACAGTTTAGTAAACTGTATTTACAGTTTATTACGAGACTGTTTTTACAGATTATTACGAGACTGTTTTTACAGTTTATTATGAGACTGTTTTTACAGATTAATAAACTGTATTTACAGTTTAGTAAACTGTATTTACAGTTTATTATGAGACTGTTTTTACAGATTATTACGAGACTGTTTTTACAGTTTATTATGAGACTGTTTTTACAGATTAATAAACTGTATTTACAGTTTAGTAAACTGTATTTACAGTTTATTACGAGACTGTTTTTACAGATTATTACGAGACTGTTTTTACAGTTTATTACGAGACTGTTTTTACAGATTAATAAACTGTATTTACAGTTTAATAAACTGTATTTACAGTTTATTACGAGACTGTTTTTACAGTTTATTAGAAGACTGTTTTTACAAATTAATTAGCCATTCGATTATTGGTTAGTAGTATAGCATGTACCCGATCGTGCGCTATTACCCGGACTTTTGGGGAAGCTGCTAGTGTTAAATCTTCATAGGAACCGGACTTTGTAGCAATTTTTCTGTGCGAAACTTCGGCGCCATCTGGCTAGATCCGGCAAGTGGTATACAAACTGCATATATCGCCTACAATAGAGCTTCAAGTCGGTAGTAATGGCACAACGATAGAAGAAGATTATAGTACAGAGGACTACAGAAGAAGCTAGTCATAGCACAGAAAGCTGAAACCGATGGTAAGATCACCTGTATAGGAGCTATTTTGGGCCTTGGAATCTCACTTATGGAATCCTACTTATAGAATACCTTTTATAGAATCATTATGTAATCCCCTTTTGAAAACGTCTGGCCTTCAGCTCCACTTTTTGCAAGATGAGGATTAAAGTCGAATGTGAAGCCACTCGTTTGACCAATTACTCTATGGCTTATTTGCTCGATGGGATTCTAGTCATTTGATCAATCGGAGATAGCAAGCCTGCAGTAGTGCTACAAGTCAAATAGTAATAGTACAAGGAACTAATGGTACAAAGCTTCGAGGGTGGTAGAAATTTTAGTATTGGTCGACTATAAACGAAGTTATAGGACAGGAAGTGGAAGACAATATGTAAACAGATGGCAAGGCTATCTGTGTAGGAACTGTGAGATGATCGACTCGTCGCGGGGGGTGGGGGGTGGGGGGGTGGGGGGTGGGGGGATTGAGTGGGTCTGATGAGCACCAAAAACTCATGTTTTAGAAAGGTTGTCATGTGATACATCATTTTAAAGGTCTCGACGCGTGTAATCCGATTATTTGGTATTTGCCAGGTCCCTAGGGACTGAGACTTAGGTGCATAAAAAATTCAAGTTTTAAAAAGGTTTGTTGTCATGTGATACATCATTTTAACCCGAATATTTGGTTTTTGTGTCTCCTCAAGGGGGTGGGACTGAGGGTTGGGACCTCAAACCCCAAATTTTAGAAAGGATGTCGGGTGATACATCATTTTAAAGGTCTCGATTTGAATATTCCGAATATGAAGTGTCCAACCCTCTCTGAGGAGGTGGGGCTGAGGGGCAAAACAAATTTAAGTTTTAGAAAGGTATTCGTATCATATATCATTTTAAAGGTCTTGACTTAAATATATCGAATATGAAGTATCCGGCCCTTCCCAAGGGGTGGAGCTGAGGGAAATTAAAAATACGTTTTAGAAAGGTAGTCATGTCACAATTCATTTTAAAGGTCTTGGGTCGAATATTTTGAATATGAAGTATCCGACCCTCCGCGAGTGGGTGTGGTGGGGCAAGGTCGTAAAACCTTAGGCGATGCGAACGACACACTCTCCAACATGTGACAATGTGTGAAAACGTGTACTTTTTAGTGTTTTATCAAAGGATTTCATTGAATTGGCGGTGATGTCTCGTATGTGAAATAGTCCAAATTGACTGAAGTTGCAAAAAAACATATATTTTTACGTTGGTGTTTTCCAGTATCTCTTCGTCGGATGCGATTGGTTTGGTGAAGATCTCTCAGATAAGAAACATTTTCAACCGCACGATATCTTGGTTTATTCCAATCAGTCTGTCACAGACGAAAACAGCTTAAGGTAGTGCGCTTTTCAACGGATCTGATTGATTCGACAGATTCGACGGAGATCTATCAAATGAGAAAGAGGAGATTTCCAACTGCGTGGCATGCTGCTTGGCATTTAGTATGCAAGTGTATCTTACCGTTAACCTGCCTCGGCTTGACGGTGTTATTTGCCATAGTCTTATCAGAGTTATGTCCTATTATAGAGTTGATATTTTCGCAAATGTGTTTGTATTTAGGTGACAACAATTAGGCGAAATGGTGTCATATTTGGTGTGCAAGTGAGTAGTATATCGTGTACCCGATCGACCCTGATAACCCAAACTTTTGCCAGAGCAGCTCGTGTTAAATTCCCATAGGAACCGGACTTTTGCCGAGCATTTTTTCCTGAGGAAAACGTTTGTTCCCTCCAGCTAGATCCAGCAAATGGTGTACTTACAACATATGTACACATTGGGCTTTGGGTATATATTATGGGTAAGTGGTGGGAAGATGATGGGAAAGTTGGGTTTTCTTGAAAGTTCTTTTTCGCGAAATGGTTGACGTTGCTATTGACGTCCTGATGCGCATGCGATGTCACAGAGATGTTGACCTCTGTTGTTGTCTACTATACAAGCTGACATAATGTTATTCGGGTCAGGGGGTGTCGGGTTTCTCGTATGGGGTGGGGTGTGTGATATGGTAGTGGCGGTATATATCAATGTTGGTATACTATTACCCCATTGGGCCTTCATGTCATTATTATTATTATTATTATTATTATTATTATTATTATTATTATTATTAGTAGTAGTAGTAGTAGTAGTAGTAGTAGTAGTATTATAGAACGGCAGTACAGAATGGGCGATATATACCTCTATGGCCCCCGCCCCTCTGCGAAAGCCATTGGTACTACAAATCGACTTAATGCTTTGTGTCATCCCATGACTGGGTTAGCTAGTATGTAATGCGGTGGCATACGTTATTTTGGGGTGGGTGGGTGTAATGCATGGTCGCCGAGTGTGTTATCCTATAGGATGTACGCGTTGTACCACTACAGGGCCAATGTTAGCTCTTAGTACTATTATCCATCTGGTGTTATCCTATGACTGGTATAGGTATTATGTAATTCTAGGCCAAGCGGTATTGATGGTACAGGTAATGCCTGGCAGTTCAGAACGGTAGTATAACATGGGCGGTATATAACCCTGTAGGCTCCATGTTAGTGCTTGGTACTATTAACCAACCGACTGGTTTATTTTATTATATGGCTGGTATAGGTAGTACATTATAGTAGGTCAAGTGGTATTATGGGGTTGGGGTAATGCTTGGTAGCTTAGAACGGTAGTATAGCATAGGCTGTATATACCCCTGTAGGTCTCTTGTTAGTCCTTGGTACTACTAATTCACCAGATGCTTCATATTATCGAGCGGTATTGTGGGATGGGGTTAATGCCTGCTAGTACAGAAGGGCAGCAGAGTATGGTTGGTATATGCTCTGTAGGCCCATCTTAACCGTTGATAGAATTAACCTACCGAATATTTGGTGTCATCCTATCAATGGTGAGGTGGTATGTAATCCTAATTCTTCTTACCCTATTCCAATTATGGAAGCTGATTAACCAATCATATTGCTTCATTTTCCGTAATTTATACTTATTCACACAAAGTTGTCTCCCTTGTGCATAACAAAAGCATATATCATTCCCAAAGCAAATAAGCTATCGACCGAGTGACTTGCACATACTGCTTGGACAACTCAAATCCCATCCAGCAAATGAGCCATATAATAAAACAAACCAATCGGTTGGTTAATAGTACCAAGCACTAACAAGGGGGCCTACAGGGGTATATATGTCAAGGTGATAGCTTGAATTTTCGATTTTGTTGTTTAAAAGTGTATATATTTTCGATAATCATTCTCACTGGGCTAAATATAAAGCATAAGGGTAAGGACATGGCGGACCCCGAAAACCGATCTGTCACTTAAACAGACTTGCTGTAATTCAAGCGCTGGTAATGAGGCATGCAATTTAATGTCCATTATGATGCATTTATTGAACGCTACATAGGCGGTCTGGATAAAACATTAAAGGTAGTAAATCCAGTGTCATCCTGCAGTCGTTATCTGTGTAATTATGACCAGTTAATAGGTAATTATTGTAAATACAGTACATCGCACATGTTCTAGACACACACCCATATTATGCATCTGGTCTGTCACGAATGTCAGGATATACCGAAATGCAAGACTTAAAGGAACTTAAAAGCAAATATTAAATTAAGATAGATCTAACCGGCCAAGTTCAAGAGAAGCAATTAAAATGAGAATTAATGTTCTGGCTATCAAAATAAAAATCGATCGGGGAAATTCATTCCAGCCATTCCACTCTGAAGGCGTGTAAGGCTGTGGGTCGCTGAGAGTAGATGGGGATGTCCCATGCTTAGAGGAGGTGCCGCATCGGGGCGAAAGTATAGACATGTTGTGATGTAGGCGAGTCACAGAGCTCATATTTAGAATAGGATCACCTATGTTTATCTCAGAATAATGTTCATACAGGCAAGCCTACTCTGCGTACGTACGTCTTGCCTTCTACAACAGATATGTCGTCTTCCTAAATACTAATAGTTCCCTGTGCTCCGTACTTCCTATTTCTGATCCTACATTCAGAAATGGCCACAGACTTGGCCGCGACGGAGAGTTTAGCCCCACTGTTGGCGACTGCTTGAGTGAAAAGCGTCCAGTCAAGTGACAAAACGCTACTGGCCGTGCGACGACAGTGTAAGAGTGACATTTCGTCACTTGTTAGAGGGAAGGCGACATACTAAAGTGACAATACGTTAGCGGCCGTGCGAGTGCAGTTGTAGAGTGATATTCTGTCACATGTTGAGTAAGAACGTCTGCTAAAGTGACAATACGTTAGTGGCAGTGCGACGGCTGTGAATGAGTGAAGTAAAGAGGCGACCAAAGAACAAGCGCCAACGAGAAGGAAGGAAAACCAGCAAGAACAGAGAATGCGGGCCCGCAAGTGACTCAAAAACTGTGTGGGTAGGGGTGATTAACGTTTATTCATTTGACATCATGTAAGTCACAAATTACCACATTTATTTGTATGTATATGTAATAAAATTTTTGTTTCCAGTGAACCACAATTGATTCATGCTTTTTGACGAAAAGTCACATACCCTTTCGGGATAAGGATCACCCCATCAAAAGTGAAACGGTCGGGTTTCTCACGGTGAGACATACGTTCACGCACGGATTCAGGCAACATTCCTTGTTTCACATTCCACCCCCTGCAATGTCGAGGCGATAGCGGTGAGATGTCTCTATCATAAAATGTTTACGAATGACTTTGCTCAAACATTTGACATATTTCACTCTCTCTAAATATTGTAGTAATAGCAGCAAGATCTCTCTCTATCTCAGTACGTTCACGAATCACTTGCTCGAAAGTTTTGTCATATCCCACTCCCCTGCAATATCGAGGTGATAGCAGTTGGATCACTCTATCACAGTATGTTCACGAATAACTTGCTGGAAGGTACTGTCATATTTCATTCTTCCATAATGTCGAGGTGATAGCAGTAATATCTGTATCCCAGTATGTTCACGAATCACTTGTTCGAAAGTTTTGTCATATTCCAATCCCCTGACATGTTGAGGTGATAGCACTTGGATCTCTCTATCACAGTTTATGAATCACCTCTGCAAAAGGATTTCCACATTTCATTCTTCCATAATGTCGAGGCGATAACAGTAGGATCGCAGTACATTCACTTGCTGAATGTTTGTCTTATTCCACTCCATTGAAATGTGGAAGTTGTCAGATCTGTATTGTGTCACAATACCTTCACCAATTTCTCTCGTCAAACTCGTAAACTTAATATTACATTCAAAAACGTTGATGAGTTCTTCGAGTAGTGTCAAGCTTCTGGTCAACGAGTAAATTAGTTGTGTGCTATTGTTTTTAGAGGGTACGTGCAGCTTCCTCAAAATGTATTCGTGAAGACGTCGTGTTGCTGTTTTGGGTTTCCTTCTCGAGAGGTTTCATCAGACACTATAATGTATCATAATACTTTCACTCATTTCATTTAGACTCTCTCTCTCGTTTAGCGTGATATCAAGCTACACTTCAGCATGCCACGCAGTTGAAAATCTCCTCTCTCTCTCTCTCATTTGATAGATCTACTTTGAATCTGTCGAATGACCCACACCCGTCGAACAAGCACACCACATAAAGCTGTATTCGTCTGCCACATACTGATTGGAATAAACCAAGATATCATGCAGTTGAAAATGTTTCTCATCTGAGAGATCTCTACGAAACCAATCGCATCCGACGAAGAGACACCGGAAAACACAGAGGAAAAAATACATGTTTGTCAGAGCAAAGCCAGCCTAAATATAGGGGCAAGGGGCCTCATATATAAAGATATTGTAAGTTCAAAAGAAATTTCGCATCAAGGCGAAAAACCTACGTGAATTTCACTCCTCTGTGAAGTTGGGCATGGAAAAAACACACGTGGTGTATATCCAGCTTCAGAGCAGGGACCCAGGGGAGAAATGGTATGTTAGATGAGGTCTAATCTCATTTAAGTTATACAGTAGTCGCGAGTCTTACAAGACGTAATCGGTTGGTGGCAGGATATCGTCACGGTCAATTGAGAAACGAGATTCTAAAAGATAGAAATGTCTGTCGTGTCGTCACCTGATCATTAGTATAGCAATGAGTGGCAGGAACAAATCGGTTCTCTCGACAAGTGAAATCACCGTTAAGTCACGCGTGAGATGACTTGTACTGATTCTGCCTCGATATACGTCATCTCTCACCGTTTTGGCAGATGGACAAATGAGCGTCTGTCCACCTGACAGTTTAGGGTAAAAAGTATATATATACCTTGAAGAGCAGAGCATTAGACACACACTTGGGGTCACACACACGTTGGTGAAGTCCAGGGCAGGCGGACTCTGTTTCCTGGCATAGGGGTACCTTCGATCACAGGACCCTGAAACGGCTGGAATCGCCAGACGGGGCATTCCACGATTGATTTAGCTTAAGGTTGATAGGCAGCTACAGTGCCAAATTCGTTGAGAAGGAAAACCCAAGGTGAAACGTTAAAGTTTAGATTGTCGAGTAGCAGCCTGCAATAGTCAGAAGTGCAGGTTAATTGTATTGTGCGTATTAACCCTTTGAAACGTCAGACTGATTGCGTTGGGAGTAGTTTGTTTTGCTGTCGAAGCATCGTAATACCGACTGGAGATCGGTGTGAGTGACAATCTCGCCCTAGCACAAAAAGAGGCATTTGTGAATCGTGAATTCAACCAGGAACAGTGAACATTTCAATAGGACTTTCACGGAAGACTTTCAAAAGGCACATGAGGTATGAGTAGACAATATCTGACCCAAATCAGAAGTAAGGTGGCTTTATAGATGACAAACATTGCTGGTCGGAACCCTCCGACAGCCAGAGGTACAGTTACGCGCAGACGTTGACATTTGAGCCTAAGCGGCGAAGCTCTTATTCAGATTTGTGAAGCTCTTTTGGCAAGCTCTCCGTAATATAATTCAGATTTGTGAAGCTCTTATGGCGAGCTCACGGTAGTAACATTTCCAGTGTGTAGACTATAGTGCCAGCACAGGTCTATAGAATGACTATATAATTGTTGAGAATTATTTAACCCTAGCAACCCATTTTCTGTGAAAAGAATCTAATTGTTGATTGTTGAAATATTGAAACGGCTTTATTTTTATGTGTAAATAAAAGAATCGTTGTTACTTTAAATCATTCTTTCCATTACACAGCCTGAAGTGATTAGGAATCACACCTAACGGAAATCGAACCTATCTTAGACCAATATGGCAGAGGAGAAACGAAATCACAGCGCCGGTCGAACTCAGCTCCCAGCGCCGAGTTCGCGGCACTAGGATTCCGACTCTCCACGTCGGTCTAATTTTCCTGCAATTTCATCAGCAGGACTAAATAACCCCACGTCAGCCCAGGCCTTACGGGGCCTCAGGAGTCCTGACAATGTTTTTGCAT
Organism: Pictodentalium vernedei; assembly: GCA_031216915.1. NCBI lineage: Eukaryota > Metazoa > Mollusca > Scaphopoda > Dentaliida > Dentaliidae > Pictodentalium > Pictodentalium vernedei. The sequence goes on along the minus strand of CM062292.1, from coordinate 306,244,080 downwards.
CTTCTGTCAATTTAGACTGTTTCACATACGAGACATCACCTCCAAATCAATGAAATCCTTTGATGAAACACTTAAAAAAACAGCTAAAACAGTACACAGTATCACACATTGTCACTTGCTGAAGAGTGTGTCGTTTGCATTTGCACGACTACCTTTCTAAACCTTAAGTTTTGAAACCCACCCCTCGGTTCCATCCCATCGGGAATGCTGGATACTTCATATTCGAAGTATTCAAGTCGAGACCTTTAAAATGATGTATCACACGCCTACCGTCCTAAAACTTGAGTTTTGAGGCCGCACTTTCGGCCCCCATCCACTCAGAGATGGTCGGATACTTCAAACGCAAAATATTCAAGTCGTGAACTTTAAAATGATGTATCACATGACTACCTTTCTAAAACATGGGGTTTGAGGCCCCCACCCCTCAGCCCCATCCTATCGGGGAGGGTCGGATACTTTATATTCAAAATATTCAAGTTGAGACCTTAAAATGATGAATCACCCGACAACCTTTCTAAAACTTAAGTTTTGAGGCTCCACCCCAGAGCCCCCTCGGATAGACGCAAATACCACATATTCGGACTACATGCGTCAAGACCTTTAAAATGGTGTATCACATGCCAACCTTTCTATAACTTGAATTTTATATGCCTCCAGCAACCCCCCCCCCCCCCCCCCACCCCTCTCGGGGAGGGAAAAATACCAAATATTCGGACTACACGCGTCTAGACCTTTAAAATGATGTATCGCTTGTCAACCTTTCTAAAACTTGAATTTCTTTATGCCCCTCAGCCCCATCCTCTCGGGGAGGGACAAATAACAAATATTTGGACTACACGCATTGAGACCTTAAAATGATGTATTACAAGAAACCTTTCTAAAATATGAGTTTTTGATGACCCTCAGACCCACCCCCGAGAAGAGTCGATCACCTCATTTAACCTTTACGCACTGAAGCTCGAACACAGTTCATAAACAGATAGCCTTGCCATCTGTTTCCATCTTGTCTTCAACTTTCTGTTCTTTAACTTGCCTCGTTCGTAGTCATTCAATACTATAATCTTCTACCACCCTCGCAGCTTTGTACCATTAGTTTTTTATACTATTACTATTTGACTTGAAGCACTACTGAAGGCTTGCTAACTATCTCCAATTGAACGAACGACTAAAATCCCATCGAGCAAATAAGCCACAGAGTAATGGGTCGAACGAGTGCATCCACATTCGACTCTTATCTTCAGCTCGGGAAAAAGTGGAGCCGAAGGCTAGACTTTTTCAAAAAGGGATTCCGTAGGGATTCAATAAAAGGTATTCTATAAGCGGGATTCCATAAGTGAGATTCCAAGCCCTGTATAGCTCCTATAAGGTGGTCTTACCATCGGTTTCAGCCTTCCGTCCTATGACTAGCTTGTACTGTAGTACCGTATCCTATAATCTTCCTCTCCCCTTCTACCATTACTGCTGATTTGAAGCACTACTGCCACATATTACCTCTACCCTAGGCCAAGTCTTAGAATGTCAAAGAACCATCCATACCCTGCTAGGTGATTGGAAACCAAGCATACACCACACAGCAGTACATTTCATACAACCTATACCATATATGGGATAGCACACCAGCCCAGGTGGATTGTTGTTCCAATGGTTAACATGGGACCTAAGTCGGTACATACCACCCATACTATTCTACTGCACTACAGAAGACATTACCCCCGTCCACAATAGCTCTTCTCCTAGCATTACGTTCCACCTATACCAGCCATAGGATAACATGAAGCATTAGGTCGATTACTTGTACCAAGGGAAAAGCTGAACCAACAGGGATATAAAAAAAACGTCCTTTACTTCCTAACAAGACAACAATGGATTACCCCTACTCAACAATACTGCTTAGCCTATCATTACGCAATACCTGTACCATCTGTGGGCCAGCACACCGTCCTAGGTAGATAATGGTGCTGCTACCATTCTAAACTACCAGGCCTTACCCCTACCCACAATACTGGTTGTTCTAGCGATACATACTATCTATACCAGTCAGAGGATAATTTGAAGCATTAGGTTGATTAATAGTTCGAAGGGCTAACATGGGACCCCTAGGGTGAGGAGCGAACATCCCATACTGCCATACTAGGCAACCATGCATTACTACCACCCACCTACAATACCGCCTGGCCCAGCATTACATACTCCCTATATCAGTCATAGGACAGTACAAAGAAATCGGCAGGTTGATACAACAAGGATTAAGATGGGATCTATAACGCTCATACTATACTACAAATCCAAACCACCAAGGCCTATTTCGCAATACCACACGAGACGATGACCATGCATTACCCCAACCCACAATACTGGTTAACCTAGCATTACGTACTACCTATATCAGTCATAGGATAGTACAAAGCAACCGGCAGGCTGATACAACAAGGATTAAGATGGGATCTACAATGATATATTACGCCCATACTATACTGCAAATCCAAATCCCCAAGGACTATTTCGCAATACCGCACGCGACGATGACCATGCATTACCCCACCCGACAATACTGGTTAACCTAGCATTACGTGCTATCTATACCAGTTGTAGGATAATATGAAGGTTGATTAGTAGTACCAAGGGCTAATAGTATACCTAAATTGGTATATACCACGCTTACTATACTACGATATCAGTCAAGTACGAGAACCCTGACACACCTGACCCGAAAGATGTCATACCACATTGTATATGGTTCAACAACAGCGCTCAACGTTTTCTGACGTCATGGTGTGCATAATGACGTCACAACGTCCATAGCAACGTCAACCATTTCGCGGAAATTTTTTTCTCGAGAAACCCCACCTTCACCATTAATTTCCATCATACCCTACACTATATATCCATAGCCCTGTGTGTACATATATCACTGCACATGTCATAGCATACTATAAATGCAGTACGTACATCGCGTGCAGGATTTGGTCAGGTTGCAACCCAAAAAAGTCTGGTTCCTATGTGAATTTAACAATAGCAGCTTCCCCAAAAGTCCGGGTAATAGCGCACGATCGGGTACATGCTATACTACTAACCAATAATCGAATGGCTAATTAATTTGTAAAAACAGTCTTCTAAGAAACTGTAAAAACAGTTTTCCTAATAATCTGTAAATACAGTTTACTAATCTGTAAAAACAGTTTATTAATCTGTAAAAACAGTCTCGTAATAATCTGTAAAAACAGTCTCGTAATAATCTGTAAAAAAAGTATCGTAATAAACTGTAAATACAGTTTACTAAACTGTAAATACAGTTTATTAATCTGTAAAAACAGTCTCGTAATAAACTGTAAAAACAGTCTCGTAATAATCTGTAAAAACAGTCTCGTAATAAACTGTAAATACAGTTTACTAAACTGTAAATACAGTTTATTAATCTGTAAAAACAGTCTCGTAATAAACCGTAAAAACAGTCTCGTAATAATCTGTAAAAACAGTCTCGTAATAAACTGTAAATACAGTTTACTAAACTGTAAATACAGTTTATTAATCTGTAAAAACAGTCTCGTAATAAACTGTTAAAACAGTCTCGTAATAATCTGTAAAAACAGTCTCGTAATAAACTGTAAATACAGTTTACTAAACTGTAAATACAGTTTATTAATCTGTAAAAACAGTTTATTAAACTGTATAAACAGTTTATTAAATGAAAAGGTCCTGACCCTAATACGCTGCCGTAAATAAGCTTTCTTGTTTATCTTTTATTCAACCTTGGCAATGAGCCCCAAATTCTGTTACAAACTTATGGTGTGTAATAACAATAATGGTAACAGAAAAAAATCTGAGAATGATAATAACAAAAAATAATTTGAAATGAAAATGAAACAAAATTTTTTACACTATTTGGTTTACAGAAATATAAAAACAGAAATACTTATCATTTTGTCCAAAATAAAGTTCAATGGAATCCAGTAATCCAGTGATGAAGAAACTTTCCAGCTTATATTGTAATGTCAAAGAATGTGTCTACAGAAACAGTATGCAAACAAGCAAATTCAGTGAATTCATGTCTCCCGCTGGGCAGCAGTTTCAAGGGGAATTAATGCATCCAGTGGAATATAGTTGAGTTGCAAGCGGAAGTTATTTAGAAGAGACAGAACAGACAGTGCTTCAGACAGTGGTTATCAGATTTATTTTCACAGAGGTCACTTTCAAAGCAAGTGAAGTGATGTGGAGTATAACTGTGAGAATCACTAAAAATTAAGACTGTATAAGACATATTACATTAAACTGATGTGAAAAGTAATCCATATATGAAATTTCATTGAAATTGGTTGACTCTAAGGAAAATTAGAAACCAACAGCCAAGCAAATTTCAGCAACCTAATTAAATATGCGCGGAAAATGCCCATATTCGAACTTGGACCCACAATTGATGAAAGTGATCTACTACCCAAATTTCATCGAAATCGACTGACAGTAAGGAAAGTTAGAGTCTGGAAACGAAAAACACGGAAGGTGTGCACTTACTGTGTATTAGTAGTAGCACTGAATAAATCAAAGTTTCCCTAATTTGCATAATTTTTGCACGAGAACAAAACCCATATTATATGTGATGTATTGCATGTTACTAAACATTCATACAAAAATTTATTCAAATCCGAACTTTCATATAGAAGTTCTGTACAAAAAACTGATTACACCCAATTTCGGAACATAATGGCCTCTGGTGGCCATCTTGAGTTTTGGACCACACCCCAAAACACATATTCTGGTTTCACAATGATAACAAAGATACTCAAGAAGTTTTGTGAAGATCGGTTCATAAATATGGCTTTTAGTCAGAGGTGTGTTGACGCACGGGGCAGAATGACAGGCAGACGGACAGATTTTTAGTACAAAATTTCCCACATTCGAACTTAACCTAGGTATTGATAAAAGTAATCCATATATGAAATTTTATCGAAATCGGTTGATTTTAAGGAAAGTTAGAGTCTGGAAACCATCAGCCAATCAAATTTCAGCAACCTAATTAAATATGCGTGGAAAATGCCCATATTTGAACTGGGATCCACAATTGATGAAAGTGATCTACTACCCAAATTTCATCGAAATCCGGTCACTGTAGGCAAAGTTATAGTCTGGAAATGAAAAACACAGAGGGACGGAAGGAAGGAAGGAAGGAAGGATGGAAGGACAGAAGGATGGAAGGATGGAAGGACACCCCGAATTTAATATCTCCCATTTTTTTCAAAAAGTGGGAGACAAAAAATGCAATGAAATGTTTACAGAAAATCAGTAGTCTCAAATAAATCACTCAGCCAAATTCAAATGGAATTAATATCCAACAAGTATTTGCTCCTCAGGTAGTTTGAAAATTAACAGTTGAATCCTGGTTTTCTGAAAGAATAAATTGTGGTTTGCACTAGAAGGATAAATTTCTTCAAATTTTTGAAGATCACAAAATAATATTCTGTAGAACTCAGCTGCTATCTAATAATAATGCACTGCCCTGTAATAATAACCTCCACTGTTCAATGAATGATGAATGCCATTGTTCAATGAATGATGAATGCCTAACTAAGTCACTTCTCAATGCTGTATGAGATGAATGAGTGTCAGAAGTCTGATGACATGTGTTATTATATAGTCTTCAAATAGAAAGTTCCAGAATCAGACAGAATGAGAAATTTCTCCAATGTTCTTTTATGTTACCAACTGCTGATTGGTTGAATTAAATCACCTCATTATGTTTCAAGATGATTCTGTCTTATTTCAAATTAACAAGTGTTACCCAAATCAGGGTTCCTGCAGTTTGGGGAGGGGTAAATTCAAGTCTTTCCAAGACTGAAACTTCAAATTCAAGCTTTTTCAAAGGTCTTAAATTTTCTTTTTTTAAATTCAAGAGTTTTCAAGTTTTTTAAGACTCCGTGGGAACCCTGAAAATTGACAATCGTAAGCTGAAAATAGATTCTGTGTAACAGTATCTGTAAACATGTGGATAAGAAAGTCAACAGGAATGGAAAGAAGCTGTTGAACTTCACAAGTGAGCTTGGTCTGAAGATTCTGAACAGGGATGCGAAGTGTGAGGGGAAATGGACATGGGAGAGGAATGACAGAAGAACAATAATCAACTATATATTCTCACAGATATCGATATATGCAGGGAGGTGATGAGGTAAAAGTCGACAATGAAAGTAAAAGGGAGTTGGACAGTGACCACAACTTGATTACAGTTAAGATCAGGGTCAAAAACCCAGTAAGAAACAAAGAAAGGTTCAAGGAGATTTTGGGATTTAGAAAGGATGTTAAGTGGGCGAAGTTTGAAGAAAAATTTAAATCAAAGCCTGGGAACGTACACAGGGAGGCCAATGCCCAGGAAATGCAAAATGACCATTTCTGGTAAACTGAATAGTATTGCAAAAAGAATCTTTTACTTGTGAAGTGGCTATTCAATTACAATTAAACTGCAGTCAATTATGAGTGTTTCTGATGATTAGTTGACTTCTTGATTAATCATGTCATGCCTAGCTTCAAATTTTACCTGTTATTTGCATATAGATTACTAAGTAAACTCCTGTTGAATGAACTGTATGATCTTCCGAAGAATAACTCAGACAACCAGTCTGGGGTATAATGATTAAAGCTGGGTGGGTTTTTAGTTTTCCAAATCATTTTGTGTTTTTACGGCAAACCAAACAACCACAAAACCCAACAAAAAATATAAATTTTATAGTAAATTTCCTTTCTTATTATACCTACCGCAATTGTTTACTACAGGCTTGCACTACAGTGGAAGACCCTAACTTGGATAAAATACTCTCAAGAGATTTGGAAAAGAAAAGTGGTGTAAAAACACCACTAAAAATAAGCCAAAACTGGGTCGAGCGCCATCGGCGCACACCCAGTAGGGGACGCTCTTCTCTTAGTACAATTCCATGACTTCCGTTAACCAGTGCGCAAGCAGTCATCAAACCATTCTTTTGAGTCCGCCAACATAGGAGTTATGTGATCAGAGGGGAGGAAGGATTCTTACCCGAATAAGAAGATGGGAGGGCCTCCATGTAAACAATTGTGGTAGGTATAATAAGAAAGGAAATTTACTGTAAAATTTATATTTATCAACCTACCTTACAATTGTTTACTACAGGCTGAATAGACAATAGGATGGAGGGAATCACATAACCAACCCACATATAACTCAACTGCACTGGAACCATGGACAGAGGAAGAGATCCCAAGTCCTATCAAACCATAGCATCACAAACATTAGTAAAAGACAATGAAAGATGAGGTGTATGGTGATGTGTGACGCACAGACAGAAAGGGCAGTAACAGCACGGAGCTGGAACTGACCCCTGTAAGAAGCTGAATGGCTGGGATAGACAACAGCCTGAGCCGAAGAAAGAGGGCCCGTAGGACAAAGGTCCTCTGTCTGCCCCTGCAACTGTCGCAGATAAATGGAGAAGGTAGCATTTCTCCAGTAGGCTGCCAGCATAACATCTGACAACATGACGGAGTTAGTATAAACCCCGAGAGGAAGACAATGCACGGCCCTCATGGCAGAAAAACGATTGGTTATACAATCGCCAGTAGCTGCACGAATAGCAAGACAAATCCATCGAGAAATGGATTCAGGAGAGATCTGGCATGTGAGAAAATGCATATCCATCTGGGATAAAAGGCGCGAACGCCCTCCCCGCCCCCCCCCAAGCAGAGCAGCACCCAAGAAAGCGACCATCTTGGAGTAAACTGCAAAGTCCTAGTCCTTTTCAAGGAAAAGAACCTGAACAAGCTTGGAGAGGCAAGGATGAGTGTCGAAACAAGGCGGAACCACATAGGAAAAAAGGTCTCCGAAGCATGGACTTGTACCCATTGCTCGAGAGCCCCAGAAACAAACATTTACCAGAAACTCCGCAATTGGTGTGATCGAAGGAGTGACAGAAGCAACAGAGTGATCGCACACCATCGACAGAAGAACCTTTTACTGAGCCACAGAGGCTAAACCAGTGGAGTGAGTGCCTCCTTGAAGAAGAAAAGCAACTCCACTGCTCGTCTCAAAACCACTACGGAGGAGACAGGACCCGATAAAAGACATGCGTGAAGGCACAATGAAGTCGGGTCAACTTGAAACCTCCTCGGGCGACTTTGGCAAAGGAAGTCGCGACGTAGAGGGAGACATGCTGGAACCGCCACTAACAGAGAGCGGAGCAGAATGATCCACACCCACCAAGGGGACAGGGGTGTGATTGAAAGGATTCGACAACAGCAGGTTCATATCTGGGCTAGAACCTGAGGCAGAATCGGAACCGGCCGGAGGGCATAGCTGACAAGAATGCCCCAAAGGAGGGCCAGAGCGTCCACGGCAAAAGCCAGAGCATCTGGACACGGGGACACGAAAGTGTCCACCTGATGGTTCCAATGAGTCGCAAAAAGATTGATGTGGGGATGACCCCAGAGATCGCAAAAAGAGTGGAACACCGCCATGTGGAGCATCCACTCGGTGGAAAAGAACCTGCCCCATCGGGACAGGGAGTCGGCTAGGACGTTCAGATGACCGGGAATGTGACGAACCACCACTCCGACGTTGACATCCTGAGCAAGCAGTAGAAGATCCCGAACCAAATCGTACATGGGAACATAGTGCATTCCGCCCTGGTTCCGAATGTAAACAACCACCGTAGAATTGTCAGACAACAGAAGGACCTGACAATCCGAAAAGCTGGTGATCCACTGTCGGAAACACAGAAGAAGAGCAAGAAGCTGCTCCTTCTGGTTAACATGAAGAGCTGCTAGATCCTGGTCCCATGACCCGTGAAGGAAAAAATCTAGAGGATCCAATGTCACACCCCATCCGAGATTGCTGGCGTTTACCGTCAGAACACGATCGGACGTGGGGAAGTCCAATGGAACTCCCTGCATAATCCACTGAACATCTGTCGGGGAGAAGGTGTCGAGGAAGAGACTCCGGTAACAGAAGCACCAGAACCAGAGGAACGACATTCGGCCTCCAACGACTGAGAGCAAAAAGTGTTGGAGAGGTCAGACATGCCGTTGACCTAGAGGAATGAGATCCGTCACTGAAACGCAGAGACCAAGCAGTCAGGGAAGAACTGATGAAGTCCATCCCAGATGACAAGACGGAGAAGGGACCAGGTCCGACTTCTCTCTGTTGACTCTGAACCCTAGTGACGTGAGTAGGCTCAACAATGTGATGACATCAGACTCCAGAAAAGCAGTATTGGATTGCCTCTGGAGGATATCATCTAGACAAGCCGAAGAAGACACCTTGGACTGTGTGCGATGTAAGACTAACACATGCGACATCAGACAGGTGAAGGCCCAAGGATCCAGGCCGAGGCCACAGGAAATGGCCTTGAACTGGAAAACATCCTGGGGAATGGAGCGGCAAACTCATCTGAAAGCCTCCATGCTGAACTGAGGAGCAATGATAGATAGACTGCGACAGAATACTCAGATCGAGAACCTATATGAGTCGGCCGTCCTTCTTTGGCACCAAGAACATGCGGGAAACAAAATCCCACTGAAAAAAAGTTCTTGATGACCTCGAATGTCCCCTTTGACAATTGACAGGAGATTGATTGCCTATCTCTGTGGTCAGAAGTTCCCAACATGTAATGCTGAAAGAGACTCATGTGGGAAGAGGCACTCTCTACTTAGTGGAGGGCCTCAACCTGGGACGAAATCGAGGCGGCTACTGCCGACGTCTACCCCACCCTGTGAGTGAGTAGAAGTGGCGATAGGAGGATCAGCCCTTAGCTTCGCAGAGGAAGCAGAAGGGTGCTTGTTAGGCTTTGGATGGCACCTGCCTCCAACAGAAGGCTGATCAAGCTGACTAAGCAGCAGCAGATCAATGGAATGACAAAGGGAGCCATCCTGGACCATCGCCACGGAACCATGGAATAGTCGCGGACCCGCCAAAAGAGGCAGATCGAAGAGCAGCACACTGCCCCTCAAAAAGGAGACGTCTTGTGTCCAGCACAGCATACCTGCAAACTAATTCCAAGCTAGCCACGTAACAGACATGTGTGTGAGAAGATGCATGAGCGCCTTGAACAGCACACACAAAACAAAAACCTGTTTGTCGTCAAACTCATCTGGGAGCAGATAAGCAGCAAAGCAGAGACGACGTAATCGAAGAGAGAACGCATGCCAGCATCCCTCTCGATAAGCCCAACCTGGACTCCAGAGTCTCCATATGGCTGAGGAGTTGGAGTCCCGATCCAAGACCGCCACAGTCTGTCACACTGACGGATTGGCGAAATCGTAGGAACGAGAACGCACCAAAGGCAAAAAGTGTCAACCTTGATGAAGAACGACGTCTTCATAGCCTTGGAACTGAGCTTAGAGTCCAAAGCGATAAATGCTTCAACATCTGTACCGACAGGCACGGTCGAAGGCACCCAGAAGCATGTTGCTCCACAGGCTGTAGGCGTGCGACCGATGATCGCAGCCGGGCTGACATTGTCGGCTGGTTTGATGGTTTGAGACCTGGAAGGAACCCAAACACAAAGACAAGAGCTGCCCCAAGTCAGAAGACTGTTGGCTCTCGACGTCAAGAATGTCAGACTCATCCCATGAGTCGGAATACACATAGCCCATCATGGGAAAACCAACCGACACCTCCCATGGTGTAAGCACACCAGGGGATCAGAAAGCAACCTGTTTCCAATCCCGGAAGGCAGTGCCACATGGGGCGCCCGGAAACCACTCGTAGCCTCGCTGGAAGCAACGGAAAAGGCTCTTGGACAGAACCCAAGTGAGCAAGGAGAGGGCCTCCTTAAGCTCACTGATTGCCGGAACGGAATGACGTGAGAACGAACCGAAAAAGTGGCTTCACTCCGGACCCATTTACCAGCAAAGGGTCACGATCCTCAAATACACCCGACGTGGAGCGACGGGCTGCAGCCAAAAACATCTGAAGGCAGATGTGTAGTGGGATATCACATACCCCGAGGATCAACAGAGCAGAAACTCAGGAGAGTCGCCACGGACCTCTGCAGGACAGAAGGTCCAGGCTGCACAAAAAGCATTGGTCACACAAAACTGGCCATGGGACCAGAGTGCATGGATGGAAACGCCACGGAGCTCATGGTGAACCCACCATGAACATCCGAATCCAATGAGAAAAACTGAGGTACTCGACGGCTGAGAGACCACAGTAGAGGGTTTGGCCGGCAGCCCCTTCCAACTTCGCCAAGTTGAAGTCAGGGAAGGCTGAGGCCAATACCCCATGTCTACACTACCAGACATCCCTGCAGACCCCTGCAGGGATAAAACTGCTGTGCTCAACAGCCGAGAGGACACAGCATGGGGGTTCGGTTGGCAGCCACTTCCAACTTCGCCGAGTTGAAGTCAGGGAAGGCTGAGGCCGATACCCCACGCCTACACTACCAGACACCGCTGCAGATCCCTGCAGGGAGAAAACTGCTGTGCTCAACGAACGAGAGGACACAGCAGGGGGTTCAGTCGGCAGCCACTTCCGACTTCACCGAGTTAGTTAGGAGAGGCTGAGGCCGATACCCCACAACCACACTACAGACATCACTGCAGACCCCTGCAGGGATAAGCCGAGGCCAGCAAAAACGGTGCCCGATGACGTTGTAGACAGAACAGCAGTAGCAGCAGATACGACGGGAGCTGTTGGAACTGGCGGAAAAGGGGAGAGAGCCACCTAGCTCGGCCTCCAAAGGAGAAGTCACAACCCTAGTGACAGCCTCAGATGTCGACTGGAGAGGGCGCATAGTCCCGGAACCAGGCATCTCTTCACCAGAAATCCAACAGCTCCCGCAGTATCCACCACGGTAAAAAAAACTGCACATCTCCCACGGATGGCGAATAACTCTCACCAGCTGTGGTGGAGTTGGGAGGCCCCAAAACAACAGCGTTCCCCACCCCCTGCAGATGCGGGAGGAGCTGCACATCTCCCACGGAGGGGGTGTAACTCTCACCAGATGTGGTCGTGTCGAGAGGCCCCGAAACGACAGCATTCCTCACCCCCCTTGGGTGTGGGAGGAGCTGCACATCCCCCACAGAGGGGGTATAACTCACACCAGATGTGGTCGCGTCAGAAGGCCCTGAAACAACAGCATCCCCCCCCCCCCCCCCCCCCCCCCCAGGTGCGGGAGGAACAGCCACGAGAACGCACCAAAGGCGAGGGCAAAAGGAAGTGCCCTAAAGGAAACGAACTGGAAATAACAGGTGAGAGCAGTAGAAGAAAAAGGTGAACTCAACAGATACAGAAAGTAGAAGAACACCCCCAACTACGAGAGAAGGTGGCACAAAAAATGAAAGTGTCAATGACACTGTAGCTCAACTTGTCAAGACAAAGACATGTACATGTATAGTATGTGACACAGCAATGACAAACATCTAGGTAATGACCTGATAACAAAGGTACATATAAAGTATTGTAACGGTCTGTACATAAATACTGACTGTTGCCTGTAACAAATGTATAGGTAAAGTATTGTAAAGGTGGGTGACAGTCAGATGCTGAACTAGAAAAAATCTTTGAGTCCCAGAGTGGGTCTGACTGAACCCCAAAATATTTGTTCTCATAGCACAGTGATAACAAAGGCACCCCAAAACACACTCGTTCCTGTCCCAAGGTGAAAACAAAAGTACTCAAGAAGTTTTGTGAAGATCAGTTCATAAATACGAGCTGTATAGAACTTGTGACAAAAAACTGATTGGACCTAATTTCAGTACAAAATGGTCACTGGCAGCCATCTTGAATTTTGGACCGTACCCAGAAACACTCATTCTCATCCCAAGGAGATAACAAAGGTACCCAAGAAGTTTTGTGAAGATCGGTTCATAAATACAGCCTCTACCCTGAGCCGTATTGACATGTGTGCTTACATTGTGTAAGTAGCACTGAATAAATCAAAGTTCATCTAATTTGCATAATTTCTGCACGAAAAAAAACCCCTTACAATATGTGATGTATTCCATGTTACTAAACATTCATACAAAAATTTATTAAAATCAGAACTTTCATACAGAAGTTCTATACAAAAGACTGATTGCACTAATTTTGGTACAAAATGGCTGCTGGTGGCCATCTTGAATTTTGGACCACAATCAAAAACACTCGCTCTCATCCCACGGTGATAACAAAGGTACCCAAGAAGTTTCGTAAAGATTGGTTCATAAATATGGCCTCTAGTCTGAGCTGTATAGAAGTTGTGTACAAAAAACTGATTAGACCTAATTTCGGTACAAAATGGCCACTAGCAGCCATCTTGAATTTTAGACCGCACCCAGAAACACTCGTTCTCGTCCCAAGGTGATAACAAAGGTACCCAAGACATTTCGTGAAGATCAGTTCATAAATACAGACTCTAGTCTGAGCCGTATTGACATGAGTACTTACAGTGTGTAAGTCGCACTGAAAAAATCAAAGTTCATCTAATTTGCATAATTTCAGCACGAGAAAAAAACCCGTATTATATGTGATGCATCCAATGGTACTAAACATTCACACAAAAAAATTATTCAAATCAGGGCTTTCATATGGAAGTTCTGTGCAAAAATCTGATTGCACCTAATTTTGTACAAAATGGCTGCCATCGGCCATCTTGAATTTCGGACCGGACCCCAAAACACTCGTTCTCGTCCCACGGTGATACCAAAGGTACCCAAGAAGTTTCGTAAAGATCGGTTCATAAATACGGCCTCTAGCCCGAGCCGTATTGGCATTTGCACTTACAGTGCTGAAAGTAACCCCCAAAGACATCAAAATTAGTCTAATTTGCACAATGTACGTACGAGAAAAAAACCCGTATTATATGTGATGTATCCCATGGTACTAAACATTTATACAAAAAATTATTCAAATCAGAGCTTTCATATGGAAGTTCTGTACAAAAAACAGATTTCTGCATCGTCGGTACAAAATGGCAGCTGGCAGCCATCTTGAATTTCGGACCGCACCCAAAAACACTTGTTCTCGTCCCACGGTCATAACAAAGGTACCCAAGAAGTTTCGTAAAGATCAGTTCATAAATACGGCCTCTAGCCAGAGCCATAGCAGCTTGGCACTTACAGCTCTGAAAGTAACACTAAATAAATCAAAGTCAGTCTAATTTGCATAATTTACGCACGAGAAAAAAACCCGTATTATATGTGATGTATCCCATGGTACTAAACATTTATACAAAACTTTATTCAAATCAGAACTTTCATACAGAAGTTCTGTACAAAAACCTGATTTTTGCATCATCGGTACAAAATGGCCACTGGCAGCCATCTTGAATTTTGGACCACACCTAAAAACACTCGTTCCCGTCCCAGGGTCATAACAAAGGTACACAAGAAGTTTCGTAAAGATCGGTTCATAAATACGACCTCTAGCCCGAGCCATACCCAATTGTTGACGTACGGACAGACGGACAGATGGACGGACGGACTGACGGACGACGGGCCATGACAATAGCTCAAATTTGACTTCGTCAAAGTTGAGCTAATAACCGGTGGGTACACAACAGAACCCAGGCGGCCGACAGGGACCTAAAAAACAGAAATTCAGCCCTCAACAGAGTGAAGAAATCCTGTCCATACAGTCCCTCATTGACACCTAACTCCAATAACAATAATAAAATTTATCAACCAAAAAATTTTTTTTCCGAACCGCGTTGACACCATGTCGAAAAAACATTCGCGAAAACGGAATATATAAATAAAATACAATGAGAATGTGGTTGAAAATATTAATGAGAATATATAAAACACAGTCCTGTTATTATACGATCTTCAGATCCATAATTCCAGTCACAGGAAAACCATTATTGACGAGTTGTATTATCACTGTATCATAATGCAAAGATGGTGACATGTCAACCACGTTTCGCGGACAAAAAAAAGAATGGTTTGATGATTGCTTGCGCACTGGTTAACGGAAGTTGTGGAATTGTGCTAAGAGAAGAGTGTCCCCTGCTGGGTGTGCGCCGAATGCGCTCGACCCAGTTTTGGCTTATTTTGGATTTTCCTGAAAGGAAAATCTGTTTGTTATTGCCAAGATTATTATTATTTTTTTTTTTTCCACCCACGGTCTTTAAGATTTTTTTCAAACTTTGCACGATTAATGACGGCCATGAGTTCTAATAAATAAAACCATCAGTATTTGGGGGAAAATGTTTCTTGTTGGACAAAAACGCCCAACGCTTCGTAGGCCAATATCTCATAAAGGAAAAAGCTATCGACTTAATTTCTCGACAGACTTGTCAGAATCACTCTTGTCTAAAACAAATATAATCGGTATTTTTGTTCCATTTTTTATGTTTTCTGCCAAAATTTTTCACAAAACGGAAAGTTATCTCGATTGAAATATCGAGATTTAAATATAATGAGCCCTCTAAAAGGGATCCAAATGGAGGGCAGTAATACCGCCTTTTAAAAAAAATCGAAAGAATTTCGTTTCGATTTTTCATTAATCCAAAATGGCGGCCAAAAAATCGAAAAAAATTTTTTTCGTTTTTTATGTGTTTTGTTCAATTTTGAGACAAAAAAAAAATTTTTTTTTACACTGAAAATTTTCGGTCTGATTTGGACTTTTCGGAAATTTTTGTTTTTGTTTTTTATGTGTTTTGTTCAGTTTTGAGACGAAAAAAATTTTTATTTTTTTTTTTTATACACTGCACCACCAAAAAATGAAAATCGGTCTTCAGACTGGTACTTTGACCTAATTATACTGTACTACCGGAGGGGGTTAAAAGCAGCAGTGATTGCGAATGTGTAGCGCATATATAGGTAAAAAGATTCCCCGTAGTTTGGAAGCACAATTTTGTTGCGTTTGGCTTCTGGCGGTTGCCAAAAGTACACTCTCGGTCTCTCAATGGTCCGTACACCCTCTTTTTGGAATGAGAATACTCGGCATTCTTGACTCGTATAAGACTTCCGTGATTGAAATGGCAACATTCACGGTCTCTTTAAAACTTTCCCCACCCCATGGGAATAGGGTTTTATTTCACTTGGCTTCTGATGGCTGGAGAACTACCACTCCGGTTCGGCCTTAGAAATTTTTGACCAAAATCCTGAGATTTTGGCTTTTGTTTTTTATGTGTTTTGTTCAATTTTGAGACAAAAATTTTTTTATTTTTTTTCACTACTCCACCAAAAAACGAAAAATCGGTCTTCAGACTGGTACTTTGACCTAATTATCCTGTACTACCCGAGTAGGTTAAAAGCGAGCGGCGGTGATTGAGAATGTGTAGTGTAGCCCGTATATAGGTAAAAAGATTCCCCGTAGTTTGGAAGCACAATTGTCTTGCGTTTCGCTTCGGGCAGTCGCCAAAGGTACACTCTCGGCCTCTCAACGGTCCGTACACCCTCTTTTTGGCATGAGAATACTCTGCGTTCTTGACTCGTATAAGGTTTCCATGATTGAAATGGCAACATTCACGGTCTCTTTAAATCTTTTCCCACCCCATGGGAATAGGGTTTTATTTCACTTGGTTTCTGATGGCTGGATAACTACCACTCCGGTTCTGACTTGGAACATTTTTAACAAAAATCTGAATTTTTTTTTCAGTTTTTTATACGTTTTGATGAATTTTGAGCCGAAAATTTTTTTTTTTACCTGGAAATTTTTTGGTCCGGTTTGGACGGAGAATTTTTGATCAAAACCCAAATTTTTTTTCTTCCGATCGCCACTTTAACCTGACAAAACTGTACTACGAGACGGGTTAAAGCGGCCGTTATTCTAAATTTGGATGTTGAGGCCCTTCCTGCCCCATAAAACTATCCAACACAACTGCCCAACCCCCACCCAACACAAACAACCATTAGTTGGACTCAACAGACTCGGGCGTCCAAGCCAGGAAACACGTCTGAAAAACATTGATCATTTTGCACCCGGCGACCTCAACTTCAGTGAAGGCTGTACATAACGTTACACGGTATTTTGTATCCTAAACTGAATTCAAAAATAGAACACTGAGAGTCTTGTTATTTTTTATGAGCATATGACTCCAGCCAGCTACTCATCCCCTCTCCTGCCCTCAATGAATTTGATGACGGTGGCAATTACGACGGTATTGCCAAATGTCACAGCCAAATTAGATTTCTGCTGAATATTGTCACTTTCTTTGTGATTCAAATATATTTAGAATAAAAAATGTGATGGCGATTGGCGTTGTATTGGCCTTGGGGGGGGGAGGGGGGGGGGTCTGCCGCGAGCTACAAACCTTAATCCTCCCCTAGAGAAGTTTCAAAAAAGAAGAAAAAGGCATTTCTAGCGTTCGGGGATTTTGGGGAAAATGTTTCTTGTTGGGCAAAAATGTCCCAAAACACCCAAAATTTCGTAGGCCATGAAGGAAAAGAGCTATCAACCTTTTTCGAGAGATTTGTCAGAATTACTCTTGTCTAAAACAAATATAATCGGTATTTTTTTCCATTTTTATGTTTTCTGCCAAACTTTTTCACAAAACGGAAATTTATCTCGAAAATCTGCCATTTTGGATTGAAATATCGAGATATAAATATAATGAGACCTCCAAAAGGGATCCAAATTGAAGGCAGTAATACCTCTTTATAAAAAAAATCAAAAAAATTTCGGTTCGATTTTTTTTTTTTTATGCGTCTTGTTCAATTTTGAGACGAAATTTTTTTTTTTTACACTGAAAATTTTTGGTCCTGTTCGGACCTCGAAACCTTTGACCAAAATCCGGAAATGATTGGTTTTGTTTTTTTATGTGTTTTGTTCAATTTTAAGGCGAAAAGAAAAAAAAAAATTTTTTTTACACTGAAAATTTTCGGCCCGGTTCTGACCAAAATCCGGAAATTTTTGTTTTTGTTTCTTAGGCATTTTGGTAAATTTTCCACACATTTGTCTGTCCTAACCCCAAAACCCGTCAACAACCTTCCAAATATCGTGGTAGTTATCACACTTCTCTCCTGAACAATAGCTGCCGGACAAACGAGAATACCCCAGTGATTTACATCAAACAGGGTTTTGTAAAAAAAAATCTTGTCATTATATCGTCTACCGTAAATGTGTTAATAGGCACCTCAAAAATCTGTTTTTCTGCGTTCTTCTCAATTTTGAGACGAAAAAGCCCAGGAACTGGAAATTGGAGGAAAATCCTGTGTATTGTGCGGGCACAATCACTTCATCTAGTTTTTAATGGTGTTTTTACACCACTTTTCTTTCCCAAATCTCTTGGGAAAGATTAAAATAGACAGTATTTTATCTGAGTTAGGGTCTTCCACTGTAGTGCAAGCCTGTAGTAAACAATTGTAAGGTAGGTTGATAAGAAATGGGAAATGGTTTTACTGTGTTTGTGCATAAACTGATTAAACTATCATGCTGCAAGGGAACTGGACTAGCGACCACTATGGACTCTTGTCACTTAGTCTATATGGCAAAGGGGAAAATACGTTGTGTTCTGATTGTCACAGGTCTCCCTTATTGACTCGTCCACTGGATGATTCAATAAGGGAGAAAATGTGACAACGAGAACACAACATAGATTAGATTAAATTTATTCATTTGTTACCCTTATTTATGTTTCTTTTCTGATGGAATAACCTTACCAACTGATCTCCTAGGACCTCCAAGAATGATCAAAGGAAGGTTAGGCTGAAATCAATGGAGATTCTACAAGCAGAGCATTTGTGGTGAGTGATGTTATACAAGCTACTGCAGATTTTTTCCAAGTTAAGGAGCCTGTCAGAGGTGTTATTTACAATCTATTCTTAACACATAGAAAAACCAAACCAAAACCAAAGTTTTTTCCTGAAACCGAATCTGAAAAATCAAAACTTCTCAGCTTTCATAATGATGGCTGAATTTATGTCCAGAATGTACCAAGATGACCATTTCTGGTAAATGGAATAGTATTGTTAAAAGAATCTTTTACTGACAACATTTCTTTTAAATTACATCTAACAGAGTTCCACTGTTCTCTGTTCATCACAAAGTGCATAAAAGTTACTAAATTCTGCATAATTTCATTTCGTGATAATTACAAACAAGTTCACTGCCAGGTGGTGGATCAATATATGGCCGCCTATGAAGAAATTGCGCTTGTGAAGAAATTTTTAGTTGAACAAAAGATCAATAATTCCTTCAAAAATAATTGTATATTCCTCGCTTACGACCCATTAAAGTTGAATATATTGTTTTCAAGTTATTGCGTGGAGAATCAAAAGTCGCCAAAACTACCGGATGGTTGCCATGGCAGCCATATTGGACATGCCAGAATGCTGGTTATCAAAAGGAACCATCCTCTTGTCATGACTAATCAACCATGAAAAAACAGTATCTGTTGGATTATCAAATGGAAAATAAAAAGTAGCTAAAAATCCAAGATGCTGCCGTGGTGGCCATCTTGGATATGCCAGAATGCTGGTCATCGAAAGGAACCATCCTCTAGTCATGATTAATCAACCATAAAAAAGCAGCATCTCTTGGATCTATAGTTTTCAAGTTATCGCGTGGACAATCAAAAGTCCCTGAAAATCCAAGATGTCTGCCGTGGTGGCCATATTGGATATGTCAGAATGCTGGTTATCAAAAGGAACCATCCTCTAGTCATGACTACTCAACCATAAAAAACAGTATCTGTTGGAAGAATTGTTTTCAAGTTATCACGTGGACAAACAAAAGCTAACAGATGGATGGATGGATGGATGGATGGATGGATGGATGGATGGATGGATGGATGGATGGATGGGACAGATGGATGGACGGATGGACGGATGGACAGATGGATGGACAGACAGACAGACAGATGGACAGACATTGCCAGACATTGCCAGACAGACAGACAGACAGACAGACAGACAGACAGACAGACAGACAGACAGACAGACAGACAGACAGACAGACAGACAGACAGACAGACAGACAGACAGACAGACAGATGGACAGACATTGCCATACCATAATATGACCCACTCATATGAGCGGCCGTATAAAAAAAAACATTTTTTTCGCAATCCACTTTTTTTTTCATTAGCCACTCAAAAACACTAGATTTTCTTTTCATTATACGTTTTTAGAACAAATTGATCATTTCCAGTGAATTTAACTTGTATTCACCTTGAAGTGATGCTTTGAAAGCTGCCATTTTGATTGATACCGTGAAAGTGAAAATTTCTGTATCTTCACAGTGGGGATACGATTTCTATCTTTCTGCAATTTTTTCGATAATCTATCATTTAGAGTATAATATAAAAGTCAGTACCACAGATTGATCGAAAGTACTCATATTAGTGTCTTTACACTGTATGCATTGGCTTGCTTGCACAGCAGAAGAATAGAGAAAAAAATATAAAAGGTACTATTTTGTTACAAATTACGTCAGTTGCCAAATGGCACTCAACAATAAACTGCAAGAAAATAATTATTTATAAACAAGATCTTCAAAACTCCCTTGCTGGTAGCATGGTATCTATGATACAAATACTCATGTGACAAACACCTTTTGAAGAATAATTTTGCACTTTATCACTTAACCTTTCAAGGCCCATTTCTAACTTTTACAACCTCAGAACAGGTACCCTTAACACGTAATCATGAGGAGGTCCTGCTGAAAATAGACATATTACATTGGCAGTGGTTTCTAGTCAAGTCTTGGCTGCCTAAATGGGCAGCCAAGACTTGACTAGAAGTCACTGCTTAGCCACTGGCAATGTGCAGGTGGTGGTATAGGTGGTATAGTGGGGATTCAAGAAATTTGTCCATTTTCTTAAGGGTTAACAAAATTTTGCTTTATTAAACTTCTGCAGAATCCACTTACTTGGATAACTTTTAATTGAATATCCCTACTAACTGCATACAACTTTAAGACACGAAACCATTTACCACACACTCAATACAACTTTGACCTGTTAATTGCATGTAGGTTGTCGAGTTAACTCCTGTTAAGTGAATAGAATATACTGAAATCTATCAAAGAATTACTCCAACAACCACAGAATATCCCCACACTTATAGACATTTTTGGTCTCAATATAACCAAAATAAAAGATATAATAGAATAAATTCTCAGAATGTCACATCGTCCAGAAGACAGGAAAACGACCAATTCCAGTTAGCTGTTAGAGTGCTGGAAGCCCATATTTGGGCTTTATGCTGAGTGCTGTTACCACAACTTAAAGGCTTCATATTCAGTGGATGTTCAACATATCACCTTTGAAGTGAAATTATTTAGTCTGTTGGGATTTGTCTTGTTACAATTGATGGGAGAGTGCCTATTGGCACTCTCCCATTAATTGTAAAAAGGCAAAAGATATGTGAACAAATTTTGATGACCAAAAATAATTCAGCACTCCACCAATTAATAGTATATGCCTGGTAATTGAATATTATTTTCTGCAAATTATTTTCAATTAATACGTTTCCACTGTTACAGTATCATAAATTCACAATCACAAAATAAATTCAAGACTAATGAATGGAAATTGCAATATGAATTCCTAAAACATATAAAAAATGGAATGTATTTATCCATACAGGAGGGAGAGAGAGATTTCTTCTACAGCTGAAGCATCATTAATTCATTCCAAATCCACCATATTCTTTACATCAGAAACTTCAGCAACAAAAATAGGTTTCTTACACTTGCCAGGCAAAAAGGTTCCAGATTTTTTCTATACTTTTTGAGCACCTCAAATTGATGAAAATCTCAATCTGGGAAAATTTTAATGAAAACAGTCAGTAATATAACAAGTAATGTTATTGTTTTCTAAAAGAACATTAGCAAGAATGTCATTCCGTCATACTCATGTGCTTCAGCCAAGGTATTTGTTCGAGTACTGAATAACTGTAAAATTACCAGAATTTTAATTAACCTTGTTTTTTTTTCACTTCTGCACACTAAATTAATGTAAAAGTAACGAAATTTCAAGTAACAAAATTTTCCCTTAATGCAACTAAGAATTTAAACAATTCACTTTTATTTGATAGAGCTCATTGAGTCCTATTTGTTAACTAGTTGAGTGCTAGAAGCCACTATCAGCGCTTTTAAAAAATGAGGGTACCAGAGCAAAAGCCAATATTTTCTCTGCTCACATTCCATATCCAGTCAATCGCAAATAATATTTTGTTCATATAATTTGTTTTAGTACAAATTATCGGAGAGTGTCCACAGGCACTCTCCAATAATTTGTAAAAAAAAAAAAAAAAACAACCAAATTTTGACTAACAAATTCAGCCCACCAAAAATAATATAGCCCTCAACCAGTTAAATTCCTAGTTGCATTATGGGAAATATTTACAAGCTGAAATTATTTTGCCATCATTGTGAAGAGGATCAAAGTTTGTTCAAAAAATTAATTTGTCTCCTTTTTCAATAGCCTCAAGTCTTGACATATGTTTTTTTTCCTTTTGAAGAACTTTTCCAGACCAACACAAATTTCCGTAATTTTTTCATGAATTTCAAAATGGCATACAAACCCTGCAACAATTAAATCACAAGTAAGAATCCAAAATAAAACCATTAGAAAGGAATCAATCTGAATTCTCAGCATTCACACCACTTAGCGAGACATTAAGATAATATTGCACACTCTACACCAGACTGTAATAATCCCACATTCTAATTGTCATGGCTAGTTATACAGATTTAAACCAATTCATGATCTGTAAATTGACATTATTTCATCTTAAAAAACCAACACCAATTTAATTTGACAGAATCCCACTGATAAACTCCTGATCTGCTCCAATCAATAGTACTCCATCAATAAGTTAGTTTCCAATCGGTAAACTCATGTATTTCGATTTCATGTGGATAATTTGTGTTGTTAGCACTGCTAACAAGTACTTTAAGTGTGATGTCTTTTAAGGTGACTCAAAATATTTAATCAACAAGAGAATGTGTGGGAGGGAATTGATATATGGAGGCTGGCCATATAGTCAATTTGAAGGAAATAGATTCAAAAGTTACAAATTAAATTATCTGATAATGCTCCACAATTCCAATGTACTTCTGAATAATGGTCGTTACAAATAAAATGCTTGCAGAATAAATCCATACTCAGCTAATGTCAAAAGGTACAGAAAATTGAGAAATAAAAAAAAACAGTCAGCTGGAGGAAATGCCATTAGAAATAATTGGCAGCCATATGACCAACAGAATATTTGGAATCTTTAGCAAAACTAAATCACATGATAGGGTGTATGTACATTTTCCTAGATAAAGTTTCATGACATTTCCACAACTTATTTCTAAATTTTCTTCACAACCAGGTACTTCTTAATTGGTAAAGGGCTAAATTATTTTTGCTCATCGAAATTTATTCTTAGGTCTTTACCTTGTTACAAGTGGTACTCTTCCATGAATTATAATAAGCCAAATCCATCGAGACGGGATAAGTTCACTTCAAAGATAATATGAAACACAACCACAGAATACAAAGCCTTTGAGAAGTGGTACCTGCCCAAATATGGGCTTCCAGCGTTTTACTAGTTAAACATGGCGCAAAGGCACTGGTATACTCCACCATGAAGTGGTTTTCTAACAAGAAACCACAAAAATCAAAATTTTCTTTGTTTACTAACCAGAAACAATAAAAATCGAAATTTTCTAAGTCAAAAAATGTTGAAAAAGGCCCATAACTTTAGAAGAAAAAAATGGAAAAGAAATATATTTGTGAATATCCATATATATCATACTAGACACACAACAGTGCTATTTACCAACAACTAAGCACGTAAACCTGATTTGCAGTTGTGAATGGGCAGATGGACAGATGGAAGGACAGAACCCATTTCTGTATCTTCCGCAAACTTCGTTTTGGTGGGGGATGACAATCTTATTCAATAGTCCTCCCAATGAAACTACCTTTGTACTGTGTCCTTAGGCAAGACACTATAATTCCAGTTGCCCACATGGTGGTATGGTGTTGCTATATACAACAGTTTACCACACATCAATGGTGCACTTGCCTTCAACTCCTGCTAAATCTGCTTATGCCATGTTAGTATGTTGGAGAGTCTGATAATTGCTCACTGCTTCCTCTTAGAGCTGAAACAGTTAACCAATTAATCGATTAATCAAAATAATTGTTTGATTAACCGTTACTTGTGAACTACTGTATTATATGTGTCAACAAAGGAACAAACTTGCTCCAAAACAGGCAAACATTGTCACACTGACTAACATCAATTATATGAGACAGAGTATAGCATGCAAGTTACTTGCTGACATACTTGTTTACTTGCATGATCATCATTCTGTACCAGTAGCTGGAAATGGTCATTCTTAACCCTTTACCCATTGCAGGTAGCAGACGATACGTGCAAAATATATTCAAGAATTACTAAAAATTTTCATTTTTTGTCTCAAAACATAGCTTTTGAGCCTTCATTGGAACAAGCTCTGAACGAGCTCATTCCAATGAAGGGTTATAAGCTATGTTTTTAGACAAAAATTGAAAACATAATAAATGTGAATGGAGATATTTGTATATAGGCCAAGTCTGTTTTCTTTGTTACGTTGGGTAAAGGGTTCATGCTGTAAATCATCAACGGTAAGCCAATTATTCAGATATCTATTTGGACAAGTGATTAATCAGTTAACCAAGGTTAATCTACATGATTAATCGATCAAGAAAATGCCTTAACCGTTTCAGCTCTACTTCCTCTACCCATAACTGTCAAACATGTTATGACTCTGGCTGTTCAAAGAGTTGTTAAACCACAATGAACAAACAATGAAGCAGCCATCCCCATCCAGGCTTACAGACAAAAAAGATCTGCCAAATTTTCTTTTCTTCCAACTTTGGCTTGTAAAAGAGAACACAGTAAAGATGTAACTGCTTGCAAATACAGAAAAAATAACTTAACCCCCTAAACAATGATGTCAAAATACTGAAACTTCAAACAGCAAATATTTCCAATAAAGCAACTAGAAATTTAATCAATTCAATCTTGTCTGACAGAATGAGATCGATGTGCTCCGTCAAACATTATTAAATTTTGTTACATTCTTATTCGCAATATTGGGAAAAAATTGCAGGTTGAAATTTTGATATTCTGACACATTGAAATTTTGATATTTTGACCTCAGTGTGCAGGAGGTACATATACAGAACTACACTTATGTATGAATGGGTTAACGATTACTGGACGAGTGCGAGTGGCCGCAGGGATACCACGAGAGCCGGTAGGCTCGAGTGGTTATCCCAGCACCACACGCTCGAGTCCAGTAATCGTTAACCCATTCAAACATAAGTGTGGTTCTGTATTTATTACACACCCAACCATGAAAAAGAATTCACTGTAATTAATCGCTAATTTAATTAAATAGTCGACAATTTGAACGGTTGAAAGAATTTTAGAGAGAAACGGGCAATTTTGTCAGAGAACCAGTCTTAAGTCTTTGACCTTGCCACCTGTAGAATCGCTGTTGATTCATTTTATTCGCAAAAAAATGTTGATCCGAACACTCAAAACTCAAAAGATTGTGTTCAGCATATCAGATGTTACAAATTATGAGGTCTCCAATGTGTTTTCAAAATTGTGTGTGCAGGCATCATTATATCTGGAGGATGGAAAATGTAGGCAAGGATTTTAATTTGAATACGGTGCGAAACGGCCGCTCTGTTTAAATTTCGTGCTTTTTAAAGTTAAACTGCAACTAAAAATATAAGTTTGAACTCGGCTTGAGGATACATGCACTACTGGCAGTACTGCCACAAGGCTATCGCATGTAAACATTGATCATTTCTGTTCTGCACTGTAACAAACGTACACACTGGACGAGAACTAACATTTTGTGCAATAATTAACCTTCTGGGGCTTTCATTCATTCGATCGTTTGCAGTAACTGAGCCTGAGGCAGTTTGAGATTCCATTCTGACTCGGAGTGAACTCTGCAGTCTTGGTAAGTTTGCACTTTATTTTTCAACATTATAAAGACATTAAAGTTTCTGACTTGACATTTAGCCTTCTTTTTATTTTACCTCAAGTCTTGATAACCTTTGTTTGAAATGGGCTGCACTTGCAAATAAAAGCTTTAGGTTGTCCACATAATACTACAGATATACAAAGGGAGAAATATATTGCATGATAACTGCAAGAAAATGTCATGTCTCCACAAGTAATTTAGTTTGTACACCTTTTTTACAACTCCCCCCCCCCCCCCATCTATAACCTGTCAGCATATTCTTGAAAGCTCACGAAATGAGTATCCAACAGTCTTAGGCAGAGGCTGAAAGAAAAATAAGGAGGGGGGGGGGGGGGTTGTTCTCACCAGTAAGCTCCAACTTATTTGGTTGATAATATTTTCAAAAATTGATTAATGTTTACATTATTTTGTACTAGTATTATACTTCACCAGTTTGTTATCTGAACGGTTCTGTCAATATTTTTTTCTTGGTATCTGGTTCAAAATAAAATAATTTTTTTATGTGTCTGCTCGAATATCTTGTCAGTCTTAATTTGAAATTTGGTATTCTGAATTTGCATTTAGTAAGTAGTTTTAAAGAGGACTGATAGAATGTGGCTAAAATGATAGGTTTTGGAGAACATTTTCTTGGGGATGGGGGCTGACCAATCAAACTGCCCTGAACTTTTGTTTAAAAATGAAAATGCAGGCCCTTGCCTCGAATTTGCCTATGAAAATGCTCTTCCCACTGCCCTGATATTTGCCAAAATTATAAAAAATACCCCTTCCCTCTGAACAATCTGTTCTGAAAATATCAGTCCCTTTCAATGAAAACTGCAAAATTAACTGCTTATTGGTGAAGGGGGTGAGAGTGCCTCAGCCCCCTCCCCATCTCATACACCCATGTAGCTAAGTCACATAGGTGGCATTCGATTTAAGTTTTGTTTCTGAGAATTAAAGCAAAATAATAAATATCCTTGTATAAAACAGAAATACTAGCAAAAATCCTAAATTGGTCATTTAAAAATACACATCAATCTGTGTCTGGAAAATATTGTCATATTGTCTGTGTTTTAAATATTCTAATTATTTTTGAATTTCATGGAAGTCATCTCATAAAATTGACAATATATTGCATTCATCAGAACACATGTATTTACCACCCCTCCCCTCTTCATGGTCTCATTCCCAGCCTACTCGAGACTTTTCAGAATTTCTGTAGTGGGCAGCTGGAAACATTTTTTTTAATTTCCACAGTACAAACTCCAGAAAGTCATATTTTAGCAGTACTATATCCCCCTAAAAAGCCCTTCCCCCCTGTCCCCACAAAAAAATTAAATAAAATAAACCTGTTGCTCCAACACCCTCTAGCACGTAAAAAACATTGGTTCCACAAATGTAAAATACCGAGTCTATTTTCTTTATACAGCTAGTGTCGGGCAGGGGGGGGGGGGGGGGGGGGGGGCATCTAGTAAGGGTGGAATTGGAGATAGTTAATTAGTAACTGCATGTACTAGCTGTTAAACATCTCCAGCCAGGCGCTGTCGGCGTGTCGGCGTCTGTTTTTCCGTTTCATGGTAACCAGTATTCAAGATTCCTTTAGTCTTACTTCCTGAGAACTACTTCAACTTAACATGCATTTCAAAGTATGTTTGCGTTGGCAAACGTGCTGCATCATGTGAATCGAATAAGATTACAGTTACACATTAGGCCTCGAGTCAACTCGCTGGCAGCACACAGCGCTGAGGGCAACATTGTTTTATAGGAACTGTACTAGTGGCTGGCTGCAATATCGAACCCAACTGGATTTTTTTGCACAAAAATTAATTAAGTTGTCCTCGATTTTCAATAACGAAAGCAAAGGTTGAGTTTCACTGTTCAATTTCTTGGCAGAGATCATGTGTCTTTCATGACTTTCAACAGTTTTTAGCATAGTTGTGCATCAAACATTTTGTAATGGGAATCGGTAATTCCGACAGATAAATATAGCCGATGGTTCTCATTGGTTATATTCCACTGAACGCTGCAAACTATAAGAACCAGTCTAATGAGAGAACTAATGAGAGAACTTGTGCACGCGAAGGGTACCTTTTATCGGATTGCACTAGAGCTTTCTGGTTAAAATTACCGCATGCCCCTAAAATCCATGTGATCGTGACAAATACAGTTACGGGTGTGTAATAAAATACAGTAAAGGTTCAAGTGAGCCTAAACCACTTGCCGGATAAAGTTGTCTACAAGGAATAAAGGTATTACTGTAGAGGGATAAAAAAAGGAAGTGTCATCATCTTGTATATGTGTGCAATTGCAATGACTGTCACCAAAAAAGCTGTGAAAAATGATGTGCATTTTTCAACCCTTACTCAAAGCACACATCATATGTTAGACTTGAGATTATGTTGAAAAAGGTCAGAAGGCCTTCCCTCTGAAAAGACCACCTAGGTTGGGTAAAATGTTGGGTTGAACTCATTAAAATATTCAGTGTTTCTGGAAGCCATTAGGTGTGTAAAGAAAGGAAGGGAAATGGCAGTCAGCCATGATATGACTGAGATTGTTTTTTGGGGGGACAAATATTTAAATTTTATAGTAAATTTCCTTTCTTATGATACCTACCGCAATTGTTTACTACAGACTTGCACTAAAGTGGAAGACCCTAACTCGGAAAATATACTCTCTATTTGAACCTTCACAAGAGATTTGGGAAACAAAAGTTGTGCAAAAACACCACGAAAAAAATAAGCCAAAACTGGGACGAGCGCCATCGGCGCACACCCAGTAGGGGATGCTCTTCTCCAAGTACAATTCCACGACTTCCATTAACCAGTGTGCAAAGCAGTCATCAATGAAACATTCTTTTGAGTCCGCCAACATAGGAGTTACGTGATCAGCAGGGAGGAAGGATTTTTACCCGAATGAGAAGATGGGAGGGCCTCCATGTAAACAATTGCAGTAGGTATAATAAGAAAGAAAATTTACTATAAAATTTAAATTTCTTATCAACCTACCTTACAACAGTTTACTACAGGCTAAATAGACAACAGGATGGAGGGAATCACATAACCAACCCACACATAACCCAATTGTACTGGAACCGT
The DNA here is from genome assembly GCA_031216915.1 of Pictodentalium vernedei. Taxonomy (NCBI): domain Eukaryota; kingdom Metazoa; phylum Mollusca; class Scaphopoda; order Dentaliida; family Dentaliidae; genus Pictodentalium; species Pictodentalium vernedei. Next base: position 306,215,144 of record CM062292.1, on the reverse strand, counting down.
GGACAGAGGAAGAGGTCCCTAGGTCTATCAAACCATAGCATCACAAACATTAGTAAAAGACAATGTGAGATGAGGCTATGGTTATGTGAGACGCACAGACAGAAAGGGCAGTAACAGCACAGATCTGGAACTGACCTTGTAAGAAGCCGATTGGCTGGGATAGATGACAGCCTGAGCAGAAGAAATAGGGCCCACAGAACAAAGGTCCTCTGCCCACTCCTGCAACTGTCGCAGATAAGTGGAGAAAGTAGCATTCTCCAGTAGGCTGCCAGCATAACATCCGACAACATGACGGAGTTAGTATAAGCCCCAAGAGGTAGACAATGCAAGCACCTCGTGGCAGAAAAACGATTGGTAATAGATTGAGATAAAAGCGAATTGCACGAACTGGACAGAGCAAAGGGTGTTTCCCCTCAAGAGAAGGAAGAGTCCTGATGCAGATAGGAGGTGGAGTAGTTTCTGGTATATGATTCTTGGCCAGAAAGGAGCAATCACTGGGAAACATAACACTGGTGGAAGAGAGCCAGAAAAAGGCCAGTCAACCGAGTGGGCGTGAAGCTCACTGACCCGTCTGGCTGAGGCGAAAGCCATCAGAAAAGCCGTCTAGGCCTTTTCAAGGAAAAGTGCCAAACAAGCTTGGAGAGGCATGGATTAGTGCCGATATGATGCTGTCCCACATACGAAAATGTCTCCGAAGCATGGACCTGTACCCATTGATGGAAACAAGCTGGAGACCCCCAGAATCAAACATATACCAAAAACTCCGCAACCTGTGTGATCGAAGGAGTGACAGAAGCAACAGAGTGATCCGCACACCATCGACAGAAGACCTTCCACTTAGCCGCAAAGGCTAAACCAGTTTAGTGCCTCCTTGAAGAAAAACAACTCCACTACTTGTCTAAAAAAAAACGCTACAGAGGAGACAGGACCTGACAAAAGACATGCGCGAAGGCACAATGAAGTCGGGTTGACGTGAAATCTCCTCAGGCGACCTTATCAAAGAAGGTCGCAATGTAGAGGGAGACGTGCCGGAACCGCCGTTAACAGAGAGGGGAGCAGATTGATCCACAACCACTGAGACGACAGGGGTGCGATCGAAATTATTCGACAACTGCAGGTTCGTATCTGGGCTAGAACCTGAGGCAGAATCGGAACTGGCAGGAAGGCGTAGCCGACAAGACCGTTCCAAAGGAGGGACAGAGCATCCACAGCAAAAGCCAGAGCATCTGGTCATGGGGACACTAAAGTGAACACCTGATGGTTCCAACGAGTCACAAAGAGATTGATGCGGGGACGACCCCAGAGATTGCAAAGAGACTGGAACACCACCATGTGGAGTATCCACTCGGTGGAAAAGAACATGCCCTGACAGGGAGTCAGCTAGTACGTTCAGACAATCGGGAATGTGACGAACCACCACTTCGGTGTTGACATCCTGAGCGAGCAGTAGAAGGTCCCGAACCAATTCGTACATGGGAACATAGTGCGTGCTGCCGTGGTTAGGAATGTAAACAACCACTGTTGAATTGTCGGACAACAGAAGGACCTGACAATTCGAAAGGCAAGGGATCCACTGCCTGAAACTAAGAAGAAGAGTAAGAAGCTCCTTCTGGTTGACGTGAAGAGCTGCTGGATCCTGGGTCCATGACCCGGTAAGGGAAAGACCTAGAGGATCCAATGTCACACCCCATCCGAGATCACTGGAGACTGCTGTCAGAACACGATCGGACGTGGGGAAGTCCAACGGAACTCCCTGCATAATCCATTGAACATCTGTCAGGGGAGACAGTGACGAGAAAGAGACTTCGGTAACTGAAGCACCAGAACCAGAGGATCGACATTTGGCCTCCAACGACTGAGCAGAAAGGGTTGGAGAGGTCGACATGCAGCCGACCTAGAGGAATGAGATCCGTCACCGAACAGCAGAGACCGAGCAGCCGGGGAAGACTCCGAGCTGTTGCAGAAGTGGACTGGGACAGAGTCAGGGCAAAAGGCTGAGAAAATCACAGCCCTTGCCCGGGAAACGGCCACCGTATCCAGCTGAGTACGGAAGCCCATCCCAGAGGACAAAATGGCAGAGAAGGGACCAGGTCCGACTTCTCTGAACCCTAGTGACGTGAGCAGGCTCAACAGTGTGTCGACATCCGACTCCAGAAAGGCAGCATTGGAACGCCTCTGGAGGATAGATAATCTGAAGAAGACACCCACAGACTGGTGAAGGCCCAAGGATCCAGGTCGAGGCCGAAGGGCATGGCCTTGAACTGGAAAACGCTCTGGGGAATGGAGCTGTGAACCGACCTGAAAGCCTCCATGCTGAACCTTTGAGCAATGATAGACTGGGTCAGGATACTCAGATCGATAACCTGTGTGAGGTGTCCGTCCTTCTTCGGCACCAAGAACAGGCGGGAATAAAATCCCACTGAAAGAATGTTCTTGATGACTTCGATCATCACCCACTTTGACAGGAGATTGCCTATCTCCGTGATCAAAAGTTCCCAACGTGTAACGTTGAAAGGGACTTGTGTTGGAAGAGGCACTCTCAGATGAGTGGAATGCCTGAACCTGGGACGAATTCGAGGTGACTACTGCCGACGCCTACCCTTACCCTGTGACTAAGTAGAAGTGGTGGCAGGAGGATCAGCCCTTGGCTTTGCAAAGGAAGCAGAAGGGTACTTGTTAGGCTTTGGATGGCCCCTGCCTCCAACAGAAGGCTGATCAAGCTGACCAAGCAGCTGCAGCTGATCTATGGAATGAAATAGGGAATCATCCGGACCGACACCACGGAACCATGGAATAGTTGCGGACCCGCCGACAGAGGCAGATCGAAGAGCAGCGCACTGCCCCTCAAGAAGGGAACGGCTTGTGTGCGAACTAATTCCAAGTTAGCCGTGTTACAGGCATGCGTGTGAGAAGATGCATGAGCGCCTTGGACAGCACACATAAAAAACCTGTTCGTCGTTAAACTTATCTGGGAGCAGATAAGCAGCAAATCATGGATGACGTGATTGAAGAGAGAAAGCATTCCAGCATCTCTCTCGATAAATCCAACACGGATTCCAAAGTCTTCATATGAAAAATGGCCGGCTGGGGAGTTGGAGTCCTGATCCAAGACCATCAAAGTCTGGCAGACTGACGAATTGGCAGAATCCTAGGAACGATAATGCACTGGAGGCAAACAAGTGTCAACCCTGATGAAGAATGATGTCTTCATAACCTTGGAACTCAGCTTAGAGTCCAAAGCTGTAAATGCTTCAAATACCTGTACCGACAGGCACGGTCGAAGGCGCCCAGAAGCAGGTTGCTTCACAGGCTGTAGGCGAACAACCGATGATCGTGGCCGGGCTGACATTGTCGGCTGGTTTGATGGTTTGAGATCTGGAAGGAACCCAAAACAAAGTCAAGAGCTGCCCCCAAGTCAGAAGACTGTTGGTTCTCGACGTCAGGTATGTCGGACTCATCCCATTAGTTGGAAGACACATAGCCCATCATGGGCAAACCAGCCATAGGCACACCAGGGAGATCAGAAAGCATCCTGTTTCCAATCCCGGGAGGCGGCGCCACAGGGGGGCGCCCGGAAACCATTCGTAGCCTTGCGGAAGCAACGGAAAAGGCTCTTGGACAGAACCTAAGTGAGCAGGGAGAGGGCCTCCCTAAGCTCACTGACTATGTCGGAACGGTTCAACGTGAGAACAAACCGACAAAGTGGCTTCACTCCTGACCCATTTTACAAGCGAAGGATCCCGATCCTCAAATACACCCGACGCGGGGTGATGGGCTGCAGCCAAAACATCTGAAGGCAGATGTGTATTGGGGTATGACATACCCCGAGGATCTACAGAGCAGAAACTCAGGAGAGTTGCCACAGACCTCTGCGGGACAGAAGGTCCAGGCTGCACAAAAAGCGTTGGTCCCGCAAAATTGGGCATGGGGCCGGAGTGTGAGGACGGAAACACCACGGAGCTCATGGTGACCCCACCCTGAACATCCGAATCCAATGAGAAAAACTGTGGTACTCCACGGCTGAGAGACCACAGTAGAGGGTTCGGCTGGCAACCCCTTCCGACTTCACCAAGTTGAAGTCAGGGAAGGCTGAGGCCGATACCCCACGTCTACACTACCAGACATCTCTGCAGACCCCTGCAGGGATAAAACACCTGTGCTCAATGGCTGAGAGGACACAGCAGGGGGTTCGGTTGGCAGCCACTTTCGACTTTGTCAAGTTGAAGTCAGGGAAGGCTGAGGCTGATACCCCACATCTACACTACCAGACACCTCTGCAGAACCCTGCAGGGATAAAACTGCTGTGCTTAACGGCTGAGAGGACACAGCAGGGGGTTCGGTCGGCAGCCACTTCCGACTTCGCCGAGTTGAAGTCAGGGAAGGCTGAGGCCAATACCCCACATCCACACTACAGATATCGCTGCAGGGATAAGCCAAGGCTGGCTGAAACGGTGACTGATGACATTGTAGACGGAACAGCAGTAGCAGCAGATACGACGGGAGCTGTTGAAACTGGCGGAAAAGGGGAGAGAGCAACTGAGCTCGGCCTCCAAAGGAGGAGTCACAACCCCAGTGACAGCCTCAGATGTCGACTGGAGAGGGAGCATAATTCCAGAACCAGGCATTTCTTCACCAGACAACTCAACAGCTCCCGCAGTATCCACCACGATAAAAAACTGCACATCCCCCAAGGAGGAGTTATAACTCTCACCAGACATGGTCGTGTCGGAGGCCCCGAAACGAGAGCATTCCCCACCTCCCCCCACAGGTGCGGGAGGAACTGCACATCCTCCACAGAGGGGGTATAACTCTCACCAGATGTGGTCGAGTCGGGAGGCCCCGAAATAACAGCATTCCCCCCCTCCCGCAGGTGCGGGAGGAACAGCCACATGAACGCACCAAAAGCGAAGGCAAAAGACATTGCCCTAAATGAACCATACTGGACATAAGAGAGGTGAGAGCAGAAGGAAAAGGTGAACTCAACACATACAGAAAGTAGAAGAACACCCCCAACTATGACAGAAAGGTGGCAGAAAAAGAACCGGAGGGAACACAACTGAACCCAGATGGCCTACAGGGACCCAAAAAACAGAAATTCAGCCCTCAACAGAGTGAAGAAATCCTGTCCATGCAGTCCCTCATTGACACATAACTCCAATAATAATAATAAAATTTATCAACCGAAACATTTTATGTCCGAACTGAATGGTACGCGAAATTCAAGCGCGATGCAGAAAATATATACAATATAATGAAAATGTGGTTGAAAATAATAACAAGAATATATAAAACACAGTCCTGTTATTATACGATCCTCAGATCCATAATTCCAATCACAGGAAACCATTATCAACGAGTTGAATTATCACTGTTTCTGAATGAAAAAATGGCATCCTGCTACCACGCCAGATGAAAAAAGAATGGTTTATTGATGACTGCTTTGCACACTGGTTAACGGAAATCATGGAATTGTACTTAGAGAAGAGCGTTCCATACTGGGTTGTGCGCATGGCGTTCAACCCAGTTTTGGCTTATTTTTTTCGTGGTGTTTTTGCACCACTTTTCTTTCCCAAATCTCTTGGTAAAGATCAAATAGAGAGTATATTTTCCGAGTTAGGATCTTCCACTGTAGTGCAAGCCTGTAGCAAACAATTGTATGGTAGGTTGATTTTTTACTGTTAATGAAAACAGAACATCTGACTGAAATAAAATTTCTTTTCTTACTAAATATCATACTGCAATACAGGGAGTCAAAATTTGAACCCATGGACTTGATTCAATCACAGGTTGATCTGAAGAACAAATGTTTTTAAGCATTTTCCTCATATTGCACTGAGTTAAAATTTGGTTTCCTATAAGAAGCCCAAATATGAACCCATGGATAAACTTGAATCTGGCTCCATAAGGAAGCTGTATACCAACTATCGGGAGATTCTAACTGGTGGACTTGAAAAAAATGCTAAAGAATATTCCTTTATGAAGAAAAGATTCTGACCTGTTGGATATGATGCTTTAAAAGAATATTATTATAAAAGAATATTTCTTATATTGCACAATGTTGAACTTTGGGTCTAATAGGGAACCTAAATATGAACTCTAATATATATTAGACCTAATTTGAAATCTAATTGACCACACAGCACTGAAAAGTGACTTGTTTATACATTCAGCATTCACTGAACATGGGAGATTATTATTACAGGACAGTGCATTATTATAGTCAGCAGCAGAGAATTTATTATATACTAGCAGGGTTACCCGGCATTGCATGGGAAAATATAGGGGTCATCTGAAAAGTACCCCCCAACAAACCCCAAAAATAGGGGCTGCGTATTTTTTGACCCAGCCCACCCTATGGGCTGGGCCTTCGATCCCATCACTTTTTAAACCCCCACCATTAGATTCCTGGTAAAAAGTTACCCCTAGTAGACCCCTTCGAGGACCTATATCGGTGAAAACCATCAATTTTGCCCCTCCCCACCCCCACCCCGGCCACTTTTTTAAACACCACCATTAGATTCCTGATAAAAAGTTACCCCAAGCAGACTCCTTTGAAGACCTATATCGGTGAAAAAAAATTTGGTCACAACATTCGGTGCCCCTCCCTTCCCCCACCCCACCCCACCCTTCCCCCACCCCACCCTGCACACTTTTTTAAACCAGACGAGGACCTCCGACAGACAGACAGACAGACAGACAGACAGACACATACATTCTAAAATATAGTATAAAAGATTCTAGGGAATATTTTTGTGATCTGAGCATCATTTTGTGTTTCCAGAATTTGAAGAGATTTATCCTTCTAGTGCATTGGTAGACTGTTGAACTTCTATGCTAGAGGTCCCAAGTTCGATCTCCGTCCAGGACGATCCGTGTTATGTCCTTGGGCATGGCACTTTATCCCAGTTGCCTACATGGGGGCACGCTGACGCCGTGTACTATAGCTTACTGCACGTTGATGGTGCACATGTCTTCAACCGCTGTAACCCTGCTTGAGCGGAGTTTGAACAGAGTTAGAATGTTGAGGAGCTGATAGTTGCTCGTCGTTGCTCGGTGGTTCTCTCCGGGTACTCCCGTCTTCCTCCACCCGTAAAACTGTCCCGGTCATGATTAGCCATTGTGCATAAATATGTGACCTTAAACTCCAAAAAATAAATAAATAAATATCCTTCCAGTGAAAGAGGAAATTAACTCTTGTAAACAAGAGCATCGTGTAGCGGGACAATATACGCCCAATTTGTATTTTTGAAGGGTTGGGGTAAGGATGGGGGGGAGGGTGAAAATTGTTTGGACCAACCCCATATTCGAACTTGACCTGTATTTTGTTGTGATTAAACAACATACCAAGTTTGGAACCAATCGGAAAACAAATAATAAAAGTTATCATCCAGAAACCAAATATTTGATGCATTCTATGTCCAACAAGGTCCATAATTCAGGGAAACTTCGAAGTTTGAACAGACCCCATATTCGAACTTGACCAGTCTTTTGTTCAACCCAGGGGCCAATTTGAACAAACTTGAATCAGATCCACCCCACGATGTTGTATACCACATATCAAAAGATTCTGCTTGCTGGATCTGGAGAAGATGATTTTTTAAGAAATTTACCTGAAATGCCCTAAGTTCGAATTCAGGCTTCTGTAGCGAGCCCAAATATGAATCCAGGGGGCCGATTTGAACAACTCGAATCAGATCCACCCCACAATGTTGCATACGATATATCAAAAGATTCTGCCTGCTGGATCTGGAGAAGAAGATTTTTAAAGAAATTTGCCTGAAATGCACTAAGTCCGAATTCAAGCTTCTATAGTGAGCCCAAACATGAATCCAGGGGGCCGATTTGAACAAACATGAATCAGACCTACCCCACAATGTTGCATACCAAATATCAAAAGATTCTGCCTGCTGGATCTGGAGAAGAAAATTTTTTAAGAAATTTGCCTGAAATGCACTAAGTTCGAATTCGGGCTCCTATACTGAGCCCAAATATAAACCCAGGGGAGCCGATTTGAACAAACTTGAATCAGATCCACCCTACAATGTTACATACCAAATATCAAAAGATTCTGCCTGCTGGAACTGGAGAAGAAGATTTTTTAATGTTTTTCCCATTGCCTACAGTGTTAAATAGTGCTGACTCAGCACTTTTTCAAAGTCCTGAAACTGTACCCTATGATAAAACCGATGGCAATTTTTTTTGACCAATTCTTTCTGTTGGCCCTAAGGAAGCTTCACACCCAAATAAAAATTCTCAGTGCAGTGCAGTTTTGGAGATATGGCGTTTGAATTTTTTTTTATTTTTAGCTCCTGCGGTTCCCACGGGGCTACAGGAAAAAAAAATCTGCATAAGTTAGGTACTTATGACCCAATAAGCCCTCACATAAAATTTGGTTCTAATCAGCCTCTCAGTTCGGAAAATAGAAATTTTGGGCAGAGTCAAAAATTTTGCCCCTCCCATAACGATGCCAAATATAGCCCATCAAACTTCTCTTGAACAAATCTGAGTCTACACCTCAAAAGGAAGCTGCACACCAAATATCAAGTCTCTGCTACTGCTGGTTCATGAGAAGAAGATTTTCTAAGATTTCAGCACACTTTTTGGGTGTGGCCCTACTAAGGGGCGAGGCAACTTGATTTGAACAAAATCAAATTGCGATGTCATAACAAACTATTATCTCAAATATCAATTAAATTGGTTCAGCGGTTTGGGAGGAGAAGATGCAAACACCATGTTCACGGACGACAACGGACTGAAAGTCAGGTGAGCTAAAAACCAGGAGATATCCAAACTGATGTTGATATTTTGGGAAAATAGTATTGGATACATCAATATGTTACCAAGTTCAGTGTGGATCATGAATGTCATGGCCCAGGAAAACTTCGTGCAGGTTTTTCACACAAGCGTCCCATTAATGTCTGTGGGGGTAATGAAATTTTCATTTGTACTGGACTTTTTCTGAGGTCTCATCGTTCTTTTCTTGGTATAAACTCGGTCATCAATAGTTTCTGGTTGAAGCATAACTTTTGAGGTATGCGAAGACAGACGCGTGACAAACGTTTCCATGTCGTTGGCATGTTGGAAGCTGGCAACAGACTGACTGCAGTGGTTCAAATTCTCAATATTACTCAATCAGTGATTAGCAGTTTGTGGTCACGCTACTGTCAGACAGGCAATGTTGATGATAGATGTTGGTCAGGTCGGCCAAGGGCGACAACTGCTAACCAAGATCGTTTTATCCAAACCACAGCATTACGTAACCGCCATCAAAGTGCCTCAGAAATTGGACAGCAGCTGCACCGAGCGACAGATGTGTGAGTCAATGGTCAGACTATCTGAAATCACCTACACAGCTGGAATCTCTATGCACGACAACCTCGAATAATTCCACGTTTGACTGAATGTCACATCGCAGTAAGGCATAATTGGTATGGAGCATGACAGCGCTAGGACAATTGGCGGTGGAGATACATCATGTTTTCCGATGAATCGAGGTTTACTCTCGACTTCCATGACAGGCGTAACAGAGTGAGGCGGTGGCAGAACGAACAATGCCATGACGTAATCGTTAGGCAGCATGATGGTGGTGGATTGGTTAGGGTGTGGGAGCCATAACCATGATAAGCAGAACAACATTGCATGCCATCCAAGGGCATATCACAGGGCAGTACTACCGTGACAACATGGTAGCAGCTCATGTGGTGCCATTTGTGTGATGTCACTGCTGTTGATTCATTTTCCAAGATGACAATGCAAGAGCACACAGGGTCTGTTCCTCCAGGAGCAGAACCTCACTACACTGCCTAGGCCAGCCCTAAGTTCAGACATTTCACCAATCAAGCATGTCTGGGATAGGCTTGGCATGTGCCTACAAAAATGCCAACAGACCCCTACCAATGTCAAGGAACTCGCTGCTGCACTGCAGGAAGAATGGAATAACATCAGTCAAGCTGATATTGGACACAGACACGTTAACCTCAGAAAATTTTTTCAGGGAACTTGAGGGTGATTTTCAGGGAAATTGGATGAATTTCAGGGAAACGTACATGCATGAACAATATACATAAGAACTAAAAGATTTCTGCTCTTGGACCATCATTGGCAGCAGTTTGCAGTTCATAGGCTAAAAATTTGCTGAAGCCCTTAATGCCATGTTAAAAAATCATTTATTCAAATACTTCATCTACCTCTTCCTCCTCCCACCCACCCACCCTTCCTGCCAAGCCCCAACCCCAACCCCTCAACCCACCCACCACCCCTGCACACCCTGTGGTTATAACTGGACCAAAGCGCAGAGTCAGATAATACCCTTCCGGAATGGGCAATAATATGTAATTCCATTTTTCAGTACTCACACAATTTAGTCCAACTTACCCTTATTTAGTGTTGTTTGTTTTTTGTTTTTTTTTATGCACCAATTTCTGTGATGTTTTGGCCTTTGGGAATCAGGATTTTTTCTCATCAGTAATTCATAACTCTGTTTTGAACTGTGCAAATAACATAAGGAGCTTTCTGGGAATAGACGCCTCAACTGTTACTCGAGAAGCACAATGATCAGTGTTTTTGACAATTACAAAATATGTCTGCTGTGTAACGATTTTAAGACATAATTTTTCCGCATATCACAGAAGCAAGGTGAATTTTTCCAAACAAACTGACACATTTTATAATGTATTCTTCTACTTTGCTCAAGTGGATCACAAATTGAGTGAATAATTGAATTAAAAATGAGAGGATGTTTGAACCAAATAAAGAAATATGAATTTTTTAATTCTTTTGCGCACATTTTATTCATCAGGAATTACTAATTAGGTGAAGGTGGATGTCAATAGGTGATGTATTTAAGTCACCTATTTTTGCTTTGGCACTCATAAATTGACCACACAGCAAAATTGAAATGACTAAAACAGAAAAAAAAAATGTGGATATAAGTGAAATATTTATATTAACAGGCTCTTTTATTAAATATAATTCACTTGTATGCATATTTTTTTGTTTAATGCATTGTGATCAGAGCTTTGAAGGCCTATTTTTTGAAACGAAATGTCTTGAAATTGAAAAATTTTCAACTGCACAATTTTCTGTGATTTTTGTCCAAAACTGATTCTCTTCTGGGGGGCCGGGACCTACATTAAATTTACGGGATTTTCCCAGGCATTCTGGGAGAGTTAACATGTCTGATTGGATGGTTGGTGAGGAGAATGCCATGTCGGATCCACACATGTCTTGCGAACCAAGGAGGATTTACAAGATATTGAGGTCTTGGACTGAATGTGGTAAATTCTCCGACTGACTGTCCATGGCTTCTCCAGCTCAGTTCATGGAATGTGTGCCTGTCAGACATCCAACTATCGCCGAAATCATTTACCAGATGTCAGAGTGCAATGCTTCAACTGTCTTTCTGATGAAAATGTAAATACTTTTTTTCATATTCCTTGCTTTTATCAAATATCCCCTACTTTTTTTGAATAATATACATACAAGAAGTTTTTTAAAAACATTTACAGCAAAATGATGAGTTTTTTTTTAAAGCTTGGACAATTCATTCTTTACAATCAATTCCAAGTTTAAGCAATAAAACAACACAAGGATTGGAATGGATTATATTTGTTTTTATTTAAAAAATGTCATATTGGTAATCAAATCATATCTGTACATTACATAAAATCATATAATCTTTTGGCTTTATCGAGGGCAATTCGGTCTGCTTCACAAATACAATTTAGACTGGATCAATCATTATGAGGTGACCAATGAAATGCTGTCAGTCGTGGACGTGACAGACGTCTCATGAAAGGTCAGAGATTTTGAAATCATGATGATGTGATCGATGAAAAGCTGTCAGTCGTGGATGTGACAGAGATAAACTGAAAGGTTAGAAATCTGATTGATTGATTGATTACCGGGTTGCAAGATCCACCGTGGATGAATGAAGATTTGTATTGTACACCGGTAACCGACTGAATTGGGGAGGCAAGGCTGAGAACACATGGTGTTCTCTGTCCTGCCACCGCCAAAGGAGGGTTGTGAAACAAACCGAACTCCCCCAAGAAGGAGGGCATGGAATGGTAAGGGGGAAGGGCACTGAAAAATATGGGTACAGCCAGTGAGAGTTGGGGGAATAAGAGATATAAAGAAAAAAAATAATTGCATTACCAGGTAGAAAATGTCTTTAGAAGCAAAATTGAATAAAGTAAGTGTCAGGTAAACTCGATGACAGTGAAGCATGTGACGAGATGCGCAAAACACAAGGAAAAGATCATCTGATTGAAGCGCGCACATCCAACAGAAGCACCTAAATGCAAGATGGCCATCATGTTGACAAAAACACATTCAACTGGCTGCAGCACGAACACAAAATAGCATTAGTATGGCCATCAAAATACAGGAGAATGATGTATCCAAATGAATATCTGAAGAGGAAATCAATCGACGTCCAGTTGGCATGAGGAAAAACTGTCATTATTATAGCCAGGAAACACACACCTCCACACAGCCAACAGAATACACACGTGTGGTCGTAATTGAAGATGAAGGCACAAACTGTACACAAGATACTGTAGTCAGCCACTGTTAAGACCACAGTAAAAAGTCCACCTGTACATAATATAATAGGTGGATAGTCAAAGCATCTATATGGATATATCGGGTATAGCAGTCAGAAGACCATCTACCAAGAGCCTTGATCAGATGATCTTCCACATTGGCGGCTGCTGCAGAGGTGGCTGCACCAATCCGAAATGAATGGCCTGTGTAACGAGCTACAGAATGACCTAAAACAAGTAAAGTATTCTGGATACTCTGAAGGAAAAGTGTACGAGTGAGGGGGGACCCGTCACACAAACAAAATAGAGGTGAAGAGGGCTGGCAGAGGTGAGGTTGACGGAAAGTGAGATAATGGAGAAGGCTGTGAACAGGACAAACCTTACCACCCATACAATGAAGAGAAATAGTTACGTCTTGACAGAAAGGGTCACTTTTGGAGGCTTTCAAATGGAGGAAAACTATTCGATCTCGCGAGTTATATTGGATATCACGAAAGCAAAGCTGAGAAATTGGATCAATGCCTATGCGACGTGAGGTGAACTCCCCACACCGGAGAAAGCCGAAAAAAGCGAAGCAGCAGGCCGCCTCCAACAAAGAATCAAAATATGGAGTGAAAAAACCTTTGCAGAGGGCTGCACATATCTCAGATAAAAGTGGAAAGGTGAGTGGTAAACGTCGCGTACCAGGACAGGGTTGGGAATGCTTAATACCTCGCAGAAACATTTGTAAGCGGACAAGCTGAGAATTATCCGTGGGAAGGAGTGGTGTGGGAATATTATATTGTATGCAAAAATGGCGCAATCCAGCAAGATATAACTTGATTGTACTGTATGTAAGAGTCTTCATGCCATGGAAAAAACCAACTTATTCCAATAGGATCTCTTCAGTGAGAGTCAGAGGAAGACTGTAGTTTGTGAGTGGAATGCGGAACGTCCAACAGAATTCTTGGAAATGTCGAAGAGCAGAGCGATATGCAGCATTTGTGCTGTTACTAAGAAAATACCTGCCACACATCCTTCTTAATCTGCTCAATCGAGGATCACAGCTGAAAAATCCGGCAGTGTGATGGGATTCTGGTCTGCCTCGGGGGCCAAGTGACGGAATTCCTGAAAACAAGAAATAAGATCTGCTATGACATTTTGCTTGCCAGGAAAGTGTTTGGAATAAAACATAAACTGTTGTTGTACTGCACACCTAGTCAGTCTGCGTATACGCTTCATAATGAAGGCATGGTGGTATGAGCATCGACCCTTCCGCAAAATGTGCACAGCTAGTAGCCATGTTGTCACAATGAAAAACCATACGTTTTCGACTCCATAAATGGTCCCAGAGAACAGCAGCCACAACTATAGGGTATAATTCTAACAGGGCCATGGAAATCCTGTCCTTACAGTGTTGAAACTCGCGATGAAAATCTGAAGACCACTTCCTTGGAATCATTTGCCTTGAAAATACCTGCCGAAACCTACAGTGGATGCTGCCTCAGTAAACAAGTGGAAATCTGGCGCATGGGTGAAATTATTTTCAAGAAAAAGAGAAACCCCATTCCAGTCATTGAGAAAGTTGTACCATATACGCAGTTCCCGCCAACAGTTGTGGCTGAGATAAACAAAATGGTGTAGCTTTTTCGCTTTTACTGACACTGCCAACAGATGTAAAATAAATGACCTTCCAGGCACAATGACTCTGCATGCAAAATTCAGGTGTGCAAGGAGGCTCTGCAATTGCACCTTCTTGCACTTGGATCTTGAAAGAAAGTCAGAAAGAATGTCTTTAATGTGTGTCACTTTGTCCAGTGGCAAGCGAGCTTCCATACATTCAGAGTCTAAAATTATACTTAAAAATTCAAGACATGTGGCAGGGCCAAAAGTTTTGTGGCTTGCTAGTGGAATATTCAGGCACCCAAAAATCATGGTAAGTAATGCCATAGTCTTGAAAAGATCACCATCCAAAGGGTCAATAGTGAGGAAGTCATCCAATAAATGCAAAATATTATTGATCTTGTAATTGTGCTGTGCGATCCAGCATATGGCTGTTGACAACTGATTAAAAATTTTTGGACTGGACCTACTGCCAAATACCGATTTTACCGAAAGAAGTAATAGCAATCCTTCCACTTTATCCCATGCATGGGCCACAGCTCAGGGAGGATAGGTAACAGTTTGAAAGCATCTGTAATGTCAGTTTTACACATCCGTGATCTGTATAACCTAGGGTTCGGATAACTTGTATAGCATCAACTCTTTACTGATAAGTTCATTGATGCTCGGGATATCATCAATATTATGTGGCGCTGACAAATCAATGATTAATCGTTTCTTTTTAGAATATTTCCCCTCTGCAATGCAAAGAGGGCTGATCCGGTAAACTGGGTAAGGGGGAGTGGTAAATGGGCCAATAATATAGCCCTTGACCAGTTCATTTTTGAGCAGTGTGTCAACAGCATCTAGCTGAACCGTTGCAGATCGAAGATTTTTATACTCGAATGATTCTGAGGGTGGCTGACGAAGGCCTGTGTGAAAACCATTCCTTAAACAATCTACTAAAAATTTCACAAATATCCTGTCAGGGTGGGTGTGCAGTTCTTGAGAGAGGCAGGATATATTAACAAGTGTAGTTGCAGACCCAAATGGGTTCATTGAAGAAGCAAGTTGTGTCATCAACTGAGAGTCGAGGTGACTGTCACCCAAGTTACCCAAAGTCGGTGAAATTTCAGGGGAATTATCAGCACAATCGATTACACAGTTAGACCCTGAAGAGCCTGAATTTTGAAGATGTGGGGGTGGCATTGACAGGTGTTGGACAAGTGGAAATGAAGCAGCATTAGAAACTGGCAAGTCCAAAGAAAAAGACTGCTCATGGATTCCCATCACATGAGATTCACCCACATGGAGCACAGGGCATGCACCAAAGGAGGAAATCTCAAATGACATTTTGCCACTCGATGGACCCAGTCACTTTTTATGACTACAAACTTTACAGGACGAAAAAGAATGATCACCTTCACACTGCAAACATGTGTGTAGCAGGCTGCAAGCAGATCGATTGGGCCCCCGAATAGAATTAAAATTATTACATATTTCCTTGCCAAGATGCATTAAACGTTGTCTGCCCTGGGCATCCAATGTACCCTTCGAAGGCCTCTTAGCAACAGGAATTGCTGAGATCCTCGGAAAATACCTTGTATCCACCCGAGGACAGAATTCAGTTGAATGATCCTCTAAATTGCAAATGCGACATTTTAACATTTGGTGGCTTGCAAAGATTGTGCTGAATAATTTGGTGCCTCTTCGACTCCAGTCTACCTTTTGGTGCTTATAGTGGAGCTGATTGGCAGCCTGGGCTGAAAAGGTCTTGTGATAAGAATAGAAGAGGGTGCCACCAAATTGTTGGGCCATTTCCACAATATCAATTTCATATGCATCCTGATTGCCTTGAGGGATAAGAGTCACACATTACTGATTTGTAAGTTGTGAAAGCTGTGATAAGTGCCCCAAGTGAAAGCTGTCTTGACAATCTAGGATCAGAACATAAATTTGCTGGTCCCTCACTTGTATTGACGAGATGCTGTTCGGTGCCAAAATGAGGTATTAATAAACATGCCAAATTTATATCTTTACCTGCCACAATCTGAGTCCTGAAAGCAGGCGTGACAGTGTCTATTCGCTGTAAAGTATTCAGATCCGTACCTTGTGATGAAAGTAGTGATGAAATCGGAGTGCTGTCCACAGAATTTGAAGTAGAAAAGTTGAAGCTTGGAAGATGCGTCTGAGAAAGTTCCGTACAATGTGATGAAGATAAACTGATGGGTTGAGTCACTGAATTGGTTGGATCGGGTGGTTCGCGAACATGGTGGCCTGGTTGTCGAGTGGCTTCTATAACATCTTGCAGTGAGGCCACAGTTTGACTTAGTTGCTGAAGAGACTGAGAAAGCTGACTTGCATCTGATGTCGGTAGTTGCTGAAGAGACTGAGAAAGTCGACTTGCATCTGGTGCCGATAAAGTGACTTTATCTGGCCTTGACACTGATGATGCGTTTCCATGGGCATGTCCTGAAATTGTCGGCGGAGAAGAAATGGAGCACTGCTCAAGTTGAATAAGATCTGGTGACTCTGCATGAATTTCTTTTGGTGATACATTATCACGGAAAAGTTGTACTAGCAGAGACTTTTTGAGTCCGACAGGCACTATAAAGCCTTTTTGTGCTAGGATGCATCGTAATTCACACACTGTTCAGTTCTCTGGTTCATCTGTGTTCCAGTTCATAATTCCGTTATGTGAAATTACTGCGTCTAAGGTGATATGTTTTGTGTGGAGTGGCTGTCATTTTGCAATTGTGACGTAGGTCGGGAGGCTGATCTGGTAACTGGTTTTGAATACGGCTTCTTTGTTGAAGCAGTTCGGTTCTTGGAGAATTGTCACTGTAAGTGTTAAGCAATCAAGACATGTGAATTAATTCAAAACAAAATCCACTATCCAGATTAGAGAGATTTGTGAAGTCAAAATTAAAAAATGAATTAAAAATTTAAGAAAGCACACTGAATACAAGACACTGTGCACACATCTGAGTAAGACTGAGAGAATGGGTAGTTTCTTAGCATATTAACAGTGGAGCTTTCAAGTCCTTGTGCTATATTTGGTAAAGACTTCAGGGTTTTTCCTGGAAATTTAGCTGACTGTGACACACATCATGAGTTTGGAATGTCATTATCAAAAACAATAACCTTAATTGGTCATGCCAGTGAGCCAGCAGAAATGATTTGGGTCTTCGATAGTAGTTGCTTGTGACTGACCCTTATATAGACAGGCATGTTACTGCAAGCTCTTTCCTAATTTAAAACAATAGGCTCATTCATTCATTAAAGTTGTGTATTTATAATCTTCAGTCTCCCAGAAATAGCTAACAACTATCAGGCTCCCCATCATACTAACTCCACACAATCAGGGTAATTATTTTACAAATGTAAGACACATTTTTATTATTGTCACAATCTTATATTCTGTTATGATGTGGACCTTTTCTGCAATTCTCTATCAACATGTTGGCGAATCAATATAACGTCCCAAAAAATTAGTTTATTGAACAGTAAAACAATTATCTTGTTGATAACATTGGTTTTACGCTCTGCTTCTATGTATTGATTCAACAAGCTTATTAATTACACTTCTGAGGATATACCAAGTGAAATATCAAAATTTTAATGAGATTTACCCCATACAATTTACCAGATAACATTCAACAAAACAGACTTTAAAATAACATATTCTCCTAGAGTGAACATGTTTTTCTCTCGTGGATAATACATACTGACACATCTTTAGGTTTTCCTATATTGAGATTTCAGACGGATATTCAGGAAGTGCTCAAGAAGCCTTCCAAGAATTAATTTTACAAGAATTACAAAATAAATTTGTTGATTAGAACATAGTAAATAGAATATAACTTCCAAACACAAAATCACATACCATACCTTATGTGTTGCAGGCTACTTTATTTTTGTGGTCCGAATTTGTTCTTCAATTTCTTTATTTTTTTACAAATTATTGGACTGTCCCTATAGACACTCTCCAATAGTTTGTAATAAAGCAACTTTTAAATATTATTTGAATTTGACTGAATATGAAACATAAGAAAAATGTTGGATTTTGGTCTGGTATCTTCATTTTTTTTAAAGCCCTGATAGTGGTTTCTAGCACTCAACCAATTAAGCACAAATTTGACCTGTTAATTGCATCTAGGTTATGTAGAAAACTCTTGTTAATTAGTACAAATCTGGTAATGTGTCAAGAAGTATTCTGAAAGTATAAATTTTATAGTAAATTTCCTTTCTTATTATACCTACTGAAATTGTTTACTACAGGCTTGCACTACAGTGGAAGAACCTAACTCGGATAAAATACTCTCTATTTTAATCTTTCCCAAGATTTGGGAAAGAAAAGTGGTGTAAAAACACCACGAAAAAATAAGTCAAAACTGGGCCGAGCGCCATCGGCGCATACCCAGTATGGGACGCTCTTCCATAGTACAAATCCACGACTTCCGTAACAGTGCGCAATGCATCAATTCGTCATTCTTTTGATTCCGAACAACACAGGAGTTATGTGATCAGCGGGGAGGAAGGATTCTTACCCGAATAAGAAGACGGGATGGCCTTCATGTAAACAATTTCGGTAGGTATAATAAGAAAGGAAATTTACTATAAAATTTATACTTCTTATCAACCTACCTCAATTGTTTACTACAGGCTGAATAGACAAAAGGCTGGAGGGAATCACATAACCAACCCACACATAACTCAATAGCACTGGGACCGTGGACAGAGGAAGAGATCCCTAGGCCTATCAAACCATAGCATCACAAACATTAGAAAAGCCAATGAAAGATGAGGCGTATGGTGAAGTGCGACGCACAGACAGAAAGGGCAGTAACAGCACAAAGCTGGAACTGACCCTGAAAAAAGCTGAAAAGCTTGGATAGACAACATCCTGAGCCGAAGAAAGAGGGCCCCAAGGTTCTCTGTCGGCTCCTGCAACTGTCGCAGATAAAAGGAGAATGTAGCATTTCTCCAGAAGGCTGCCAGTATAACATCAGTCATCTGACAACATGACAGAGTTATTAAAAGAGGAAGACAATGCACACACCTCGTGGCAGAAAAAATAATTGGTAATACAAGCACCAGTAGCTAGACGAGCGGAAGCTGCACGAATAGCAAGACAAGTCCATCAAGAAATGGATGCAGGAGAGATCCCAAGAAAGTAACCATCTTGGAATAAACTGCAAAGTCCTAGGTCTTTTCAAGGAAAAGAGCTGAACAAGCTTGGAGAGGCAAGGATGAGTGTCGAAACAATGCGGTATCACATAGGAAAAAATGTCTCCGAAGCATGGACAAGTACCCATTGCTGGAGACCCCCAGAAACAAACATATACCAGAAACTCCGCAAGTGGTGTGATCGAAGGAGTGACAGAAGCAACAGAGTGATCGCACACCATCGACAGAAGAACCTTCCACTTAGCCACAGAGGCTAAACCAGTGGAGTGAGTGCCTCCTTGAAGAAAAGCAACTCCACTGCGTGTCTCGAAAAACCACTACGGAGGAGACAGGACCCGATAAAAGACACGTGCGAAGGTACAATGAAGTCGGGTCAACTTGAAAACCTCCTCCGGCGACTTTGGCAGAGAAAGTCGCGAGGTAGAGGGAGACA
This sequence comes from Pictodentalium vernedei, assembly GCA_031216915.1. Taxonomy (NCBI): domain Eukaryota; kingdom Metazoa; phylum Mollusca; class Scaphopoda; order Dentaliida; family Dentaliidae; genus Pictodentalium; species Pictodentalium vernedei. The sequence goes on along the minus strand of CM062292.1, from coordinate 306,195,395 downwards.
TGCCGGAACCGCCACTAACAGAGAGCGGAGCAGATTGATCCACACCCACCGAAGCGACGGGTGTGATCGAAAGGATTCGACGACTGCAGGTTCATATCTGGATGAGAACCTGAGGCGGAATCGGAACCGGTAGGAAGGCGTAGCCGACAAGACCATCCCAAAGGAGGGCCAGAGCGTCCACGGCGAAAGCCAGAGCATCTGGACACGGGGACACAAAAGTGTCCACCGGATGGTTCCAACGAGTCACAAGAGATCGATGGAACCCACCATGTGGAGCATCCACCTGGTGGAAATGACCCTGCCCCGACGGGACAGGGAGTCGGCTAGGACGTTCAGGCAACCGGGAATGTGACGAACAGCCACCCCGGCGTGGACATCCTGAGCGAGCAGTAGAAGATCCCAAGCCAATTCGTACATTGGAACAGAGTGCGTGCCGCCCTGGTTCCGAATGTAAGCAACCACCATCGAATGGTCGGACAACAGAAGGACCTGGCGATTCAACAGGTGAGGGATCCACTGCCTGAAACGCAGAAGAAGAGCAAGAGGCTCCTTCTGGTTGATGTGTAGAGCTGCATGATCCAGGTCCCACATCCCGTGAATGGAAAGACCTAGATGATCCAACATCGCACCCCATCCGAGATCGCTGGCATCTGCCGTCAGAACGCGATCGGACGTGGGTAAGTCCAACGGAACACCCTGCGAAAGCCACTGGACATCCGCCCAGAGGAGAGGGTGAGGATAAAGATATTCTGGAAACTGAAGCACCAGATCCAGAAAATCTACATTCGGTCTCCAACGACTGAGCAGAAAGTGTTGGAGAGGTCTGACACGCAGCCGACCTAGAGGAATGAGATCCGTCACCGAACAGCAGAGACCGATTAGCCGGAGAAAACTCCGAGCCGATGTGGATGTGGACTGGGACAGAGTCGGAGCAAAAGCTGAGAGAATCACAGCCTTGGCCTGGGGAACCGCCATTAAATTGAATTGTGTGCGGAAAGCCATCCCTAGATGATAAAACAACTGAGAAAGGACCAGGTCCGACTTCTCCTCGTTGACTCTGAAACGTAGCGACGTGAGCAAGCTCAAAAGAGCGGCGACATCTGACTCCAGTAAGGCAGCATTGGAATGCCCCAGGAGGATATCGTCCAGATATGCCGAAGTAGTCACCCTGGACTGTGTGCGATGGAAAGCTATCACATGCGACATCAGTCTGGTGAAGGCCCAAGGAACCAGGTTGAGGCCAAAAGGCATGGCCTTGAACTGGTAAACTCGCCCCAGAAAAACGAACCTGAGATACTTCTGTAACGCCCAATGAATCGGAACGTGAAAGTAAGCGACTCGCAGGTCGAAGCTGGAAGCGAAATCTCCCTGGTGAATTGAACGGAGGACCAACCTGAAAGTCTCCATGCTGAACTTGGGAGCAATGATAGACTGGTTCAGGAAACTCAGATCGAGAACCGGTCGGAGTCGGCCGACCTTCTTCGGCACCAAGAACAGGCGGGAATAGAAACCCACTGACCTAATGTTCTAGTTGACCTCAATCGGCCACTTTGTCAGGAGATTGTCTATCTCCGTGGACAAAAGTTCCCGACGTAAAATGTCTGAAGGAACTGTGGTTGGAAAAGGCACCCTGGACAGAGTGGAGTGCCGTCGGAAGGATATTCGCAGCCCAGACCAAACAACATCTAACATCCAAGGATCGGATGTGATGGTGGCCCAACGGTCTGCTATCCTTCCTCCAACCTGGGACGAGTCGAGGTGAGGACCTTCATTGCGAACCCCGACGAGGCTCGCGAGAGGAGAAAACACCTCTACTGAATGAAGAATCCTGGGACTTCCCTCAAGACTGCCGATGCTTACCCTTACCCCTTGAGTAAGAAGTAGAAGCGGTGGCATAAGGATCAGCCCCTTTGCTTCGCTGATCGTTGGAATGACGTAGGACGTCATCCCGGACCGTCAACACAGAACCATGGAAAAGTTGCGGACCTGCCAAAAAAGCAGATCGAAGAGTAGCGTACTGCTCCTCAGGAAGGGATCGGCCTGTGTCCCACACAGAGTCCCCTCGAACTAATTCCAGATTAGCCGTGTTACAGGCATGCGTGTGAGTAAGATGCATGAGCGCCTTGGACAGCACACGCATAGGAGCCTGTACCTCGTCAAACTTATCGGAAGGCAGATAAGCAGCTAAAGCTGAGACGACGTGATCGGAGAGAGAAAGCATACCAAGCATCTCTCTCGATAAGCCCAACGTGGACTCCAGAGTCGTCATCGGAATGACGGCAGACTTGGACTTGGAAAGCCCGAGGGAATTGGAGTCCTGATCCAAAACCGTCAAAGTCTGGCAGACTGACGGAATCATAGGAACGATAATGCGCCGGAGGCAAAAAGGTGTCAACCCTGGTGAAGAACGGAGCCTTCATAGCCTTGGAACTTAGCTTGGAGTCCAAGGCTGAAAATGCTTCAACCAACTATACCGACGGGCACGGTCGAAGACGCCCAGAAGCAGGTTGCTCCATAGACTTGGCGTGCGACCGATGATCACGGCCTGGCTGACACTGTCGACTGGTTAGATGGTTTGAGATCCGGAAGAAACCCAAACATGAAATCAAGAGCTGCCCCCAAGTCTGAAGACTGCTGGCTCTCGACATCAAGCATGTCTGACTCTTCCCCTGAGTCGGAAGACACATAGCCCATCGTGGGCAAACCACCCGACGCCTCCCATGGTGTCGGAACACCAGGGGGATCAGAAAGCGGCCTGTTTCCAATCCCAGGAGGCGGCGCCATAGGAGGCGCCTGGAAACCACTCGCTGCCTCGCTGGAAGCAACAGGAAGGCTCTTTGACAGAACCTGAGTGAGTAAGGAGAGGACTCCCTAAGCTCACTGCCCGTACTGGCCGGTTCGACAGGGGAACGAACCGGCAAAGTGGCTTCACCTCTGACCCTCTTAACCAGCGAAGGGTCACGATCCTCCAAAAGACCCGACGTGGGACGACGGGCAGCAGCCGAAAACGTCTGAAGGCAGACGTGTGTAGGGGTGTGACACACCCCGAGGATCAACATAGCAGGAACTCATGAGAGTCACCGCTGACCTCTGCAGGGCAGAAGGTCCAGGCTGCACAAAAGACGTTGGACTCCCAAAACTGGTCATGTGGCCAGAATGAGTGGACGGAAACGCCACAGAGTTCATAGTGTCCCACTAAGAACAACCGAAACCAATGACAACTGTGGTGCTCGATGGCGCAGAGACCACAGGAGAGGGTCCGGCCGGCAGCCACTTCCAACTTCGCCGAGTTGAAGTCAGAGAAGGCTGAGGCCAATACCCCGTCTGCACAACCAGACACCGCAGCAGACCACTGCAGGTATAAAACTACTGTGCTCAATGGCTGAGAGGAAGCAGTAGGGGGTTCAGTCGGCAGCCCCATTTGACTTCGCCGAGTGGAAGTCAGGGAAGGCTGAGGCCGAAACCCCACAACCACACTACAGACATCCCTGCAGACCCTGGGACGGAGAAGCCGAGGCCGGCTAAAAATGGTGCCCAATGACGTTGTAGACGGAACAGCAGTAGCAGCAGATACGACGGGAGCTGTTGGAACTGGCGAAAAAGCGGAGAGAACCACCAAGCTCGGCCTCCAAAGGAGGAGTCACAACCCTAGTGACAGCCTCAGATGTCGACTGGAGAGGGCGCATAGTCCCGGAACCAGGCATCTCTACACCAGAAAACCAACAGCTCCCGCAGTATCCACCACGGTAAAACACTGCACATTCCCCACGGAAGGGGAATAACTCTCACCAGACATGGTCGAATCGGGAAGCCCCGAAACGACAGCGGTCCCCACCCCCCGCTGGTGTGGGAGGAGCTGCACATCCCCCACGGAGGAGGAGCAATTCTCATCAGACGTGGTCAAATCGGGCGACCCGAAACGATAGTGTTCACCACCCCCCGCGGGAGCGGGAGGAGTTGCACATCCCCCATGGAGGGGGTCAAACTCACACCAGACGTGGTCGAGTCGGGGGGCCCCGAAACGACAGTGTCCCCCCCCCCCCCCCCCACGGGTGCAGGAGAAGCTGCACATCCCCCACGGCGGGGGTAAACTCACACCAGACGTGGTCGAGTCGGGAGGCTCCCGAAACGACAGCATTCCACACCACCCGCGGGTGCGGACGAAAAGGACACGAGAACGCACCAATGGCGAGGGCAAAAGGAATTGCCCTAAAGGAACCGAACTGGAAAGAACAGAGGTGAGAGCAGTAGAAGAAAAAGGTGAACTCAACAGAAACAGAAAGTATAAGAACACCCTCAACTACGAGAGAAGGTGGCAGAACCCAGACGGCCGACACATACTCCAATAACAATTTTTTTATCAACCGAAAAAATTCATTGTCGAATCGCGATGACACGATGTCGCAAGAAAACATAATTCCAGTCACAGGAAAACCATTATCCACAAGTTGAATTATCACTGTTTCATAATGCATATGGCGGAAACATATCCTGCTCGTGCTTCGGATAGAAAAAGAATGACGAATTGATGCATTGCGTACTGTTACGGAAGTCGTGGATTTGTACTATGGAAGAGCGTCCCATACCGGGTATGCGCCGATGGCGCTCAGCCCAGTTTTGGCTTATTTTTTCGTGGTGTTTTTACACCACTTTTCTTTTCCAAATCTTGGGAAAGATTAAAATAGAGAGTATTTTATCCGAGTTAGGTTCTTCCACTATAGTGCAAGCCTGTAGTAAACAATTGAGGTAGGTTGATAAGAAAATCAGCACTATAACACTGCAAACTTGCACAAGCTAACACTGGAGATGACTTAAATAAGCAAACAAGCTTGCTCATGAAACTTGTAACTACACCACAAAGTATGAATGAATGCTGTTTAAACTTAACTAACATTGCAATCTTGCAATCCCACATAAGTTAACACCATAAGGTTGCGTTCAAAATATAAGCAAACACTGCAAGCTTTCGATCTTATTTGAATTTAATACTGCAAGTATGCAATCAATATATCAGCAAGCCGTCGACATGTTAATGGCTTGCAAGTAATGTTGCAGTGCAATTGGGAACTACAATATAGAGAAAATCTTTTAATTGAAGAAAGTAAACTTCTAAGTGAAATGAATATAAATTTTATAGTAAATTTTCTTTCTTATTATACCTACCTGTTTACAACTGGCTTGCACTACAGTGGAAGTCCGTAACTCGGAAGTATACTCTCTATTTTTTGTTCTTTTCCAAGCAAATTGGGAAAGAAAAAGTGGTGCAAAAGCACTAGGAAAAAATAAGCCCAAACTATTGGAGTTATGTGACTAGCAGGATGGAGGATTCTTACCTGAATAAGACGATGGGAGGGCCTCCAGTAAACAATTGTGGTAGGTATAATAAGTAAGGAAATTTACTATAAAATTTCTATTTCTTATCAACCTTCTCACAACTGTTTACAACAGGCTGAATAGACAATAAGAGGCGGAAATCACGTAACCAACCCCCACATAACCCGACTGTGCTGGAACAGATGAACAGGAGAAGAGATCCCAAGCCTTGTAGAGCCATCACATCACAAACATCGATATAGAATGAAGTGAGATGAGGCATATGGCCACTAGTGACACACTGACAGAAAGGACAGTAACAATACACAAATATTGAAATGGTCCTGAAAGAACTCAAACAGAGACCAATAACAGTAAATCAAATTCTGCAAAAAGGACTGGAAAGAAAAAGACTCAAACTGCAACAATGTAAAAGTTGACAGAAAAGGTTATGGGCGAGGGTGGATGAAAGCCTGAGCAGAAGAAAGAGATCCCAGAGAAAAAAGGTCCTCAGACTGCTCCTGCAAAGGATGCAGATAAAAGGTGGAGAAAGTAGAAGCATTTCTCCAGTAGGCTGCCTACATAACGTCCAATGAGACAGAGTTAGCATAAGCCCAGGAGGGAGACAAGGCACATACCTTCCGGGGAGAAATGCAATTGGTAATACCATCATCACTTGCCAAAATAGCATAGGACACTCTAATAGCAAGACAAATCCATTTAGAGGTAAATATGAATGGCATGGCAAAAGCCATCAGAAAAGCCATCTTGTATGTGAGGAAACATATCTATCTGGGATAACAGTTTGCCAAGCAAAGCAGGACCAAACAAAAGATGTACGTTACGGCACAATGATGTTGGGTCAATGTGATACCTCCTCACGAATGGAAAAACTGAGAGAATCCAATATCGTGCCCCATTCGAGATCGCAGGCACCTGCCGTCAAAACACGATTGGAAGTGGGCAAATCCAGTTGAACTCCCCGCATAATCTATTGAACATCTGTCCAGGGGAGAAGGTCATGACTGAAGCACCAGATCCAGAGAATCTATATTCGGTCTCCGAACGACTTAGCAGAAAATGTTGGAGAGGTCTGACATGCAGCCAACCTAAAGGAATGAGATCAGTCACCAACCTACAGAGACCGAGCAGCTGAAGAATCCTGCAAGCTGTCACCGAAGTGGATTGGATCAGAGTCAGGGAGAAGGCAGAGAGAATCAATGCCCTCGTCCGAGGAATGGCCTCCGTATTCAGATAATTATATAAGTCCATCCCCCAGATGACAAAATGACTGAGAGGGAACCAGGACCAACTTCCCCTCATTTGACTCTGAACCCTAGTGACGAGAGCAGATTTAACAGTTTGTCAACATCGAACTACAGAAGAGCAGCGTTGGAGTGTCTCTGGGGGATGTCGTCCAGATAAGCTGAAGTGGTCACCACAGACTGTGTGAGAAGGAAAGCTAGCACATGCAACATCAGTCAGGTGAAGGCCCAAGGAGCCAGATTGAGGCTGAAAGACATGGCCTTGAACTGGTAAACTTGCCCCAGGTAAGCGAACATGAGGTACTTTTGCAATGTCCGATGAATTAGGACATAAAAGTAAGCATCACTCAGATAATGCAGGTCAATGGAGTGGTGAACAGACCTGAAAGTCTCCATGCTGAATTTGGGAGCAACGACAGACTTGTTCCGGATACTCAGATCAATAACTGGTCTGAGCCTGCCATCCTTCTTTGGCACCAAGACCATGCAGGAATAAAAACCCACAGAATGAATGTTCTTGATGACCTTGATTGCCCTCTTTGATGGGAGATTGGTGATCTCCATGATCAAAAGTCCCCAATGTGAAAAGTCTGGTGGAACAGGGGTTCGAAGCAGCACCCATAACAGAGAAGGGCGCCTCCAAAAGGATATCCTCAGACCGGACCGAACAATGTGCACATGTCAGATGTGATCTTGGCCCAACATGGCCTAATGGTATGCAAACTCGGATATCCTTCCTCGTACCTGCGACGAATTGAGGTGAGGACCTTCATTTCAAGCCCCGAAGAGGCTCGCAAGAGGAGAAACCACCACCTCTACTAGTAGAAGGGTCCTGAGATCTCCCTCTGTTCTGCCTGCATTTACCCTTACTGCACAAGTAAGTGGAAGTAGCAGAGGCACGGGGATCAGACCTCGGGTTAGTAGCGGACGAAGCAGAAGGGCACTGGAGTGGCCACGACCTCCAATAGTAGGTGATCAAGCTGGTGTAGCAACAGCTGATCCTTAGAATGACACAGAACGTCATCCTGAACTGCCCCCTTGGAATCATGGAACAGATGCAGACCCACCAAAGAAGTGGATCAATGAGCAGAAAGGAACCTGCTAGTGTCGAGTGCAGCATCCCGGCAAACCAGTTCCAGATTGGCCATGTGACAGGCATGCATGTAAGTGAGGTGCATAAGAGCCTTGGAAGGAACACAGAACATGCAAGGGAGCCTGGATGTCATTAAACATATCAGAAGGCAGATAAGCTGCTAAGGCAGAGATGACACGATTCATGAGAGATAGCCCAGCATCTCTCTGGATAAGCCCAACATGGACTCCAAAGTTGCCATAGGAACAACTCCAAAGTTGTCATTGGAACAGTGGCAGACTTGGTCTTGGATAGCCCAAGGCAGGAGGAGTCCTGATCCAAAACTGACGGGCTAGCAGAATTGTAAGAACAATTACGCACAGGGGGCAAAAAGGTATCAGCCCTAGAGAAGAACAACATCCTCATAGCCTTGGAACTCAACTTAGAGTCCAAGGCAACAAAAGTGTCAACCACTTGCACCGACTGTTACGGTCGAAGGAGTCCAGAAGGAGTCCAGAAGCAGGTTGCTCATGGTCAAAGCAGAGATTTCACAAATTGACTAATTTACCTAGGGATTTTGCGAATTCACTGATATTTTTAGGGATTACTTGAAATCACTGATTTTCACCTCCAGGGACTTCATGAAATGACTGAATAAGTTATTTTCAGCTATTTCATTTTTATTAAAACATTACATATCTATCAAAACAATACTGTAATTTAATGTACCGTGAGTCTCTCCCGACCTCTCTCTCAAGAACTAGAGTGAATAATGTTTTCAGTTTATTTATTGAAATATGTGAGGCTGCTTTGACACTGGGAGTTACATTTCAGTCCAGATTTTCAGCATTTGCATGACTTACAACCTCCTTTACAGTTGCACTTTTTTAAACCCCTGTCCACCAGTAGCCGAACGTTCATGTATTGCCATCCAGAGAGAAACTGTCATATTTTGAGAAATGTCATCCACTGTCATGCGACATTGGGGGCACAAGTCAAACTGGTTTCAGGAATATTTCTTAGCAAGTACACCACATTTCACAGCTAATCTATAAAGATCAGTATCAAGGTTTCTGTCAACAACAACACCTAAAATGTCATGTGGGTCGCCGCGCTTCCTGTCTACATGTGGAATAGGAACAGCGACATTATCGACAATCTCAGCAGGTTTTAGTTGAATTCTACTTGTTTTCACCATTCTCTAGGCTTGGTGATTTTCACATACTTGCAGGCATTGTTTCCTGATGGACACCATGAGCTGAGCTGTGTCACTCTCTTGTTGGTCGACAATGACGCATTGTCGGGGACAGAATTAACTGTATGCTCCTCATTAGTTGATGGGTGAGCTAGCTCAGTTTCTGAATGCTTACTTTTTAATTGTAGTGTTTCAGCATCTAATGAACTGGAAACCGCTCTCAGAAGGTTAGCTTCTGACTGCATCATTGATAACATTTCCGTGGGAAGTTTTGTGCTGGACGGGCATACACGTGCTTCACATCCAAACACTGCGGCATATAGTGACGATTTGATTCCCGAATGGTGAGCATGATTCTTCTGAAACTGGACAAATTTTAAACCATTTGCTCAGTCTGTTGTTTTGTTATCTACCAGCCATGCTACAAGCATGTCCTTAATATCACAGTTGGCCCTCTCCGCAGATCCCCTGACTCTGTGGTTGTCAAGGCTTCCCCTGTACAACTGAGAGTTCTGGCCAAAGTTCCTCCAGCTCCTTTATGACTGGTGCCATAAACTCAGGCACATTGTAACTCTGCAGAATTACTGACACTCCAAACAATAGAAATATGTCCATGAGTTAAAATGCAATTTCTGGTGCACATTTGTTCATCAGAGGCCTTAGAATGCAAAACGTTTTTAAATGGTCTTGATAAACCATTGTCCATTTAAAATTAGAAACAGGCATTGACTGCATATCAATCAAGTCTACTTGACCTCTAATTTAACTTGTGTAATAATTTTGAAATATTCAGACTTAGAAAAAACACCTTTGGAACTTACACCACACAGTTTTTGCAACACGGTTTTAAAAATGTATTCACATCTGTTTGACTCCATTTTGAAACATGCAGCAGGCTAGTTGGGCATTCAGAATTTATGGCATCATAGAACTAATACTCGTATCAGCTGTACTCAAGAAGCCAACCAGGAGTTTTTGTAATTAACCCCAGATGAATGAAGCCATGTTAATCTGTCTGATACATTAATGGAAATGTTATATTTTTAAGGTACTTACTATAAGCTTCTCTGATAATTTAATGGAAATGTTAACAATTATGCAGGCCTTCGGTGCACTGAAAATTTTCATTCATTCAAATTATCAGTCTTAGTTAAATCATGGAGAAGGAGATTAGCTATGTGTTAACATCTAAAAGAAAAAAAGGTCTTGTTCTAGACCATTTTAAAAATTTAAAGGTTCATGAATCCCAAGAAAAAATATACTGGAGACGTGAAAAATGTAGAAGCCACAAATGTCTTGCAAATGGAACAAGAAGTGATGGTAACCTTACTTCAATGACCGTTTATCACAACCACAGCCCAGATGTTGGAAAAATATTAATAGAGTCTGAAGTTAGTGAGATGCAAAAAAGAGTTCTAACTGAGATACAGCCTGTTTCAAGAATATATGATAAAGTTGTAGAAGTTATCAGCTCTCAAAATGCTTGGTTACATGAAGTTGCCACTGCTTTACTGACATTTAATACTGTTAAAAAAACTTTGTACAGACAGAGATATAAAAAGTATCCAACTTTGACAAAAGAAAGATCAGATATTTGTTTGGAGGGTGACTGGCTGTCTACAGCTGAAGGTGAGAACTTTCTCCTGACAAGTAGTGTCGATAAAAACATATTAATATTTGGAACTGTTGATGCATTTTCAGAGCTCTGCTTAGCAAACACTTTATATGTAGACAGAACATTCTATGCCTGTCCAAGTATTTTTTGTCAAGTGTTCACATTGCATGCATTCACTGAAGGACAACAATTTCCACTTGTTTATTGTTTGCTTGACAAAAATTCTAAAGAAACTTACAACCAGACATTTTTACTTCTGAAGCAATTGGCACATCAGACAGGAAAAGAGTCTAACCCTAGGGAAACGATGTCTTATTTTGAATCTGGCCTTATTGCATCAGTTAAGATAAGTAAAAAAATAAAAGAAATTGGTTGCCGATTTTTCAATATTTCATATTTAATAGTTCCCCAGTTTTATTCATTTTTCATTTTTTTTCTTCCTAAACATATCTTTTGACCCATAAGTAGGGTCATAAGATATGTTTTAGAAGAAAATAAAATGAAAAAATAAAAGAAACTGGTCGCCGATTTTTCAATATTTCATATTTAATAGTTTATTTATTTTTTTCCTTCCAAACCACATCTTATGATCCTAGTTCATGTATACCTTTATATACCTTTCCTGATCTGTAATTTTTAAGTGAAAGTGTTTGAAATGTTGATACATAAATAATAATAATTAATAAGTTAATAAATATGATAATGGTTTTCTGTCTCATTTGACACATCCACCTCACCAATAAATCTCAGAAAATCTTCTAAAAGGTGTTGACGAAAGAGTGAATTGACCAAGAGTGAATTGAGCAAAAGGGAATTGACCAGGAGTGAATTAACCAAAAGGGGATTGATCAAAGGGGAAGACACTACCACCACACCTACAGGCATTGGTTATTCAACCCTGCTTCACAAGTAAAACTGAAGAACTGAACTTGTTTACAAAACCACAATAAACATTCACTGATCTACATTCTGAGTGTGTGTGTGTGGGGAGAGGGGTGGGGGGGGGGGGGGGTTGGGAACAGGGATATTTCACTCTAAAAAGCATTGTTTTACTTGTCTATCCTGTAGTCATCCCTCAAGATTGCCACAATAGAGAAATAAAAAAAAAAAACTATACAGTAAGGGGGTTAAAATAAATACAAAATTCAAAAACAACTTTTTGAATTCAACCTGTTATAACGTGTGCCATAGGTTTTAATGGCAATCTTAATTGGCTTGTATTGTTTCATCTGCAAGCTTATTAAGCTCTTCCAAATGGGATACGGAAAACTGCCCAACGGACATTTGAACCAATAGCAGAGAGGACATTTGAACCAACAGCAGAATGGACATTTGCCCTGAAAAGACAAATGCCCCATGGTAATTTGCCCCGATTGTTAAAATTAAAAGTGGACATTTACTGAAGAATTCTAGCTTTCAGAACAGATGACAGCCTTTGCGGTACTTTCTCTTTATGAGGCAGATGAGTGGTTCTTGGATGGTACCTTTGGTGTTTCTCCAAAAGTCTTTAAGTTGTTGTTTGTAATTTGTGCCAAGAAGGACAATGTTGCTTTAACCTCGGTGTATGCCTTTCTACTTTCTGAGGAACAATCTTCATACGAGGAGCTTCTTGATGACTGACGTGTTAAATAAGTGCCAGATACCAGGTGAATGGCAAGGCAATTTCTTGATATTTACAGGATTTGTTATATAATTAACAGGAGTTTACTCTATAACCAATATGCAATTAACATGTTAAACTTGTACTGAAAGTATTGTAAATGATGTTGTGCTTGGGAATTGTATTCAAAAACAGGTTTATTTAAATAACAGCTTATTCAAATAAAAGATATCCAAACAAGAGCAATGGTGTCTTAACACCATGGCAGCCATACTGAATTGACTAAGTGGACCAAAATCGAAAGGAAGCATTGTCTGGTCATCCACAAATAACTCCTAAAATTATATTTTGATCAAATAAATAGTTCTCTAGTTGGATGGAAAGCAAAAGTTAATGGACAGATGGATGGACTAACAGATGTGTCCATACGTGGCTATAAATTATGTGGCAGTGAATAGTTATGTGGCTTATATTTTTAAGAGGTTTCTCAAATTATGTGGCTGCTTTTTCTGACCAATACTTACCAATGTGGCTTATATTTCGAATTGGCTTCTCAAATTATGTGGCTGTTTTTTCTAACACAAATGGATAAGTATGTGTCGAATACCCATATATATTTTATGCATCTTATATTTTTAAGAGGCTTCTCAAATTTTATGTGGCTATCAATTATGTGGCTTTCAATTATGTGGCTCTCAATTATGTGGCTCTTTTTCTAACAAATGGCTATTTATGTGTCAAATGTCCATATATATTTTATGTGGCTTATATTTTTAAGTGGCTTCCCAACTTTTATGTGGTTGTCCATATATAATTTTATAAGGCTTATATTTATAAATGGCTTCTCAAGTTTTATGTGGCTCTCAATTATGTGGTTGAAAATGAATGGATGTCTAAAAATTTGGAGGTTGTTTTCTCAAACTTTAATGTGACTGTGCTGTCATGTTTCTTCTTTATGTGTCTTCTCTATATGTTAACGGATAGCCACATAATGTACCTCTCATGAGAACATGGTATCCAATACTATCCATAACTTGTGTGTCTAATTTCAGAACATAAACCGAGAGCACATATTTTGCAACATAGTCCTTTTAAACATATTTGCATGTGTGGTTAGCCACACATGCAAATTAGGTGGCTAACCTAAAACACATGTCCAACATAATAAAACAAGTTTTTTGGGGGAAAATTTTTGGAGAATCAGCTAACCCTAACCCTACCCTTTACTGACCCTAACCCTACCCACCCCTAACCCTAAGCTAACCCTAACCCTAAACTAACCCTAACCACATAACTCTAACACCCCTTCACTGACCCCACCCCACCCCTAAACCCCACCCCAGGATGCCCTAACCCTACTCTACATTTATCCAACCCCCCCCCACCCCCCACCCCCCCCCAACAATAAGAGATTCTGTTACGTGGTTAGCCACGTAACAGACTTTAACCACATAAGTATCCTGTTTTACTAACTCGTAGCCACATAAGTTGTCATTTGTGTGTGTGGATGGACAGATGGATGGACGGACAGATTGGATGGATGGATGGATGGATGGATGGATGGATGGATGGATGGATGGATGGATGGATGGATGGATGGATGGATGGATGGACGGACAGACATGGTAAAAACAAAATGCCCCTGAAAGGGTCAGGGCATAAAAAGTGGCCAATTGTTGTTTATACATATGAGGAAGACCTCCATCCTAGACGCTAGTTACTGGATCCTATTTTCCAGTAAAGTAGAACTTGTTTATCAGTGAACAATTAACGAAATGACTCAGGCACTGGTTACCAGGTCCTATTTTGTCAAAGAAGCAGAACTTGTAAACAATGGTAAACAAGCACTGCTCCACTTTGTAAACTTTCCATGCTGGATCATCCATCGGATAAACTATCACTATCACTGAAGATGTGTTTCTAATTAATGCATTTGTGAATAAAGCACTAGTGGCCATACTTGAGAAGTTTCAATGCAATCGGTTCTAAAATGTAGGAGGTGTGCAAACAAGATTTTTCATATAGAAGGATATATGAACATAATGGTAACTTTGGCAAAATTGTCACTGTTTTGAAATTAGGGAATATGCACAATTGCTAGTCAACATGTATAAAAAATCAATTCTAAAAATCAATTCATAAAGGTAGATGTTGTGAAAAGAAGAATTTCATGTTTAATTCTCGTCTTAATAATAGAATAGTCGCAACTTAAAAATTTGATGTTTCATCAAGGCTGGTACATAAATGTAGGAGGTGCACTGATCTCTACAGAAAAGGATTGCTGGAATAATAGTGAAAAACTTTGCAACACAATCTATCCTCTGAACCAATTAACTCCTTGCATGCTGCTGGCAAAAATTCCTGCCCAGGACACAAAACATCTTTCCACTTAAATAAGCATAATTTGGGAACATTTAACCAAAATTCCCTCCTGTAAATTGAATAGACTTAATGACCAATGATGTCTTTAGTTCAATTTAGCTGAATTTTCCATCAAATCTAGTCATGGCTGCTATTAGATTTGATGAAAAATATTTTGAAAATACTCAGCAGTGTGAGAGTTAATCAAGCAATGCGATAACTCCTCCCAATTGATGATGTTTGATGACATGACAGCTTTCACTTCATCCAAAGTCATGGTCAAGGAACCACTGAGCAATGGTGAGCAACTATCAGGCTCCCCATCGTACTAACTCCACACAATCAGGGAAAGTAGTGGTTGAAGACAGGTGCACCAATGACATGCAATATGCCTTAGTTCACAGCACCACTGTGCCCCCTTAGGGGCAATCAAGATTTCATGCTTTGCCCAAGCACACAATGCAGTTACCCCTGATGGGGATGGAACCAAGGACCTCTCGGTTTGAAGTTCAATGCCATAACCACTAAGCTACCACACTCCCAGTAGTGTGGGTATAACAGAGTGAGGACTGTATCTCACCTACTTCTTCAAAGCACACATACATAAATAAATTCACTTACATGACTAAGTGGTAAACAAATTAGTATGTGACATGTCATTAATATATAAGAATAATGAGATGTCAGGAGAAATTGAAGACAAATTTCTCTTAATATCAGCAAAAATAAGAACTAAGGTTTCTTGTTTCTCCTCATCTTAAAAAGACCATGCATTTGAGATCATTAAGATCATCAACAGCAGTCTTTACTACCCCCAGCTCCATTATTACTCTACAGGGGGGAGATTCACAGGTCTTTCAGAAACAAACAGGATACTTTCACTCATTTCATGAATTACCTGAACTGGATATTTTACTAAACAAAAAGATAAAATCTCTACAAAATCTTTTATTTCATTATTTTTATAGGTCAAGTGAAGAAAGATCATCCTTCAACTTCATCATAAGGCTTTCCCCATTATGATACATCACAAAAGCACTGACATGCATTGCATAATACAACTGTGGGCTGTTCAAACTGTACAGTCTTTTACTGAGGTTTAGCTGGAAATCAAATGTAACCTATCCAAAATTTTCCTTCAGACTGGTGTATGTGTCCAAATCATGGTTTTCAAACGTGCTATTTACACTTCTGCAGAGCTTTCTTACTCATCCAACCTAACTTTGGTCAATTTGTTGACATTTTTCCCAATGTCCCAGAAACAGATAAGAGAAGTAAGGAAATGCATAATATATAGTGAAATAATGAGTAAAGGGCAGAGAAAATGTATAAAAAAAATTTCAGGAAAAAAAGTGAATTTTATGATTTTGAAGAAGATTAATTTGCCAATGGTATAAGTAATGAACCCGTAAAACCAGAAAATGATCAGAAATTCGAAAGTCTTGTCCTCAATGTAATGATAGCATACTACAGACTTGGAAAAAGCATTTTATGACACACACTCTGGAGTGTTGTGATGTTGTAATGCAATACCACTACACAAAATTTGGATGTTCCAGATGTGGCCATGTTTCAATAGTGTTTATTACGGTCATGTGATTATAATGTGGTTCTTGCAGGAATATGCACTTTGGGCAATTGTAAGAATGCAAGGACGTGATCATGCCTTTTATTTGTTCGAGACAATGTATGAGCGGATTTGCAAACAAGTTACAGCAAATACTTGAGCTGTTAATGTCATAACTGCAAAAAATGCTTTGAAATTCCCTCTGCTGCCATCCAATATTTACAGGGTGTCTGAACTTTTTTGTTGACGAAAATCTGAAACATTGTGCACTAATAAGATAACATGAACCACTTGTAAAAAAATTAACAGAATTTATAAGATCGGGACTATACACATAAAATAAAGTAATGTTCATATAAAAAGTTGGCTGAATGCTTCAGAAATCAGTTTTTTCTCGAAGTATATTCCAAGTGAGTATGAACTATATTGAGTGTGTTGATTTCCCCTGATGCTGTGAAGTTATTTACTTCTAAGTAATCATGGATATTTGCCATGACTGTGTTGATGTCTGCAAAGGACCGATGGAAGATGGACTGAAAATGATGCCTTCATGCTTTTAAATAAGGTGGGATTGGATGATGCTGTGAATTTATTTTTTTCATGCAAACAACCATACCAACATGAGCATTGATCAGTGTCTTTTGTCATTGGTCTAGACTGAAAAATATGACAAATCTCCTTTTTCGGAAACTGTATCCCAATTTGCATATCATGATAAATATAACATCAGTCAGCAAGACCGTGATGGTCAAAACGCAAATGAATTATCAAATCCACAGTCAAAACTAACCGTATTTGAAATTTAAACAAATGAAATACTCGAAATATTCGCAATTTCTTCAGTGTCTGTGCTGAGTTGCTTTTTAATGTGACACACCAAACCACATGCGTTCATTTTTGTTTGTCAGCATCATAGTGTCTACAGATGTTGGTGGTAATAATACGAAGGGGTGACAGAAGCCAAATATTTTCCCCATCATCTATAAATTAATTTAAATTCATAATTCTGTTTATTTTACTGAAATTATGAATTGATAAGGTGAGTGTGTTGTGATTATTATGCCCCCAATTTGAAAAGTCGCAGGAGTATCTAGTGCCATGGACACCTCTGTCCATCCGTACTAACATTTTCCCTTTTATTTCAACCACTACTACTCCATTTTGAATGATATTTGGTGTTGTGATCCAGCATCATGGGGAAATGATACCTGTGTAGCGTGCATTTCTTCCACACAATTTTTCAAGAGTTATGGTCCTTTTTTACTCTTTTGGCTTAGAAAATTTTGTTCATAACTAGTTGATTTGTTACAATTTATTGGAAAGTGCCTGCTGGCACCCTTCAATTAATTGGAACAAAATAATTTCAGTTAATATTTTGTTCTTATTACTTTTTTATCAGAGCTATTGTGGAGGCTTCTGGAGCTCAACATGTTGATTATGGAAGAGTTTTTCTAATCATTTATTAATCCATAAATTAAGTGTTATATTTGGATGTAAGAAGCATGAAAGGTTCAGAACTTAAAGCCTAAAAAGAATATTTTGCAATGTAATATGATTTTTGCAGATACACTTATTTGGAAGGTTAGTTTTGGAGCAATTGTGTCACCAGGATTTTTCAAAAAGGGTTAAATTATGATGAAAAAAAGGCATATGCCATGATTGCCAAAGGTACAGGAATACAAGGGAGGAGGCATACTAATCCCCCCCCCCCGACCCCTGGAAATTATTTTATTAAATGGAGCTCTTTCATGGCCTTTTGAGAATTTCTTTGCATGCTGCACTCTTGAAAGAATATGTGAACACCTATGAATGGGAGACCTACTGGATGTGCCCTCATGATCTCAATATGCCAATAAGCCTCTTCTGGAAAAGTACAGGCAATAATGGTTATATAAGATTAATTTGATGTGTTTTGAATAACAATGTACTTTTATGTACATTTGATGGTGTATTGCAGTGAAGCGTTACAGTTGCTCTTATTTCTTCTGGAACAGATAGCATAAGTATATTGGTGTACAGGAGTAAAAGAACCTATGTTACTTATTGATAAACCAGACAAATTTAACAATTTAATCACTATCAAATTGATACATGGGATAAAAGAGGTTACAGTGGAAGGGATCTGTAAATATATTTGTTCAACTACAATGTATAACTTTGCAGCGCATTCTACACAGAAGAATATCATTTACTACTCAAAGTTTGCTAAACACCAAGTACATCCAACTACCTGTTTTACATTTTAGTTGAAATATTGTGATGAAAAGTGTATATATTTTTTATTTTATTATATCTTTATAATTATTTAAGTACAGAAATTAAGATTTTATTTGTGTTTGACATTATTTTTTAGCTTTTGAATATGATAACCATGGAAAATGGATATTATTGGTAAGAGAGGAAATTTGTCAATATGCCAAAAAATTGACGGAGCGAACTGGTATGGCTTCAATATCGAGTATGACATCCATTACTGTTAATTACAGCTTGACAACGCCGTCTCATTCTCCCAATCAGGTTCCTGGTAATCCTTTGTGGGAGGTTGTTCCATTCTTGGACCAGCATGGCACCAAGCTCCTGGACACTTCTTGGCTGGACTGGAAGGGCTGAAATTGCAAGCTGCAACTCATTCCAGACATGCTCGATTGGATTGAGGTCAGGGGATCTTGCTGGCCAGTCCATACACTCAATCCCCTCCTTATGTCGGTACTCCATGACAGCATGGGCAGCATGAGGATGGGCATTATCGTCCATCAGAATGAATCTATCACCCACTGCACCTGCATACAATCTGACGTGGACATCCAGGATCTCATCAATGTACCGTTGTGCAGTCAATGTACCACGTTCAAGGACACAGAGCTACGCCCATACCTGCTGATGCCGCCCCAGACCATGACTGACCCTCCACCATAGCAATCATGCTAGGCAATGTTGGCTGCATGGAATCGCTCTCCTGGTCTTCTCCATACCCTAGAACGCCTATCCGTGTGGTCTAGGCAGTACCTTGACTCATCTGTAAAAAGGACAGGTCGCCAATCTTCTCTGGTCCATCCAACGTGCTTCATGGCATGCCTGGTGGTGGTTCTGGGACAGCGGAAGGTTAATGCATGGTCTTCTCGATCGGAGACCACCTTTGTGCAACCTTGCCCAGATAGTCTGCGTCGAAACATTTACCCCAGATGCATTCATGGGTTACTGTGGCAATGCGGTTCCTACAGGCCTGAATGATCAAAAACCGGTCTTCAGCTGCAGATGTTGCCCTGCTATCTCTGCCACCACCATGCCATCTTAATGGTGTGTCATACTAGTGAAATCTTGCCCAGGCTTTGGTGATCACCGTCTGGTGCATACCAAGGTCTTCACCAACCTGATGATGGGTAGTCCCTTGCTCCACCATCCCTACATCCCGCCACATTTCTGCTTCAGACAAATGTCTTCTTCATTCGCATTTGCCATATTCAATCATTAAATCACAAGGGTCTGTGTTGCCTCTCAAGAGAGCTAATGTAAACACTGGGTACCATCTCAATACTTTCCTCAATCATATGTACCAAGAATATCGCAAATATGTCAAATGATGTGTCAAATATTTGGTGCTTAGCAAACTTTGAGTAGTATAGTTTGTTTCCCAACCACCATAGTGACACATTCATCTTAAATGGGGAGACACTTTTTTGTTCTTCCATACTTCTAGTGGACTCCTTCAAGATGACCTTTGTTGAACATCCCCAAATCAAAACACAAACAGAAGAAAATGTCTGCTTTTAACCCTTTACCTAACATGAAAAGCAGACAACACATTCTTCAATAATTAATTCTTTTCATTTTTGTCTCAAAAACATAGGTTATGACCCCTCATTGGAATGAGCTAGACAAGCTCATTCCAATGAGGTGTCATAACCTATGTTTTTGAGACAAAAAATGAAACCAGAGGCTCAATTGAGCCTAAAATGCTCACCTGGCTCAAATTGTCAAAACAGATGTGTGTGTCAGCATGTGATCAGCAGCAAGAGCAATTTTTTTGATTTGCTATGACACAACCAAAGGCAACGTGTTTGGCCATTCATTTCTGCTGATCCTAGGAAAGCTTTCTCTCAAACTCTGTCCTGTGAAGTATTAAAAAACAACCGAAAGAAATTTTGTTTTGTTTTAAACTACTGTGTTCTCTCTAGCCCCACAGCTCCTCTGTTGAGCCCAAATATGAACCGAGAGGGTCGATTTGAACACACTTGTATTTGACCATCCTATGGATGCCATATACCAAATATCAAAAGATTCTGATCAGCGGTTCTGAAGAAATTTTTTTTTCAATTTTTACAAATATGCTGACTCAGCATTTTTTCAAACGCCCCTACAGAATACCCTAATACAACCGATGGCCATTTGTTGTTTTTTTAATCCATTCTACCAGTCAAAAGGATGCTTCATGCCAAATAACAGTTCTCTGTTCCGTGTAGTTTGGAAAATATGGGCATTTCAATTTTTTTCAATTTTTAGCCCCTTGGGTACCCACAGGGCAACGAAAAAAAAAACAAATGTCGGATATCAATCAAGTACTGTGGACCCACTTATGCTACATGTCAAATTTGGTTCAAATTGGCCCATTGGTTCTTGAAACAGAAATTTGTATGTGCTCACAGAGAGCCCAAATATTGATCTACCAACTTCTCTTGAACAAACTTTAATCTTCAACACCAAAGAGCGTTACATACCATACACCACAGCAATCTCTCTGGTGGTTCATGAGAAGAAGATTTTTAAAGATTTTTAGGCTTTGGCATCAATGCCCAGAGCCTGAAGAAAGCAGCCGCTCCATTTGAAGAAAATAGAAAGGGTATACCCCAGGGATGGTTTGTGCAATATATGTTTGAATTTGGCTGAATGGCTGTGGAGAAGAAGCCAGGTTTTCAAAAGTTAATGGATGACGGCCGACGATCGCCAAGTGATGGCAATACCCCACACTGACTTGCACTCAGGTGAGCTAAAAATAATGAAAATTAATTGGTGATTTTCTGTGAATAGCGCTGGCTGGTTTTGATCGTTACATTGGGTTAAGGATTAATCAGTGAGCACTCCACTTATAACATTTGGTCTCACTCTTTATTACTTTCAAGAATTAGGAAAAGATTTCTTTGAGTATGTATTTCAATGTTTCTAGAATACAGCTGTTATTTTATTTTAAGGTATTTTACTGTAAAAATTTTGTTCTCTTACTCATGAAATTGAAGACATTCAGGTGGTCTATCTACACATGACAGCAGTTCCATGGCAAATTCCAGTTTCCACATGTTCTATGTTTCATTCCAAGCATTTTGGTATATAATTTATTGGGGTTATTCATTTTGGGCCTTTTTTAGACTCCGAAGAAAATTACCTAAAATTTGACCAAAGTTGGGTTGGACGTCCAATTAAGGTACTATATAAGTAATGGAATTTTGTTCACGTTGAAATTCCCACCTCTGATATTCCTTATATTCAAATTAAACATACACTAATTATACATCAAAATGAAGGTTGGAAGTATAGAACATGAAAAATATATGAAATCAGCTCAAAGATTGACAGCAGGCTCCACTAGTTCCTGGAAGTCTGCCACCATATTCTTACCAGAACTGGGGGTGGGGGGGGTGAGGAGAGGGGCACAGTCCTCACAGACACCCTGGCCTGTATGCCCATGATTCATCTGTACTTATTTTTTCCAAAGCAAAACAGACATGGCTCATTTTGCTTTCCATGAAAATATTGGTGTTTCAAATTTTTAACATCAATCAGACATTTTGAAAATATGATGCGGGTCAAATGTTGTAGAAAAAAATTAAAGATTCCAATGAGGGGGTCACATGATATAGTTTTGCTGAAATATTTTGAAAATTAATTTTTTCAACTGCTCAGTTTACAAATTACGCAGATGGATTCAGGCGATTCCTTAGGTAAAGGGTTAATTGCACCTGAAACATCACAACGGACATCATAAAAAGAATACCTACTTTTCTGAGTTGGAGTCTACAATTGTTTCATTCTTCACTGCAAGGAAATATAAATTTCACTGAAGATTTTCATCCGCCCGCGAAAACCTTCTTTGAGGTCACTCAAGAGATTATTCTGGTAATTACAGTACTGTGATTGCAGAAGTAGACAGAAAATTTTGATCGGATATCAAATTTATCTGTCCGCTCTTCTCCCCACAGCACTGTAGAATATCACCTGTTGGAAATGAAATGCAAAACATGGAGTGTGAGATGCTATTTTTGTTTAGTTTTTCGAGGTTCGGTCTTAACCCTTGAACCTTAAAGGCCACTTTTGGGGTCCAGGTATATGATATGTCATAATTTCATCAAGTAGGATAACTAATCAGTGCATGTGTGTGGTAACCAGTCAATATTTTCAACCTTCAGGCTGCACTTAGAAAACATCGAATAGACTACCGCAGATAATGAATATGGATTCTTCCAAGCTGTCATTGAATTAACCTGGAAGACACCATCAGTGTTCAAAGGGTTAATTTCACAATACTTCACGTGATATAATTTATGAAATCTTGACCCATTGCATGGATATGATTGTGAAAAATACCACATTTTTTATCATAGTACTGTTCTCAACAGTTTTTTATTGGTGTTTAAGGTCGCAGTCAGCATCTATGGCTATATCATGACAATGACATGTATGAAGTCAAGTTTAACTGATCGTTTGTACCAAAACTGCCCACTTTTGCAGACTTCCTCCCCAGGCATTAGTTTCCAGGTCTTATTTTACCAGAAAAGCAGGACTTGAATACGAGATAAACAAGCACATACATAGGTATAGGTCATTTATCCCTATGCTCCTCTACCAGAGTTGTGTTCAATTAAAAGAAAGGCAAGAAGATTATGAGCATGAGGGTAACTAATGTTTATTGATACTAAAGTTGAACACATGATGTAATACTTGAAAATGTATAGATTTATTTTATTTTATTTTACATTCTCATGATTATGAATTAAGCAAGGTAAAAAAGTTTAAAAATTGCAACGACGGTATAATGCTGTCACTGCTTATTTGAGTAATAAATGGCTGTATTATAAAGGTTGGATATGCATGTGGCTGGTGATCTGTTTCCTTAGTGAGATGGTTGATGTGTGCCTCCCCTGCAATTATCATGTAGGTGGTGTGTACATGATTGGAAGAAGTATAATACTATGTACATCAGTGGAGACCATGGGTGGTTTGCCAATGATGCCCAATGATACAGGGAACATCAGTAACTTCTGGGTTTGACTTTGATTTGTGCACTTGATAAATCCCTTTTGCATGTGTTTAACTTTGTGGTGTCGATGTTTTTTTTGGTGGGGTTTAATGACATCTTTGACAGCCAGGGTCACCTCATGGCGGACAGTTTTAAGGGTGGAGGAAGTTGGAGTCCTCAGAGAGAACCACTGAGCAATGGCAAGCAACTGTAAGACACCCCAATGTACCAACTCCACACAAGCAGGCCGGGTTAGCATGGGTTGAAGATAAGTGCACCAACGATGTGCAGTACGTCTTAGTACACAGTGCATCCATGCCAGCACTTGGGCAATTGGGATTAAGTGTCTTGCCCAAGGTCACAACACATTTATCCATGGTGGGGATTGAACCATAGACTGTGATGTCGATTGAAAAAATGTTTAGGTTATACTGCACTCCCTGCAATACAGCTCAATGCATGGCTGTAACATTTTGAGGGTAACTGCTCACAAACATCTGAGATACCATCTGAGATACCAATTTTCATGTGAGGGATTTCAAAATTTAAACCATAATGTTATGCCACACCCCCCTTCCACATCCTTTTCCATAAATAATTGAAAGAGAGAGCAAGTGAAACAGAGAGAGAGACATTAGGCCAACGTCATATAAATTACCAACAGATTTTACACCATAATTCCACCACCAGAGATCAGGCAAGTGGGAGGAGTTTCCTTAGAACTCACATGCAGACACCTGGAACTTGTATTTCTCTTTTGGGTTTTGTTATTACAATCTTATTGGGAAATTAATGGGAAGGGGGTACACAGACTCTTTACTCTCAAGATATGTATCGTAAGATTCCATTGTACGATTTGTCTCTTCTACAACCAAATTGACAAAAGTGCACATTTTCAGCTCCATATTTGACAACTTTCCTCCCCAAGGAGCCAAAACATTGTTTGGGCTGGGTGGGGAAATTTATAAAATGTGATACCCCAAAATGTGCATGTTTAATGTGCTTCCTGCATCCCTGATGAAAAATCACAGACTGAAATTGCTTGTTTTTTTCAGAAACAAATGATTAATTTTAAAAACCAAATGAGCACAGAACAATATTAAATTAAGAAAAGTATATCAGATATTCAGTTAACCACCATCCAGTAATATTAACTGGTAGAGAGTAGGAAGCCCATATTTGGGCTTCATTCTGAAGTGAAGGTTCAACTTAAAGTTGAAGGCTTCACATTCTTCCAATGTGCTTCACATTATCTTTAAAGTGAAGTTATTTCATCTGTATGGATTTGTATTGTTACACTTCATGGGAAAGTGCCTATCGGCACTCAACCATGAAGTACAACATGGCAATGACAATTTGAACAAATCTTGGCAACCAAAAATAATTTACCACTCTACCATTTAAGAAATTGCTTTCCAGAGCAATAAAATAATAACAGATGTTTATCCCATTACCCATTGTAAACAATATCAAACTTTGGTGTGTTTTTTAAACTTTTCAAAAAATTTCAACAAAAACATATCCTGTGACCACTTCACTGCAATAAGCTTGACAAGCTTGTTCAACTGGGGTGTCCCATAATATGGTTTTACAGAAAGTTTGGGAAAAATATTTTTTTGATCCACTGATTTTACAAGCACCTACACTCTGCATGAATTATGTATTTGATTACACAGTTCAGAAATTACACATCCCTTCGATGCTCACAGATTCCGGCATCCCAAGAGTTATATATTTATTTATTATATGCTAGCCTGTAAATTATCAAAACTTATCTAAAAGATATTTCTCAATATCCATTGACTTGATGGATAATGAGGAATATCCCTCAGTAGCTTCTTAAATGATGTCAAACTTCAGCGCATCACTTCGCCTTTGATACCGTTACAAGCAATTCAGTGCCAGCTTTACCAGCAGTACCAGAAGTTCATGCTATTCCAAGCCATTCTGGCGAATTTATGTCTGAAAAATTAGATGTATTTCAATAATAATAAAATAATAAAGTAAAGTTATTAGATGTACAGAAAGTGATTCTGAGAGTGATACTGAGCCTTGCACTGGGAAACTTTTCCGAAAAACCTTGTTGATCGATTCACCCAGGAATTTTTGGGGGGCATGAGTCAGGGTACCCAATTCCAAATTCCTTGTGGTACAATGACATTTAAAATGTTCTAAAAATTAACATTAAATATTAAATTTTATCTTTGAGTTGAACAGTTAGTTGGCTAAATTATTGTGGGAAAGTGGGGCTATTTTTTATGTTTGAGTGATTTGGCTAGTACAGGTTTGAAAGAACAATTAATTAGCTGATCTTTGTTATTGTTTTGAAATGTACGTGTGTGCGGTCGAATTGGGTTGAATATTGCACAGTAAAATGTCACATAGCATATAATAAAAAGACAAGAGCTGGGCTGTTGTCCATTGCATACCCCCATGTGGTGTACCGCCTAGTGTGGGCATACCTATGACCAACAAATATTATTTATGAATATTCTCGTATGGACTGACAGATGGATGGATGCAATCCAGCATACCCCCCCCCCCCCCCCACCCCATTTTCGTAATGAGTTTTCAACAATTTCCAAGTCAAAAGGAATGGTAAATTGTTTGGTGTTTGGAAGTTTTATGCAATGAGGCAGAAGCCTTTGTCATAGGCAAGCTGCATGCCATATATCACTAAAATCCGATAACCCCAATCCTGTATACTTCGCCCCCCCCCCCCCCCCCCCATTTTCTTCGAAAGTTTTCAACAATTTCCAACAATTTCTAAGTCAAAAGGTATGGTAAATTGTTTGGTGTTTGGAAGTTTTATGCAATGAGGCAGAAGCCTTTGTCATAGGCAAGCTGCATGCCATATTTCACTAAAATCCGATAACCCCAATCCCGTATACTCCCCCCACCCCCATTTTCTTCAAAAGTTTTCAACAATTTCCAACAATTTCTAAGTCAAAAGGTATGGTAAATTGTTTGGTGTTTGGAAATTTTATGCAATGAGGCAGAAGCCTTTGTCACAGGCAAACTGCATGCCACATTTCACTGAAATCAGATAACCCATACAGGCTGAACAGACAAAAAATGTCTATTTCCTGCAATTTCTAAGTCAAAAAAGGGGGATAATTCTAAAAAGGAGAATGTGAGAAATATCGTTGAATCCTTTTTTTAAAGCCTATACCATAAGCAGAGTTCACAGCAAATTTCATTGCAATAGAATATTTGATACCGGCGAGATACAGGCTGAACAGACAAAATTTGGCTCGGACAGACACAATTTCTAAGTGAACAAGTAATAAACAAGAGGCCCCAGGGGGCCTGAGGGCGCTCACCTGACATGGTAGCCTAAATATCAACCCAGAGAATTGATTTCCACAAGTTGCATCTGCTCCTCCTAAGAAAAGCTGAAACCAAATATCCAAATATTCTGACCAGTGGATCGAAAAAAAGATTTTTAAAGAATATTCCTCATACTGAACTAAGTCATAATTCGGGCTCCCACAGGAAGCCCATATATGAACCCAGGGACTTGGCTTTAACAAACCTGAATCTCACACCCCTAAGGATTCTGCACACCAAATATCAAAACATTCTGACTGCTGTATCTGAAGAAGAAGATTTTTAAAGAAAATTCCTCATTTTGAACCATGTTACAATTCGAGCTCCCACAATCAGCCCAAATATGGACCTAGGGACATGGCTTGAACAAACTTGAATCTTACCCCCCTAAGGATGCTGCATAAAAAATATCAAAAGCATTCATCCGCTGGATCTGAAGAGTTTTAAATAAAATTCCTCATTTTGAACTAAGTTGTCATTCAGGCTCCCATAGTGAGCCCAAATATGAACCAAGGGACTTGGCTTGAACAAACTTGAATCTCAGCCCCCTAAGGTTGCTCCATGCCAAATATCAAAACATTCCAACTGCTGAATCTGAAGAAGAAGATTTTTAAAGAAAAATTCCTCATATTGACTAAGTTATAATTTGGGCTCCCACAGGGAGCCCAAATATGGACCCATGGACTTGGCTTTAACACACTTGAATCCCCCATCCCCCCAAGGATGCTACTCACCACATATCAAACCATTCCGACTGCTGGATCTGAAAAAGAAGATTTTTTAAGAAAATTCCTCATTTCGAACAAAGTTACAATTCAAGCTCCCACATTGAGCCCAAATATGGACCTAGGGACATGGCTTGAACAAACTTGAATCTCACCCCCCTAAGGAAGCTGCATACCAAATATCACAAGATTCTGCCTGCTGGATCTTGAGAAGAAGATTTTCAAAGAAATTTGCCTGAAATGCACTAAGTTCGAATTTGGGCTTCTATAGTGAGCCCAAATATGAATCCAGGTGGCCGATTTGAACAAACTGGAATCAGATCCACCCCACAATGTTGCATACCAAATATCAAAAGATTCTGCCTGCAGGATCTGGAGAAGAAGATTTTTGAAGAAATTAGCCTGAAATGCACTAAGTTCAAATTCGAGCTTCTATAGTGAGCCCAAATATGAATCTAGGGAGCCGATTTGAACAAAATAGAATCAGATCCACCCCACAATGTTGCATACCAAATATCAAAAGATTCTGTCTGCTGGATCTGGAGAAGAAGATTTTTTAAGAAATTTGCCTGAAATGCACTAAGTTCAAATTTGGGCTCCTATACTGAGCCCAAATATAAACCCAAGGGGCCGATTTGAACAAACTTGAATCAGATCCACCCCACAATGTTGCATACCCAATATCAAAAGATTCTGCCTGCTGGATCTTGAGAAGAAGATTTTCAAAGAAATTTGCCTGAAATGCACTAAGTTCAAATTTGGGCTCCTATACAGAGCCCAAATATAAACCCAAGGGGCCGATTTGAACAAACTTGAATCAGATCCACCCCACAATGTTGCATACCAAATATCAAAAGATTCTGCCTGCTGGATCTGGAGAAGAAGATTTTCAAAGAAATTTGCCTGAAATGCAGTAAGTTCAAATTTGGGCTCCTATACTGAGCCCAAATATAAACCCAGGGGGCCGATTTGAACAAACTTGAATCAGATCCACCCCACAATGTTGCATACCAAATATCAAAAGATTCTGCCTGCTGGATCTGGAGAAGAAGATTTTTTAAGAAATTTGCCTGAAATGCACTAAGTTCGAAATCGGGCTCCTATACTGAGCCCAAATATGAACCCAGGGGGCCGATTTGAACAAACTTGAATCAGATCCACCCTCCAATGTTGCATACCAAATATCAAAAGATTCTGCCTGCTGGATCTGGAGAAGAAGATTTTTTAATGTTTTTCCCATTGCCTACAGTGTTAAAAAGTGCTGACTCAGCACTTTTTCAATGTCCCGAAACTGTACCCTATGATAAAACCGATGGCAATTTTTTTTTACCAATTCTTTCTGTTGTTCCTAAGGAAGCTTCACACCAAATAAAAATTCTCGGTGCCGTGCAGTTTTGGAGATATGGGCGTTTTAATTTTTTTCTATTTTTAGCTCCTGCGGTTCCCATGGGGCTACGGGGAAAAAAAAATCAGCATAAATTAGTTACTTATGACCCAATAAGCCCTCACATAAAATTTGGGTCAAATCAGCCTCTCGGTTTGGAAAATAGAAATTTTGGGCGGGGCCAAAAATGTTGCCCCTCCCATAACAACACCAAGTATAGCCCCACAAACTTCTCTTGAACAAATCTGAGTCTACACCTCAAAAGGAAGCTGCACACCAAATATCAAGTCTCTGCTACTGCTGGTTCATGAGAAGAAGATTTTTTAAGATTTCAGCACACTTTTTGGGTGTGGCCCTACCCACGGGCGGGGCAACTTGATTTGAACAAAATCAAATTGCGATGTCATAACAAACTATTATCTCAAATATCAATTAAATTGGTTCAGCAGTTTGGGAGGAGAAGACGCAAACACCCTGTTCACGGACGACGGACGACGGACGCAGGACGACGGACGGTGAGTGATCACTATAGCTCTCCTGACTGAAAGTCAGGTTAGCTAAAAAAAAAAATAACTAGTGTGGACATACCTATGACCAACAAATATTATAGAAAATAATAATTTACTTAAATTATGAATATTCTCGGACGGACTCACACACGGACACACAGATGGACGCACAGATGCATGTAATCCAGTATACCCCCATTTTCTTCGAAAGTGGGGGTATAAAAATCTACACTATTTCAGTGAATGTCAGGAATTATCTCATTCGATCAGATCTGAAAATATTATTTTTCACTCACATGAAAATTTCACGTCCACACTCATGAGATAATTCTCGATATTCACTAAAATAGCATAGATATCCACTATTTATTGGTGTTTAAGATCACTTTCAGCATCTATGGCTAAATTATGACTGTATAACAAGTATAAAGTCAAGCTTAAACAATTACTTATACTGATGCAGCTCACTTTAGAGGATGAGATTACAGGGTCCTGTTTTACCAGTTAACTGGTAGAGTGCTAAATTATTTTTAGTTTAAACAATATTTATTTCAAATATTGTTTAAACTAAAAATAATTTAGCACTCTACCAGTTAAATTATTTTTGGTCATCATAATTTGTTCAATGTCTTGGCCTTGTTAAAGTTTATGGGAGAGTGCAATTAATAGTGTAAAATTATCCTTCAAAACTAAATAATTTCACTTCAAATACAATATGAAGCACTCTCACGAAGCTTTTAAGTTATGATATGTACTTCCGAATTAAGCTCAAATATGGGCCTCCAGCACCCAACCAGTTGAGAAAAAGTTGTTTACACAGGCTCCCACGGGGATGTGTCCCACTGATTTTAATCTGTTGTAGCAGGTTGTAGTATCAAAATTGGGATTCTCCATATCCAATTATATATCCAGTCTGCTGTATAAACCACTTGAAGTTCATGAAATGTATCGATAAATAAAATGTTAAGTTTATGTATGCATATGGAAGACAGAAAATATCTGTTACCACTGTCAGCGATGAGCCAGATCAATTGTAGCAGAGAGAAAAATAACTATACTTGACTAAAATGTTACTGCACCTTGTCTGCCATGTACAAATTGATAATAAAAAAATATTCTGATGTGAATATTTTGTATGCAATGACATAAAAATAAACTGACTTTGATTTGTAAAATAACCCTCATTTTCATTAGGAATAATTCATAAATTTTCTGAAACAAATCTTCTTAGCTTCCCTATTTCAGAAGAATACGACTGTATTTATTTAATTGGTCCCAGACTCTTTTCCATTTATTCACTTTTATTCAAAGCTTGGTTTTGTTTTTATTGTATTGCACGACTTAAGCAGTTCAATAACTGTGTTATAAAACTTAAAATCATAAATTTTCTTCACTTTACATAATTATTTTATTTATTTCTCTGTATTCTACTAATGAACTGAGCATTTATTCTATTATATCTTGTTTGACAGAGCTCACTAAGATCCGTCAAACATGAATAATAGACAAGAGGTTCCACAGGGCAGAGGTGCTCACCTGACAAAGTTGTTTAAAGAAGGATTTGATCAGCATCTATGGCCAGTTAACACTACAAAAGACTGAAGTCATGTAACTACCCATACCTCTGTTGTCCAGTAAGATATTTTTTCTGGTACTGAGATGCTACCACACAAATAATGCCCAGATTTCCAGTAATGGAAAAAAGGGAGCCCAAATATCATCCTAGGGACGTAACTTGAACAAACGTGAACTGACCAAGTATCCCCACCTCTGTGGCATCCCCCTCCCCCAATTAGGATTATGACCTTTGGATCTGATGGAGGCAGATTTTCAAAGATTATTCTTCATATTGAAGTTTAAGAGCCCAAATAATAACTCAGGGACTTGCTTTGGTAACTGACTCCCCTCTCCCCTAAGGATGGTGTATACCAAATATCAAAGGATTTTGACTGGGAGTTCATGAGAAGATTTTTAAAGAATATTCCCCATGTTGCACCAAGTGAAACTTACGGCTCCAGTAAAGAGCCCAGATATTAATCATGGGACTTGGTTTGAACAACCTTGAATCTGGCTCCAGTAAGGATGCTGCATGTCAAACATCAAAAGATTACAACTGGTGGATCTGAAGAAAAAGATTTTTACAGTTTATTCCCCATATTGCACTAAGTTAAAATTTGGGCTCTTACAGAGAGCCCAATTATTAACCAATGGCTTTGTTTTGAACAAACTTTAATCTGACTCATGTAAGGATTCTGTACACCATATATTATAAGATTATGATGAGTGGATCTGGAGAAGAAGATTTTTATTAACTGTTCCTCATATTCGACTAAGTTAAAATTCTGACCCGATTGAGAGCCGAAATATTAATACAGAGACTTGGTTTGACCAAACTTGAATCCGACTCCCCTAAGGAGAGTGAATACCATATATCAAATGATTCGTATTGGGAGTTCGTGAGAAGAGTTTTAAAGAATATTCCTCATATTGAACCAAGATAAAATTTGCTCCAATAGGGAGCCCAAATACTAATCAAGGAACTTGATTTGAACAAACTTTAATCTGACCCCTCTATGGATGCTCCATCCTAAACAACAAAATATTCTGACTGGTGGATCTGAAGAAGATGATTTTAAAAGATTTTTACCCATATTGCACAAAGTTAAAATCCTGGCTCCCATAGAAAACTTTATTAACTGATAGGCATGATTCGGACAAATTTGAATCTGATCTATGTACAGATTATTTATATCATATATCATAAGGTTCTGACTAGTAGTTCTAGAGAAAAAGAGTTTTAAAGATTATTAAATTTGACCCTTGTAACAATTTTGTATACCAAATATTAAAAGAATCTGACTGGTGGTTCTGGAGAAAAAGTTTCTTTAAAGAAAACTTCTCATATTGCACCAAGGTAAAATTTTGGCTCCTGTATTGAGCCTAAATATGAACCAAGAGACTTAATTTTAACAAACTGGTATCTGCCCCCTTATGGATGATGTATACCAAATATCAAAAGATTCTGATTAGAGAGCCTGGAGAAGAAGATTTAAAAAATTTTGCGTACAATTTTTTTGCTAACTCAGCATTTTTCCAATTCCCTCTACATTACACTATGACACAGTCGATGACAATTTTATTTACACATTCCATTCTACTTGTCCTAAGGATGCTTCATACCATATAACAGATCGCTGTAGTGTGCAGTCTGGGAAATACAAGCGTTTGAAAATATTTCTCTTTTTAGCTCCTGGAGTTCCCATGGGGGATGCAGGAATTTAAAAAAATTTTTGGCATGAATCAAGTACTTCTGATGCAGTAGAAGCACATACCAAATTTGGTTCAAAGTGGCTCATCAGTTCTGAAAATAGAAATTTGGGGTGGGGTCAAAAATTTTGCCCCTCCCATTATAAAGGCAAATACCGCTCCACAAACTTTGTTTGAACAAACTTTATTTTACACCTCAAAAGGAAGCTCAATTCCAAATACCAAGACATTGTACCTTCTGGTTTATGAGATGATTGTTTTTTAAATTTAGGAGCATTTCACCCCATCCCCCCCTACCCCCCCCCCCCCCCCCCCCCCCCCCCCCCATGTGGCTGGCCAAGTTGATTTGAACAAAAACAAGATGCAATGTCAAAACCAACTATCACCTCAACTTTAACTGAAATCAGTCCAGTGGTTTTAGAGGAGAAGTGGCAAGATGACAGACTCCGGATGACAGATGGTGAGTGATCACAATAGCTCACCTTGACTTTCAGTCATGTGAGCTAATGAAATGCCTGTTTTGAATGTACTGGTGCCAAATAGGTCTATAAACATTTACATTTTATAGTAAATTTCCTCTCTTATTACACCTACCACAATTGTTTACAACAGGCTTGCTTTACAGTGGAAGTCCCTAACTCGGAAGTGTACTTTCTATTTTGTTCTTTCCCAAGAGATTTGGGAAAGAAAAGTGGTGCAAAAGCACCATGAAAAAATAAGCCAAACTGGGTGCAACCGGTGCACACCCAGTAGGGGACACTCTTCTCCTAGTACTAATCCATGGCTTCCAGTACAGTATGCAGATGTAGAACTAATGTGTTATTCTTATTTGAATCAGCCAACATTGGAGTTATGTGATCAGCAGGGAGGAAGGATTGCTATTGCTCTTCTCCGAGTACAAATCCACAACTTCCGGTACCAGTGCACAGACATGTAACCAATGACTCATTCTTTTTTAATCTGCCAACATTGGAGTTATGTGATCAGCGGGGAGGAATGATTCTTATCCGAATAAGAAGATGGGCGGGTCTCCATGTAAACAATTGTGGTAGATATAATAAGAAAGGAAATTTACTATAAAATTAAAATTTCTTTTAAAATTTCTTATCAACCTACCTTACAATTGTTTACAACATGCTGAATAGACAACAGGAGGAGGGAATCACATAATCAACCCCCGCATAACCCAATTGCACTGGAATCATGGACAGAAGAATAGTTCCTTTGGCCGATAAAACCACACCATCACAAAGATTAGTAAAAGACAATGAGAGATAAGGCCTATGGGTCTGTGTGACACACAGACAGAAAGGACAGTAACCAAGCACAGGGCCGGAACTGACCTTGGAAGAAGCCCAATGGCTAGAGTAGACAACAAACAATCTGAGCAGAAGAAAGAGGGCGCACAGAAAAATGGTCCTCAGACTGCTCCTGCAACTGACACAGATAAAAGGTGGAGAAACTAGAAACATTTCTCCAGTGGGCTGCTACATAACATCCGACAACTTGATGGAGTTAGTATAAGCCCAGGAGGTAGACAAGGCATGTACCTCGCGGGCAGAAATACAATTGGTAATACAATCATCAGTCACTAGACGAGTGTAGGATGCATGAATAGCAAGACAAATCCATCGAGAAATGTTTTGAGAAGAGATCTTCTGTCAACCAGGAATAAGAGACACAAAGAATCGTTTCCTGCCTTTCCTAATGAACTGCGTTCAGTGGAAATAAATGCGAACTGCATGAACCAGACAGAGCAAAGGGTGATTACCTTCAGCAGAAGGAAGAGCCCTGATCAGTCTTGGCCAGAAAGGAGCAATCAGTGGTAAAAGTAACACTGCTGGCAATGCTGGTAATCCTTCTGAAAAAGGCCGGATCCACCGAGAGGGCGTGAAGCTCACTAGCCTTTCTGGCTGAGGCAAAGGCAAAAAGCCACCAGAAAAGCCATCTTGTATGTGAGAAAATGCATATCCATCTGGGATAAAGGTTCGAACAGCAACCCCCCCCCCCCCCCCCAAAGCAAAGCTGCACCCAAGAAAGATTCCAAGCTGCAAAATCCTAGGCCTTTTCAAAGAAGAGTGTGTTAATAAGCTTGGAGAGGTACAGATTAGTGTCGATACAATGCTTTCCCACATACAATAAGGTCTTCAAAAGCATGGACCTGTACCCTTTGATGGTAGCAGATTGGAGACCCCGACAATCAAACAGATGTTCCAGAAACTCTGCAATCTGAGTTATCAAAGGATCAGCATAATCAACAGAGTGATCAGCACACCATCGACAGAAGACCTTCCACTTAGTCGCATAGGCTAAACCAGTGGCGTGCTGCTTTGAAGAAGAAATTTAAATTTTATAGTAAATTTCCTTTCTTATTATACATACCACAATTGTTCACTACAGACTTGCGCTACAGTGGAAGTCCCTAACTCAGAAAATATACTCTCTATTTTGATCATTCCCAAGCGATTTGGGAAAGAAAAGTGGTGCAAAAGCACCAAGAAAAAATAAGCCAAAACTGGGTCGAGTGTTACCAGTGCACACCCAATTTGGTATGCACTTCTCCTAGTACAAACCCACGGCTTCCGGTAACCAGTGCGCAGACATGCAGCTAAAGACTCATTCTTTTAAATCCACCAACATTGGAGTTATGTGATCAGCGGGGAGGAAGGATTCTTACCCGAATAAGAAGACAGGAGGGCCTCCATGTAAACAATTGCAGTAGGTATAATAAGAAAGGAAATTCACTATAAAATTTAAATTTCTTATCAACCTACCTCACAACTGTTTACTACGGGCTGAATAGACAATAGGATGGAGGGAATCACATAACCAACCCACACATAACCCAATTGCACTGGAACCGTGGACAGTGGAAGAGGTCCCTAGGCCTATCAAACCATAGCATCACAAACATTGGTAAAAAACAATGAGAGATGAAGCATATGGTTCTATGCGACGCACAGACAGAAGGGCAGTAACAGTATAGAACTGGAACTGACCTTGTAAGAAGCCTAATGGCTAGGGTAGACAATAGCCTAAGCAGAAGAAGGAGAACCCAAAGCAAAAGGGTCCTCTGACTGCTCCTGCAACTGACACAGATAGAAGGTGGAGAAAGTAGAAGCATTTCTCCAGTAGGCTGCCTGCAAAACATCCGACAACTTGTGCCCGATTGAGATAAATGCGAATTGCCCGAACCGAACAGAGCAAAGGGCGATTACTCTCAGCAGAAGGAAGAGCCCTGATACAGATAGGAGGTGGAGTCGTTTCTGGTATCTGATTCTTGGCCAGAAAGGAGCAATCAGTGGTAAATGTAACACTGTTGGGAGAGCTCCTGAAAAAGGCCGGATCAACCGAGAATGCGTGAAGCTCACTAACCCACCTGGCTGAGGCAAAAGCCATCAGAAAAGCCGTCTTGTATGTGAGAAAATGCTTATCCACCTGGGATAAAGGTTCGAACGTCGAACGGTGCCCACCCTTCCCCCTCCTTGGAGAGGAATGGATTAGTACCGATACGACGCTGTCCCACATACGAAAAGGTCTCCGTAAGCATTGACCTGTACCCTTTGATGGTACCAGGCTGGAGACCCCGAGAATGAAGCAGATATACCAGAAACTCTGCAATCTGTGAAATCGAAGGATTGGCATAATCAACACAGTGATCGGCACACCATCGACAGAAGACCTTCCACTTAGCCACACAGGCTAAACCAGTGCAGTGCTTCCTTGAAGAAGAAATGCACTCCACTGCTCATCTCGAAAAACCTCTACGGAGGAGACAGGACCTGACAAAAGATATGTATGAGGGCATAATGAAGACGTGTGAAACCTCCTTGGGTGACCTTTGCAATTAGGTAGACATGCCGGAACCGCCGCCAACAGATAGAGGAGCTAATTGATCCATACCCGCTGAGGTGACAGGGGAGCGATCACAATGATTCAACAACTGCAGGTTCGTATCTTGGCTCAAACATGAGGCAAAATCGGAACTGGCGGGAAGGCGTAGCCAACAAGACCGTTCCAATCAAGTGACAGAGCATCCATGGCGAAAGCCAGAGAATGTGGACACGAAAGTGTCCACCTGATGGTTCCAACGAGTCACAAAGAGATCGATGTGGGGCGACCCCAGAGATTGCAAAGCGACTAGATCACCACCCTGTGGAGCATCCACTCAGTGAAAATGACCCTGCCCCCATCGGGACAGGGAGTTGGCTAGGATGTTCAGGCGACATGGAATGTGACAAATCACCACTCCAGTGTTGATATCCTTTGCGAGCAGTAGAAGATCCCGAGCCAAATCGTACATGGGAACCGAGTGTGTGCCACCCTGGTTCCGATTGTAAGCAACCACTGTCGAATTGTTGGACAACAAAAGTACCTGGTGATTCCAAAGGTGGGGCATTCACTGCCAGAAACTAAGAAGAAGTGCAAGAAGCTCCTTCTGGTTGATGTGAAGAGCTGCTTGATCCTGGTCCCATGCCCCATGAAGGGAAAGAGCTAGAAGATCCAACGTCACACCCCATCCATCAGAGATCGCTGGCGTCTGCCGTCAGAACATGATCAGACATGGGTAAGTCCAACGAAACTCCCTGCATAATCCACTGAACATCCGTCCAGGAGAGAAGGTGACAATGAAGAGACTCCGGTAACTGAAGCAGAGAATCGACATTCAGCCTCCAATGACTGAGCAGAAAGTGTTGGAGAGATCTGACATGCAGCCGACCTAGAGGAATGAGATAGGTCACAGAACCGCAGAGACCGAGCAGCCGGAGAAGACTCCAAGCTGTCGCAGATGTGGACTGGGAAAGAGTCAGGGCAAAAGCTGAGAGAATCACAGCCCTTGCCCGGGAAACCGCCACCGTATTCAGCTGAGTACGGAAGTCCATCCACAGATGACAAAATGACTGAGAAGGGACCAGGACCAACTTCTCCTTGTTGACTCTGAACTCTAGCAACATGAGCAGGCTCAACAGTGTGTCGACATCTGACTCCAGAAAGGCAGCATTGGAATGCCTCTGGAGGATATCGTCTAGATATGCCAAAGTAGTCACCCAGGACTGTGTGCGATGGAAGGCTATCACATGCGACATCAGTTGAGTGAAGGCAATGGAGCCAGGTTGAGGCCAAAGGGTACGGCCTTGAACTGGTAAACTCGCCCCAAAAAAGCGAATCTGAGATACTTTTGCAATGTCCGATGAATTGGAACAGGAAAGTAAGCATCTCGCAAGTCAATGCTGGAAGTGAAATCTCTCTGGTGAATGGAGAGGCAAACCGACCTGAAGTCCCCATGCTGATCTTTGGAGCAATGATAGACTGGTTAAGGATACTCAGATTGAAAACCGGTCGGAGTCGGCCGTCCTTCTTCGGCACGAAGAACAGGCAGGAATAAAATCCCACTGAATAAATGTTCTTGACGATCTTGATCGCCCCCTTTGACAGGAGATTCTCCATGATCAAAAGTTCCAGACGTGTAACGTCTAAAGGAACTTGTGTTGAAAGAGGCACTCTCGACTGAGTGGGGTGCCTCTGGAAGGATATTCACAGTCCAGACCAAAAAACATCTAACACACAAGGATCGGATGTGATTGTGGTCCAATGGTCTGCAAATTCTGATATCCTTCCTCCAACCTGAGACAAATCGAGGTGAGGACCTTCATTTCGAGCCCCGGCGAGGCCCGCAAGAGGAGAAACCACCTCCTCTACTATATAAAGAATCCTGATTCCTCCTTCTAGCCTGCCGATGCTTACCCTTACCGCATGAGTAAGAAGTAGAAGTGGCAGCAGGAGGATCAGCCTTTGGTTTCGCAGAGGAAGCAGAAGGGCCCTTGTTAGGCTTTGGATGGCCCCTGCCTCCAACAGAAGGCTGATCAGACTGACAAAGCAGCAGCTGATCTTTGGAATGATGTAGGACAGTCGCCACTGAACCATGGAATAGTTGTGGACCCGTCAAAGAAGCACATTGAAGAGCAGTGCACTGCCCCTCAGGAAGGGAATGGCTTGTGTCCAACACAGCATCCCAGTGAACTAATTCCAAGTAAGCCGTGTTACAGGCATGCGTGTGAGTAAGATGCATGAGCGCCTTGGAAAGCACATGCAAAGGAGCCTTATGTTGTCAAACCTATCTGGAGGCAGATAAGCAGCAAAAGCAGAGATGACGTGATCTGAGAGAGAAAGCATGCCCAGAATCTCTCTCGATAAGCCCAACAGGGACTCAAGAGTCGCCATAGGAATAACGTCCGACTTGGGTTTGGAAAGCCCGAGGGAGGTAGAGTCCTGATCCAAGACTGTCAAAGTCGGGCAGACTAACGGATTGGCGGAATAGTAACGATAATGCACTGGAGGCAAAAAAGTGTCAACACTGGTGAAGAACAAAGTCTTCATACCCTTGGAACTCAAAGGAATCCAAAGCTGTAAACACTTCAATCACCTTTACCAGCTGGCACGGTCGAAGGCGCCCAGAAGCCGGTTGCTCCACAGGCTGTAGGCACGTGACCGATGATTGCGGCCTGGCTGACAGTGTCGGCTGGTTTGACGGTTTGAGATCGGGAAGGAACTCAAATACAAAATCAAGAGAGCTGCCCCCAAGTCAGAAGACTGTTGGCTCTCGATATGAGGTATGTCTGATTCATCCTCTGAGTCGGAAAACACATAGCCCATCATGGGCAAACCAGCCTCCCATGGTGTAGGAACACCAGGGGGATCAGAAAGCGGCCTGCTTCCAATCTCGGGAAGCAACGGGAAGGCTTGTGGAAAGAACCTGTGTGAGCAAGGAGAGGGCTTCCCTAAGCTCACAGCCCATATCAGCCAGTTTGACGTGGGAACGACCTGGCAAAGTAGCTTCGTTCCTTGACCAGCAAAATGTCATGATCCTCTAGAACAGCCGACACGGGGCAATGGGTGGCAGCTGAAACATCTGAATGCAGATGCTTGTAGGGGTATGAAATACCCCAAGGATCTGAAGTGCCTGGACTCAGGAGAGTCGCCGCTGACCTCTGAGAGACAGAAGCTTCAGGATGCACAAAATGTGCCGGTCATGCAAAATTGGCCAAAGGACCAGAGTACGTGGATGGAAATGCAACAGAGTCCATGGTGACCCCACCATGTACATCAGAATCCAAAGAAAAAACGGCTAGGCTCGATAGCTGAGAGACCACAGCAGAGGATTCGGCCGGCGGCCCCTTCCAGCTTTGCCAAACTGAAGTCAGGGAAGCTGAGGCCGATATCCTGTGTCCAAATTGACAGACATCCCTGCAGACTCCTGCAGGGTTAAGCCAAGGACAGCTGAAATGGTAACCATAGATGTTGCAGACAGAACAACAGTAGCAGCAGATATGTGAGAAGCTGTTAAAACCAGTGGAAAGGCAGAGAGAACAACCAAGTGTGGCTCCAAGGGAGGAGTCACAACCATAGTAACAACCTCAGATGTCGACTGGAGAGGGACAACTATCCCAGAACCAGGCATCTCTTCACCAGATAACTCAAAAACTGCACATCCCCCACAGAGGGGATAGAACTCTCATCAGACGTAGTCATGTTGGGAGGCCCTGAACAACAGTGTTCCTCTTTCCCACGGGCACGGGAAGAATGGCCACGAGAATGTACCACATGGTTCACGTGAGCCCAAAAGGTGGATGACAAATACCCACAGAGCCCACAGGGTCGATCAGAAGAACACCCATTACATGTGGAACATGAAGCATGAGAATCATCCACATGCTTCAGTAAAAGGCATTGCCTACAACAGTCCTGAGCATAGCAGAGGTGAGAAAAGTAGAAGAAAAGGTGAACTCAACAGAAAAAAGAAGTAGAACACCCCCAACTACATGAGGAAGGTGGCAGGAAATAATGTCCCAATGGGAACACAACAGAACCCAGACAGCTGAAAGAGTCCCAGAAAACGTAAGGGAGAAATCCTACCAGAACAGCCCTCACTGACACCAAACTCCAAAAACAATATCCAAAAGGATACCATAAATTGTCAACCAAAACAATAACGGAACTGCACGGTACACGAAAGTTGCACACGAGCACAGAGAATACAAAAATTACAAAAATTATGGTTGAATGTTATAACAGCACAGCAGGGTAGCATCACTCAATTTACACTATGCAAACCTCAATCTGAATCAGGATCTCAAAACTAAACAGAAAGGAGTACAAAGAAGATAAATTGATCCACTGTATGGGATAGCATCATCAAATTCACCCTCTGGGGACCTCATTCTGCAAATGTCAGACTGCTTATTTTCAGACCTGTTTGACAGAGATCATCAAGCACTTTCAAACAATACTGAATTGGTTAAATTCCAAGCTGCATTATGGCAAAAAGTAGCTGATTGAAATTTCAGTGTATTCACATCAATGTGTAGAGGGTTAATATAGCTTTCAGAATCAATGGCAAGATCATGATTACAAACACCAAAATATTGCCGCTCAAATCTGAGGTTTTGGGATATCATATGACTGAGAGTTTATGTTGTTGATTCACGTATCAATTCAAAACTTTTGATTCTGAATGTGAATTTTTGTTATTTTGAGTTCCCAAAATGCCCATCTTTTTTAACCCTTCACATAATATGACTAGGCAAAAACACATCCTGGCCATAAAATGTCCAAGGAATTCCTTGGAATGTTTCCTTCTCAGAATATTCAGACTACTTTTCAAGATCTATTCTAGGGGTATTCCAAAACAGAATAATAAACTAAACACCTCAGGCATCAATAAAATTTATTTTCCTCAGACATCCAATGTAAAATTCATGAATGTCAGAGGTGTTCATAGAGTTGACATCCGATGTAAACCAATCATTAGATTACCAAAGTTCTCCATGGACAACTGAGTTTCTTCTTGTATGCCGATCCAAGGTAAAAATTAATACCTATGTAATCAGGCAGCTAGGTACACTCCCTATGGGACCCCCCCACCCCCAGGACTGAACAAGACTGTTTTTTTCAGGCATCTGGACATCTCGAGAGTAGATTGTCATGTGTTAACAAGAAATCATCCTGGCCAGATATGACATAATCTAAGATGGCGCCCATACGGGTGGGTCAATTTCATGATTTTACACCATCACTAATTTTTTTTGATTACGGAAAAACTATATGAGATAAGGAACGGGAATTAACTCATTCATATATTTGATACCATTCCCCGTATAGTAATATCAATCAAGTAAGTGAAAATCCAAGATGGCCACCAAAATATGCATCAAAGTAGAGGAATATAGAGTTTTTCGACACTTTTTTCGTAAAAAAAAACTTATACAATCATGATAAAAAATTAGAAAACTGTAAACTTTTAGATGATCGCAAATTATTCCCCGATAACACCTAGCGCGAGCATGCACCATCGAAAGCCAATCTGGAAAACAAGATGGCCACCAGGCGACCACACATTTTCAATTATCCTGCTTTTGTAATGGACAAGTTTACACTATCTCAAGATGTATGATGGTTGCGGAAAAAATGTTTGATACAGGGCACAGGAATCAACTGTATAGTATTTTGGACACTTTTTCTGTGTTTGATAAAACCAATTTAGTCAGTGAACATCCAAGATGGCCACCAGAAAAATGCCTCAAAATAGAAGAGAATCAGTAGTAGAACATGTACCCGACTGGATGGACTTTGTGGTGGATCTAGAAAGTGATGTCATGTCACATGACCCAGTTACATCATGTTTGGTTGTCCTGGTAGCCCACGTGCGTCGCCATCTTGTGACATCATTCCCATAATGATACGTGGTCTTAGTGTGCATACGCAGCGTATGTTGTTAGGGTGACACATGCTTCAGTCGTCCATTTTTTATACTGGAAGCCACCATCTTGGTTTCAATAGCAGCACATGATTACTATGAGACCCAAAACCCTACAGTAGGACAGGGGTATGTTTGGAGGGTGTGCCGATTGAATAGAAATAAATCTAATTACCACAAACAACCCGACAATCCCTCCAAACCAGTCCAAATTACAGAAACAGACTTTATTTTGTTTAGATTTCACCATTTTGGGCTTATAATAATAGCACAATGTGCTGTAGGACCGAGTGGTCTCCTGGAGGTAAGTTCGATTGAATTAGAGTAGTTTGCTGGTTCAGACACATCCTATTTATCTAGTTCAGATTCCTTTGGTATCCCCGGTTTCTATCTGTTTTATCTATAACTGACCCTATTCTGACTATATTAGCTGCCTGATGTTGTATACCAAATACCAGAAGATTCATACTGGTGGTTCTGGAGAAGAAAATGCTTAAAGAACATTCCCCATATTGCAACGCATTTAATTTCAAACAACTCAGGGACATGATTTAAACAAACTTCTGACCTTCTTGAGGAT
Organism: Pictodentalium vernedei; assembly: GCA_031216915.1. Lineage (NCBI taxonomy): Eukaryota > Metazoa > Mollusca > Scaphopoda > Dentaliida > Dentaliidae > Pictodentalium > Pictodentalium vernedei. Next base: position 306,152,630 of record CM062292.1, on the reverse strand, counting down.
TCTTTGAAACAAAAACCAAAAGATTATGACTCGTTGTTCTGGAGAAGATTTTTAAAGAATATCTCCCATATTGCACTAAGTTAAAATTCAGGCTCCCACAGGGAGCCCAAATATCAACCCAAGGCCTTGATTTGAATCTGACCTCTCTAATGATGCTGTAGACCAAATATGAAAAGATTCTGACTGGTGGAGCCTAAGGAGATTCTTTTTAAAGGTCATTCCTTATATTACACTAAGTTAAAATTAAAGATCCCACAAAAAGTTCAAATATCAATCCAGGACTTCACTTGAAAACATATGAATCTGACTTCCCAAAAGATGTTATATACCAAATATCAAAATATTCTGACATTTGGATCTGAAGAAGAAGATTTGTAAAGACTATTTCTCATATTGCACTAAGCTAAAAGTCAGTCCCTATGGGGATGTGCAAGTTGATTTGAACAAAATCAAAATGCAATGTCCAAAAAAACAATCACTTCAAATTTAACTGCAATCAGTCCAGCAGTTTTGGAGGAGAAGTCATAAACACTACGTTGAAGGGCGAAGTACGTTTATGTAATCCAGATGGTGAGTGATCACTATAACTCATCCTAAAATTCAGTCAGGCGAGTTAAAAATAGACATGTCAGTAAATACTGCTTACTAAATATGCCACCACATCCCCAACATTAACTGGTTGATTGCTAGAAAGCACTATGAGGGCTTTCAAATGAATGTGGGCACCAGTAAAATGCAAATAATATTTTGTTCACATAATTTTGTTTTATCACAAATCATTGAAGAGTGCCTATGGGCATTCTTCAATACTTGACAATAAAACAAATTGTGATGAACAAATTCAGACCACCAAAAGAAATGTAGCCCTCAACCAGTTAAAACTGACATCTGGTAGGCAGCCATTACAAAACTGAACTTTAACCACCTCCCCCACTTACAGTTTCTTCTTCTTCATCATTTTCCGGCACAAAGACTAGCATGTTGGTTGGAACCTAACTGAAGAAATAATCAAAGGAATAATCATAAAAAATTTAATTAATGAAGCATCTGGTACAACCCAGAGCTTCATTAATTAAAATCTTGCTGATGATGATTTTTATTACCTAGTGAATGCATGCATGGACATCACTGCATACGTTTGGATTACGACCAATGCACAGTGACTGTACTGTACTGTATATTTACAGTACTGTGAACATGAAAGTGTTCTTTTCAATGATCCAATCAGGATCAGATCTTGACATACTTTACACCAGTGGGATGAGATTTTGTAAACAAAATACTCCAAAATCAAGATCACATCAAAAACAAATGAAACAAAATAGAGACAGACACATTGTTACTGTATTTTGTCAGATTCAAGAGCGTTTGTTTGTTTTTTTGTGGTTCAATGACACACATTCTACAGCCAGGGTCACGTCAAGTAGGATGGTTTTATGGGTGGAGGAAGCAAGAGTACCCAGAAAGAACCACCAAGCAATAGTGAGTAACTGTCAGACTCTCCAACTTACCAACTCCAGACAAACAGAGTAAGCAATAGTTGAAGGTAAGTGCACTATTGACGTGCAGTACATCTTAGTACACAGTTCCAATGATCATCCAGGTGGGCAATGAAGTGTCTTGCCCAAGGACACAAAGCAGTTACTTCTGGTCAGGATCAAACTAATAACCTTGAGGTTTAACACTTACGTTGTCGAAAGCGACTATTGTCAGCTATTTTATGATGATTATCTGTACGTTCTGGTTATGTTCAGATCAAACCTACCATTTGATTAACCCTTTACCCAACAAATCGCCCGCATCCGCCTGCGTAATATGCAAATTCAGCAGTTGAAAAAATATTTTTAAAACAATTTCAACAAAACCATATCATGTGACCCCTCGTTGGAACGAGCTCATCGAGCTCGTTCCAACGAGGGGTCACATGATATGGTTTTGTTGAAATTTTTTTAAAAATTTGAAAAAATGCTATTTAAAATAATAAATTTTGATATCGTCTGCATTGGGTAAAGGGTTAATTGTTGGAAAGGGCTCAGAGAGCCTTTTCCATCAATTAATCAGGTGATAGAGTTTCAAGTATGTCATAAATTTTATTAAACTTCCTCTCATATAGGTGTATATAGAGGTCCTACATATATGACACAAGTGGATGTGGCAGTAATTTAAGGGTTAAAATCTAATGCTCTAACCTCTGCACTCCCTTCTGTAGTGTTCCAGGCAGGTAAGCAGATGAGAATTTTGACTGGATCCAATCGAAATTCTCTATCCACTTTTGTGATCACAGTACTGCATCTTTACTCCTTGGAATTATCATGGTCCCCTGGCTGGAACAAACTTTAACACATCATGTCTTGTATAAAGTAAAGTTCTGATTTGTTTAAAAGAAGTAACAAAAACTAACCATTAACTATACTAAACAGTATATAAAGTTTGGGTTTTTCTGTTTCAATTAAGAATTTCAGAAAGAATGCTATATTGCTCAGTGTTAGATTGTTGTAACTTTATCCAAATATTTACAAAGGATACCTACTGTTTTTTAGTAGGTACCAGAATTATCACATGAGTGACTGCAAGGAAATATATCAAAGTGTCAATGACACTGCAGCTCAACTTGTCCAAGAAGGGACTGAACTAAATAGAAAGATCCAGTAATGCCAAGTCATTCAATAAGTTTCTACAGAAAAGACATCACAACAAAGCTACATATGAAATCTGAAAAAGATCAGGTGAGGGATGCAGCAGCCTGTTGGGTGTACTAATGGAATTGTTAACAATTTATATGCCAAATCCATGATAGCCACTGGTGGTCACGTCTTTTAACGAAATTCAGAAAACTCCCATCTTGATATCATACCAAAGCTACATATAAAATTTGAAAAATATTGGGTGAGAGGTGCAGCCTATAGGGTGTACTAATGAAATTGTTGATTTATATGGCAAATCCAAGATGGCCCCTGCCTGCCACGTTTTTCAACGAAATTCAAAAAAATTCAATAGCTCCCATCTAGACATCGCACAAAAGCTACATATGAAATTTGAAAAAAATTGGGTGAGAGTTGCGGCCTGTGCTAATGGAATTGTTGACAATTTATATGCCAAATCCAAGATGGAAATTGGCAGTCATGTTTTTCAACGAAATTCAGAAAAATTTTATCCTTCCCATCTAAACTTCACACCAAAGCTACATATGAAATTTGAAAAAGATCAAGTGAGAGATGTGGCCTGTAAGGTGTGCTAATGGAATTGTTGACAATATATAAATCAAATCCAAGATGGCTGCTGGCGGCCATATTTCAACAAAATTCATAAAAATTCAATTGCTCCTATCTGGACATCACACCAAAGCTACATATTAAATTTGAAATAGATCAGGTTAGAGATGCGACCTGTAGGGTGTGCTAATGAAATTGTTGACAATTCATTTGCCACAACCAAGATAACCACAAGATGGCCATGTTTTTCGAAATTCCGAAAAATTTTATAGCTCCCATCTAGATATTACATCAAAGCTACATATATTCGGAAAAGATCGGGTGACAGATGCGGCCTATAAGGTGTGTTAATGGAATTGCTGACAATTTATATGAGAATCAAAGAAGGCTTTTTGCCACAAAATTCAGAAAAAGTTGATAGCTCCCATTTAGAATCACACCAAAGCTACATATCAAATTTGAAAAAAGATCGGGTGAGAGAGGTGGTCTGTAGAGTGTGTTAATGGAATTGTGGACAATTTATATGTCAAATCTAAGATGGCCACTGACAACCATGTTTTTCAAATTCAAAAGTATTCAATAGCTCCCATCTAGACATTGCCCCAAAGACACGTATGAAATTTGGAGCTGATTGGGTGCAGAGTGTGCTAAAGGAAATGTGGACAGACAGAGGAACATATCAATAGCCAATCCATCCCAATAGCTCATACTTGATGTTCAGTTGATCTAATCATACTTGATGTTGTCAAGTTGAGCTTATAAATTGTCATGAGTGGCTAAAAGCCTCAAGAGAAAGCTTAGATATCCTTAAAGTCATGAATGAGTTAATTCAGGTACCTACTCAAAAACAGTGAGTATTATTTTTATTATTTTCATTGCAATTCTTTTACTGCAATTGAAAATGCAAATGACAAAAACATGCAGTGATATCAATCTCATCTTACTGCATAATGTGCATTACTTCTGGAGAGATATGCTCTTTTACTCTTTTATCTATCATTACAACAGATATCAAAAAATATTTCCTGCCATCTTATAAGGTAGCATAATATGAATAACAAGAAGAGGGTCATACTGCCCCCCCCCCCCCCCCCCCCCCACACACAGTGCATACCACCAAACAATGACAAGAAAAGAAATGAACCATGATACTGTGAAAGCTATTCCCACAAACAATCTTCATTCCAAATTCCACTGAACGCTGCTAACCCCAAACCAGAGATATGCGGCAAACAGACAAAAAATTGGCTATTTTATGAGGAAACAACAAAATTATTGTCTTTGTTTTACAGCAAGGTAATTGTAAAGGACAGAAATACCTGTTATTGAAGTCAAATGACATTCAGACCATCCACATAAGCGATGTAGAACAAAGACATAATGCCACATGTAGGGAAGTGATTTGCATGTATTTTCTTTGTTTGACTCATTTAAAAGCCTTTCCAATAACCAATCTTCATTCCAAATTTCAATGTGATCCAATAACCCAATCCAATAACCCAAACCTGAGATACGAGATGAACAAACAAAAAAATAGTCTATCTTGGTATATTCAAAGGGTCATAACTCACAGAAAAAAATATTCCAATAACAAAACAGTTGATGCTCCTTAAAGATCTCATGACAGTGAACATCAGCATGAAATTTCACCAAAATCTGAGCAGGAATGTTGAAGTTATTATGTGAACAGACATCTGAGTGTGGACAGACAGACGTATGGATGGATGCAGGGATGCACAGACAGATGCACGGACAGGTGCATGCACAGATAGATGCAATACAGTACACCCCACTTTTTAAAAAAAAAATGTGGGGCTATAAAAATATTCTACCTCCTACAAGTATCTGAGAATTTAAAACGTCCCATGCAAGCTGCGTATAATCTAGTTTATAGGATAGTCAAAATCTATATTCAGCTGACAGTCAAGAGTAATCTCCCCTTTGTTCATCAATCTTTCAAAATGTCAGCAGGGAATATTCACTTCATATTAAATAAGTAAGAATTCTATCATTTCAAAGCGATCGCAGTTGCTAGTTCAGTTTGTACAAAAAGTTGGCTGTTAAGACAATCATTATAGTTTGTTCAGTGACCATATATAGTAAATATAGCATCAGTTAACGCGTATGAGGTTACTAACAAACTGTTTGTTTAATATTATAATATTCAGCAGTGGATAATCTGCCTCAATTCATGCAGGTAACCGATTCACAAATTATTTTGGTGCTGAAGTGGGATGTTACTTTGTATTTAAGTGACACAGTGGAGAATACCACACGGTGATGTCCATTTTATTTATTTTTTATCAAGAAATTTCTTTACCTATTGTCTTTAATCGACTGTCAAAGAGTAGGCAAACACATCAGTCTTCCATCTTCAAAATGTATTCTAGCAACTGGTATTTAAGAATTCCCATCTTCAACATCTACTCTATCATTTAGAACAAAAAGTTTCTATCTTACATGCACTCCTGTACTTTTTATTTTAGGTTGTCTATTTTTTAGTATATTAGAGAAACACAGACGCTAACACATAACATTAACCACAAATACTCTTACTTTAGCCCTTAAAAGCCTGGATGTTTTTATATATTTTTGCTATACTCTGACAGTCTACATCCTATGTATTTGCTATTATATCTCAGCAAGTCTTGGCTGCCTACATCGGCAGCCAAGACTTGCCTAGAAATATAAATTTTATAGTAAATTTCCTTTCTTATTATACCTACCGCAATTGTTTACCACAGGCTTGCACTACAGTGGAAGACCCTAACTCGGATAAAACACTCTCTACTTTAATCTTTCCCAAGAGAGTTGGGAAAGAAAAGTGGTGTAAAAAACACCACGAAAAAATAAGCCAAAACTGGGTCGAGCACCATCGGCGCACACCCAGTAGGGGACGCTCTTCCCTTAGTACAATTCCACGACTTCCGTTAACCAGTGCACAAGCAGTCATCAATTAATCATTCTTTTGTGTCTGCCAACATAGGAGTTATGTGATCAGCGGGGAGGAAGGATTATTACCCGAACAAGAAGACAGGAGGGCCTCCATGTAAACAATTGCGGTAGGTATACCATAGCATCACAAACATTAGTAAAAGACAATGAGAGATGAGTATGGTGATGTGCGATGCACAGAGAGAAAGGATAGCAACAGCACGGAGCTGCAACTGACCTTGTAAGAAGCTGAATTGCTGGGATAGACAACAGCCTGAGCAGAAGAAAGAGGGCCCATAGAACAAAGGTCCTCTGTCTGCTCCTGCAACTGTCGCAGATAAGTGGAGAAGGTAGCATTTCTCCAGTAGGCTGCCAGCATAACATCCGACAACATGACAGAGTTAGTATAAGCCCCGGGAGGCAGACAATGCACGCACCACGAGGCAGAAAAGCGAGCGGTAATACAATGGCCAGTCGCTAGACAAGCGGAAGCTGCATGAATAGCAAGACAAATCCATCGAGAAATGGATTCAGGAGAGATCGTCTGTCGACCAGGAATAAGGGACAGAAAATCGATCATACCCTTCCAAATGAACAGAAGGAAGAGTCCCGATACTGATAAGAGGCAGAGTAGTTTCCGGTATCCGATTCTTGGCTAGAAAGGAGCAATCACTGGTAAACATAACACTGGTGGGAGAGCTCCAGAAAAAGGCCGGGTCAACCTAGAGGGAGTGAAGCTCACTAACCCATCTGGCTGAGGCAAAAGCCATCAGAAAAGCCATCTTGTATGTGAGCAAATGCATATCCACCTTGGATAAAGACTCGAACGGCGCCCCACAAGCAAAACAGCACCCAAGAAAGATTCCATCTTGGGGTAAGCTGCAAAGTCCTAGGCCTTTTCAAGGAAAAGTGCCGAACAAGCTTGGAGAGGCATGGAGTAGTGCCGATACGATGCTGTCCCACATACGAAAAGGTCTCCGAAGCATGGACCTGTACCCATTGATGGAAACAGGCTGGAGACCCCCAGAATCAAACATATACCAGAAACTGTGCAATCTGTGTTATCAAAGGAGTGACAAGAGCAACAGAGTGATCCGCACACCATCAACAGAAGACCTTCCACGTAGCCACAGAGGCCAAACCAGTGGAGTGCCTCCTTGAAGAAGAAAAGCAACTCCACTGCACATCTCGAAAAAACCACTACGGAGGAGACAGGACCTGACAAAAGACATGCACGAAGGCACAATGAAGTTGGGTTGACGTGAAACCTCCTCGGGAGACCTTGGCAAAGAAGGTCACGATGCAGTGGGAGACGTGCCGGAACCGCTGCTAACAGAGAGTAGAGCAGAGTGATCCACACCCACTGTGGCGACAGGGGTGCGATCGAAATGATTCGACAACTGCAGGTTCGTATCTGGGCTAGAACCTGAGGCAGAATCGAAACCGGCAGGAAGGCATAGCTGACAAGACCGTTCCAAAACAGGGACGGAGTGTCCACGGCGAAAGCCAGAGCATCTGGACACAGGGACACGAAAGTGTCCACCTGATGGTTCCAATGAGTCGCAAAGAGATCGATGTGGGGAAGACCCCAGAGATCGCAAAGAGCATCCACTTGGTGGAAAAGAACCTGCCCCGTCGGGACAGGGAGTTGGCTAGGACATTCAGACTACCGGGAAAGTGACGAACCACCACCCCGTCATTGACATCCTTAGCGAGCAGTAGAAGATCCTGAACCAATTCGTACATGGGAACATAGTGCGTGCCGCCCTGGTTCCGAATGTAAACAACCACTGTCAAATGACCTGACAATTTGAAAGGCGGGGGATCCACTGCCGGAAACTCAGAAGAGCAAGAAGCTTCTTCTGGTTGATGTGAAGAGCTGCTAGATCCTGGTCCCATGACCCGTGAATGAAAAGACCAAGAGGATCCAAACATCACACCCCATCAGAGATCACTGGCAACTGCCATCAGAACACGATCGGATGTGGGGAAGTCCAACGGAACTCCCTGCATAATCCATTGAACATCTGTTAGGGGAGACGGTGATGAGGAAGAGACTCCGGTAACTGAAGCACCAGATCCAGAGGATCAACATTCAGCCTCCAACGACTGAGCAGAAAGTGTTGGAGAGGTCAGACATGCAGCCGACCCAGAAGAATGAGATCCGTCACCGAACCGCAGAGACCAAGCAGCCAGGGAAGACCCCGAGCTGTTGCGGACATAGACTGGGACAGAGTCAGGGCAAAAGGCTGAGAAAAGCACAGCCCTTGCCTGAGAAACTGCCACCGTATCCTAGCTGAGTACGGAAGCCCATCCCAGATGACAAAACAACGGAGAAGGGACCAGGTCCGACTTCTTCCCGGTGACTCTGAACCCTAGTGACGTGAGCAGGCTCAACAGTGTGACGACATCCGATTCCAGAATGGCAGCATTGGAAAGCCTCTGGAGGATATCGACTGGATATGCCGAAGAAGACACCCTGGACTGTGTGCGGTGTAAGACTAACACATGCAACATCAGATGGGTGAAGGCCCAAGGATCCAGGTCGAGGCCAAAGGGCATGGCCTTGAACTGGGAAAACATCCTGGGGAATAGAGAGGCGAAGCGACCTGAAAGCCTCCATGCTGAACTGAGGAGCAATGATAGACTGGGTCAAGAGACTCAGATTGATAACCTGTCTGAGTTAGCCGTCCTCCTTTGGCACCAAGAACAGGCGGGAATAAAATCCCACTGAAAGAATGTTCTTGATAACCTTGATCACCCCTTTGACAGGGGATTGCCTATCTCCGTGATCAAAAGTTCCCAACGTGTAACATTGAAATGGACTTGTATTAGAAGAGGCACTCTCGACTGAGTGGAATGCCTCAACCTGGGATGAATTTGAGGTGACTACTGCCGACGCTTACTCTTACCCTGTGAGTGAGTAGAAGTGGCGGCAGGAGGATCAGCTAATGATGCAGTACCTGATCTATGGAATGACATAGGGAGTCATCCCGGACCGTCACCACGGAACCATGGAATAGTTGCGGACCCGCCGATAGAGGCAGATCGAAGAGCAGTGCACTGCCCCTCAAGAAGGGAGCGGCATGTGTCCAGCACAGCATCCCTGCGAACTAATTCCAAGTTAGCCGTGTTACAGGCATGTGTGTGAGAAGATGCATGAGCACCTTGGACAGCACACACAAAAAAACCTGTTCGTCGTCAAACTTATCTGGGAGCAGATAAGCAGTAAAGCAGAGACAACGTGATCGAAGAGAGAAAGCATTCCAGCATCTCTACCGATAAGCCCAACATGGACTCCAGAGTCTTCATATGAAAAATGGATGGCTTGGGAGTTGGAGTCCCGATCCAAGACCGTCCAAGTCTGGCAGACTGACGGATTGGTGGAATCGTAGGAACAATAATGCACCGGAGGCGCCCAGAAGCAGGTTGCTCCAGACTGTAGGCGTGCGACCGATGATCGAAGCCGGGCTGACAATGTCGGCTGGTTGATGGTTTGAGATCTGGAAGGAATCCAAACACAATGTCAAGAGCTGCCCTCCAAAAATTTAATATGGACTCTTCCAACTGCTGCCATTAAATTGGCATGGAAGATACCACCAGAGTTCAAAGAGTTAAGCAGTTGAAAAAAAACATTTATCAAAAAAATTCAACAAAACCATATGATGTGGTGACTCTCTGGAATGAGGAGGCACTTGATATGTTTTTTAAAAAATTTTTGACAAAATTGGAAAATAATAATCAAAACTAAAATGAAATTGAAATTGCACAGCAATTTCTATACTTCCATGTTTACCAATGTTAGCTTGTGTATTTGAAGAATCTTCTGAACCAGATATCTGACCCCTACCATTTTTGTACATTTTACACCATACATAAGGTACACATAATCCGAAAAGTCCAGACTCAATATCTCAAACTGTTCTGGAGGAGTAGCTATATGAAAAGGGTCCCCAATTTTCGATGCACAAGATCTTACAAACTGTCTGCCCCGTACCATTTTTTGATATTATCTTCCCCATATACATGAAAACATAATGCAAAAAAAAAAAGAAACCATATATATACTGGATCCACTAATATGCGGAATTTCGTTATTACTTCCCATTTTCACTATTATATTTCCTTTACATAAACTGTTTCTTCTTGGCGCAATCATAATAAGGTGGCATAAACATTTCTAAATTTATGGCGTACTTCAGTATTTTACAACCATGTCTGCAATACATTCTGTCCAGAAATCCCATCAATATTTTTAGAAGAAAATGTGGTGTCATTTGGGTTATTTCCATTTTACCCAGTCACGGCACAGTAAAACCTGTCTTGAGAGACCACTGTCATGAGAGACCACAAGGTCTTGAGAGACCATTTGGCCATGCTCCGATTGGTTTCACTCTATAATGGCCCTGTCATCAGAGACCACCTGTTTTGAAAGACCTCAAAACTGTGGCAAAAATTCAGTTTTTCACCTGTTTTGAGAGACTGGAAAATCAGTTTTAGCAATTTCAGAGTATTTAAATCAATTAAGATCAATGTAATGTGTACAGAAACCAATAGTTCAAAAATGTAACCAGGACATCTGTCCAACAGTAAAATTGTCAGGACAGAAAACCTTAATATCTGAAATCATACACATGTACGACAAATATCTTTGACTGTAGGTTGTCTGAGAACTATATTAATTGGCTTTCAATTACATTGTTATTCAGTTGTATAACTCTTCAAGTTAGAGAAATTTTGACCAAGACCCCTGTCAAAATGTAAAGATTATTGTTAAAAAAAACAAACTTGGTTTATATCCATTATTTGCTCAAGTGTGACAAAATCAAAGAGGATTAAACTAAACACCCTGATAAGGTTATTTTTACTTAAAGTCTGACTGAAATTATTTTCTATTAAAACAGAAAAAAACCCAAGACACAAAAACAGAGTTTCAAAGTATAACTGTAAATTATTACAAAAATAACTCATTTGGTTTTCAGGCTCGCTCCTTGGACTTCCAAGTGTGAAGACGGATTGATTGACTGACCACTATGGCAAATCCCAATCAAGCTGAAATGTGCTCTGTCAGCTCTGGACATCTCTTGTCCTCTTAACTGGACTCCCCAGATGAGAGGGAAGAGTGTCCACCTGACTTTGGAATTCGAAGTGCAGGAGACCAGCACACCACCACCGAGGAGAGGTAGTACCTTTGGTGAGAGGATTCCCCCTCACACTGGTCCCCACCCGGTGGCTGGTCCATCAGAGGAGAAGAATAGAAAGAAGAAGAATCCATCCACCAGATGCTGGGATGCCCAGTGCCAGGAGGCACGGCTTGCAATGAAAATAGCAAGATCAGAGAAACAGGAGATGGTGAGGGAGACTCCCATTGAATCACCGCCACCTTCTCTTCCTGTGCCAACCCCAACCTCTCCACTGGAGAAGTTGGAAGGCAGGAGGACAAAGGAGGTGGAAGAGGAGATGGAGCTCACCAAAACCACATCTGACTCTCCTACCTGCTTGCATTAAGCAAGCCAGGAAAAACCAACAGACACCAACAATTCACCCAATGCCTCTCTCTCCAGCACCATCTCTTGCTTGGACCCCAATGCAAGAGAGGAAGATGAAGATCAAAGCAAGCTCACCCAGGAACTAGAGCAACAGATTGTGGGCACAGAAGGGTCAACTGACAGCTCTCCCACAGAAACCGAGATAACCACACAGCGCAAGTAAAACGCTATGCTCATGCTTGAAAAGAAGTGCAAAGAGACCAAAGAAGCCCTAGATAACCATGTGGCACATCTAATGAAGAACAGAGACAAACCACATTCCCAACTCACCAATCGGGCTCAACATCCAAAGATCAACTTGGTACCACGGAAATCACCATCCAATGTCAAGGACTCCCCACCTCCACTGCCGCCATCAAAGAAAAAAAGAAAGAAGCAAATGAAGTTAGAAGCAGAAAGTATGCGAGGCAACAGCAAAAAAACACTGACATTCACATCCACTTATGGGATGCACGTCGCATCCCCAATTGAAGAATCTTTCAGAGAAATAACTCATTTGAAAATAATGATAGAAAGAAAACTGCCCCTTAACATCATAATCTCAAAAGTTTTTCAATTTATGTATTTTTTTAATTGTAATTTCTCAAACAGTGCCTCTGTACTTGTATTAAAACAGAAATAAAATAAAACAATAATAAAAAAAGTTGAAAAATCAATTCTTCTCCAAATGTGCAACAAATATTCTCTGGTTGGTCATTCAATGACTAGCAAAAACCTCAAACCTCTAATGAGAGACCACCTGTCTTGAGAGACCACTGTTGCTTGGCAAAAGGGGTGGTCTCTCAAGACAGGTTCTACTGTACTTTCATAATGAAAGTGTAAATGACACTGTAGCTCAACTTGACAAACTTGAACTTGGTAAGTTATAAATGAAATGGCAAAATTGAAGATCATTGGTACCAATGTTATTTGATGAAATTTCAACATAACAGCATTGTGTGTGCACAACGTCAGAGTAATCCATGCATTTTTATATGTAAACTGTAAGACTGGCTAAAGGAAGAATGGTGATACACAAATGCAGTATGTTCAGAGTTTATTGTAAATGGCAACTTTTTTCACAGAAATGAATGCTAATCAACAGCTCTTATCTAGAGTTCTTGACTAATGAGCACACCAAGTTCAAAAACAATCATATGATAAATGTGGCCTGTAGGCCATGTCAAAGAATGTTGATGCACAAATGCAATAAATTCAAAGATTGTTGCTAACAGCAACAGTTTTTTGATGGAAATGACAAGAAAATCAATAGCTCCTATCTAGAGGTAACCCCAAACAAGCATACAAAGTTTCAAACCGATCCAATCTTAAATGTGCCCTGCAGGGTGTGTCAAATGGAAATATTGATACTTAACTGCACTAAGTTTTTACTAAGTTCATCGAAGGTCATTGCCAGTGGCAAGATTTTTTGACGGAAATCGAAGAAAATCAATAGCTCCCATCTAGAGGTAATTCTAAACAAGCATACAAAGTTTCAAACCAATCTGATCATAAATGTGCCCTGTTGGGCATGCCAAAGGAATATATATTGATGCCTGACTAAACTTAGTTCTAAGAACGTTGGCCGTGGCAACATTTTTTGACAGACAGAATTGGAAGAAAATCGATAGCTCCAATCTAGAGGTCACCCCAAACAAGCATGCCAGGTTTCAAAGCAATCCGAACATAAATGTGCCCTGTAGGGTGTGCCAAAGGGAAGTAATAAGGTCTGACTAAACTAAGTTCTAAGAATGTTGGCCGCGACAACATTTTTCGACGGAAATGGAAGAAAATCAATAGCTCCCATCTAGAGGTCTCCCCAAACAAGCATACCAGGTTTCAAAGCAATCCGATCATAAATGTGCCCTGTAGTGTGTGCCAAAGGGAAATATTGAGGTCTGACTAAACTAAGTTCTAAGAACATTTGGCCGCGGCAACATTTTTTGACGGAAATGGAAAAAAATCGATAGCTCCCATCTAGAGGTTACCCCAAACAAGCATACCAGGTATAAAAGCAATCCAATCATAAATGTGCCCGAAAGATGTGCCAAAGGGAAATATTGTGGTCTGACTAAACTAAGTTCTAAGAACATTGGCCGCGGCAACATTTTTTGACGGAAATTGAAGAAGACGGACAGAATTGGAAGAAAATCGATAGCTCCCATCTAGAGGTCATCCTGAACAAGCATGCCAGGTTTCAAAGCAATCCGATCATAAATGAGCCCTGTAGGGTGTGCCAAAGGGAAATATTGAGGTCTTCTGACTAAACTAAGTTCTAAGAACGTTGGCCGTGGCAACATTTTTTGACGGAAATGGAAAAAAATCGATAGCTCCCATCTAGAGGTCACCCCAAACAAGCATACCAGGTTTAAAAGCAATCCAATCATAAATGTGCCCTGTAGGGTGTGCCAAAGGGAAATATTGTGGTCTGACTAAACTAAGTTCTAAGAACATTGGTCGCGGCAACATTTTTTGACGGAAATTGAAGAAAATCGATAGCTCCCATCAAGAGGTCACCCCAAACAAGCATACCAAGTTTCAAAGCGATCTGATCATAAATGCGACCTGTAAGGTGTGCCAAAGGAAGTTGTGGACGTATGTACGTTCGGTAATTCAAATTGGCATGTTCTGCAACATAACCTTTGTTGTCTCGGTTGGTGGTGTATAATTTAAAAAAACATTTCGATACTCAACATATGATTTCAATTTCCCATCCATATTCTCTTCTGTATCTCTAAATAACGCTTATAAGGGATCATAGTCAAATTTCAGGAATGAGACTTGGAATTCGACAGATCAAAAGCAAATATAACATCAGAGGAACTTTGACAATGAAAATGAAAATCAGGCCGATTTTCATAATTAGGAAACTGTTTCCTTGATTATGTCAAGAAATTTAAATGTTATAGTAAATTTCCTTTCTTATTATACCTACCACAATTGTTTACTACAGGCTTGCACTACAGTGGAAGACCCTAACTCGGAAAATAAACTCTCTATTTTGATCTTTCTCAAGAGATTTGGGAAAGAAAAGTGGTGCAAAAGTACCAAGAAAAAATAAGCCAAAATTGGGTCGAGCACCATCGGCGCACACCCAGTAGGGGGATGCTCTCCTTTTAGTACAAATCCATGACTTCCGTAACCAGTGCACACCAATGAATCATTCTTTTGAGTCTGCCAACAAAGGAGTTATGTGATCAGTGGGGAGGAAGGATTCTTACCCAAATAAGAAGACGGGAGGGCCTCCATCTAAACAATTGAGGTAGGTATAATAAGAAAGGAAATTTACTATAAAATTTAAATTTCTTGTCAACCTACCTTACAATTGTTTACTATAGGGTGAATAGACAATAGGATGGAGGGAATCACATAACCAACCCTCACATAACCCAATTGCACTGGAACGTGGACAGAGGAAGAGGTCCCTAGGCCTATCAAACCATAGCATCACAAACATTAGTAAAAGACAATGAGAGATGAGGCGTATGGTTCTGTGCAATGCACAGACAGAAAGGGCAGTAACAGCACAGAGCTGGAACTGACCTTGTAAGAAGCCGAATGGTTAAGGTAGACAACATCCTGAGCAGAAGAAAGAGGGCCCAAAGTACAAAGGTCCACTGCCAGCTCCTGCAACTGTCGCGGAAAAGTGGAGAAAGTAGCATTTCTGCAGTAGGCTGCCAGCATAACATCCGACAACATGATGGAGTTAGTATAAGCCCCAAGAGATAGACAATGCACGCACCTCGTGGGCAGAAATATGTTTGGTAATACCATCACCAGTCGCTAGATGAGCATAAGCTGCACAGACAGCAAGACAAATTCCATTGAGAAAATGGATTGAGGAGAGATCTTCTGTCAACCAGGAATAAGAGACAGAAAAATCGTTCCTACCCTTCCTAATGAACAGAGTCCGATTGACATAAAAGCGAATTACACGAAGTGGACAGAGGAGTTTACCCTCAACAGAAGGAAGAGCCCTGATACAGATAGGAGGCGGAGTAGTTTCTGGTGTCTGATTCCTGGCCAGAAAGGAGCAATCAGTGGTAAACATAACACTGTTGGGAGATCTCCTGAAGAAGACCGGGTCAACCGAGAGGGCGTGAAGCTCACTAACCCGTCGGGCTGAGGCAAAAGCCATCAGAAAAACCATCTTCTATGTGAGAAAATGCATATCCACCTGGGATAAAGGCTCGAACGGCGCCCTCTTTCCCAAGCAGAGCAGCATTCATTCCATCTTTAGCTAAGCTGCAAAGTCCTAGGACTTTTCAAGGAAAAATGCCGAACAAACTTGGAGAGGTATGGATAAGTGCCGATACGACGCTGTCCCACATACGAAAAGGTCTCCGAAGCATGAACCTGTACCCTTTGATGGTAACAGGCTGGAGACCCCGAGAATCAAACAGACATACCAGAAACTCTACAATCTGTGTGATCAAAGGAATGGCAGAATCAACAAAAAACCGACAGAAAACCTTCCACTTAGCCACATAGGCTAAACCAGTGTAGTGCCTCCTTGAAGAAGAAAAGCAACTCCACTGCTCGTCTGAAAAAAAATGCTACGGAGGAGACAGGACCTGACAAAAGATATGCGCAAAGGCACAATGAAGTCGGGTCGATGTGAAACCTCCTTGGGTGACCTTGGCAAAGAAGGTCGCAGTGTAGAGGGAGAAGGGCCGTAACTGGCGCCAACAGAGAGCGGAGCAGATTGATCCACACCCACTGAGGAGAAAGGGGTGCAATCAAAAAGATTCGACAACTGCAGGTTCGTAACTTGGTTAGAACCTGAGGCAGAATCGGAACCGGCAAGAAGGTGTAGCCGACAAGATCGTTCCAAAGGAGTGACAGAGCATCCACAGTGAAAGCCAGAGCATCTGGACACGGGGACACGAAAGTGTCCACCGGATGGCTCCAACGAGTCACAAAGAGATCGATGTGGGGACGACCCCAGAGATCGCAAAGCGACTGGAACACCGCCATGTGGTGCTTCCACTCGGTGGAAATGAACCTGCCCCATCGGGACAGGGAGTCAGCTAGGATGTTCAGACAACCGGGAATGTGACAAACCACCACTCATCCTGAGCGAGCAGTAGAAGATCCCAAATCAATTCATACATGGGAACATAGTGCATGCCACCCTGGTTCCGAATGTAAGCAACCACCGTCGAATTGTCGGACAACAGAGGGACCTAGAAATTCGAAAGGTGGGGGATCCACTGCCGGAAACTCAGAAGAGCAAGAAGCTCCTTCTGACTGACGTGAAGAGCTGCTTGATCCTGATCCCATGACCCGTGAAGGGAAAGACCTAGAGGATCCAACATCACACCCCATCTGAGACCGCAGACGACTGTCGTCAGAACACGATCGGAAGTGGGAAAGTCCAATGGAACTCCCTGCATAATCCACTGAACATCTGTCAGGGTAGAAGGTGACGAGGAAGAGAGAGAATCACAGCCCTTGCCCGGGGAACGGCCACCGTATTAAGATGAGTATAGAAGTCCATCCCCAGAAGACAAAACGACTGAGAAGGGACCCTGGTCCGACTTTTCATCGTTGACTCTGAACCCTAGCGATGTGAGGAGACTCAACAGTGTGTCAACATCTGACTCCAGAAAGGCAGCATTGGAATGGCTCTGGAGGATATCGTCTTGATATGCCACAGTAGTCACCCTGGATTGTGTGCGATGTAAGGCTAACACATGCGACATCAGTCGGGTGAAGGCCCAAAGAGCCAGGTTGAGGCCGAAGGGCATGGCCTTGAACTGGTAAACTCGCCCCAGAAAAACGAATCCGAGATACTTTCGCGATGTCCGATGAAACCGCCACTGTACCCAGCTGAGTACGGAAGCCCATCCATAGATGACAAAACGACAGAGAAGGGACCAGGTTCGACTTCTCCTCGTTGACTCTGAAGCCTGGTGACGTCAGTAGGCTCAACAGTGTGTCGACATCCAACTCTAGAAAGGCAGCATTGGAATGCCTCTGGAAGATATCGTCTAGATATGCCGAAGAAGACACCCTGGACTGTGTGCAATGTAAGGCTAACACATGTAGTGGACTAGTCATTGCCAGCTGCCTCTGCATGTGGCAGCCCTCTCTTCAACACCTCCGCATGCAGGTGTTGTCTACTAGTTCAGTAGCCTCTGCATGCAGGCAACTTCATGGCTGACCTCTGCATTTAGGTTAGCCAACCTCTGGGCATTTTCACACACATTGTTTGTGTGCTACTTGCCCCTCAAAAAATGTGTGAAAGCTCCTTGGCAAGATGCAGATGCAACCAGTGCATGTAGTATATGACAGTGAAACAGTGCAAGACAGCTTTGCTTGTACTGGGTTAAATTTTCCAAGCTGGTTACTCACATATATTTCTTCGTGAACCCCTAAGCCCAAAAATGTACTGTATTAATGTTCAGTTTTATTTGTAAATTATTATAAATACATGTAGTTAGAAAACAAATGAGATTTTGTGTATTGTTTTCAATAATTATATCCAATAAACATCATTTAGCATATTCTTTCATTTCTTTGTAAATATGGTTATAACGTCATGCAATTATTTCACGTATCTGCGTTTGCACCTTAAATTGTCACTTGTTGGATCTTCATTTTGGTCAGAACTGTGCTCCAAGAATGATTAAAAGATCCTGGGCTATCCCCCGATTCATATGAATTCAATCCTGACTCATAAACAGCATTGTTATCAGAACTTTTCTCAAGATCATAGATAAAAACAACTGGTATTTCCCACCATCATTTGTTTTCAAGGCCTCTATACTTTGATATAAATAAATACTTACCTGCATGATGTCACACGAGACATCACTTATTCTCCCAATATAGTAGCATTATCATTATAAAGATTCTATTTGCTTACTAGAAGTTAGTACTTTTATAAAACGGCAGATCTCATTGGTCATTCAAAATGAATTGACAACAGCCCTGACACATATTACTACCTGGAAGCCAATAGTATCACTTTTTGTGATCTACCAGGAAGTTGATGGTATCTTTTTGGCATGGTAAGAGAGTTAAACGATTAAGTCTTATTTGACAGAGCTCAATGAGATCGAATGAGTTTCAGGTCAGTACATGTTTAATACCAAATGGTCAGATATAGCATATATATAAAAAATATTTTATTTTAATTTATTTGAGTGCCTAAAGGTATTCTAAAAGAATTGTGACCAAAAAGTGTTTACAACTTTGAATTTACTGTTGAAAATAAATGAAGCACTTGCATGTACATATACTGTTAAGATATTACAGTGCCTTCCAGCACTTTTCCTGAAGCTGACGTTAGTCCTCAGTCACAGTACCTTTTGTTATGAAATGCTTTTCATCCTTAAATAAAGACAATAATTTACCTTCAAATTTGATGTGTTAATTACATAAGGTTATTGGTCTTTGTTAATTGAATAAAAATATTCTGCTTATTCGGAAAATTCTACTGACATAGCTTTACAAATCTATTTGGCCTCAGTACTGTTAATATGTTGATGCCCATTTAACTGGATATCTCTAAATTGAATAACCCTGTTAATTGAATATAAACACAAAATCATTTACGGCCAGTTCAAAATTGAATTATTAACTACATGCAGGTTATTATCACCAAATTCCCCTACTTTCTAGACCTATTTGGTCTATTATTTATAATAATAATAATAATGATAGAACAAAAGCTTATTTTATCTCTAACATACAAGCAAGTGACACCATCCTGGTAATCAAATACTCCTCTTAACTGAATAGTTTTCCTTAGCAAAGTGGCTATTCAATTAACAGGCTTACACTGTATTTATCAGTGTTTAAGGCCACATATTTCTGCACAATGGATAATCGTAAGCACAACATGGATTTAAAGTCAAGTCAAGCCAATTGTTTATACCCATGTTGCCCATTTTGGAGAATTTGAAGCATCTGTGACTGGGTCCTATTTTACCACTGAAACAGAGCTTGTTTATCACAGTAAATAAACATTGCTTCACTCCCTGGGGTTCCCATGGGGATGGCTTACACTGTATAAACATATACTGTATTATATCTTGTTTGACAGAGCTCTTTGAGGTCTGTCAAACAAAATATAATAGATTAAATGTTCAATTCATTACGAAATGTGGGAACATTGTGGTTAATTGTTGAATATATTTCACTGGTGATGCAGTTACTCACTTAACAGGGTTCCACTGCACTCTCAAACCCATGGCCCAGAAATCCTCAGAATTAACTCACAAAAAGTTTTATCGTCTTTTATTCTAAATTACTTTCATGCCAAACACACCACCTTACCTTGATTAAATTTTTTCTGCAATATTATAAATCAATCTTTTCACTTTCAATTCAGATTTTACACAAGTATCAATCAAATAGATTTGAATTTTTGGTTGTGCATCGTGTTGCTAAAGTCAAACTTATTCTTTAATGAATACTAAAAGAATTGCTTCAGTTAAAATGACATTATAATTGCCAATCCTCAATTCTGCTTCACAATTATATCCAGAAAATGCAATATTACTATAGCAACTGGTGAAACTCTGATGTAAATGTAACGAAATATTTGAAGTTCTTACGTGGTATAACACCAGCTTAGGCCACATTAACTGCTTGAGTGCTAGAAGCCACCATCATGGCTGTATTGTAAAGTGGTGAAAGCCAATATAGTGGCTTTACACGGCATGCATTAGCTTATTGTTTTCTCAGCAGTAGAAAAAAAAAGTTTATATAATACTGTTTTATCATTTACTTATGAAGAACATCTTGCTAAACTTAGGTTCCCGTTCCTGGTAGCATGGCATCTTTGAAAAAAGATACTCATGGTACAAATCACCTTTGAAAAATAATGTAGCACTCTACCAGTTAAACAATTGCTTTGTTTCTCCTCGTCTGACTCAAGATTTTGAATGTAATTAACCCTTTACCTAACATGAAAAGCAGACGACACTTGCAAAAACAATTCTTGAATAACTAATTTTTTTCATTTTTTGTCTCAAAAACATAGGTTATGACCCCTCGTTGGAATGAGCTCGACAAGCTCGTTACAATGAGAGGACATAACCTATGTTTTTGAGACAAAAAATGAAAAAATAATAAAAATTAATTGGCATTTTTGGAGAACAGCACTGACCGGTTTTGGTCGTTACATTTGGTTAAAGGGTTAAGAAGGTGAAGAATTTTTTTTTTTTTTATTTCATGACCATATAGCATCTGGTAAAGTGCTAAATTAATTTTGGTCATCAAAATTTGTTCATGTGTCTTTACTTCATTGCAATTTATGGCAGAGTGCCTATCCATAGAGAAAAAATAATATCACATTAAAGATAATATGAAGCACATCCACAGGATATGAAACCCTTTGAACCCTGATGGTATCTTCCTTGTCAGTTCAATGGAAGCAAGTGGAAGAGTCCATATTTATTATTTAGATTTATTTATTAAGGTTTAATGACACTTTAACAGCCAAGGTCATATCGCGACAGTGTCAGTTTTATATGTGGAGGAAACAGAGAGAACTTGGAGAGAAACACCAAGCCACGACAAGCAGCTGCCAGCTTCCCAACATCGTAACTCCGTACAGCAGCACAGGCAGGGTTAGATCGGTTGAAGACATGTGCACCATTGACGTGCAGTATGCCTGAGTACCCATATTTATTATTTGGGGGGAAGACCAAATAATATTTTCAACATGCAGCCTTGGGGCTGCTCACTGAAAATATTGATTGATCTACCCCACACTTTAACTAAGCAGCCATCCTACTTAATGAAAGTATGGCATATCATGTTCCTGGATCAGAAAAGCAGTCTCTCGGGTTCAGTTCAAGTTGCAATACGTGCACCAAATATGGGCTTCAAGAACTCAGCTAGTCATACAAAAGCAGGATAATTCCACAATACTGTAGTGGAGAAAAACAGCATTAGCACTGTATCTAACAAGAATAGTAGGTAACACTTACAAACCAGAAGCTCAAATGAGCTTAAATCATTTAACTCGATTAAGTTGTATGTAAGGAATAAGTCCTAAATTATTTTTGGAGGGTCCAGAATGATGGACACAAAAAGGAAGAGCCAACTTGTTACTGCAATGACTATAACCAAAAACGCTCTGAAAAAATGCCTGTTTTTCATTCATGACCCAGACCCCCCACTCCCTCCCCACTTCCAGCACAATCCTATGTTAGGCTCAGGATGATGCTGAAAATAACAAAGGAGCTTTCATCTTAAAAAAACAGCTAGGTTAGTTAAAATTTGGGGTTGAAATTTAGTGAAATATTCAGTGTCCCTAGAAGCCATCAGTAATGTGAACAAATAAAGTGAAATGGCATACAACAAGGGCAGGTTGGGTTTCTTTTGGACAAATTAAGGCTTTCTTGTTGTGAGTCCTCACATACTCACAACCAAAAGTAATAATTAATGAAAACAGAACATTCAATTAAAATAAAATTCTTACCAAATATCAAAACTTTCTGTTTGGTGGATCTGAAGAAGATCTTTGAGGAATATTCCTCATATTGCACTAAAATAAAATTTGGGCTTTTGAGGGAGTCAGAATAGGAACCCATGGTCTTGATTTGGAAATACTTGAATCTACATCCATAAGGATGGAAAATACCAAATGTGGAAAGTTTCTGCTAGTTGGATCTGAAGAAGATTTTTAGAGCATTTTCTTCATATCACACTGAGTTAAAATTTGGGTATTCAGAAATATGAACCCAGGCACCTGATTTGAATAAACTTGATCTGGGCCCTGAGAGGAAACTGTATGTTGCCTAGGTTAAAATTCAGGCTCAAAATATTATGAACCTAAAGGATTTGATTTGGACAAACTTGAAACAGCCCCCCTAAACACCAACCCCCAAGGATGCTGTGTGCCAAGTATGAAAAGATTCTGACTGGAGGATTTGAAAAAGATTTTTATACCAAATATGAACTATTTCTGCTTGGTGCATCTGACAAAGAAGATTTTCAAATAATTTTTCTCATATTGCACGTACTTAAGATTTGGGTTCCCATAGGAAATATAATATGAATCCATGGATTTGATGCAACCAACTATGAATCTTGCCCCTACAAGGATAATGCTCACCAAATATTAAAAGATTCAGATTTGTGTGTGTGAAGAATATTTTTAAATGATACTCCTCATATTGC
The DNA here is from genome assembly GCA_031216915.1 of Pictodentalium vernedei. Taxonomy (NCBI): domain Eukaryota; kingdom Metazoa; phylum Mollusca; class Scaphopoda; order Dentaliida; family Dentaliidae; genus Pictodentalium; species Pictodentalium vernedei. The sequence continues at coordinate 306,129,814 of CM062292.1, read as the reverse complement.
ATGAAGTGTTTATACAAGGCTCAAGCAGAACATGAATATGAACCAATGGACTTTATTTGACAAACTTAAATGTCAGCCCCCAAGGATGTTGTATACATAAACGAAAAAATTCTCACTGGTGGATCTGAAGAATATTTTTAAAGAATATTCCTCATATTTCATTGAGTTGAAATTTGGCTTCCCATAAGGAACCCAAATATGAACACACAGCCCTGATTGGAAGAAACTTAAATCTGCCCCCTATAAGGATAAGGCATACCAAATATGAGAAGAATCTGTTTGGTGGATCTGAAGAAGATTTTTCAAGAATTTTTCTCATATAGTACCGAGTTGAAATTTGGGTTTCCATAAGGTGTCCAATAATGAACCCAGGGTCTTAATTTGATGAAATTTGAATTTGATGGGTCTTAATTTGAAGAAACTTGAATTTGACCCTCACAAGGATGCTGTATATCATACATCAAAAGACTCTGACTGGTGGATCATGTCATCTTAAGAAAATTTTTAAAGAAATTTCCGCATGTTGCACTAAGTTAAAATTTGGGTGCCCATAAGGAGCCAAAATATGAATCTAGGGACTTAAATTGAACATACTTGAATTAGGCCCCCATAAGGATGCTGTATATCAAATTTGAAAAGATTATGACTGGTGGATCTGAAGAAGATGGATCATAAAAAACCCAAATATGAACCCAAAGCCTTTATTTGAACAAACTTAATTCTGACCACCATAAGGATGCTATATACCAAATATGAGAAGAATCTGTCTGGTGGATCTGAAGATTTTTAAGGAATTTTTCTGATTGGAACAAACTTGAATTTGACACCCACAAGGATGCTGCATATCATACATCAAAACTTCTGAATGGTGGATGGCATCATCTTTTTTTTTAGTGAAAATTTGGGTCACCATAGGGAGCCCAAATATGAATTTAGGGACATAAATTGAACATACTTGAAATTGACCCCCATAAGAATGCTGTATATCAAATATCAATAGATTCTGACTTGTGGATCTGAAGTAGAAGATTTTTAAGGAATTTTCCTCATATTGCACTAGGTTAAAATTCAGGATCCCACAGGGAGCCCAAATAAGGACACAAGACCTTGATTAACACAAATCTGAATCTGATACCCCTAAGAATGTTATATACCATACATCAAACTTAAGTTTCTGATGGTCAGTTCTGGGGAACCAAATTTGTTTTCATTTTTGAAAAGTTCTGACTCTGCATTTTTCCATTACCCCATATGGTGCCCCATGAGACAACTGACTGAGATTTTTTTAGCTCATTCAATTTTTTTAGCCCATTTGATTTTACTCATCCTAAGGATGCTGTATACCGAATAACAATGCTTTGTTTTCTGCCATTTGGGAAATGTGAAATATAAGTTTTGTGTGGGGTAAAAAATATTTTCTCTACTCGTACAGGCCCAAATATTGCCTGAGAAACTTATTTTGAACAAATTTGAATCTTGAGCATGCAAGAAAGTTGCACACAAAATTTCAAAGCATTGAGACTGGTGGTTTATGAGAAATTTAAATTTTATAGTAAATTTCTTTTCTAATGAAACCTACCACAATTGTTTACAACAGGCTTGCACTTCAGTGGAAGTGCCGAACTCAGAAGTTTTCTCTCTATTTTGTTCTTTCCCAAGCCATTTGGGAAAGAAAAAGTGGTGCAAAAGCACCAAGAAAAAATAAGCCCAAAACTGGGTCAAGTGCGGCTGGTGCACACCCAGTAGGGGACACTGTTCTCTGTACTAAATCCATGCGCAGACGTATAACCCATGTGTCATTCTATTTGAATCCACCAACATTTGAGTTATGTGACCAGCGGCGAGGAATGATTCGTACTCAAATAAGAAGACGGGAGGGCCTCCAGGTAAACAATTGTGGAAGGTATAATAAGAAAGGAAATTTACTATAAAATATAAATTTGTTATTAGCCTACCTCACAATTCAAGGTTGAATGGACAACAGAAGGAGGGAATCACTTAACCAACCCGCTCATAACCTGTCTGCGTTAGAGTTATGGACTGAAGAAGAGTACCCAAGGCCTATAAAACCATTGCATCAGAAACACTGAAATAGACAATGAGAGATGAGGTGTATGGCCATGTGTGACACACAGATAGAAAGTACAGTAATGAAGCACAGAGCTGGAAATGACCCTGAAAGAATAGCCTAATGGTTAGGGTTGATAACAGCCTGAGCAGAAGAAGAGGTCCTACAGAAAAAAGGTCCTCAGACTGTTCCTGCAACTGACGCATGTAGAAGGTGGAGAAAGTCGATGCATTTCTCCAGTAGGCTGCCTGTATAACGTCCAACAACTTGACGGAGTTAGCATAAGCCCAGGAGATAGACAATGCACGCACCTCGTGGGCAGAAATGCGATTGGAAATACAATCAGCACTCACCAAACAAGCGTATGATGCTCGAATAGCGAGACAAATCCACCTAGAAATGGATTACGGAGCGATCTTCTGTTGAAAAGGGATAAGAGACAGAATGAATCATTTCCTGCCTTTCCTAATAAACTGTGTCCGGTTGAGGTAAATGCGAATTGCACGAACCGGACAGAGCAAAGGGCAATTATCCTCAACTGAAGGAAGAGCCCTGATACAGATAGGAGGTGGAGTAGAGTCTGGTATCTGATTCTTGGCCAGAAAGGAGCAATCAGTGGTAAAAGTAACACTGTTGGCGGAGCTCCAGAAAAAAAAGGATCAACCGAGAGGGCGTGAAGCCCATTAACCCTTCTGGCTGAGGCAAAAGCCATCAGAAAAGCTGTCTTGTATGTGAGAAAACGTATATCCACCTGGAATAACGGTTCGAACGGCACCCACCCCCCCCCCCTCCCCCCCTAAGCAATGAAGAAAGTTTCCATGTTGGGGTCACCTGCAAAACCCTAGGCCTTTTCAAAGGAAAGAGCCCAATAAGCTTGGAGAGGTTCGGATTAGTGCCGATATGACGTTTTCCCACATACGAACAATACAACGCTTTCCAATATACGAAAAGGTCTCCAAAAGCATAGACCAGTACCCCCGATAGTAACAGGCTGGAGATGCTGACAATCAAACAGATATATCATAAACTCTGCAATCTGTGTAATTGAAGGGTTGGCATAATCAACAGAGTGATCAGCACACCATCGACAGAAGACCTTCCACTTTGCCGCATAGGCTAAACCAGTGGAGTGCCGTCTTGAAGAAGAAATACACTCCACTGCTCATCTTGAACAACTTCTACTGAGGAGACAGGACTGGAAAAAGGTATGCGTAAGGCATAATAAAGTCGGTCGACGTGAAACCTCCTTGGCTGACCTTGACAGAGAAGGTTGCAATGTAGAGAGAGACGAACTGGAACTGCCGCCAACAGAGAGTGGAGCTGATTGATCCAAACCCGCTGAGGTGACAGGGGAGCTATCAGAATGATTCGACAAATGCAGGTTTGTATCTTTGCTAAAATCTGAGGCAGAATTGGAACCGGCAGGAAGACATAGCCGACCAGACCGTTCCAATCAAGTGACAGAGCATCCACGGTGAAAGCCAGAGGATCTGGACATGGGGACATGAAAGTGTACACCTGATGGTTCCAGTGAGTCACAAACAGATCAATGTGGGGACAACCCCAGAGATTGCAAAGCGACTGGAACACTGCTCTGAAGCATCCACTTGGTGGAAATGACCCTGCTCCATGGTGACAGGGAGTCGGCTGGGATGTTCAGAAGACTGGGAATGTGACAAACCACCACACCGGAGTTGCCATCCTGAGTGAGCAGTAGAAGATCCCGAGCTAATTCATACATGGGAAGCGAGTGCGTACCACCCTGGTTCCGAATGTAAGCAACCACTGTTGAACTGTTGGACAACAGAAGGATCTGATGATTCAAAATGTGGGGGATCCACTGCCGGAATCTCAGAAGAGCTCCTTCTGGTTGATGTGAAGAGCTGCCTGATCCTGGTCCTAAACACCATGAAGGGAAAGACCTAGAGGATCCAACGGCACACCCCGTCCAAGATCACTGGCATCTGCCGTCAGAACACGAACTCCCTACATAATCCACTGAACATCCGTCCAGGGAAGACAGTGACGACTGAGAGATGCTTGTAGCTGAAGCACCAGATCCAGAGGATTGACATTCGGTCTACAACGACTGAGCAGAAATTGCTGAAGAAGTCTGACATGCAGGCGACCAAAGCGAATGAGATCTGTCACCGAACCCCAGAGACTGAGTAACCAGAGAATACTCCGTGCTGTTGCAGATGTGGACTAGGTCAGAGTCATGGCAATAGCCGAGAGAATCACAGCCCTCACCCGGGGAACCACCACCATTTCAGCTGAGAATGGAAGTCCATCCCCAGATGACAAAACTACTGAGAAGGGACCAGGTCCGACTTCTCCTCGTTGATTCTGAATCCTAGCAACGAAAGCAGGTTTAACAGTGTGTCAACACTGGACTCCAGAAGAGCAGCATTGGAGTGCCTCTGGAGGATATCATCCCTGATATGCCGAAGTAGTCACCCTGGACTGTGAGCGATTTAAGGCTATCACATACGACATCAGTTGGGAGAAGGCCCAAGGAGCCAGGTTGAGGCAAAAAGGCATGGCCTTGAACTGGTAAACTCGCCCCCAGAAAAGCAAACCTGAGATACTGTCGCCATGTCTGATGAAACTAAGTGTCTCACAGGTCGATGCTGGAAGCGAAATCCCCCTGGTGAATGGAGCAGTGAATCAATTTGAGGCAGTGAATCAAGCTGAAAGTCTTCATGCTGAACTTGGGAGCACTTGGGAGCAATGATAGACTGGTGCAGGATACTCAGATCGATAACCGTTTGGAGTCGACCATCCTTCTTCGGCACCAAGAACAGGCGGAAATAAATTCCCTCTGAATGAATGCTCTTGATGACCTCGAATGCACCCTTTGACAGGGGATTGTCTATCTCCATGATTAAAAGTTCCCGACGTGAACTGTCTGCAGGAACTTGAGTTGGAAGCGGCACCCGTGAGAGTGGGGTGCCTCAAGAACGATATCTGAGGACCAGACCGAACAATATCTAACACCAAAGGATTGGATGTGATCATGGCCCAAAAGTCTGCAAACTCGAATATCCTTCCTCCAATCTGGTGAGGACCACGAGAGGATAAACTATCTCCTCTACTAGTAGATGGTTCCTGACACCTCCCTCTGTTCTGCCGATACTTACCCTTACTACGTGAGTAAGAGGAAGAAGCAGAGGCAAGAGGATCAGCCTGTATCTTCGTGGACGAAGCATAAGGGTGCTTGTGAAGCTTGAAACAGCCCCGGCCTTCAGCAGAAAGCAGATCAAGCTGGTGAAGCTGTAGATGGTCTTTGGAATGACGCAGGACATCATCCCGGACCATCACGACGGAATCATGAAATAGACGCAGACCCACCAATGAGGCAGATCGAAGAGCAGTGCGCTGCCCTTCAGGAAGGGAATGGCTAGTGTCCAACACTGCATCCAGGCAAACTAATTCCAAATTAGCCATGTTACAGGCATGAGCCTGAGTTGGTGCATAAGCCCCTTAGAAAAAACATGCAAAGGAGCCTGTATGTTGTCAAACTTATCTGGAGGCAGATAAGCAGCCAAGATAGAGATAAAATGATCCGAGAGAGAAAGCATGCCCTGCATCTCTCTGGATAAGCCCAAAAGGGACTACAAAGTCGCCATAGGAATAACGGCCGACTTGGGCTTGGAAAGCGTGAGTCCTGATTGAAGACTGTCGCAGAATCATAGGAACGTTAACGCATGGGGGAGAAAAAGGTGTCAGCTCTAATGAAGAACGAAGTCTTCATGCCCTTGGAACTCAATGCTACAAATGCTTCAACCACCTGAAGCAGGTTGCTGTACAGGCTGTAGGTGCGCGACTGATGATCACGGCCTGGCTGAAGCCTCTGGCTGGTCTGATGGTTTAAGCTCTGGAAGGAACTCAAACACAAAGTCAAGAGCCGCCCCCAAGTTAGAAGACTGATGGCTCTCAAAGTCAGGTGTGTCTTACACATCTTCAGAGTCGGAAGACACATAGCCCATCTCGGGCATACCAGCTGATGCCTCCCATGATGTAGAAATACCAGGGGGATCAGAAAGCGGCCTGCTTCCAACCGCAGGAGGCAGCGCCACTGAGGGCATCTGGAAACCACTAGTAGTCTCACTAGAGGCAACGGGAAGGCTCTTGGAAAGAACCTGCATGAGCAAGAAGAGGTCCTCCCTGAGCTCGAATCTGTTGGTCCGACGTGGGAAGGACCAGGCAAAGTGGATTTACATCTGACTCACTTAACCAGCAAAGGGTCAGGATCCTCAAGAACACCCAACGGGGAATGACGGGTGCCAGTCAAAGCATCTAAAGGCACATGGCCATAGAGTTATGAAATACCCCAAGGATTTGGAATGCGGGAAGTCAGGAGAGTCGCTGCAGACCTCTGAGGGGCAGAAGACCCTGGCTGCACAAAATGCACTGGTCCCATAAAACTAGCCAACTGACCAGAGTGCGAGGACGGAAGCACAACAGAGTCCATGGTGACCCAACCATGGGCATCTGAATCCAAAGCAAAACCTGCATGGCTTGACGGCTGAGAGACCACAGCAGAGACATCGGCTGGCAACCCCTTCCTACTTCACAGAATTGAAGCCAGCGAAGGCTGGGGCCGATATTCCACGTCCAAATGAGCACATATCCCTGCAGAGATAAGCCAAGGCCAGTTGAAATGTAGACTGAAGACATCACCAATGCAGTAGCAGCAGCAAAAAACACCGGTGGAAAAGCGGATAGAGCAACAGAGCTCGGCTCCAAAGGAGGAATCACAACCCTAGTGACAGCCTCAGATGTTGACTGGAGAGGGACAACAGTACCGGAACCAGGCATCTCTTCACCGGAAATGTCAACACCTCCTGCAGTATCCACTGTAAGAATAGACTGCAAATCCTCCACAGAGGGGGTAGAACTCTCACCAGACAGTGTCATTCAGGAGGCCCAGAATGACAGCGTTCCCCTTTCCTGCGGGTGCAGGAAGAACGGCCACGAGAAAGCACCATACAGTTCACGGAAGCCCAAAAGGTGGATGACCAAGAACCACAGAGCCCACAGGGTCAAATAGACGAACACCCATTACAAGTTGAGCAAGAAGCATGAGAATCCTCTACATGCTTCGGAAGTAAGCATTGCCCACAAGGATATATCGGATGAGAGAGCAGTAGATGGGATGGTGAACCCAAAATAAACAAGAGGCCCCAAGGGCGCTCACCTGACATGGTAGCCTAAATATCAACCCAGAGAATTGATTTCAACAAGTTGCATCTGCTCCTCCTAAGAAAAGCTTATACCAAATATCCAAAGATTCTGACCAGTGGATCTAAAAAAAAGAAGATTTTAAAAGAATATTCCTCATATTGAACTAAGTTATAATTCGGGCTCCCACAGTGAGCCCATATATGAACCCAGGGACTTGGCTTTAACAAACTTGAAATTTGAATCTCGCCCCCCCCCCCCCTCCCCCAAGGATGCTGCACACCAAATATCAAAATATTCCAACTGCTGGATCTGAAGAAGAAGATTTTTAAAGAAAATTCCTCATTTTGAACTAAGTTACAATTCAAGCTCCCACAGTGAGTCCAAATATGGACCTAGGGATATGGCTTGAACAAACTTGAATCTCACCCCCTAAGGATGCTGCATATCAAATATCAAAACATTCCAACTGCTGGATCTGAAGAAGATTTTTAAAGAAAATTCCTCATTTTGAACTAAGTTATACCTCGGGCTACCACAATAAGCCCAAATATGAACCCAGGGACTTGGCTTGAACAAACTTGAATCTCACCCCCCTAAGCATGGTGCATACCCAATGTCAAAAGATTCTGCCTACTGAATCTGGAGAAGAAGATTTTTTTTAACATTTGCCTGAAATGCACTAAGTTCGAATTCGGGCTTCTATAGTGAGCCCAAATATGAAATCCAGGGGGCCGATTTGAACAAACTTGAATCAGATCCACCCCACAATGTTGCATACCAAATATCAAACGATTCTGTCTGCTGGATCTGGAGAAGAAGATTTTTTAAGAAATTTGTCTGAAATACACTAAGTTCGAATTCGAGCTGCTATACTGAGCCTAAATATAAACACAGGGGGCCGATTTGAACAAACTTGAATCAGATCCACCCCACAATGTTGCATACCAAATATCAAAAGATTCTGCCTGCAGGATCTGGAGAATATGATTTTTTTAAGAAATTGGCCTGAAATGCACTAAGTTCGAATTCGGGCTTCTATAGTGAGCCCAAATATGAATCCAGGGGGTCGATTTGAACAAACATCAATCAGATCCACCCCACAATGTTGCATCCCAAATATCAAAAGATTCTGCCTGCTGGATCTGGAGAAGATGATTTTTTAAGAAATTTGCCTGAAATGCACTAAGTTCGAATTCGAGCTTCTATAGTGAGCCCAAATATAAACCCAGGGGGCCGATTTGAACAAACTTGAATCAGATCCACCCCACAATGTAGCATACCAAATATCAAAAGATTCTGCCTGCTGGATCTGGAGAAGAAGATTTTTTAAGAAATTTACCTGAAATGCACTAAGTTCGAATTCGGGCTTCTATAGTGAGCCCAAATATGAATCCAGGGGCCGATTTGAACAAACTTGAATCAGATCCACCCCACAATGTTGCATACCAAATATCAAAAGTTTCTGCCTGCTGGATCTGGAGAAGAAGATTTTTGAAGAAATTTGCCTGAAATGCATTAAGTTCGAATTCGGGCTTCTATAGTGAGCCCAAATATGAATCCAGGGGGCCGATTTGAACAAACTTGAATCAGATCCACCCCACAATGTTGCATACCAAATATCAAACGATTCTGCCTGCTGGATCTGGAGAAGAAGATTTTTTAAGAAATTTTCCTGAAATGCACTAAGTTCGAATTCAAGCTTCTATACTGAGCCCAAATATAAACCCAGGGGGCCGATTTGAACAAACTTGAATCAGATCCACCCCACAATGTTGCATGCCAAAGATCAAAAGATTCTGCCTGCTCGATCTGGAGAAGAAGATTTTTGAAGAAATTTACCTGAAATGCACTAAGTTCGAATTTGGGCTTCTATAGTGAGCCCAAATATGAATCCAGGGGGCCGATTTGAACACACTTGAATCAGATCCACCCCACAATGTTGCATACCAAATATCAAAAGATTCTGCCTGCTGGATCTGGAGAAGAAGATTTTTTAAGAAATTTGCCTGAAATGCATTAAGGTCGAATTCGGGCTTCTATAGTGAGCCCAAATATGAATACAGAGGGCCGATTTGAACAACCTTGAATCAGATCCACCCCACAATGTTGCATACCAAATATCAAAAGATTCTGCCTGCTGGATCTGGAGAAGAAGATTTTTGAAGAAATTTGCCTGAAATGCACTAAGTTCGAATTCGAGCTTCTATACTGAGCCCAAATATAAACCCAGGGGGCCAATTTGAACAAACTTGAATAAAATCCACCCCACAATGTTGCATGCCAAATATCAAAAGATTCTACCTGCTTGATCTGGAGAAGATTTTTGAAGAAATTTACCTGAAATGCACTAAGTTCGAATTCGGGCTTCTATAGTGAGCCCAAATATTAATCCAGGAAGCCGATTTGAACAAACTTCAATCAGAACCACCCCACAATGTTGCATACCAAATATCAAAAGATTCTGCCTGCTGGATCTGGAGAAGAAGATTTTTTAAGAAATTTTCCTGAAATGCACTAAGTTTGAATTCGAGCTTCTATAGTGAGCCCAAATATAAACCCAGGGGGCCGATTTGAACAAACTTGAATCAGATCCACCCCACAATGTAGCATACCAAATATCAAAAGATTCTGCCTGCTGGATCTGGAGAAGAAGATTTTTTAAGAAATTTACCTGAAATGCACTAAGTTCGAATTCGAGCTTCTATAGTGAGCCCAAATATAAACCCAGGGGGCCGATTTGAACAAACTTGAATCAGATCCACCCCACAATGTAGCATACCAAATATCAAAAGATTCTGCCTGCTGGATCTGGAGAAGAAGATTTTTTAAGAAATTTACCTGAAATGCACTAAGTTCGAATTCGAGCTTCTATACTGAGCCCAAATATAAACCCAGGGGGCCAATTTGAACAAACTTGAATCAGATCCACCCCACAATGTTGCAAACCAAATATCAAAAGATTCTGCCTGCTGGATCTGGAGAAGAAGAATTTTTAAGAAATTTGCCTGAAATGCACTAAGTTCGAATTCAAGCTTCTATACAGAGCCCAAATATAAACATAAACCTAGGGGGCCGATTTGAACAAACTTGAATCAGATCCACCCCACAATGTAGCATACCAAATATCAAAAGATTCTGCCTGCTGGATCTGGAGAAGAAGATTTTTTAAGAAATTTACCTGAAATGCACTAAGTTCGAATTCGAGCTTCTATAGTGAGCCCAAATATGAATCCAGGGGCCAATTTGAACAAACTTGAATCAGATCCACCCCACAATGTTGCAAACCAAATATCAAAAGTTTCTGCCTGCTGGATCTGGAGAAGAAGATTTTTGAAGAAATTTGCCTGAAATGCATTAAGTTTGAATTCGGGCTTCTATAGTGAGCCCAAATATGAATCCAGGGGGCCGATTTGAACAAACTTGAATCAGATCCACCCCACAATGTTGCATACCAAATATCAAAAGATTCTGCCTGCTGGATCTGGAGAAGAAGAATTTTTAAGAAATTTGCCTGAAATGCACTAAGTTCGAATTCAAGCTTCTATACAGAGCCCAAATATAAACATAAACCTAGGGGGCCGATTTGAACAAACTTGAATCAGATCCACCCCACAATGTAGCATGCCAAAGATCAAAAGATTCTGCCCGCTCGATCTGGAGAAGAAGATTTTTTAAGAAATTTGCCTGAAATGCATTAAGTTCGAATTCGGGCTTCTATAGTGAGCCCAAATATGAATCCAGAGGGCCGATTTGAACAAACTTGAATCAGATCCACCCCATAATGTTGCATACCAAATATCAAAAGATTCTGCCTGCTGGATCTGGAGAAGAAGATTTTTGAAGAAATTTGCCTGAAATGCACTAAGTTCGAATTCGGGCTTCTATAGTGAGCCCAAATATGAATCCAGGGGGCCGATTTGAACAAACTTGAATCAGATCCACCCCACAATGTTGCATACCAAATATCAAAAGATTCTGCCTGCTGGATCTGGAGAAGAAGATTTTTTAAGAAATTTGCCTGAAATGCATTAAGTTCGAATTCGGGCTTCTATAGTGAGCCCAAATATGAATCCAGAGGGCCGATTTGAACAAACTTGAATCAGATCCACCCCACAATGTTGCATACCAAATATCAAAAGATTCTGCCTGCTGGATCTGGAGAAGAAGAATTTTTAAGAAATTTGCCTGAAATGCACTAAGTTCGAATTCAAGCTTCTATACAGAGCCCAAATATAAACATAAACCTAGGGGGCCGATTTGAACAAACTTGAATCAGATCCACCCCACAATGTAGCATGCCAAAGATCAAAAGATTCTGCCCGCTCGATCTGGAGAAGAAGATTTTTTAAGAAATTTGCCTGAAATGCATTAAGTTCGAATTCGGGCTTCTATAGTGAGCCCAAATATGAATCCAGAGGGCCGATTTGAACAAACTTGAATCAGATCCACCCCATAATGTTGCATACCAAATATCAAAAGATTCTGCCTGCTGGATCTGGAGAAGAAGATTTTTGAAGAAATTTGCCTGAAATGCACTAAGTTCGAATTCGGGCTTCTATAGTGAGCCCAAATATGAATCCAGGGGGCCGATTTGAACAAACTTGAATCAGATCCACCCCACAATGTTGCATACCAAATATCAAAAGATTCTGCCTGCTGGATCTGGAGAAGAAGATTTTTTAAGAAATTTGCCTGAAATGCATTAAGTTCGAATTCGGGCTTCTATAGTGAGCCCAAATATGAATCCAGAGGGCCGATTTGAACAAACTTGAATCAGATCCACCCCACAATGTTGCATACCAAATATCAAAAGATTCTGCCTGCTGGATCTGGAGAAGAAGATTTTTGAAGAAATTTGCCTGAAATGCACTAAGTTCGAATTCGAGCTTCTATACTGAGCCCAAATATAAACCCAGGGGGCCAATTTGAACAAACTTGAATCAGATCCACCCCACAATGTTGCATGCCAAATATCAAAAGATTCTACCTGCTTGATCTGGAGAAGATTTTTGAAGAAATTTACCTGAAATGCACTAAGTTCGAATTCGGGCTTCTATAGTGAGCCCAAATATTAATCCAGGGAGCCGATTTGAACAAACTTCAATCAGAACCACCCCACAATGTTGCATACCAAATATCAAAAGATTCTGCCTGCTGGATCTGGAGAAGAAGATTTTTTAAGAAATTTGCCTGAAATGCACTAAGTTCGAAATCGGGCTCCTATACTGAGCCCAAATATGAACCCAGGGGGCAGATTTGAACAAACTTGAATCAGAACCACCCTACAATGTTGCATACCAAATATCAAAAGATTCTGCCTGCTGGATCTGGAGAAGTAGATTTTTTAATCTTTTTCCCATTGCCTACAGTGTTAAAAAGTGCTGACTCAGCACTTTTTCAAAGTCCTGAAAAAAGTTCCTTGTGATCAAACCGATAGGGATTTTTTTTAACCATTCTATTCTACTGGATAAAAGTAAGCTTTATACAAAATAAGAATTCTCTGTGCCGTGTAGTTTTGGAGATGTGGCAGTTTTAAGGTTTTTCCTATTTTTAGCTCCCGAGGTTCCCACGGGGCAATGAGAAATTTTTTTTTTACATCAATCAACTACTTATGACCCATTATCATCTCATATCAACTTTGGTTCAAATCGACCTCACGGTTCTGAAAATAGAAATTTTAGGCGTGGCCAAAATTTTTGCCCCTCCCATAACGAAGGCAAATAATGCCCGACAAACTTCTCTTGAACAAACTTGATTCCAAACCTCAAAAGGACTCTGTATACCACAAATCAAGTCTCTGCTACTGGTGGTTCATTAGAAGAAGATTTTCAAAAAATTTGGCCATTTTTTCCCCACACCTCTGCTCAATATGAGCCGAAACCTATTTTGGCTAAAAATCAAAATGCCCTTATATAACCACTACTTACATGAAATTTAATTAAAATGTGGCCAGTGGTTTAGGAGAAAGCGGCTCAAACACCACCTTCACGCAGTACGATGGACGACAGACGACGGATGACAGACGACGGACGACGGACGAAGAGTGATAAGAAAAGCTCACCCTGACTTTCAGTCAGGTGAGCTAATAAAAATCAGAACACCCCCAACTACCAGAGGAAGGTGGCATGAAATAAAGGTCCTGCGGGAACACAAAAGAACACAAACAGCCAAGAGGGATCAAACAGACAGAAATTCAACCCTCAACGGATGGCAGAAATACTGCCACAACAGCCCCTCCCCACAGACACCTAACTCCAATAATTGCAATATCAAAAAGGATAGCATATAAATATATATATCAAATAACGAACTGCACAGTGCATGAAACACAGCACGAAGAAGAATATAAATACAACAAAAAATGTAGTGAATTAAACAAGAAAATACAATAAAAAAACACAGCCTTGTATTATCCAATGGAAAGCAATAGCTTATATCTGAAATTCAGCACAGGAATGTAGTGAAGAACGACTGTTTAGGATCACTGATTCAGTAGCAAAATTCAAACACATCTTGTCAAGATGGCGGAAGAAAAAAGAATGACACGTTGGTTACACGTCTGCGCACTGGTACTGGAAAGCTGTGGAATTAGTACAGAAAAGAGTTTCCCCTACTGGGTGTGTGCCGGCCGCACTCGACCCAGTTTTGGCTTATTTTTTCTTGGTGCTTTTGCACCACTTTTTCTTTCCCAAATCACTTGGGAAAGAACAAAATAGAGAGTATACTTCGAGTTACGGATTTCCATTGTTAGTGCAAGCCTGCTGTAAACAACTGTGAGGTAGGGTGATAAGAAGATTTTTGAAGAACTTCAAGTTTTTGGGGCACTGCCCAAATGGACTTAACTACTTCTATTGAACAAACTTGGGAGTTTATCCTCCAGAAATAATTTATGCCAAGTTTGATTGGGTTTGGTCCATGTGGTTCGGATGCTGGACAATGGTAGGCAATAGCTTCCCCTGACTTCCAGTCTGATGAGCTAAAAGAAATTTCTTGACAATTAAAAACTATCTATTTTTGCCTAAAAAAACAGAGTTGAAAGAAAAAATTTTTTGATAGTATTTGTGTTTTGGTGGGTTTTTTTTTTAAGGTCACATATTTATGCACAATGGCTAATCATGACCGTGACAGTTTTACATGTGGAGGAAGCTGGAGTACCCGGAGAGAACCACCGAGCAACGACGAGCAGCTGCCAGCTCCCCAACATCGTAACTCAGCACAGTCAGGGTTAGATTAGTTGAAGACATGCGCACCATCGACGTGCAGTAGCCTTAGTACACGGCGTTATCCTGCCCCCACACGGGCAATGGAGATGAAGTGTCTTGCCCAAGGACACAACGCGGTTGCCGCAGGTGGGATTCGAACCGAGGACCTCTCGACTTGCAGCCTGCACCTCTACCTACTGAGCCACTGCGCTCCCCGATAGTATTTGTGAATAGCACTTGATTGTAGTCAGTAGGTTGGTAAAGGGTTAGAAAAAAAATATGTATGCATCAAATATTCCCAATAAAAACTTGAGAAGGTGGGTTTTCAAACCTGATAGTAGAGAAAAGGATAGCAAAACCCCTTTGATTTTGGTCAAAAAGCATAGAAGTTTTATCTGGTAGAGTGCTAAATTATTTTTGATCAGCAAAATTTGTTCACATGTCTTTGCCTTGTTACAATTTATGGGAGAGTGCCTATAGGCACTCTCCCATAAAATGCAACAAGGCAAAACTTTACAGACCGAATTATTTCATTTCAAAGATGATATGAAGAACATACACAGAATGTGAAGTCTTTAATTTGGCGTACCCACACTTTAGAGTAAAGCCCAAATTTGGGCTTCTACTACCCAACCTGTTAACTCTTTCAATACTTCATTTGTAGTCCAGCATGCTGATATGTATTGCTGGGAGTGCATTGGCATAGAACTTCAAGCTGTGTTGTGCCCTTAGGCAAGGCACTTCATCCCGATTGCCCATATGGGGGCACAGTGTCGCTACCCTGTACATTGATGATGCACATGTCTTCAACCAATGCTAACTCTGCTTGTGCAGAGTTAGTATGATGGGGAATCTGACAGTTACTCTCCATTGCTTGGTGGTTCTCACCGGGTAATCTGCCCTCCCCCACCCATAAAATTGTCAGACACGAGGTGACAGTGACTGTCAAAAGTGTCATTAACTCCATGCACGCTGCTGGCAAATATTCCTGCCCAGGCCATTAAATCTTTTCCACTGAAGTAAGCATAATTTTGGCACATATAACCAAATATCCCCCTCCACCGTCCACAGAATGGACCTTTTGACCAATGATTACTCGAGTTAAATTTAGATGAATGTTTCATCAAATCTCGTCATGACTAGATTTGGTGAAAAATATTTTGAAAACACTCAGTAAGTTAAGAGTTAAATCCCAATAAATAAATAACTAAATGATATATTTTTCTATTTTTTTCGCACATTAAATGAAAACGCATTGAATTTTATAATATTATAACTAGAACTTTCACCTTGAGGTTATTAATACTCCCACATTCACTCAATTTGGAAAAAGTATTCAATACATAAATTTGTTTTCAAATCAAAAATAAGAGGGATACTAATTCCCTGTTGCTTACCTACAGTCTGCTTTGATACAGTTAACTGGACAAACTCCATGATAACTGTAACAAGCAAGTTCCATTTTACCTGCAAAATGAAAACATATAAAAACAATTTTTTTTTTAAATCTGTATATAACTAATGTTTATCTGAGAAGTTTAAAAAAACGACAAAACGGCAAGATAAAAGACATAGTGGCATGTGAATGAAAAAAATGACCTAAACCAAAATTCTTACAACTTGAAATTACCAAGATTACCAAGATTTACCACAAAAAAATCCATGAAAATATACACAGAATGGGTGTAATATATTGGTGTGATGATCCTAAAGAAGACAGAAATGCAAAAGAGGCCATGGGGATATGTGATTTAAACCAGAAGCTCTAAACAGCATATAATCGCTCACCTGGTAAAACTACATATCCCTCAATTATTGTCATCAGAATCAAAGAATGCAGCTGGCTGCCACACTCCTTCATCAGATAAAAAAAAATGAGGTTTATTTTCAGAGGACTTTCCGTACATTATTTGTGCTATGTTTGGTTCACATTGACCAAGTTGTTTCAGAGAAATGGAAATGTGATTTCCCATAGGATTTCAATGGGCATTATGTTATGTTATGTTATTGCCACCATATCAGCATTAAATGAAGAACATTGGTTGAGGGATTCCCAGTCATCAATCCTGTAAAGTTTCAAAAACATTTGGCCTTGTAGTTTCAAATTGCCAAATCAGAATAGAAGAATCCCTCTAACAGCCAAGTTTTTCATACCGCCACAACAAAATGAGGATCGTTTGTAGAGAACCTTGAATACAACATTCCTGCCAAGTTTGGTTCATAATGGCCCAGTAGTTTCAGATAGGAAGATGAAAATGTGATATTCTATAGGGTTTCCATGGTGACTATGAGCCAAAATTCTGACCATGTTGCAACCCGATCAACATTTAATGAGGATCATTGGTAGAGGGTGTCCCAGTCATCAATCATGTGTAGTTTAAAAAAAATTTGACCTTGTAGTTTCAGAGGAGACAAGCTTTGAAAATTGACCAATCAGATTCAAAGATTGCCTCTGCTGGCCATGTTTTTCATCTGACAGCAACAAAATGAAGATCAATTGTAGAAAAGATCCCATAGACCATTCTTGAGAAGTTTGGTTCACATTGGCTCAGTAGTGCCAGAGAAAAAGATGAAATGTGATTTCCCATAGGGTTTCCATGATATTAATGATCCGCAACTGTGGCCATGTTTGCAACCCGATCAACATTAAATGAGAATCATTGGTAGAGGGTGTCCCAGTCATCATGCATGTGAAGTTTCAAAACATTTGGCCTTATAGTTTCAGAGGAGAAGAGTTTTTAAAAGAGGCCAATCAGAATCAAAGAATGCCTCTGACAGCCATGTTTATCATCAGACGGGAACAAATTGAGGACTGTTTCTAGAGAACCTCCCATAGACCATTCCTGCCAAGTTTGGTTCACATCTCCTCAGTAGTTCCAGAGAAGATGAAAATGCGATTTCCTACAGGGTTTACATGGTAAGTATTAGCAGAAACTGTGGCCATGTTTGCAACTTGAACACCATTAAATGAGAATCATTGGTAGAGGGTGTCCCAGTCATCAATCATCTGAGGTTTCAAAACATTTGGCCTTGTAGTTTCAGAGAAGAGTTTTGAAAATCGACCAATCAGAATCAAAGAATGCCTCTGGCGGCCCTGCTTTTCATCTGACAGTTACAAAATGAAAGGTTTGTTGAGGACTTCCCATAGACCATTCCTGCCAAGTGTGATTCACATAGGCACAGTGGTTCCAGAGAAGTAGAGGAAAATGTGAAAAGTTTACTGATGACAACAACGGACGTCGGACACCAAGTGATGGCAAGAGCTCAAGTGGCCCTTTGCTCCAGGTGAGCTAAAAAACTGAGATAAGCTAAACTCTTGTAAAAATATAACAAATGCGGAGCAAAAATGAAATTCTGAAAAGTGAAAGTAATTTTTTGCCAATTTTTATTTAAAAATCGCTACATTGATTATAAAGGTTAAACATAGGTGATGACATAAATACAAATTCTTACAGCTTAGAATGACAAAGATTTACACACAAAAATCCCCACAAATATATACTGAGTCAAAAGAGAAAGTATAATACAAACAAATGTGAAAAAATAGCATAAAGGATGAAATATAATAGTTCTAATGTTGCATGTTTGTGGACAAGAAGTCGTGCAAAGAGTTTAATGACATGATGTTGTTGTCCACCCAACCGTATACAATTTTGCTATGGATTTCAAAATGGCACATGGTACCCGAGAATGTCAAATTGAATGGGTGATCGCCGATTTTCTTTGTGTTATGTTGCGCTCAAGAGCCTGGGTTATGGAGAAAACAAGCTAGTTTTTGTCTTCTGACATTTTAAAAAATGTCAAGGTTAACCAAAAATAGAGGTTGCGTGCCATTGGTATGCATGAGGCTGGGATACCTTCAGATGAGCTCGTTGCTGAGTTCAGAGTCACTGTGGCCACTATTTACCGTTTCATTAGAAGGTATAGAACCACTGGATCTACTACCAACCAACCGCATTCAGGACGACCAAGAGGGATGACCCCCTGCACAAGACCGACACATCAGGATGTCTCACTTGCGGGATCACTTCCTTCGGGCGACGAGGACAGCAGCAATAACTCCTGGTAGAACTAACAATAGAATCAGTGCACAACTGTCCGCAACAGACTCGTTGAACACGGCATCCAAGTAGGCATCCATCCCACAGACCAATCCTTACCCAACGTCATCGTACCGTCAGAATGGAATGGGTACGTCAGTGTGTTCACTGCACTCAGCAGCATTAGAACACAGTTCTGTTTAGTGATGAATGGCGTGCTGATGGTAGGGCAAGAGTGTATTGCCGACGATGCTTGCGTGCAGGAATGCGACTGTTTTGGCGGGGGTAGTGTAATGATTTGGGCAGGAATTTCCTTGCACCATCGAACACATTTGATTTTCATCGATGGTAATCTGAATGGACAGAAATATAGGGACGAAATTCTTAACGCTGTTGTTGTCCCATTGTTCAATGCTAACATCAGATTGCAGTTATTCCAGCAAGACAATGGCCAATGTCATGTGACACGTATCTGTCGTGACTTTCTTGAGAAACAGAGCATCGAAATTCTTCCCAGGCCCCCCTCTTTCGCCAGATTTGTTGTCAATCGAGCATCTTTGGGATCAATTGGACCATTGGGAATGTGATCTTTAGACGTTAGGCGATTTACTAAAATTCTAAGGCAGGAGTGGAACGCAATACCACAGGGTGACATCCAGAGACTTATCAGGTCCATGCGCCGTCGATGTCTTGCCATACAAGAGGCAAATGGTGGACATACACGCTATTGACTGCATGTGTGAACTTTTCATTTCACCCCATGTCTGAATTGAACTTTTAATTTCACCCCATGTCTGAATTGTGACGTCCTGACGTGACGCTGTCAACAGTAAGAACATGAAATGAAGCAATTTCATACAGCTAGACTTGAAGTATGAATTGTTTGTTTGTTTGTTGGTGGTTAACGTCACATATTTATGCACCATGGCTAATCGTGACACAACATGAAGATGAAGTCAAGTTTTGTCAATCGTTGATCAACATGTTGCCCATTTTAGAGGACTTTCACCCCAAGCATTGGTGACTGGGTCCTATTTTACTAGTAAAGCGGAACTGGTTTACCACAGTAAACAAGTGCTGCTTACTTCCCGGGGTTCCCACGGGGATGAAGTATGAATTTACAATAATTTAACAATTGCTCCTCAAGGTTTATTATAAATTCTTTTTTGACTCAGTATATATACAGCACAAGGGCTAAATATTATTGTGATAGTCCTTAACAAGACAGAAATGAAATATAAACCTGAACTATTACAAAATATACAAAAAGCTGCGCTAAACTGAAATTTTGACAAGTGGAAATTAAGACATTTTTTGGCAGAAAAATATGTAAAAAAAACCCATCCCATCTGAGACTGTAAAAGTTGATAAAAATACTCACTAACAAAACAACATTTGAAAACATTAACTGTCCTGCAATAGGAGGATTATAAGTACCAATGCTGAATGACCTGACATTAATTTTTTCAAACCCGAATTTCAACCTCTTTATGGTACCATGTCAGGCAAAACTATTTTTCTGCCCAAGCTAGGCTGAAATATGGCAAAGATTGATCTTTTTCTCACAATTCTCAAAAATTAAACTCAGCTCAAATTTACTATAGTTTAGAGCATAATACGATACAACACAAATTCATTAATTTTTTGCAAAATTGAACAATTTCCAAAGGCAATTTTTTCTTAAGGTGAGTATTTTGTGACAAAGATATTGGTATACATATGAGGTAGATGCAGCAATCATTGTAGAATAAAGTTATTGCTAATTTTTTTTTTCTGTTAGTCAACCACGCACCATACTGATTGCTAGAATAACAGTACCTTTTGTAAAGAATTTAAATATGCTGACTTTGATTACTGTTTTCTATTGGTTTGTGGAGGGTTGACATCAAAGTCTTTGCATTCCTGTCTGTAGAATTGCCCACTGAATTGCATACTGAACAAATTTGCTGTTATAAGTTTGCTGTTGGCTTATCCTATTGTCTGCTTTGGCTGCTTAAAGATTACCGTCAGAAAAACTTTGATTTTTAGACAATTTTACACTTTTATGTATTTGCATTTCTGAGATATCACCAAGCCTGAATATGAGCAACCTGTCATTTGCAAAATGGGGTCCCCAGAGGGTGAATTTGCTGATGCTATCCCATACAGTGGACTAATTTATCCTCTGGGTACCTCTTTCTGTTTAGTTTTGATACCCTGATTTAGACTGAGGTTCACAGAGGGTAAATTTAGTGATCCTACCCTGCTGTGCAGGGTAGCATCACTAAATTCACCCTCTGGGGACCTCATTTTGCAGATGACAGTCTGCTTATTTTCTGACTTGACGCTGCAGATGGTTGTATTGTTAGGAATGATCAGGTATTCTTTGCTATGTTTGAGAGTGGGTATTTTTGACTATGTATTCTTTGCTATGTTTGAGAGTGGGCAGTCCTACTAAATACCAAGCTATACCAAGCTGAAGGAAAATAATGGAAAATAAAGGTTTTTTTAATATTTAAACGTTATATGTATGTTGATATATGCCAGAACATTGAAGAAAATCTATTTTGGTTGGGGTTTTATAGATATATTTAAAGTAATATGAGACAAAGCTCTAAATCATTTAGAAAATACTCAGCTTGGTATTTAGTATGTACGTGCTAATTGGATTAGTTACTGCACAACTCAACTAACATAAAACAAAAACTCTTATATAAAAATGTTATAAGCGTGATTTCGGATTAGCGTGAAAGTGCCGTCAGGAAAGCAAAAAAAGGTTTCAATCCCTGGAGTGAGATAATTGGCAGGTATAAGTAAGGCTTGCATTTTGGATAACGGCATACAGTCAACAATGTCATCTTATTTCTGTGGCATTTGCGAGGAGCCATGACACCAGAATCGAAGAATAGTCTGCGCTCTGTGTGATAAGTTTTTCCACTTGGATTGCAAGCTACTTCAGTACTCCAACTTTTCATTTTCCAAGAAGTCATCTCTTCCGTACTACTGCTCTAAGTGTTTGATGACTGCAGTTCTTGGGAAAGCAAATCTTACTCAATAAAGAAGTATCCCTTCTTAAGAAGTGACTCGGGATCTCTCTGTTGAGTTGAGAAAAATGGTGATCTCTATGCTTGTATTGTGAAGAAAGGTTTTCATCCATTCGATCCCCAACCAGAATCAGACCAATTAATTGTTTTCACTAGGAAATGGTGTTCTTTGATGCGAAGTAAATCTTACAAAAAGAGGGTTACGTGGATTGAGTATGCTCCTGGCAAGTGTGTTGTTGAATATATTGGTTCATACCCAGAGACGAATGACAGAAAGCATGGCAACTCGATCACAACTAGAGGGGGGTATCAGTACCCCGTGGCTCACCAACAGGTGGCCATTGTAAAGGGGTGGCTGGAGTAAAAAAAAAAAGTTCAAAACTTGCACACAAAAGTCCAAAATTAAAGAAAATAAGCAGCTAAAGGGTTAAATAATATAATAATAACCCCTAAGAAGCATGCTGACATAAAATAGGAACCATGGCAATATGGTACAAGGTAAGTCTCCACTTTGAAAAAAAGAAAGACAAACCTCAAAACCTGCACATAAAAGTAAAAAAAGTATCACATTTGTTTCAAAGGGTTAAAATTTAGAAAAATACCCTAAAAATATTACAATAACCAGCGTGGCAGTATGCCAGTGAGATAAAACTCCACTTAAAAAAAATCAAAACCTGCACACAAAAGTACAAAACCTGCACAGAAAAGTCCAAAATTAAAGTAAATAAGCAGCTAAAGGGTTAAATAATATAAAAATAGCCCAAGAAGCATCCTAACATAAAATAGGAACCATGGCAATATGCTACAAGGTAAGTCACCACTTGGAAGAAAAGAAAGACAAACCTCAAAACCTGCACATAAAAGTAAAACAAGAGGCCCCAGGGGGCCTGAGGGCGCTCACCTGACATGGTAGCCTAAATAGCAACCCAGAGAATTGATTTCCACAAGTTGCATCTGCTCCTCCTAAGAAAAGCTGAAACCAAATATCCAAATATTCTGACCAGTGGATCTAAAAAAAGATTTTTAAAGAATATTCCTCATACTGAACTAAGTCATAATTCGGGCTCCCACAGGAAGCCCATATATGAACCCAGGGACTTGGCTTTAACAAAAATGAATCTCACACCCCTAAGGATTCTGCACACCAAATATCAAAACATTCCGACTGCTGGATCTGAAGAAGAAGATTTTTAAAGAAAATTCCTCATTTTGAACCAAGTTACAATTCGAGCTCCCACAATCAGCCCAAATATGGACCTAGGGACATGGCTTGAACAAACTTGAATCTTACCCCCCTAAGGATGCTGCATAAAAAATATCAAAAGCATTCATCTGCTGGATCTGAAGATTTTTAAATAAAATTCCTCATTTTGAACTAAGTTGTCATTCAGGCTCCCATAGTGAGCCTAAATATGAACCAAGGGACTTGGCTTGAACAAACTTGAATCTCAGCCCCCTAAGGTTGCTCCATGCCAAATATCAAAACATTCCAACTGCTGAATCTGAAGAAGAAGATTTTTAAAGAAAAATTCCTAATATTGACTAAGTTATAATTTGGGCTCCCACAGGGAGCCCAAATATGGACCCATGGACTTGGCTTTAACACACTTGAATCCCCCCTCCCCCCCTCCCCCCCCCCCCCCCCCCCCCCCCCCCCAAGGATGCTACTCACCACATATCAAACCATTCCGACTGCTGGATCTGAAGAAGAAGATTTTTTAAGAAAATTCCTCATTTCGAACAAAGTTACAATTCAAGCTCCCACATTGAGCCCAAATATGGACCTAGGGACATGGCTTGAACAAACTTGAATCTCACCCCCCTAAGGATGCTGCATACCAAATATCACAAGATTCTGCCTGCTGGATCTTGAGAAGAAGATTTTCAAAGAAATTTTCCTGAAATGCACTAAGTTCGAATTTGGGCTTCTATAGTGAGCCCAAATATGAATCCAGGTGACCGATTTGAACAAACTGGAATCAGATCCACCCCACAATGTTGCATACCAAATATCAAAAGATTCTGCCTGCAGGATCTGGAGAAGAAGATTTTTGAAGAAATTTGCCTGAAATGCACTAAGTTCAAATTCGAGCTTCTATAGTGAGCCCAAATATGAATCTAGGGAGCCGATTTGAACAAAATAGAATCAGATCCACCCCACAATGTTGCATACCAAATATCAAAAGATTCTGTCAGCTGGATCTGGAGAAGAAGATTTTTTAAGAAATTTGCCTGAAATGCACTAAGTTCAAATTTTGGCTCCTATACTGAGCCCAAATATAAACCCAAGGGGCCGATTTGAACAAACTTGAATCAGATCCACCCCACAATGTTGCATACCCAATATCAAAAGATTCTGCCTGCTGGATCTTGAGAAGAAGATTTTCAAAGAAATTTGCCTGAAATGCAGTAAGTTCAAATTTGGGCTCCTATACTGAGCCCAAATATAAACCCAGGGGGCCGATTTGAACAAACTTGAATCAGATCCACCCCACAATGTTGCATACCAAATATCAAAGGATTCTGCCTGCTGGATCTGGAGAAGAAGATTTTTTAAGAAATTTGCCTGAAATGCACTAAGTTCGAAATCGGGCTCCTATACTGAGCCCAAATATGAACCCAGGGGGCCGATTTGATCAAACCTGAATCAGATCCACCCTCCAATGTTGCATACCAAATATCAAAAGATTCTGCCTGCTGAATCTGGAGAAGAAGATTTTTTAATGTTTTTCCCATTGCCTACAGTGTTAAAAAGTGCTGACTCAGCACTTTTTCAACGTCCCGAAACTGTACCCTATGATAAAACCGATGGCAATTTTTTTTTACCAATTCTTTTTGTTGGTCCTAAGGAAGCTTCACACCAAATAAAAATTCTCGGTGCCGTGCAGTTTTGGAGATATGGGCGTTTTAATTTTTTTCTATTTTTAGCTCCTGCGGTTCCCATGGGGCTACGGGAAAAAAAAAATCAGCATAAATTAGTTACTTATGACCCAATAAGCCCTCACATAAAATTTGGTTCAAATCAGCCTCTCGGTTTGGAAAATAGAAATTTTGGGCGGGGCCAAAAATTTTGCTCCTCCCATAACGACGCCAAGTATAGCCCCACAAACTTCTCTTGAACAAATCTGAGTCTACACCTCAAAAGGAAGCTGCACACCACATATCAAGTCTCTGCTACTGCTGGTTCATGAGAAGAAGATTGTTTAAGATTTCAGCACACTTTTTGGGTGTGGCCCTACCCACGGGCGGGGCAACTTGATTTGAACAAAATCATATTGCGATGTCATAACAAACTATTATCTCAAATATCAATTAAATTGGTTCAGCGGTTTGGGAGGAGAAGACGCAAACACCATGTTCACGGACGACGGATGGTGAGTGATCACTATAGCTCTCCTGACTGAAAGTCAGGTGAGCTAAAAAAGTATCACATTTGTTTCAAGGGGTTAAAATTGAGAAAAATACCCTGTCACAGTAACCACAACGGCAACATGCCAGTAAGGTGAAAGTCTACTTGAAAAATATCCACTTGGAAGAAAAGAAAGACAAACCTCAAAACCTGTACATAAAAGTGTCACATTTGTTCCCAAGGGTTAAAATTTAGAAAAATACCCTGAAAATGTTACAGTAACCACCATGGTAATATGCCAGTGAGGTAAAACTCTACTTAAAAAAAAATATCAAAACCTGCACACAAAAGTACAAAACCTGCACACAAAAGTCCAAAATTAAAGTAAATAAGCAGCTAAAGGGTTAAATAATATAATAATAACCCCAAGAAGCATCCTAACATAAAATAGGAACCATGGCGATATGCTACAAGGTAAGTTGCCACTTGGAAGAGAAGAAAGACAAACCTCAAAGCCTGCACATAAAAGTAAACAAAAACATCAAAACCTGCACACAAACGTCAAAATAAGTCCAAAATTTGATTCAAAGGGTTAAAATTAAGACGAAATGCCCTGGAAAAGAGTTAAATGTTATCGTGAACCCCCACAGCAATATGCAAAGAAGAAAAAAAATTTTTTAAAAGCACAAAAATCCAAACCTGTAAACAAAAGAAGTCCAAAATTGAAGTAATTAAGCAGGGAAAGGGTTAAAGAATACAACGTAGCCCTAAGATGCATGTTTACATACAATAGAAAGCATGGACATATGCTACAAGGTAAATCTACACTTGGAAGAAAGGAAAAAAAAAACCCATGAAAACCTGCACGCAAACGTCAAAATAAGTCTAAAATACTATTCAAAGGGTTAAAAAATTTTTAAAAATGCACTGGAAAGATATCAATGTTATAATAACCACCACTGCAATATGCAGTGAGGTCAACCTCACTTGAAATTGTTTTTTTATCGCAACCTGTACATAAAAGTAAGAAACTGTAAGCCTAAGTCCAAAAGCTGTACATAAAAGTCCAAAAATGAAGTAATTCAGCAGGAAAAGGGTTAAATAATACAAACATAGCACTAAGATGCATGTTTACAAACAATAGAAAGCATGGACATATGCTGCAAGGTAAATCTCCACTTGGAAGAAAGGAAAAAAAAAACATCAAAACCTGCACGCAAACATCAAAATAAGTCTAAAATTTGATTCAAAGGGTTAAAATTGAGACAAAATACCCTGGAAAAGAGTTAAATGTTATAGTGAACCACCATAGCAATATGCAGAAACTCTACACTTGGAAGAAAGGAAAAAAAAAAAACCCATGAAAACCTGCACGCAAACGTCAAAATAAGTCTAAAAATCTATTGAAGGGGTTAAAAACTTTTTAAAATTGTACTGGAAAGATATCAATGTTATAATAACCACCACTGCAATATGCAGTGAGGTCAACCTCACTTGAAATTGTTTTTTTTTATCACAACCTGTACATAAAAGTAAGAAGCTGTAAACCTAAGTCCAAAAGCTGTACATAAAAGTCCAAAATTGAAGTAATTCAGCAGGAAAAGGGTTAAATAATACAAACATAGCCCTAAGATGCATGTTTACATACAATAGAAAGCATGGACATATGCTGCAAGGTAAATCTCCACTTGAAAGAAAGGAAAAAAAACCCATCAAAACCTGCACGCAAACATCAAAATAAGTCTAAAATTTGATTCAAAGGGTTAAAATTACGACAAAATACCCTGGAAAAGAGTTAAATGTTATAGTGAACCACTATAGCAATATGCTGAAACTAAAAAAAAATGTGAAAAGCCAAAAAATCAAAACCTGGACACAAAAGTTCAAAATATTTGAGAGCGGACGCCGACGCCGACATGAGGGCTATGCCATAGGCTCACACAACTAACGTTGGTGAGCCAAAAACGGATCCACACAAACAAACGACAATACAACAGACAATCACAATCGACGAAGGAATTAAACATGGCCTTAAACCAAAGCAAATCAAATGACAACTATGTAACCAATGCCCAGACGATAATATTGACATTAGAAAGATTCAAAATAGACTTTACAATCACAACAAGGCCAATAGACAGGACAACGCGTACAGAAAAATACGGCAGACGATATCACAGGTATGTTAAATATGGCAATTGACAGTAATTATATTAAAGTAATATCAACTGATCCAAAACGACCGCCAAATATTATATGCCATACGGACGAACAAATGACGCTTCTTAAATCAGCTATACAAAATGGTTGAATCATTGGAATAGACAGGGCATTTAATTTGGCTGCATATTATTTAACAACAATATGTTTCAAAAATCCAAATTTTGTGCAAAATGGATTGACAAACAATCCAATACGAATGGGTCCAGTCTTCCTACACTGGGACGGAACATTCCAGACATACCATCATTTTTTATCTTACCTTAGTAGCAAATAGACTGACATACAACAGACATCTACTTTAATTTTTGGTACAGACAATGAAACGGCTATGATTAATGCAATAAAGGCTTGTTTTCTGACATCAATTCACACTCTATGCACTCGACATCTCAAGGAAAATGCCCTTCGTCAACTAGCAAAGACAGAGAACAAAAAGACTGTAGACAGCATAGTTTTCAAAGATTTTCGGAAAGGAATCGGGACTTTTGACGATTGACGATCGACTGGTTTACGAGGAAATAGAAACTGACTTGCTAACTGTGCACAGTAATAACAAATACCTGACACTTTGATACCGAAACTGAAATTGAAAATATTTGTACCAAGACTGACATCTACAACAATTCCTAAATTATGGACGAACAATAACTGCGAGAGCATCAATGTTATAAAATTAGAGAATGATTGGAATGTGCTGAGGTTGACGGACCTGACTGACAAATTGGGTGATCTTGTGACAGACCAACTGCAAGACATTAGAAGCTCTCTTTTACAGTTCAGGAAATTACAGACTGACAGGCGATCTGAAAACTCTGTATGTTCGACATGAAACTGGGATGAATCTGACAGCAGAACAAAGAGACAGACAACTGAAAAGACTTCTATCCTTCTTAGCGGACAAATCAAAAACACAAACATCCACCGACGGACGCCTGACTATCTCGGAAGTGGCGACAATTGCCAAAAAGCCGGGACAAAAAAGAGGGTAAAGTCCTCAAAAATCAAAACCAAACCAAACAAAAGACAAGCACTGGCTGAAAACGAAACTAAAAATAAATAAAACTATGTATATAGTTTTAGCGTGACATGTAGCTTTGGGTGTACCACGCACTGTCGATCATCTGCGTAACCTGAATAGGGCACATGTATATATAATAGCATGACTTGAAGAGGGTGCATATATTAAGTAATAAAATACATATAAAACTGTATATAGTTTTAGCATGACATGTGGCTTTGGATGTACCAAGCACTGTCTATCATCTGCGTAACCTGAATAGGGCGCATGTATATATAATAGCGTAAACTGAAGAGGGCGCAAATAAAAAAAATAAATAATAATAAATAAAAGAAAATAAAATAAAAATTTGAAAGCTGCCAGAATTGTCTGCCAGTCCAAAGCATGGATAAAAACTGATGGGAGTTTTTGTTTTTATGTTAGTTGAGTAGTGCAATAACTAATCCAATTAGCGCGTACATACTAAATACCAAGCTGAGTATTTTCTAAGCGATTTAGCACTTTGTCTGATATTACATTAAATATATCTATAAAACCCCAACCAAAATAGTATTTTCTTCAATGTACCTGCATATATCAACATACACATAACGTTTAAATATTAAAAAAAAACCTTTATTTTCCTTTACTTTCCTTCAGCTTGGTATTTAGTAGGACCCAGAGTGGTTATTCTTGACTGTTTGAGAGTGTCAACATTTTGTAGTGAGAGTGCAACAGCATTTTGTTTCTCATGACAGTGGACTTAACTTGTACAGCCAGCCATTTGCAGCAGTTTGGAGGGTCCATTTTGTGATGTCAAGTATTAAAACCCAATATCAAAGCTGAGCAGCACTTCATAACACATTTAGATGACTACATGGTGTGAGAAGTGATATGTGCCTATAGCAATAACAAGCTGTAATTGATGCAATATTCGGATTGAGTGTTTGTTTAGAGTTCAGATGTAACAAGAAGCTTCAAAGTCATTGGGTAATAATGCTGTAACATGATGTCAAACAACAGTACCCAGAAACGCGGTGTCCACTAGTTGTGAAAGTGAATGGAGATCCAAGCAAGTGTCAGTGTAAACTAGTCAAAGAGTGACTTTAATAGTGGGTATGAACCCTTTGTGCTGTAATGACTGCCTGACAACGGCATTGCATGCTCATGATGAGATCAACAATGTTCTATTTGGGGAGATTGTTCCATTCCTGTCTTAGTGCATTCTCAAGGTTTTCCAGTCTGTGGTTGGTTTGGAAGCTATGAAGGGTGATGCTGCAGCTGATCCCATACGTGCTCAATCGGATTCAAGTCAGGTGACAGAGCAGGCTTCTCCATTCTCTCAGTACCCTCTCTTTCCAGATACTCATTAACCATACGTGCCTGGTGAGGACAAGCACTATCATACATGAGAAAGGAGTCTGGTCCAACAGCACCTGCAAACAATCTCACGAATGGATGGAGAATTTCATCCCTGTAACGTATAGCATTCAAAACTCCATTTCTAATGGCTATCATCTCAGTATGGCTTGCTAGTGATATCCCACCTCATACCATCACAGAGCCACCTTCAAAACGATCACGCCCAGTAACCAAGTTCCAACAGTACCATTGTCCAGGCTCTCTCCACACACGTTTACGACCATCATGGAAATCCCAGCAAAATCTGGACTCATTTGTGAAAAGAACTGGATGCCAAAGTTGTCTGTCCCATCTCACATGATTACGTGCAAACTCAAGTCGAGCATGTCGATCACGTGGGAGGAGTCCTGGTCTCACAGCTGGCCTATGGGCTCTGAGGTTAGCAGCATGAAGTCTATTCCTGACTATCTGAAGTGTTATTTGTACACCTGTTGCTGCATTGAACTGAGGGATGGAGCCGGTTCAAAACATTGTCTACGAGCTAATTAATGATGTAAAGGTCTTTTATTGAATGTACCTGTTGTTTGGAAGCTTTCCACAATCTGGTTATCATGCTTTAGGACACACCAAATGAAACACCCATATCTCTTTGTGACTGTCAACTTTGGATCATTCCAACAGCTCAACTGGCTTCATGTGCCTGTAAATGATGTCTTTGTGGCATTATGTGTTAGAGTTCAACATAAACTTTATCAATGTCTTCAATAGGAACATCGTTTGTGCTGATAATTGTTTACTTCTCTGTTGTGTGACATCACCAGTTTTCACCACTAGAGAGGCACGTGTGCATGTGTACTTTGAGCTTAGACATGAAGTGACATCAAAAAATGATTACAGATTCATGTTCAATGGGCTATTTCATGACACGTCATTCATGCGTGAAATTGACTACAAAACAAGAAAATACAGCAGTGCTGTGCAAAAAAGGACGATGAAAATATGCCAATGCAGTTTTACTGAAAAGACGTGACGTCAACATTGACCTGTATGTTTTTATTTGCAATACATTTTGGGTCCGTATACCGAATTTGGTCAAAATCGGCCTAGTAGTTAGCCCGTTGCTAAGGTGGCGCTCTGGTTGCTAGGGAAGTCATGTGACATCAACACTGACCTATCTGTTTTCATTTGTAATGCATTTTGGCTCCGTATACAGAATTTTGTCAAAACTGGCCCAGTAGTTAGCCCGTTGCTAAGGGGGCGCTTTGGTTGCTAGGGAAGTCACGTGACGTCAACATTGATCTGTCCGTTTTCATTTGCAAAGCATTTCGGGCCCGTATACCGAATTCGGTCAAAATCGGCCCAGTAGTTAGCCTGTTGCTATGGGGCATTCTGGTTGCTAGGGAAGTCATGTGATGTCAACATTGATCTGTCTGTTTTCATTTGCAATAAATTTTGGGTCCGTATACTGAATTCGGTCAAAATTGGCCCAGTAGTTAGCCTGTTGCTAAGGGGGTGCTCTGGTTGCTATGGAAGTCACGTGACGTCATGATTGATCTGTCTGTTTTCATTTGCAATGCATTTTGGGCCCGTATACCGAATTTGGTCCAAACTGGCCCAGTAGTTAGCCCGTTGCTAAGGGTGCACTCTGGTTGCTAGGGAAGTCACGAGACGTCAACATTGATCTGTCTATTTTTATTTGCAATGCATTTTGGGTCCATATACCGAATTTGGTCAAAATCGGCCCAGTTGTTAGCCCGTTACTAAGGGGATGCTCTGGTTGCTAGGGAAGTCATGTGGCGACACCATTGGCCTGTCTGTTTTTGTTTGCAATGCATGTTGGGTCCATGTATCAAAATTGGTCAAAATTGGCTCAGTAGTTTGCCCGTTGCTAACGGCGTGCTTTACTTGCTATGGTCGTCACGTGACATAATCAGTGACCCATTAACCTCACCCCCCCCCCCCTCCACACACACACTCAATATATTAAGGGTCCCTTGACCCTATGAGGGTGAAAGCAATGGTGGAGAGCCATCACTTGTTCTTGCATCCGAGTATCCTTGAAAAAATGTAACCTCATTTGTCCCCTGTTCCTTTGGGAAAAATCCCTAAAAGTTTAATCAGCCAGAGTCATTCTCGTGAAGTCTCATCTCGTTAACTACTTCCTATGTTAAAAAAAGTGTGAAATTAGTATAAAGGACTCACAAGTTTCGACGTCGGCTTCGTCTCCGTCTCAACTCGGGCGCCTCCGGCGCCTTCGTCCTTTATAATAATCGATGATCCTTAAATTTTCAGTATATTTAACTGGTTGAGTGCTAAAAGCCACTATCAGGGCTTTAAAAATGAAAGTGTCAATGACACTGTAGCTTAAATTGTCTGTGTGTTATGTTTGATGAAAAGGATAATGCTCAATGTTTATGAAAGGATTATGAAATAAGACAAGAATTGTGATTATTGGGAATATGTTAATTTCTGTTCCCTGTAAACTATACTTTTCAATAAAAATAATATGAGGTGTAGACTGTAGTAAAGAATTGAGGGGTGAGTTAATGTGGCCATCACAGTTAATGTATGTGGCCTTCACAGTTAATGTTGATCAACAAAAGTTACCAATTTACAGTGAAATTATTCCAAAACGAGTCATCTTATCAAGTTACAATGAAATCCCTTCATATTTATTTATTTATTGGTGTTTAAGGTTGCATACTTATGCCCAACGGCTAATCATGACCATGACAGTTTTACGAGTGGAGGAAGCCGGAGTTCCCAGAGAGAACCACCGTGCAACGACGAGCAGCTGCCAGCTCCCCAACATTGTAACTCCGCACTGCAGCACAGGCAGGGTTAGATTGGTTGAAGACATGTGCACCATTGACATGCAGTACGCCTTAGTACACAGCGTCATCGTGCCCCCATGTGGACAATCGAGGTTAAGTGCCTTGCCCAAGGACACAACGTGGGAGTCCAAATCGATCACTCAGATGGTCACCCATCCAAGGATTAACCAGGCTCGGCGTTGCTTAACTTTGGTGATCTGACGAGAACTGGTTACCACGATGCCACTGCACACCAAATCCCTTCATAAATACGTCCTGTAGACTGTGCTAAAGGTTTTTTGGCTTCAGGCCTGTGTAGCCATCATGGTTGACCGATCACAACCAAAAGGGGACGTCATCATCTAGACATTATACTGAGTCATCCTACCAAGTTACAATGAAATCCCGTCATAAATATGACCTGTAGTCTGTGCTAAAGTTTTTCGGGTTTTGGGCTCGGGCAGCCGTCATGGTTGAATGATCACAACTAAAAGGAGATGTTCTCATCTAGGCATTATCTGGAGTCATCCTACCAAGTTACAGTGAAATCCCTTCATAAATATGATCTGTAGACTGTGCTAAAGGTTTTTGAGCTTCAGGCCCCCCCCCCCCCCTATAGCCATCACAGTAGACCAATCCTGATCAAAAGGGGACATTCTAATCTAAACATTGTATGGAGTCATCCTACCAAGTTACAATGAAATCCCTCCATAAATACGACCTGTAGACTGTGCTAAAAGTTATTGGGTCTCGGTCTAGGGCAGCCACCACAGTTGACAGATCATGACCAAAAGGGGACGTTCTCATCTAGATATTCTATAGAGTCATCCTATCAAGTTACAATGAAATTCCTTCATAAATACGACCTATAGACTGTGCTAATGGTTTTCGGGTTTTGGGCCCGGGCAGCCATCACAGTTGACCTTTTGCAATCAAATGGGGATGTTCTCATCTAGACATGACCTCAAACCTGTATATGAAATTTTGTGATGATTGGATAAGAACTGCGGGGTGTAGCCTGTGCTAAAGGAAAATGTGAACAGACTCACAGACTTCTGCATGCGTGAGATGGCAATAGCTTATCTTGACTTTGTCAAGTTAAGCTAAAAATGAGGGAACCAGAGCAAAAGTCAACATTTTCCTTGCTCATTCATATTCAGTCATATTACAAATAATTGGAGAGTGCCTGTCAGCACTCTCCAATAATTTGTAATAAAAAAAAATCAGACCACCAAAAATAATCTAGCCCTCAACCAGTTAACTACACAATAACAATGATGACATGCATTAATTTTTGTGGGCACTGCACTCATACAGAGGTTGCACTACAATATATGGAGAATCAACACTGACTATTTTATAACAGCATTTTTGACACTGTGTAGCGTCTATTGGAAAGTGAGTGGTCGTTCTAGGACTAACTACTACTGGTTTGTATTTGTGGTATTGTAAACATTACGACTCGAACTGATAGCGCAGAGTCAAATTTTGCCACGGGGGCAAACACAACAGAATACCTTGGTACCCCCAACATCAACTCACCCAGTTAGGAATGAGTTGGTGGAGTGGGGGCCTGAGGTGTTCTCCCCTAGGAAAAATGGGCTTGGCAATCGATATGACATTATAATCAACATCAGCTTATACACTGCACATCACACAAAGCAATGACATCACTGTTGAAAACTTTAGCATTGTACAATATGGCTGCCGTGGACTGGTCACTTTCCATGGACGCGGCAGTATTTCCACGGATGCAATAATATTAGATTCCAAACACTAATTATAGGAATAATCATCAATGAAAGTGTCAATGACACTGTAGCTCAACTTGTCAAGACATGTACATGTATAGTATGTGACACAGCAATGATAAACATCTCGGTAATGACTTGATAACAAAGGTACATATAAAGTATTTTATCTGATAACCATAGAGTATAACAACCATTGTATATACTTGAAGTATATACAACGGGTGTTGTATATAATTATAATTTATGCGAATGACCTCTGACCTCTTTCAATTCCATTTTCATTCATTCATTCATGAAACATCGTTATATCACAGGGCAGGTTTTAATTGTACGCTTATTGCACTTTGTCAAAATCCTCTGATGGTGTCATTTCTTATTTATTTTGCTTCAATAAAGGCAACCTAAAATTTTGCTTCAAAACATTGTAGAAATTACTTGAATGTTAATAGTAATTAGTATGCGGCGACTGTGAACTATTTATAGTCACGGCCTCGATCAAAAGTACTCGCGGAACTGTGCTAATTAAAAGTTCGTCTGCTCTACCTGAAAAAAAAACACTTCGTAAAAATTGTAAACAAATGCAAAATTATTTGTTATATTGGGACTACAGCATAAAACACGGAAGAAAACTGGAACTATGTCAAAAAAAGAATAACTCTACTGAAACACTGTTTTGTTACTGTTAATAAAATAGTTGAAATTTATTTTGTTCCAGCGCAGTTACATGATGCAAGAAGTTCAATCGCACTTTACAATCGCCGTCATCGATTTTGTAATGTAAGGGACACAACTCTATGCATCTTGTCCTATTTCTTTTGTCTTGTAGACTGGTTTTCTTTGGAGGCCCGTGGGAAGCATATATAAGTCGGGTAGACGCACGAGATGGGTGTCTGTTTGTTATCAGATAAAAACAATAAACATATAGTGTGTTTTTATATCTGTGTTATACAACTCGTTGAAATATGGTTTATTTTTTCTCGGCGAAAATAAACCATATTTCAACTCATTGTATAACACAGATATAAAAATACACTATATGTTTATTGTTACCGTAGCCTGTAACAAATGTATAGGTAAAGTATTGTAAAGGTGGGTGAAAGTCAGATGCTAATCTAGAAAGGAAATCTTTTGAGTCCCAGAGTGGGTCTGACTGAACCCCAAAATATTTGTTCTCATAGCACAGTGATAACAAAGGCACCCCAAAACACACTCATTCCTGTCCCAAGGTGAAAACAAAGGTACCCAAGAAGTTTCGTGAAGATCAGTTCATAAATACGAGCTGTATAGAAGTTGTGACAAAAAACTGATTGGACCTAATTTCGGTACAAAATGGCCACTGGCAGCCATCTTGAATTTTAGACCGCACTCAGAAACACTCGTTCTCGTCCCAAGGTGATAACACAGGTACCCAAGAAGTTTCGTGAAGATCGGTTGATAAATTCAGCCTCTAGCCCGAGCCGTATTGACATGTGCACTTACAGTGTATAAGAAGCACTAAATAAATCAAAATTCATCTAATTTGCTTAATTTCTGCACGAGAAAAAACCCGTACTATATGTGATATATTCCATTTTACTAAACATTCATACAAAAATATATTCAAATCAGAACTTTCATACAGAAGTTCAGTACAAAAGACTGATTGCACTAATTTTGGTACAAAATGGCTGCTGGTGGCCATCTTGAATTTCGGACCACACCCCAAAACACTCGTTCTCATCCCATGGTGATAACAAAGGTACCCAAGAAGTTTCGTAAAGATCAGTTCATAAATATGGCCTCCAGCCTGAGCCGTATAGAAGTTGTGTACAAAAAACTGATTAGACCTAATTTTGGTACAAAATGGCCACTGGCAGCCATCTTGAATTTTGGTCTGCACTCAGAAACACTCATTCTTGTCCCAAGGTGATAACAGAGGTACCCAAGAAGTTTCGTGAGGATTGGTTGATAAATACAGCCTCTAGCCCGAGCCGTATTGACATGTGTACTTACTGTGTGAAAGCAGCACTGAAAAAATCAAAGTTCATCTAATTTGCATAACTTCTGAACGAGAAAAAAACCCGTATTATATGTGATGTATCCCATGGTACTAAACATTCATACAAAAAATTATTCAAATCAGAGCTTTCATGTGGAAGTTCTGCGCAAAAATCTGATTGCCCCTAATTTTGAACAAAATGGCTGCCAGTGGCCATCTTGAATTTCGGACCGCACCCAAAACACTCGTTCTCGTCCCACGGTGATAACAAAGGTACCCAAGAAGTTTCGTAAAGATCGGTTCATAAATGCGGCCTCTAGCCCGAGCCGTATTGGCATTTGCACCGACAGTGCTGAAAGTAACACTAAATAAATCAAAGTTAATCTAATCTGCATAATTTAAGCACAAGAAAAACACCTGTATGATATGTAATGTATCTCAGGGTACTGAACATTCATACAAAAATTATTCAAATCAGAGCTTTCATATGGAAGTTCTGTACAAAAAACAGATTTCTGCATTGTCGGTACAAAATGGTGGCTGGCAGCGATCTTGAATTTCGGACCACACCCAAAAACACTCGTTCTCGTCCCACAGTCATAACAAAGGTACCCAAGAAGTTTCGTAAAGATCGGTTCATAAATATGGCCTCTAGCCCGAGCTGTATCCAATTGTTGACGTACGGATAGACAGACAGACGGACGACGGGCCATGACAAAAGCTCAAATTTGGCTTCGCCAAAGTTGAGCTAAAATTTTAATTAATGAAGAACTGGGTACAGCCCCCTGCTTCATTAATTAAAGTTTTTCTGGTGATGATTTTTATTACCTGGTAAATGCATGCGTGGACATCACAGCCCACACATGGATTACAACCAGTCCACGATGACTGCACAGTAATTACCAGATGTACAGGTGAATATGCCTCTGGCGCGATTTCGGATTGTTCACTTACCATCGAAGAAACAGGGCGGAAAAAACATAACGATTTTGTCATGGAATATGACGCTGATGCATTTCGATTCGAGAAACCCATCACTAAACACAAATTCAGGACATTCGTTCAACAGTGTGTTTCAAACAGGAGGTCCCACCACCCCGCTGTCAGAGAACTCAAGTGCACGAAGAACATGTTAGGAAGGATTGCGATAATTACATCAAAGCGAACAATTGATTTGCAATTTGTTCTAACATTCCCGCCGACTCCTGTCCTGATGTCCATGTGCAGTACTGATGGAACAATGCTGCATACAGACAAGAGTACCTTGTTTGAAATCCTCAAAGAGAGAAGGGACTCATATTAGCATCCCAAAGATAAGCGAGTGCACATTACTGATCGAAACTTCTTACTACATTGTTTACCACCAAATCTCTCTGTAACATATGGTGGCCTCTCTCGTGTTACCCCAAACAGTGTCCTGAACTATCCATCCAACAGAGTAAACATTCTATATTATACTTACCAGGAACCATCAATCAAGGATTGTGAATGAAACCGACGAGGTGCAGAAGACGTTCAGTTTGCAATATCTGGAACTGAGCAGCTATGACCAAAACACTTCACTAAAGTGCTGAAATCAAAATCGTTCAAGCAGGAGTTGCCAAAGTTTCTATTAAGAAATTGGTCACAGCCTCATCGTACACCTCTGTTAAAGGGTCGTGAGATATATCCCAGTGTTGGTGAAGATTGTGTCAAGTTTTCCGTGTTCGAGGACAGAGCCGTTAAGGAACCCATGCAGCATTTGATGTGCAATCATCCCGAGGCCGACATCCGCATTTTCTTGCATTTGCTGGACGCAGACCGTTGCTTCCAGGGTGAAGATTTAATTAATCGAGCATCAGACACAGACATTCTTGTTCTACTTATCCATCATAGCCACAGAATTTTATGCCAGACATGGATAGACGTTGGTACAACAGGTCGTGGCAATTGGAGGTACATCAATATAGATTCCATTGCAGAGGAGATAGGTCCACAATACTGCCTAGCATTACCTGCTTTCCATGCTTACACAGGCTGCGACTACACCACTGCCTTCATGCAGAAGGGTAAGAAGCGCCCTGCGGTCTCGCAAAGTGAGATTTGTTGAAGCCTTCGGGTCTCTGTCTGACTGTCCAACAGAAGGCACAATTGGAGTGATTAAACATTACATGTGTGCGCTGTACGGTGTTCGGAAGGAGGTGTCTCTTAATGATCACCAGTTCAATGTGTTCGAGACAGTGTTCAGTCCCAAAGACATGGCTAAACCTCTCGATAAGATTAAAGGAATAGATGCCTCTGCTATATCCCCTTGTGAGAATGTTGTCAAACAGAAGATTCTTCGAACTTCGTTCATTGCCAAGATGTGGCACACTGTCGCCGAGAGGCAAATACCGAGAGAACCTGATATTGGATGGGAATTATCCGATGGTGAATACAATGTTGTTTTGTTTGACTGCCGCAGATGCCCTCATCTGTTGTTCCAGATGGAGATAAACTAGAGTCAGAGGATGAGGAAGAGTCGATGTCGTCATCTGATGAGGACAGTGACAATGATTCCAAATGAAATCACAATTTTGGCAGTGGCTCTGGAAGAGTTTGGGTGTGGTAATGGAACTAGCATTTTTTTCATTAAGAAGTCAACAAAGATTCTTGTTTGGCTAAAGCGAAGTTTAATTACATTACATTTTTTTCA
Source organism: Pictodentalium vernedei (assembly GCA_031216915.1). Taxonomy (NCBI): domain Eukaryota; kingdom Metazoa; phylum Mollusca; class Scaphopoda; order Dentaliida; family Dentaliidae; genus Pictodentalium; species Pictodentalium vernedei. The sequence goes on along the minus strand of CM062292.1, from coordinate 306,091,144 downwards.
AGACAATTTTGTATCCTTTGTGCCATTAGATATTGCAAACTTTGGAGCGTTGAAATTGTGTTAACTGTAATGTGCAGATTCCATATTCATTCGAGAAAGCTTGAACAAATGATTTACTGATCCTGTATATATTTGCTGAGAAGATGGATATTGAAGTCAATCTTGGTGATGCTTTTTGATTAAATGTTGCATTTAGTTTGTTCTTTGACCTTTGACTTAATCACCTTGTGATATTACCCAAGCTGGTGCAATGTTGTCATATAGCTCAACTCATAGTCCCCCCCCCCCCCCCCCCCCCCCCCCCCCTCAAATCGCGGCATTCAGTAAGTTCATCAAGGAAAGGTTTCTCACTGTTAGCTAGGTTAATATTTTCATTAGTGGTAGTGTCAGAGAATCAGTCACCTCAGTCTTGGTGATGATCTGTTCTTCCTTGAAGTGACAACAGTTTGAAAAATTGTTGGACAGAACTGCCTTTATTTCAAGAGGTAATGGTAATCATAGTTCTGTTTCCATGAGCGAGGAAACAGCGCTTTTCCTAGGCTTATTTTCAAAATTTCTCATGCCTGTGTGAGACATTTCAAAAATAAATCTATGATAACAGCCATTTCTTCTGTTAATGGCATTTATTGTCTAGCCACCCCCCTCCCTCCCCACCTCCCCCTCTCCCCACATCTTTCTCGGTATTACACAATACAGTTATAGTTACCTTAATCTGCTTGTTCTTGACTATCAGAATTAATAATTCCTGCTGGAAACTATGCCAGATATTGCTGTTTCTGTTTCCCAGTCAATAGATTGTCGATATTTTGCCGAAACAGGATGCATGATGTGTGCAGATGTTGAAGCTCTGATTTTTCATGTTTTGCGTGTCCTGCCGGAAGTCCTTTTTTAAATGGATTTTGCTGCAGAAAAATCTTTCTTAAGTTGTATTTGTATAATCAATAGACCCTGAAGTATTTTTGCAGTAAATATGAAGAATGTACACGAAAATGAAAAATTTATACCAATTTTAATATTTTTAATATTTACCAATGGCCCAGACTAGCTGGTGCAACTCAATTTATTTCCAGGGCCAAACACAAATTTTGAATCCCCCAAACCCCCCAAAATTTGCCAAAAAACGCAAAAACGAGAAGACCAGTATGGTCTTCCATACTTTTGCGCAATGCGCAACTTGTTGTCAAGGACAACAATAGGCTACCGCCATCATGTCATTCTTTATTGTTGTGCCTGTTAAATGTTATTAAGAACTGTAATATATAACTCAGCGGGGAGGAAGGAGTGTCTACTCCAGGGAGGGCCATCCCCGTCTGGGCCATTGGTAAGTATTAAAAATATTAAAATTGGTATAAATTTTTCATATTTTTCCACTATACCAATGGCCCAGACTAGCTGAGAATAGTAAACAGGCAGGCGGGCCCAGTACTTGATATTCATTGCTCTTATTACAGAAAAAACAATGAAATATAGGTGTAACTCTATTTAAGGCCTAGCATAACCCATTATGCTAATTTGATAAAGGAAGCCAAAATATAAAGAAGTCCAGAGAAATGAGACTCTTTATAAATCATTAAAAGTGTCCGAGTATTGTATAGTAAAGCTCGTCTTGACACATGACATATACAATAACACTTCACATCGAGCTACACATTAAAAGTATATAATACATTGAAAATTGCTTCATACCAAGCTACACATTAAAACTACCATAGCACCGACCCCAGGATACTATCACTGAAGGAGGTATGTCCATACTTTTCACTATAAAGCCAGATGACTATTTGGAAATACCATCCCCCCCCCCCTTCCCCTTGTTTTGAAAGTAACTGCACTTCAAAACGAAGAGGGTAGCAGACTGGAGACAGTGCTAGACGCAGAATGAAAATCCTAATTAGAATGGACGACATTCTGAGCTACCGATAACAGTCCTAAAGATCTGAGATCATCCGAAATTGATTCTAAATCTCGAAGATAAAATTTGGTAAAAGTCGTCTGTTGTGTCCAGTAAGCTGCTTGCATCAAATCCTTCAAAGAAGTACTACTAGCATAAGCCCAAGAAGAAGCTAAAGCTCTAACTTCGTGAGCTGAAATCTTATAAGCTATTCTCTGATTCACAGACAAAGCATTATAAGCCGACCGAATAGCTAATTGAATCCATCTAGATATGGAATGAACAGAAATATCATTTCTGTTAGGAAGAAGAGAAAGAAATAACCTCTTCCTACCTCTTCTAATAAAACTAGAACGCTCCTTATAAATCCTAAGCGCTCTTACTGGACACAACAAAGGTCTCTGACCATCTGAAGACGGTAATGCTTTAATCAGAATAGGACTAGGACGTTTGTCCGGAACCTGATTCTTAGCTAAGAATCCCACTTTCATAGTGAGGGTAATAGAATTACCAACACTACGATAATGAGAGTCTTCAACAGACAAAGCATGAAGCTCACTAACTCTTCTAGCTGACGCAAATGCTAAGAGAAAAACCGTTTTATAAGTAAGAAATTTAAACTCAACAGTATTTAACGGTTCAAAAGGTGCTTCCTGAAGTTTCAGAAGAACCCAAGCTAAATTCCACTTAGGGACTAGTCTCAAGGTGCGAGGTCTATTCACAGAGAAGTTCCTCATTAATTTATTTAAAGATAAATCTGACCCAATGTTTAATTTCCCTTGGTGTGCATAGGTGTCAGAAAGCATAGACCTGTAGCCCTTAATAGTGACTGGCTGTAGCTTAACTTCATCAAAAAGATAAATAAAAAAGTTAGCTAATTGAGGAATAGTTGGGTTGAAAAAATCAATCAATTGTGATTCACACCAACGAACAAAAACCTTCCACTTCGCTTCATAATTTAATGAAGAGGAGGTCCTCCTACAGTTAGAAATTGCGTCCATTGCTCGTCTGGAAAACTGTTTTCCGTGCACGAAGGACCGCACAACGGAAAAACGTGAAGGTTGAGGCCTTCCAGATTGTGATGAAGCCGACGGAGTTTCCCCTGCGTCAGAAGATCCCGGAGAGGTGGTAACTTCCGTGGAACGTCCCAAAGAAGTTCCTGGAGAAGATTTATCCATGGTCTGTGAGCTGACAGACTTGCAACCAGAAGAATCTTGCAAGAAGACTGTTTTATCTTTAGCAAGATCTGTTGAATGAGGGGAGCTGGAGGGTAAGCATACCCTATGATCCCGTTCCAAGAAATTGACAGAGCGTCTACTGCATAAGCCTGAGGGTCCGGGCATGGAGACACAAACGTCTGTAACTGATTGTTCAGACTCGTGGCAAAAAGATCGATCATTGGACGTTCCCACTGGAAGCAAATCTGATTGAAGACAGTCTTTTTTAACATCCATTCTGAAGGTAGCAGGCGATCCTTTCTCGATAGAGAGTCTGCTATTACATTGAGACGACCTGGAATATGACGAATCGATATCAGAATCTGATTCTCTTGAGAGAAAAGAAGAATCTTTTCGGTAAGATTCATCAGCTGGACGGAATGAGTACCTCCCTGATTCCGAATATAGGCTACTACTGTTGAATTGTCCGACAGAATTTGAACATGTGAGTGTATTACTTGACTGAGCCAATGATTTAGAGCTAACCAAATTGCCCTCATTTCTTTGTAGTTTATATGGGACACAAGAAACTGACTCTCCCATAAACCGTGACACACTTGATCGCCCGGAATCAGAGAAGCACCCCAACCCTCTTGACTGGCGTCCGTCATGATTACGAATGACGGCTCCTGAATCTGAAGCGGTATTCCCTGGGATAACCACTGGATATCCGCCCAAATTTGAAGATGATGTTTTACTGACTGTGTTAAAACAATCGGACTGTCCAACAACTGCCGTTTTACGCTCCAATTTTGAATTAGATAAATTTGAAGTGGACGAGTGCGTAAACGACCTAGCGGAATTAACTCCGCGGCGGCGCCGCAAAGTCCTAACAGACGCATAAACTCTCTTGCAGTAATGACTTGTGCGTTTATGCAGTATTTTGCGTAAAGCGAAACTAATTTTGCTCTTGCTACCGGCAAACTGACCCGATTGTTTTGAGTATCGAAACTCATTCCCAGATGAACAAACGACCTCGTCGGCGTTAAATCCAACTTGTCGACATTGATTATAAAACCTAGGCATCGTAGCAGCGATAGCAGACTCTGAACGTCGCTTTGGAGAGCATGAAAATTTTCGTACCTTTGAAGTATGTCGTCCAGATATGCCGACGTCATCGAAGCCGAGTGCGCTCTGAAATGGCTCATTACTGCATTCATCACCCGAGTGAACGCCCACGGAGCAAGGTTCAGGCCAAAACACATTGCTCTGAACTGGTATACCTTTCCTTGAACTGCGAAACGGAGGTATTTCCAAAAAGCCGGATGAATCATGATGTGAAAATACGCGTCTTTCAAATCTATACTTGCGGCGTAATCGTTCACTCGGATGCTGCCTCTCACCGATCGAATTGTCTCCATATAGAATCTTGGAGCAATTATTAGCTTGTTTATCCAACTGAGATCGATGACCGGTCTGTACGAGCCGTCTGGCTTCGGCACAAGAAAAAGATGACTGTAGAATCCCTTTGAATTGGGATTCTCTACGACCTCTACTGCCTCCTTTTGTAGGAGAGAGTCTACTGCTGAAATCAAAGCCTCTCTCTTTGTTATATTTTGTGGAAGGCTCACAAATCGTGGAATCCGCATTAATGGAGGTTTTCTCCGGAACGAAAGACGTAGACCATTTTTCACAACGTCTCGAACCCAAAGATCCTGACTTATTTTGTTCCAGTTGCTTGCGAATTTTGAAAACCTTCCGCCAACCGGAGAACAGTAGAGGTCGAAATCTTCATTTGTAGGACTTACGAGGCTTATACGAGGAGGAACCTCGTGAAGCTCTCGCACCCCTCTGTGACATCGGTGTGGGGTTACGCGTTTCGTTATTATCCAACTGCGCCATCCCCTTTTTGAAATCGCCCCCCTGTTTCGAGCCACCACGCCCACAATTAGCTTTAGAAGCAGCACGGGCTGAGCCTCTCTTGGAGAAATATTTACCTCTCCGAGGAGTACCACTTGTGGAAGGCTGAGGTTGCGAAGCTGAGCGCAACAAAAGCTGACTTGTAGCTTTCTTAGAAGCATCTTCAAAGACAGCTTTTAGCTTATCATTAAATAATGAAGAGCCTGAAACAGGAGCGGCCCTTACAGAGCTCTTAACACTGTCGTCAATAAATGACGTAGATTTAAGGGCAGCATCGCGCCTGACCAACTCTAAATTCGCTACTGAAAGAGCAGAGTGGGATGTTGTATACATTATGGCGCGAGAGAGCACTCTCAAAGGAGATAACAACTCCTGTAAGCTCTCAGATTCCAGATTGCCGGCCAATGCCCTGCAAATATGATCTGCATAAGACATAGCGTCCAAAATACTTCTGCTAGATTCAATGCAAGTATCTATAACAAAAGAACTGACGCTACACGATGACGGAAGAGACATACCCAAGTCCCTAGCTCCGTCATCCAATCGCAGAGGATCTCTTGGAATCTTATTCTCGCCTACCGTATTTAAGAAGGTATTGCCTCTAAACGGTAGGTCAAGCTTCTTTTCCGAAAGGAAAGAATTTTTTCTAGCCTGAGCCAGGTCAGCAATAGCCTCGTCACAACAATCAAACGCATCTGACGCTTGGACTGATTGAGACGGATACAGAAGGATACTTTCCTTCGACTTAATGACCTCCCTGTCTAAAGAAGACAGTCGCTTGGCTCTAGAAGGCGCAGAACTCTGACCAGAAGGAATTAATTCAGGTGAAAAATCCTGCAGGAACCTCATAGTTTCCATATGCTGCTCAGCCAAAGATGTAGTGTCAGTCTCGTCTTCATCAAACTCCCTAACACTACCAACTAGAGGTTCCTGGTCTGGTCTATTATCGGCATACTGATTATTTGAGGAAACCCTTCTTTCTGCCGATCCAGCACCGTCCGAATCATCCGAAGCGGAGATCGATGACGGCCGCATATTATGCTGCTGGGAGTCTGCAATTAGCTGGGCAATTTGCTCCAGCAATTCCGTATTCGAGGCTATGTTCACCCCCGTTCTACACCTTTTAGGCTCCGGAAGGTGGTCTGACACATCACCCTGTGTCCGTCTTTTTGAAAAAGACGTTTGCCTCGAAATGCTAGCCATAGAGAGAGCCGTATCCTGGCTCTGACTCTCTACCTCTGGATCTTGCCGGCTAGCATGCGGTCTACTGTGCTGAGTCCTGGAAACGGACGAAGAAGAGGCTCTTATATCAAAATTACTGCCAGCCACACTGGCAGAGAAAGTTACACCAGAAACAACTGGCTCTGAAGCATTTTCTACCGGACTACCAGCGGAACTGGCAACAAAAGTCGAATCTTTCTGTTTTGTCCCTAAAACAGAAGAATGCTTCGCTACTGATGCACCTTTCAATTTGACTGGCCTCTTCCCCTTGCGTGCCGTCGTCTGAACAGAGGACTGTCTTCCATCCTCCGTATCCTGGACCGCTACGGATTTTCCCGGTATTGAAGCACTAATTAAAGGCTCCGTTACACCGGTCGAGCTAGTTGACCGTCTGCTTGCCCGAGGTACCGAGTATTCTGCGATACCTCTTAAGTCAACATGCTCTGTGTCTGAAGACGACGGCAGCACAGAACTTGATGTTATACCATGACCAATACCATGTTCTTGTTCCTCTGAAATGGAAACTAAATTTTGATTAGTTACCTTAGGCGAAAGCACCGAAATCGGTGCTTCGCCAACACATACATAAGTAGAGAGAGAATTCCATCGCTTGGAATCCCAAGAACAGCAAGTTGCACAGGTAACATCTTTCGAGCAACGAGTGCAAGCTAAACATGAAGAATGAGAATCAAGAGAGGACTTCTTCCTCTTACATTTCGAACATGAGGACTTCATAATACCCACACGCCCGAGGCAAAAATTTAAACTGAATAGGAGCCGGTAACCAAGTCCAAAACAGGCACAACAAAGGCCCTGGTCAGACAACCGGTATCCCAATAATACCCTTAACAGTAGAGAAACTTCACAGAAGATTCCCCACAGAGAAGGGTAATGGCAAACAGACACGTCCGACTAAGTCAAAAATAACCGGTACGCGACAAAGGGGGTACGAATAATCCACATTCCGTAAATTATCTAAGATTTTTAAGAAGAATTTTAATTAATAACAAATTCGCTAACAGCAATTAGTTCTTAAAAATTTAATGAGAGGATTCAAGGGGAAAAAGGTGAACATTGAACACACACATATGATAAACAAAGAATGAACAACTCAGGTGCATATCCCGAAAACGGGAAGAACAAGAAATATTATTTTAATTTCAATAAAGTTATAGCCCTGATGTTCAAAAACTCAATGTCGATATTCAGCTGCATTCTGCTGCAATTATTCCACCATTCCACTTCAAAATCGTGTCTGGCTACATTATACTGTAGGGTTTTATAGCACAAAAGTCAGGATACGTGTTGATCTGACATTGGCCAAACAACAGAATGACATGATGGCGGTAGCCTATTGTTGTCCTTGACAACAAGTTGCGCATTGCGCAAAAGTATGGAGGACCATACTGGTCTTCTCGTTTTTGCGTTTTTTGGCAAATTTTGGGGGGTTTGGGGGATTCAAAATTTGTGTTTGGCCCTGGAAATAAATTGGGTTGCACCAGCTAGTCTGGGCCATTGGTATAGTGAAAAAATATGGAAATTCGGGGGAGGGATTCGTGTTTGGGCGTTCTGTCGGATGACCATTTCTTAAGTGGATTTTGCTGTGGATAAAGCTTTCTCAAGTTGTATTTCTGTTGTCAGTGTATGTCGAAGTATCAATAGGGTAAATATCAGGGATGTACCCAGAAGTGGAAATTAGGATGATTTGGGGGGGGGGGGGGGGGAGGTGGGCCCCCTCGACCCTTTATGCTGCAGTTGCGCAACTTAAGAATTTGGTTTCTTTCATGAGTTCAATGGAGCTGACAACCCCGAGCGTATCAAATCTTTCGTATGCGAGAGTGGAAATAGAACCGACCTCGCTCCTGTACTAGAGGGGATCACATGATATGGTTTTTAATGCAATCTTACGAAAAATAATATTTTTCCAACTGCTCAATTTGTAAATTACTCAAGTGGATGTGGCCGATTTGTTTGGTAAAGGGTTAAATGTTTTCTCCATTAGTCACAATCTGGAAGCCCACAACCCATGTGCTTATTCAAACAAACTTGTGAATCATCCTCACAAGGATATTATAAATAAAACATGGAAGAATTTGGCACCATTGTTTTGGAGAACATTTTTATGTCCCCCCCCCCCCCCCCCCCCCCATTTCCCTTAGTGTTAAAATGGTGGGCCCCATATAGAGGCCCTAATAGAGCCAATCCTATAATCATCCCCTTACAAAGGCTGTTTTACACCAAATACCAATCATTTGTGCTGTGTTTGTTTTGTAAATTTACAGCTGTTTGAAATGTTGTTCCATTTTCAGCCTGCTTGGACTCCCACAGAGTAGGGGTTACTATTTCAGTACACGTCACCCATCTATGATGGGTTCCAAATATTAATTAACACAGCTCAGGGGTTTGAAAAAATTGAACATTTTGGGTGGAGCCAATAATCTTCCTAGTACAATTTAAAATATTGTCCCTCACTATCTCACTATCTCCAGTGTACACTCCATAAGGAAGCTGAATACCAAATATCAACTAATTCCATTACTTGGATCATGAAAAGATTTTTTAAAAATTTGGAGGAATCTCATTCCCTCCCTATGAGAAGCAGTAGCTTAATTTCAACAAAATTAAAGTGTGACGTCAGTGTGTCACAATAAACAAATCCCACAAATTTCACTGAAATTGGTCCAATGGGTTTTGGACAAGTTGTGAATACCATGTTGAATGATCAAGGATGATGGATGGAAAGATGAAGAGGGATCACTGTAGCTGACACCCCGATTTAATTTCACTCAGGTTGGCTAATAAAAGTGATGTTGTGCAAGTTGCAAATTACACTCTGTTTATGTTCACTGGCTTTCAGCCTGTAGACACAGGAACAAACATTGTACTTTTTGTTCATGTATAGGTGTTTATTTATTTATTCATTTATTAACGTTTTGGTCACTTTCAGTATCTATGGCTATATCACGAATGCTACATAGGAATGAGGCCAAGTTCAGCCAATCGTTATGTTATCGTCCCATGATGTCAACACTTCAGAGGCCTCCCACCCAAAGTGTTGGTCACTGCAGCTTTTTTTACCAGTGAAGCTGATCTTGTTTACCACAGTAGACAAACATGACTCCCATGAGGTTCCCACTGGGGATTGGGTGTTTAAGGTTACTTTTATTATCTATGTCTATATCATGACTGCAACTGAAGTTTAAATTCTAGCTTAGCCGATCAAGTTTATCTGTGCTACCCAGTATAGAGGACTTCCATCCCAGGAACAGGTCACCAGGTCATATTTTACTAGTAAGCCATAAATTGTTAATAACAGTAAACAAGAACTGCTCCACTTTCCAGAGTTCCCAGGGTGAACAAACACAGATCAGTGGGGACCACTTAATTGGATACCTCTTAATTAAATAACCATGTTAATTGAATATAACTGACAAACACTAAACCATTTGCCATATCTTCAATACAAACTTAACCTGCTAATTTCATATAGGTTTTTTGTTTTTTAAAGAATATTCCTCATATTGAACTAAGTCATAATTCGGGCTCCCACAGGGAGCCCATGTATGAACCCAGGGACTTGGCTTTAACAAACCTGAATCTCACACCCCTAAGGATAATGCACACCAAATATCAAACATTCCGACTGCTGGATCTGAAGAAGAAGATTTTTAAAGAAAATTCCTCGTTTTGAACCAAGTTACAATTCGAGCTCCCACAATCAGCCCAAATATGGACCTAGGGACATGGCTTGAACAAACTTGAATCCTACCCACCTAAGGATGCTGCATAAAAAATATCAAAAGCATTCATCTGCTGGATCTGAAGATTTTTAAAGAAAATTCCTCATTTTGAACTAAGTTGTCATTCAGGCTCCCATAGTGAGCCCAAATATGAACCAAGGGACTTGGCTTGAACAAACTTGAATCTCAGCCCCCTAAGGTTGCTCCATGCCAAATATCAAAACATTCCAACTGCTGAATCTGAAGGAGAAGATTTTTAAAGAAAAATTCCTCATATTGACTAAGTTATAATTTGGGCCCAAATATGGACCCATGGACTTGGCTTTAACACACTTGAATCCCCTCCTCTCCCCCCCCCCCACCCCCCCCCCCCCACCCCCAAGGATGCTACTCACCACATATCAAACCATTCCGACTGCTGGATCTGAAGAAGAAGATTTTTTAAGAAAATTCCTCATTTCGAACAAAGTTACAATTCAAGCTCCCACAGTGAGCCCAAATATGGACCTAGGGACATGGCTTGAACAAACTTGCATCTCACCCCCCTAAGGATGCTGCATACCAAATATCACAAGATTCTGCCTGCTGGATCTTGAGAAGAAGATTTTCAAAGAAATTTGCCTGAAATGCACTAAGTTCGAATTTGGGCTTCTATAGTGAGCCCAAATATGAATCCAGGTGGCCGATTTGAACAAACTTCAATCAGATCCACCCCACAATGTTGCATACCAAATATCAAAAGATTCTGCCTGCTGGATCTTGAGAAGAAGATTTTCAAAGAAATTTGCCTGAAATGCAGTAAGTTCAAATTTGGGCTCCTATACTGAGCCCAAATATAAACCCAGGGGGCCGATTTGAACAAACTTGAATCAGATCCACCCCACAATGTTGCATACCAAATATCAAAAGATTCTGCCTGCTGGATCTGGAGAAGAAGATTTTTTAAGAAATTTGCCTGAAATGCACTAAGTTCGAAATCGGGCTCCTATACTGAGCCCAAATATGAACCCAAGGGGCCGATTTGAACAAACTTGAATCAGATCCACCCTCCAATGTTGCATACCAAATATCAAAAGATTCTGCCTGCTGGATCTGGAGAAGAAGATTTTTTAATGTTTTTCCCATTGCCTACAGTGTTAAAAAGTGCGGACTCAGCACTTTTTCAAAGTCCCGAAACTGTACCCTATGATAAAACCGATGGCAATTTTTTTTTTACCAATTCTTTCTGTTGGTCCTAAGGAAGCTACACACCAAATAAAAATTCTCGGTGCTGTGCAGTTTTGGAGATATGGGCGTTTTAATTTTTTTCTATTTTTAGCTCCTGCGGTTCCCATGAGAAAAAAAAAAATCAGCATAAATTAGGTACTTATGACCCAATAAGCCCTCACATAAAATTTGGTTCAAATCAGCCTCTCGGTTTGGAAAATAGAAATTTTGGGCGGGGCCAAAAATTTTGCCCCTCCCATAACGACGCCAAGTATAGCCCCACAAACTTCTCTTGAACAAATCTGAGTCTACACCTCAAAAGGAAGCTGCACACCAAATATCAAGTCTCTGCTACTGCTGGTTCATGAGAAGAAGATTTTTTAAGATTTCAGCACACTTTTTGGGTGTGGCCCTACCCACGGGCGAGGCAACTTGATTTGAACAAAATCAAATTGCGATGTCATAACAAACTATTATCTCAAATATCAATTAAATTGGTTCAGCGGTTTGGGAGGAGAAGACGCAAACACCATGTTCACGGACGACGGACGGTGAGTGATCACTATAGCTCTCCTGACTGAAAGTCAGGTGAGCTAAAAACACAGTCCTGTTATTATATGATACTCAGATCCATAATTCCAGTCACAGGTAACCATTATCAATGAGTTGAGTTATCACCGTTTCTTAAAGCAAATATGGACGTCTCGCCACATGGGCGGACAAAAAAAGAACGATTCATTAGTTACTGCCTGCGCACTGGTTTCTGGAAGTCATGGATTTGTACAAAGAGAAGAGCGTCCCCTACTGGGTGTGCGATGATGGCTTATTTTTTCTTGGTGCTTTTGAACCACTTTTCTTTCCCAAATCGCTTGGAAAAGATCAAAATAGAGAGTATATTTTCCGAGTTAGGGTCTTCCACTGTAATGCAAGCCTGTAGTAAACAATAGTAAGGTAGGCTGATAAGAAAAGTGGCGGGCAGTAGGGATGGTGGAGCAAGGGGCTACCCATCATCAGGTTGGTGAAGCCCTTGATGTTCACCATACAGTGATCACCAGAGCCTGGGCAAGATTTCAGCAGTATGGCACACCAGTAAGGTGGTGGCAGAGACAGGGCAACATCTGCAGCTGAAGACCGTTTTTTGATCATTCAAGCCCATAGGAACCGCTTTGCCACAGCAACCCAGCTTCGCAGTGACCTTCAGAATGCATCTGGGGTAAATGTTTCGACGCAGACTATCCAGGCAAGGTTGCACAAAGGTGGTCTCCAATTGAGAAGACCATATATTCGCATTCCGATGTCCTAGAACCACCACCAGGCATGATATGAATGGGCCATGGACCACATTGGATGGACTAGAGAAGACTGGCGACCTGTCCTTTTTACAGATGAGTCAAGGTACTGCCTAGACCACACAGATAGGCGTCCTAGGGTATGGAGAAGACCAGGAGAGTGATTCCATGCAGCCAATATTGCTGAGCATGACCGCTATGGTAAAGGGTCAATCATGGTCTGGGGCAGCATCAGCTGGGATGGACGTACAGAGCTCTGGGTCCTTGAACGTGGAACATTGACTGCACATCGGTATATTGATGAGATCCTGGTTGTCCATGTCAGATTTTATGCAGGTGCAGTGGGTGATAGATTCATTCTGATTGATGATAATGCCCGTCCTCATGTTGCCCATGCTGTCGGGGAGTACCGACAGAGAGAAGGGATTAGGTGTATGGACTGGCCAGCAAGATCCCCTGACCTCAATCCAATCAAACATGTCTGGAATGAGTTGCAGCATGCAATTTCAGCCTGTCCAGTCCAGCCAAGAAGTGTCCAGGAGCTTGGTGCCATGCTGGTCCAAGAATGGAACAACATCCCACAAAGGACCACCAGGAACCTGATTGGGAGCATGAGAAGACGTTGTCAAGCCGTAATTAACAGTAATGGGACTCATACTCGATATTGAAGCCATACCAGTTCGCTCCGTCAACTTTTTGGCATATTGAAAAATTTCCACTTTTTTTTCCATGGTTATCATATTCAAAAGCTAAAAAATAATGTCAAACACAAATAAAATCTTAATTTCTGTACTTAAATCATTAAAGATATAATTAAATAAAAAATATATACACTTTTCATTACAATATTTCAACTAAAACGTAAAACAGGTTGTTGGATGTACTTGGTGCTTAGCAAACATTGAGTAGTATATGTAAGGGACATAACTACAACAGGGTTCGCCTTCATGCTTCTGGCACAGACACCTTTCAAGTGAGGCCATGGTGGCTCTACAGGTGATAGCTATGGTGGAAGCGACATGTCATTGAGTTCCATCAGTCTGCTGAAAGGTGGTGTGTGTACAGTAAGTAGACACGAGAGAACAAAAGTGTGTGCTATGGAGATAGAACCATGTAAAATGCCAATCCTATTGGGGGAGCGGGATATTGATGGACAGAATTATGACCCCATGTATGGACACAACAGTTATGAGATTTTCCCTTCTATGGTTTAGAGGTATTATCCACTTGGCAAATGCAGTAAATCAAGGCCAAGGGGTGTGTTGCTTAAGGGAAGTACAAACTTGTAACAATGAACATTGTAGACAATGGGCCAAGTACTCATAGGATGATCATTGTCATTAGTAACAGAACATGTTTGCAGTATTGGACTAGAGGTGCAAGGATAGAACACAATTAAGGTACAGACTTCAGGATGAGTTGCATATGCAACAAGAATCTTTGGCAGAAGTAATTAGATATCATCATTAACCCTTAACCCAACGAATCACCCGCATCCACCCGCGTAATATGCAAATTCAGCAGCTAAAAAAAATATTTTTCGAAAAATTTCAACAAAACCATATTATGTGACCCCTCTTTCGAACGAGCTCGCTGAGCTCGTTCCAATGAAGGGGGGGGGGGGGTCACATGATATGGTTTTGTTGAAATTGTTTGAAAAAATTTCAAAAATGATATTTAAAATAATAAATTTTGATATCGTCTGCGTTGGGTAAAGGGTTAAAGAAAGACTTGGGATGTGTTGGAATTTCAGCACAGTAGAAATTTTTCCTAAATATTTAAACGTTGTCTATATGGGTGGAGAGGTTAGAGAGGGAGGGTGGGGGTGTCAGTGGGGAGATCTTGGTAATCTCCTTTTTCTGAGTTTGTCATTTTGAAACACTCAGAAGTGAATTAGCTCTTTTTTGTAGATTTACCCAAGTGAGATAGCCAAGTGGATGCATTTCGGGTAACAATATCCTGATGTGGTGGATGGTGTGTTCATTGGTGAGTGGATTGCACACCCCAGACAGGTAGGAAGAGAAGAGGTGGTCGCTGTGGGTGGACTACAGTAAGGGACACACATTATGGTGTGCATAATTTTCTTGTAGTGTTTGTTATTGGTCAATTTGTATTTGGTTAGATCAATAGAGAGGAAAAATGCTTTTGGGTATTTATGAAGACCTCTTAACAAGATGGGTTGGTCCCATTTCATTATATTGGTGAGATGAGAGTCATCCAGGTGTTTGCACATATTGGCTTTCAAGATGGATTGAATTACGAAGAGCTGTGTTAAATTTAGGGTGTCTGTATAAATGGAATTATCGTTCTCAGATTTTAGAATGTAGTTCGTAGTGCATAGTGCATAGTGTGGCATAGATCTGATTGGGAGGTTTGGTCTAGAAGGGACAATATTTGGAAAATAGCACTGTCTGTAAATGTTGTGTTTGTGTTGTGAATCTGAATCCTGAAACATGCAAATGGGTGGCAGTGAGTTGCCTTCAGAATCTGTATTGCATCGCTGGTTGCGACATCTTCATGGTGGAGAAGCCGAGCTATGCAAGATCACTTGGGCTGAGAGAGCAGGGCAGAACTCTTGTATTTCCCGGAATACATTCTATGTTTAACCAGGCTTTAGCCCTTGAACCTTTTCAAACAAAATCACTTACAGGGATCAGTTGTTATAGAGTGGTTCTACATGAATGATAATGTTACATGCAACAGATTTGAAGTTTAACATTACACACTCAATTTTCTTTCATTCAATCAATGTTTGTCAAACAATTAATTTTTCAAACTGTGTAGTTCTGTTTGTGACCAAGTCTATTATGGCAGTAATTGGGTAGAGGGGAGAGCAATGTTGATTTTCAAATCCACTTTCTTAAGGAACAGTGGCAGACAAGCAGAGACTAACAACTTTAGGTGTCCCCCAATCCTGATGCTTTGCAAAGTATTGTTTGGCGTCAGGCTTTAAATAGACATCTGAATGTCATGGTTTTATGGCCATATTTTGGTGCCCTGAAGAGATACAACTTGGAGCAGTTGCCCCCCCCCCCCCCCCCACTCTTCCATTTACCTTCATTGTATTTAAGAAGATTTGAAATTTAACATTGCTCACCCATTTATATTACCTTTTGTTATTGCTTGATTACTGTGTATTATGAAAATAAGATGCATGATGCCTAGTCATTATTTATTTATTTATTGGTGTTTGCACAATGGCTAATTGTGACCGTAACATGGAGATAAAGTCAAGTTTAGCCAAACGTTTATACCCATGTTGCCCATTTTAGAGGACTTCTACCCCACGCATTGGTGAATGGGTCATATTTTACCAGTGCAACAGAGCTTGTTTACACCAGTAAACAAGTACTGCTTCACTTCTCTGAGTTCCCACAGTGCAAAAAGATTCACCATTGTCAAATTGTACATAACGACTGTTTTCATTCAACAAACGGCCTGCATTGCCAAGTGCTAAATGCTTCAAAATGCATTTTGGAGTAAAAAAAAAAAACTGCCTAACTGATGGGGGAGGGTTATAGGAGTCGATTATTTTTCTGCGTGTAACATGTAACCCTTAAATGACATGGTGGTGGGGGGGGGCGGGGGGGGGAGGTAAAATTGTTTTTCGACATGTAATCACTCCAAACCCTTAAAAATGCATTTTGGCCTAAAGAAAAAAACATTACCTAAATGACACTAGGGGGGATGGTGGTCGAGTTGTCTATAAGAGCCAATTTTTTTTTTTGGCATGTAATAACTCCTAATTCCGGTTACTAATGTTTAAGTTATTCCATAAACAAGCATTACATGATATTTATCAACAAAGGGCAATAACTCCCATAATTTTCAGCAGATATGGTTGGTCATCGTAGACATTGATGCTTAGAGACATATGCCAAAAAGAATTGAAATCCATTAACTACTGTGCAAGTTATGCCATAAACAAAGTTCTGAAAAAATGTTGATTGAAATATGTAAATTTCCAAGTTGAAAAGTCCCATAATTCTTGTAAACATCATCAGACCATGCCCCAATTCGAACTTAACTTTCATTTTGATATAACTGAGGCAGAAAGCAAGTTTGGTCCTGATCTATGGATCCAAACTCAAGTTATCATTGGAAACCAAAATGTTGATGGAAATGAGAAATTTCTTAGTTCAAAAGGCCCATAAGTTGTGTAAAAGTAATTAGACAGAACCCATAATCAAACTTGGCCTGAATTACTATCTGGGTAATACAGGTACCAACTTTGGTTGAGATCAAATAATCCAAACTGGAATTATCAGTCAGAAACCAAAAATCTTAATGAGAAGGTCAAATTTTAAGTCATAAAAGGGGAATAACTCATGTAAACATAACTGGACAGAACCCATATTCAAACTTGTCCTGTATTACTAGCTGGGGAAAACATGTACCAACTTTGGTTGAGATCAAAGAATCCAAACTGGAGTTATCAATCGGAAACCAAAAATCTTAATAGAAGGTCAAATTCTAAGTCAAAACGTGCCATAACTCATGTAAAAATAATTGGATGGAACCCATATTCGAACTAGGCATGTATTACTAGCCGGAAAATTTAAATTTTATAGTAAATTTCCTTTCTTATTATACCTACCACAATTGTTTACTACAGGCTTGCACTACAGTGGAAGTCCCTAACTCGGAAAATAAACTCTCTATTTTGATCTTTCCCAAGCGATTTTGGAAAGAAAAGTGGTGCAAAAGCACCAAGAAAAAATAAGCCAAAACTGGGTCAAGTGCTACCGGCACAGACCCAATAGGGGGACGCTCTCCAAGTACAACTCCATGACTTCCGTTGCCAGGGCGCATACACGTTGCTAATGACTCATTCTTTTGAATCCGCCAATATTAGAGTTGTGTGATCAGTGGGGAGGAAGGATTCTTACCCAAATATGAAGACAGGAGGGTCTCCATGTAAACAATTGTGGTAGGTATAATTAGAAAGGAAATTTACTATAAAATTTAAATATCTTATCAACCTATCTTACAATTGTTTACTACAGGCTGAAAAGACAACAGGATGGAGGGAATCACATAACCAACCCACACATAACCCAACTGCACTGGAACCGTGGATAGAGGAAGAGGTCCCCCAGGCCTATCAAACCATAGCCACACAAACATTAGTAAAAGACAATGAGAGATGAGGCATACAGACAGAAAAGGACAGTAACAGCACAGAGCTGGAACTGACCTTGAGACTAGCCTAATGGCTAGGGCTAACAAAAGCCTGAGCAGAAGAAAGAGGGCCCAAAGCAAAAAGGTCCTCCGTCTGCTCCTGCAACTGACGCAGATAGAAGGTGGAGAAAGTGGAAGCATTTCTCCAGTAGGCTGCCTGCATAACATCCGACAACTTGACGGAGTTAAAATAAGCCCAAGAGGTATGCCCAATGCACGCACCTCATGGGCAGAAATATGATTGGTAATACAATCACCAGTCGCTAGATGAGCGTAAGCCGCATGAATAGCAAGACAAATCCATCGAGAAATGGACTGAGGAGAGATCTTCTGTCAGCCAGGAATAAGAGACAGAAAAAATCGTTTCCTGCCTTTCCAAATGAACTGCGTCCGATTGAGATAAATGCGAATTGCACGAACCGGACAGAGGAAAGGGCGGTTACCCTCAACAAAAGGAAGAGCCCTGATACAGATAGGAGGTGGAGTATTTTCTGGTATCTGATTCTTGGCCAGAAAGGAGCAATCAGTGGTAAACGTAACACTGTTGGGAGAGCTCCTGAAAAAGGCTGGGTCAACCGAGAGGGCATGAAGCTCACCAACCCATCTGGCTGAAGCAAAAGCCATTAGAAAAGCCATCTTGTATGTGAGAAAATGCATATCCACCTGGGATAAAGGTACGAACGGCGCCCCCCCCCCTCTCCCCCCCCCCCCCCCCCCCAAGCAAAGCAGCACCCAAGAAAGATTCCATCTTGGGGTAAGCTGCAAAGTCCTAGGCCTTTTCAAGGAAAAGTGCCGAACAAGCTTGGAGAGGTATGGATTAGTGCCGATACGACGCTTCCCCACATACGAAAAGGTCTGCGAAAGCATGGACCTGTACCTCTTGATGGTAACAGGCTGGAGACCCAAAGAATCAAACAGATATACCAGAAACTCCGCAATCTGTGATATCGAAGGATTGGCAAAATCAACCGAGTGATCTGCACACCATCGACAGAAGACCTTCCACTTAGCCGCATAGGCTAAATCAGTGGAGTGCCTCCTTGAAGAAGAAATGCACTCCACTGCTCGTCTCAAAAAACCTCTACGGAGGAGACAGGACCTGACAAAAGATATGCGTGAAGGCACAATGAAGTCAGGTCGATGTGAAACCTCCTCGGGTGACCTTGGCAAAGAAGGTCATGATGTAGAGGGAGACGTGCCAGAACCATCGGCAGCAGAGAGCGGAGCTGATTGATCCACACCCGTTGAGGCGACAGGGGAGCAATCAGAATGATTTGACAACTGCAGATTCGAATCTTGGCTAGAACCTGAGGCAGAATCGGAACCGGTGGGAAGGCGAAGCCGAATAGACCGTTCCAATCGAGTGACAGAGCGACCACGGCAAAAGCCAGAGGATCTGGACACGGGGACAAGAAAGAGAGATCGATGTGGGGACAACCCAAGAGATCGCGAAGCGACTGGAACACTGCCCTGTGGAGCATCCACTTGGTGGAAATGACCCTGCCTCGTTAGGACAGGGAGTCGGCTAGGACGTTCATACGAACCAACACCCCGGTGTTGACATCCTGAGAGAGCAGTAGAAGATCCAGAACCAATTCGTACATGGGAACCGAGTGTGTGGACGGAAATGCCATGGAGTTCATAGTGGCCCCACCATGAACATCCGATTCCAATGAAAAAACAGTGGTGCTTGACAGCAGAGAGACCACAGTAGAGGGTTCGGCCGGCAGCCCCTTCCAACTTCGCCGAGTTGAAGTCAGGGAAGGCTGAGGCCGATATCCCACGTCCACACTGCCAGACATCCCTGCAGGGATAAGCCGAGGCCGGCTGAAACGATAACCGATGACATAGCAGATGGAATAGCAGTAGTAGCAGATATGTCGGGAGTCATTGCGGCTGGTGGAATTGTGGAGAGAGCACCTGCGCTTGACTCCAAAGGAGGAGTCAAAACCCTAGTGACAGCCTCAGATGTCAACTGGAGAGGGACCGCAGTCCTGGAACCAGGCATCTCTTCACCAGACAACTCAATGGCTCCCGCAGTATCCACCACAGGAAAAGACTGCACATCCCCCAGGGACGAGGAATAACTCTCACCAGACGTGGTCATTTTGGGAGGCCCCGAACAACAGCGTTCCCCTTTCCCGCAGGAGGCACGGCCACAAGAACACACAACACGGTTCACAGACACCCAAAAAGTGGATGACCATGATCCACATAGCCCGCAGGGTCGATCGGCAGAACACCCATTGCAGGAAGAGCATGAAGCATGTGAATCGTCCACATGCTTAGGTAGAAGGCATTGCCAACAAGGAATAGTCCTGGGCATGACAGAAGTGAGAGATGCAGAGAAGAAGTTGAATTCAACAGATGACAGAAGAACACCCCCAACAAAGAGAAAGGTGACCGAAGAAAATAGACCGGAGGGAACACAACAGACCCCAGACAGGCGACAGGGACCCAAAACTAGTGTTGAAACGATTAGCCGACTAATCGATGTCGACGCGATTATTAAATTAGTCGATCCCTAAATCTGCTAGTCGATTAGTCGGAACATCTGCCCCAACATTACACAATCCCCTTAAATTCACCCAACGTTGTTGCAAACGTCACAAGTAAACTCTCGAAATCAAAAAACAACCCACGGAAATAACGCGTTTGATGGTTCCGACTGCATGAATAACAACCCTAGTTGGCCAACTGACCAGAGATTGAATAAGACCAGGGGTGCGTGAAGTAAACAGGGAAAAATATATGGGTGAGCTTATTCTCGAGGGAGCAGCCTGCAAGAAAATTAGGACCCAAAGTTGACATGAAATTAGGCCACCTACGGACATCAATTTGTTCACCAGGTACTGGTAAGTTCGAAATGTCTTATAGAAACATCAAAGAGAAATTATGGAAGAACACATACCAGTTCGTATTTGGAACAATTTGTTATCACTAAAGAACCAATTACAAAATCCATGTGCTTTTTATTTTCATTTTGTAAATACATGCGGACAAATTTCTGGAAATCTGCGAGTTTCCAGGAAATTGAAAGTGAAACTAGCTTTTCCTCGAACTGCAACTGAGTTAAGAGGAAACCCAATCAGGCCAGGTGATGATTTTCAAAGCAGACAATATGGAAATTAGTAGGCGTGTTCGATGTATGCATAATTATGGACAGATAAGAGGTTAAGTCATAATACGAGAAGTTGTGTGAGAGTGTTCGGTGTACAATTGTTGACAGACTGATGACTGCTGTGGGCGTTAACTGTGCTTAATTTTCAACAGGGGATGTACATCACGCATGCGTAAAGAGCACTTCCTTTTGTTAACATTCAATGGGATGGAACGAATAATATAAAAAAAACCTGAATAATGATTTATTTTATTAAAATATCAGTGACTATATTGAGAAAAAATTATTTTAAACAGAAGCTACCAACATTAATTCTCTCTCGAAACTGAAAGAGGTTTTGTGGACTTTGAAAGCTTCACTTGCCATTGTTTCACTGCAAGTATTACTGTTAGTTTTAACCAGGGAAGAACGGCGGAACACGTGTTTGAGTTTGATAACAATAACATGGGGGCTTCGACTAGTCGATTAGTAATCGATTACTGCTGGCGACTAGTCGATTCCTGAAAATCACTAATCGTTTCAACACTACCCAAAACAGAAGGACCACTGTCAACGGAGAGAAGAAATTCTGTTTAAGAAGTACCCTGCTGAAACCTAACTCTAACACAGTTAACAATATCAAAAATGATAACATAAATTAAATTGTGAAAATTTTCTATGTCAGAACTGCAAGGCTCATAAAATTCGCGCGCAACACAGAGAAGAGAAGAAAATACATAATGGTGAATAATTTTATAAACGAGAATATAAATAAAAACCAGTCCTGATAATAGTGGATCCTTTGATCCAACAACTTAATACAGGAACACACAATCAACGAGCCAGGATGATCACTGATTACGAGTGCTGAGAACACGTCTCGTCAACATGGCGGAGGAAAAAAGAATGAGTCATTAGCGACGTGTATGCGCACTGGTGAAGGAAGTCATGGAGTTGTACTTGGAGAAGAGCGTCCCCTAATGGATGTGTGCCGGTAGCACTCGACCCAGTTTTGGCTTATTTTTTCTTAGTGCTTTTGCACCACTTTTTCCCAAATCGATCAAAACAGAGAGTATATTTTCCGAGTTAGGGACTTCCACTGTAGTGCAAGCCTGTAGTAAACAATTGTAAGGTAGGTTGATAAGAAATACACATACCAACTAGAAAATACACATACCAACTTTGTTTGAAATCAAATAATCCGAACTGGAGTTATCAGTCAGAATCCAATTGTTTACAGATGGATGGATGGATGGATGGATGGATGGATGGATGGATGGATGGATGGATGGATGGATGGATGGATAGATGGATGGATGGATGGATGGATGGATGGACAGACAGACAGTTACTGAATTTACAGCTTCTCACTGGCAGTTAAGACAGGTAAGATACATCGACGAGTGAAAATCATGTGACAGCAAAGTTGGAAAGTCCCCAACAACCCACAATTCAATGATAGAAAAAACCTTCCGATCCATGCATGTGTTACTGGTGATAAACACTGTGTGCACACACTGAAAGAGAAGAAAATACGCTTGGCTGTTTTGAGTATCTGCTGTTTTATTTATATCATTTATATCCTCTCTTTACAAAGAATATGGTGAGATGAACACAAAGCTCCTAATATTAAAGAGTACCGTAGATAAAGCTTCAATCATCTTTCAATGTGGGGATTTGGAAACTGAAGAAAATGTTCATTGTTTTATAGCGTTAAAACATGTCATTATGCACAACAGTCAATCACAGTTACAAATTTTATAACAGCTCACAGCCATAACCGAATCCTTGATGGTTATATTTATATTTATTTATTTATTGGTGTTTATGCACAATGGCTAATTGTGACCATGGCAGTTTTATGGGTGGAGGAAGCTGGAGTACATGGAGAGAACCACCAAGCACTGACAAGCAACTGTCAGCTCCTCTAACTCTGTTCAAGCTCCACTCAAGCAGGGTTACAGTGGTTGAAGACATGTACACCATCAACGTGCAGTACGCCTTAATACACGGCGTCATCGTGCCCCCATGTAGGCAACCGGGATAAAGCGCCTTGCCCAAGGACACAACACAGGCTGTCCCGGATGGGGATCAAACTCGGGACCTCTAGCATAGAAGTCCAACAGTCTATCACTGAGCTACCACGCTCCCCCTTGATGATCAACCAGTCAAAATGAAAACAGAAGTAACAAGTTATATGTCATGCTTTCAGTCATAACCAAATTGTTAAGGATTAATCAGTCAACTGTTTCAGCTCTAGTGCTCCATATCTGATAAACATACATTATCACAATTATGTTTATATATAAAATATTGTATGAGTCAAGCTCTTGTTTTTAAGACCACATCTCAACGAGTCAGAGACAAGTCGAGATACAGCCTTAGAAACAAGAGTTCAAAACTAATACAACATTTTGTGCATAAAACATGATGGTGATGATACATTTATCTTACAATTCTCAGCTGTAATAACTTGATTAACACTTTAACTAATGAATCAGCCACATCCTTCCATGTAATTTACAAATTGAGCAGTTGAAAAACTTTCAACAAAATCATATCATGTGACCACTCGTTAGAATAAGCCTGATGAGTCATTCTAATGAGAGGTCACATAATATGGTTTTGCTTAAATTGTTTACAAAATTTTACAAAAAATACTTAAAATATCACATTATGATACTGAGTGCGTTGAGTGAAGTATGAACTAGCATTTCAATTACAAATTTACTTTTTTGACTTGTAAAAATGCTTGTCATGTAGATTGATAGCGTTAAAACATGCCTTGCACTTTTGCCCTCCTTGGATAAACTTATTAAGCATGTACATGTTCAACATCCCACCCCCCCCCCCCCCCCCCCAAAATGCCTGCTTTAACCCTTTATCTAATAAACCGGCTGCAACCGCCCATGCAATTTACAAATTAACCATTTGCAACTACACTACGTAACGTTACATATGAAAATTCTCATGCATTGTGACTATGGTACATAATATTACGTAGTCCAACTTTTAACGATTGTGTTTGACATTGCAAAAGCCTGATTCTACGTGACATTAAAACGTAACGATAACTGTAGTCGGAAAGGGTTAAGCAGCTGAAAAAAATACATTTGTCAAAAATTTCAACACAGTCATATCATGTGACCCCTCATTGTTACTAGTTCATCGAGCTCGTTCCAATGAGGGGTCAAATGTTATGGTTTCGTTTAAATATTTTTGAAAAAATCTCAAAAACAGTAATTAAACTAATAAATTTTGATATCCTGTACATTGAGTAAAGGGTTAACATTACAATTGCATGTTGTTATAGCTTGGATGCTTCCAGTGATTCAGATACAAATGCATAAAAGCAAATGTGGTGCTATAATTCTGAAATTATACTTTTGAGAAGGGGGGGGGGGGGGGGGGGGGGGGTTCGTACATAGAAACGTACAAGAACCCTTGCAAATTTGTTTTGATAGTTTGTAAGGTTTTATAAATAGTAATGTAAACAAACTGTAAACAAATATGTCCTTGTATTATGCAGTTGCAAGATACAGATTTTGTATCAGAAGCCCCTAATACATACTGTATTCAGGTAATTACTGACTCAATACATACTTATAGTACGATAAAAGTGGGTATCACTACTGCAGGATAAATACATATTATCGCTACAGTGAAGTGATCGGGGTCTTAGTATCACATCAAGTTGAGGAGGGCAGATTGCCGGGTTAAATGAGCTGCCGCAGGAAGCTCTTTTGATCTGCCGATTTGACCTCCCCAATGAGATGTGATGTGATGACCAAGATCACTTCACTGTAGTGATAAAAGGTTTATTATATGACTAATAGTTCAACATGGCATACCAACACTAGCATTAACAATTCCCCCCACCTTTTTTGGGGGTAAATTGGACTGAAGTAAAAAAGAACTATTTTTGTTTACACTTACTTTTGTAACAGGTGCACAGTTCCGGGGAATCCCCGGATGAATGTGAATACAATAAAAAAAATATCAATACAATAAAAAACCCGGACTGCTGTTCGAGCGCACACATTCCAGCTCAGGGTAAAGTACTCTTTACGGCCGGAACAGCTATTTATGCGAATTCGAATGCGCCCATAAATAGTCTGTCATACTATAGTGATACACAATTGGATTCCACACTGTGGATTTTCCAGGGACCAGGAAAAGATCATCAAAAGGTAGTGATATTTAGCAGTTAAATTACATAATCATATATTAAGGGTTAATATCAAACTCAATAACTTATTCAAAGGGCACTAACACGAGTTAGCTTTAGATTTATAGAATGGGATGGCATAAAATGTTTTACATCTTCACATCCAATTCAATAGATATTCTTGGTTCACTTCTGAGACTGGAAATAAACCACTCAAGAGAGCATTTACAGAAACAAATAAATGTACGTACGTAGGTAATGTGAAATGAATATATTTGACAATAAAATACATCCATGAAGCAAGACTGCATAATCCACCAAATTATACTCCCCCCCCCCCCCCGCCTCCCAGCTCCCCACCCCAAACAGTTTGTCTGCAACAATTAAGTATATTTATTATTTATTTATTGCATTCAACTCACACATGCCAGCAACTTAAGAGTAAATTTATTGAACATAAAATTATGTAGACTCGTGACATAAAATTTCTTTCTAGTCAAGTCTTGTCTGCTTATTCAGGCAGAAGACATTTGACAGTAAACAATTACTTTCGTCTAAAAGCTTTTCCTGCTCACTACTATCCAAAATGTCACTGTCTGAGCATGAGCTAGATAACAATGGGCCAAGTAAACTCAACTTTAGGCTTTGAGGTGTTGGAAGCACTTTCTGCATTTACGGTTTTATCAGAACTGCAACTCAAGATATAAAATATAGTTTATCCAGTTGTTTATACCTATGCTGTCCATTTTTATACAGCCTCAGTGAATATTACTTTTCTCAGGTTGTTGATTCCTTGTATCAACCTCGAGGAAAGTCAATAATTATAAAATGTCAATGTCTGTAAGCCAGAGCTCCAGATTATACTGTTGTGAAAAGAGTACTTTAACACCTCATGTTTTTCAGCAAGTTCAGAAATAGAAAATCTGTAATGAGTCGTGACTTCATATGAAATGTCTGTAGCAAGTTCACTAAAATCAAAATGAGCTGAGGTTTACAGAGACTCAGATCGATTTTAGTGAATGAGGTTCAGAAATTTCATGTCAAATCATGACAAATTTGAGATTTTTATTATCAAAAAATGTGTCATATAAACTTTACTTTTAGCTATAATAAATAAAACTGTCCAGCACTGTTCACAAAAATTGCCAACTAAATTTGTTTTATCATTTTTGCCTTAACCCTTTACCTAACATCAAAAGCAGACGACACTTACAAAAAAAATTCTTGAATAACTAATTTTTTTCATTTTTTGTCTCCAAAACATAGGTTATGACCCCTCATTGGAACGAGCTCAATGAGCTCATTCCAATGAGGGGTCATAACCTAAGTTTTTGAGACAAAAAAATGAAAAAGTCATGAAAATTAATTGGCGATGTTTTAGAATAGTGCTGGCTGGGTTGGACCATTACGTTGGGTAAAGGGTTAAAAACAAAGCTTATGACCCCTTCCTGGAACAAGCTTGTCGAGCTCACTCCAATGTGGAGTCATAAGCTGTTTTCAAGACAAAAAATGAAAATATTTAGTTTTTCTGGAAATGTTTTCTGCAAATGCTATCAGATATTTGTATCAGGTAAACAATTAATGAAATATAAGAGAAGATTAAATCAATTATACTTCTGAAACCACTTCAATCACAATGTTACGATGTCAACATCTGACGTCATGCCTGTTTTAGATGTGTTGTGAAGGATATTGCCATAATGAGCTATTTGATAGTGATTATGTGATAACTGACCCTTTTGCACAAACTTCAAGCAACTGGTGCTGTCTCCCATCACTATGCTTGATAAAACTAGATGCACAAGTTACTTTTTATGTTTAAATTTAGATTTATGGCATTCCCATCAACAATAAAACTGGAAGTCGGAAAGTAAACATGATAATGTGTGTACTGTAACACATATGCTACCAGCGACTGTTTTGAAATGTTTTGAATTTTAGCAAAGATTTATTGTTAAATATTGCTAATTAAACAATCCAACTTGTTGAATGATATGGAGTCTGCAGCAACAAATCTCTCATTACAAAAAGAAGCAAAACTAGATTTGAAAACTTATAGTGACCCTCGGTTGAATCCTCAAAATCTCTCTGATAAAATGTTATACTAATTTCAAAAGTTCTGTCAAGGTTGAAGTGTCAACTAAAATCTTATTGCAGACCCACAGCTATCTTTCTATAGTTAAGTTATATTGTTTCTTACTTGTTCGGTTGTGTGTGCAGAGTGGATTATAAATACAACCATGAGGTCCCAAGGGGCCTTAATTGCTCACCTCATAAAATGGTTCAAAAAAATATTTTGGGTCACATTCAGTTAGTCATGCCTCATCAATGCTACAGAGGAATGAAGTCAGGAAATTATTCATAACTCTAATATCCATGTCAGATGATTATTATCAGAGGTCTTCCTGACTGCTTCCAATTCTATCAGCTGTAGAAAAGCACTGCCAAGCTTCGAAGGGTTGTTAAGTCACTTCAGTTTGAAAGGCAAATTTTAAAGAAAAACACTAAGGAATGGATTTGAACAAACTTGAACCAGCCTCCCCCCCCCCCCCCTACCCCCATCCCCCAATAGAGAATATTAAGCCAGGGACTCAAACTGAACAAACTTAAATCGGATGCCACTGGAGATGTTATATACCAAATATTAAAGAATTCTCACTAGTGGAACTGAAGAAGAAAATTTTTAAAGAAATCTCATCATATTGCAGTTAAACTTTGGGTTCCATTGGAGAGTCCAAATATTAACCCGTGTACCCAATATGAAAAAATTTGAATCTGACCACCCTAAAGATGTTGTTTACCAAATATGAAAGGATTCTGACCGGTGGATCTGAAGATTTTTAAGGAAATTTCCTCATATTGCACTAAGTTAAGCTTAGTTAAACTCCAATAGAGAGCTCAAATATTCATCCTGGACAAACTGAACAAACTTAAATCGGATGCCACTGGAGATGTTATATAACAAATATTAAAGAATTCTCACTAGTGGAACTGAAGAAGAAAATTTTTTAAAGAAATCTCATCATATTGCAGTTAAACTTTGGGTTCCATTGGAGAGTCCAAATATTAACCCAGGGACCCAATATGAACAATCTTGAATCGGAACCACCTAGAGATTTTGTACACCAAACATGAAATCATTCTCACTGGTAGATCTGAAGAAGACTATTTTTAAAGAAATTTACTCATATTGCACTAAGTTCACATTTGGGCCAAATATTAACGCAGGGACTCAATGTGAACAAACCTGAATCCTACCCCCCCCCCCCCCCCCCCACCCCCAGACATGTTGAATACCAATTATCAAAAGATTCAGAATGGTGGATCTGAAAAAGAAGACTTTTCAAGATTATTCTCCATATTGCACTAAGTTAAAATTCAGGCCCCCATAGGAAACCCAAATATTAACTGAGTAACTTGATTTGAACAAAGTTGAAACTGTCCCTTGTAACAATGATGTATTCCAAATATTAAAAGATTCTGACTTGTGGTTCTAAAGAAGATTTTTAAAGTGTATTCCCCATATTTCCCTAAGTTAAGATTTGGGCTCCTGTATTGATCACAAATCTGAACTGAGGGGCTTAACTTAAACAGACTTTTATCTGACCCCCCTATGGATGCTGTATTCCAAGTATCAAAAGATTCTAATCTGTGGTTCCGATGAAAATTTAAAAATTTTTTGCAAATATACTGACTCAGTTTTTTTTCAATTCCCCCCCCCCCCCACCCCCCACACTCCACCCTTACAGAACACCCTGACACAACCGATGGCAATTTTTCCCCCCATTCCATTCTACTTCTAAAGATGCTTCATACCAAATAACAGTTCTCTATTCTGTGTGGCTTGGAAAATATGGACATTTGAAAATATTTCAATTTTTAGCTTCTGGGGTTCCCAAGGGGACACAGGAAATTTTGTTTTGCATGAATCAATTGATTATGACTCAATAATACCACATACCAAATTTGGTTCAAATCGGACCATCAGTTCAGAAAATACAACTTTCTGGCTGGGCCAAAAATCTTGCCCCTCCCATCACAAAGGCAAATATTGCTCCAAGAACTTTGTTTGAACAAACTTGATTCTACACCTCAAAAGGAAGTTCCATACCAAATATCAAGTCATTGTACAAACTGGTTCATGAGAAGATTTAAAAACAATTTTGGACCATTTTCCTCTACCCTCTTCATGGAGCATCGCAACTTTATCTGAACAAACTTGAATTGACATATAAGGAACATGCATATCAAATTTGGTTAAATTCAGCCTAGGTGTTTAGGAGAAGTCGACAATGTAAAGTTCACACCGGACAGACGACGACTGGACAATGAACAGAAAGTGATCACTTAAGCTCCCCCGACTTTCATATTTTGTGAATAAGTTTTGGAACCAAATTAAAGGTTTCAGTTAATGGATTGGGTTAAAGGGTTCAACACAGAGACTGGCCATTTGAAATGTTGCATTTCTAAAAAGCTGCACAAAATTTGAACACCTTTTCTGGGTGGTAAATTCCACTCCATGGGTGTTTTCAGTGATAATTCAGTCTTGATACGCTGGAAATGTCAGAATACTTGACAAAAAAAACAAACAAGTAAAGCAAAAGAAGCAACAAAACGGTGACAAGACTGCATCAGTATCATCAGGATACTGCATGAGGGCACGATGATGCTGTGTACTAAGGCATAGTGCACGTCGATGGTGCACATGTCTTCAACCATTGTAACCCTGCTTGAGCGGAGCTTGAACAGTTAGAATGTTGAGGAGCTGACAGTTGCCCATCGTTGCTTGGTGGTTCTCTCTGGGTACTCCGGCTTCCTCCACACGTAAAACTGTCACGGTCACAATTAGCCATTGTGCATAAATATGTGACCTTAAACCCCAATAAATAAATAAATCAGTATCATCACAAGTGTGTATATTTGTACTTGGTGATATCTGAATTTAGTTGAATTCTGCGAGATGTCCAATTTCAGAAGGCTCCAACAATTTCTTGACTTATCATCATTTATTGGAAAGCTCTCTAAGATAGTTTTCCAATACATGGAATTTAGACAGGATTTCAATCAAATCAATATGTACAAATAAAATTTGAATTGAAAACAATTACCCGCAGAAGTTGACATTAACCACTGTTTTAATCTCATGATGACATGCAGACATTTGACAAGAAATATTGCAGGGTTGCAGTGAATCAAACGAAGCCCAATAGTGTTGTGCTACATCATACACCTGCACAACTAACCCTTTAAACCTCTTTCCCGGCACAGGGACATGATACATCATAATTTCAAAAAGTATCATGGCTTCTTAGTGAATGTGTGTGGTAGACCAATCAATATTTTCTACATGCAACCCGAAGGCTGAAAAAAGTAATTGGTCTATCCCCAAATAATGAATATGGACTCTACCAATTGCTGTCATTGAACTGACATGGAAGATACCCGCAGCTTCAAAGTGTTAATACATACACTGTCAAAACTATTGTTACCTGTCACCCCTAAAAGGCACAAGAAAAAGTATTATTTAAAGGGTTGCATATCAACAATGTGACATTTGTTAACATACACAGGAAACCATCAAACACCAGGCAAGGATTGAAACAAGCTTGCCTGGCTGGGACTAGTGTACATTTTAACCCTTTACCCAACGTAATGGCCAAAACCGGCCAGCGTTAATCAC
Organism: Pictodentalium vernedei; assembly: GCA_031216915.1. Taxonomy (NCBI): domain Eukaryota; kingdom Metazoa; phylum Mollusca; class Scaphopoda; order Dentaliida; family Dentaliidae; genus Pictodentalium; species Pictodentalium vernedei. The sequence continues at coordinate 306,060,591 of CM062292.1, read as the reverse complement.
AAAAATCCCCAATTAATTTTCATTATTTTTTTCATTTTTTGTCTCAAAAACATACGTTATGACCCCTCTTTGGAATGAGATCATCAAGCTCGTTCCAAAGGGGGATCATAACCTATGTTTTTGAGACAAAAAATGAAAAAAAATAGTTATTCAAGAATTTTGTTTGCAAGTGCTGTCTGCTTTTCATGTTAGGTAAAGGGTTAAATAAATAAACATTTTAATAAAGATTATAATAGCCCTTTTAAGAGCTTTTGGGTGTGTGTCTGTGAGTGGATGTGTATGAGTGTCTGTGGTGAGGTTTTTTTTCTCTTTTTTTTTTCACCTCCCATCACCCCATCATCTGTTTCCCCTGAAGGAAGACCAGATGACCAAGGCTCAGTATCCACTCTCAATTATAGGCTGATAGATGACTCCCAGCTTTCAAAAACACATATTGGTGGAGTTTTTTCCTTTTTGTAACTGTGATGAATAACATGCTCGGACTGCTCCCAAACCAACAACTAATTGTGTTTCTTTTTCTTTTCTTTTTTTTCTAAAACAACCAACAAACTGCGATTTCAGTATAACCATAAATATGCCCACGTCTCTAAGCAAACACAGAGCAGAATTCATAGTCATCTTCCAGCTCAAGGTTCTCGGGGATCTAAACACACTACCCTACTACCAGCGAGCACACTCAAACCAAATAAGATTATTGATTCTCGCTTCCGACTCTCGTGGATTCATAAGCAAATGAAGTTACAAAGCAAATAAAGTTATTCGGGTTGCAAGGGATTTAAATCCCACATCGTCCCTGTGCACCTTCGGAGCACTGAAACTTTTCATTCATTCATGTGACATTTGTGAATGACAACAGCCAGTTCATTCCTTTGAAAATCCTCTCCTCCAATGAGACTCAGTCCTTCTCTGGTATTCAGCAAAGCCTCTTGTGATGAAGAACTATCAAACAAAAATTTCCCGCTGTTTTATAAATAAGGTCCACTTTCAAATACCCTTTTCTTCTCATTAGTTTCCAAGTTCACTTCTGGTGTTTAATTCATATGCAGATTTTTCCAGTGAATAAAGGTTCTCTAAATGATCTGAAGTATGTCCGGTTATGTGTGTGGGAGAGAGGGGGTCATATAACCAGGCCTGAAAATAAGCAGTCTGACATTTGCAGAATAAGGTCCCCAGAGGGTGAATATGATGATGCTATCCAATACAGTGGGCCAATTTATCCTCTGGATACCTCTTTCTGTTTAGCTTTGAGACCCTGATTCAGACTGGGGTTCACAGACCCTGATTCAGACTGAGGTTCACAGAGGGTAAATTTAATGATGCTACCCTGCTGTGGAGGATAGCATCACTAAATTCACCCTCTGGGGACCTCATTTTGCAGATGACTGCTTATTTTCTGGCTTACTTATATCTACAACCTGTTTGTGTTTTTCTTTTCATTTCCAACAGGACTCAAATACATGCCGTAAGTGAAGAATATAACACATCATACTTTTTCTATATCTCTAATAAATGCACTGATAACCCATGCCAAACATTATCCCCATTCGAAAGCAATCCCTTACCTTTCTTTCAATGCCAAGTATGAGTTTAAATTACAAATAACACAATGTTTTAATGCCTGGACAAAGTCCTTGTCATGAAGATAGAAATGACAACATGTGCTTTTATTTATTTACAAATAGCATGTGATCATGGGTGTCTTCATACACAAGCAATATTTATTTTAGTTTCTTCGATTTCTCATTGATTCAAAAAGTATTCATGAAAATTCTCTCTTGGGTAATTGAAGCAGAGCACACTTGCACACTGAACAACTTGTGGCAGTGGTGAATTAAGCATAGCAAAGGGAGACAATACTGCTTTAAGCCTGCCTTTTGTAAAGTGGTGTATTAAATTTTTAGAGAAATTATATTCTTGTGAAACCCTTTGAGTCCACTTTCAAAGAATCAATGAAACATGATTTTGGATCTGCTGTTATCAAAAGGGTGCATTCATTTTAATGAAAAATAAAACAAATTCACATCAGTTTCATTTGTATTTTTTTCTGGCTGTAAAATAGCACATTAAACAATTTTAACCTTTTTTAGACTGATCAAATTTTAAGTTTATGCTTTTGTAGGTATTTTAGTTACCCATCTCTTAAAGTAACCCTGGCAAGATACATAAACCATACATTTTAAGAATGCTCTCTCTCTATATTCAAAAACATTTTCATTTCAACATAGCTGTTGACTATTTTATGTCCTTTAGTTTTCAGGCCTGGCATTCTTTAGGAGTGCAGGAGTGCTGCACGCCTACTGCACACATAGAAAAAATTGAGGAGGGCAATTTTTTGCACCCCTTCATTTTTTGGAATGCCAGACCTGTTTGGGATTGCCTTTAAAATCTTTTATCATTTCATCCCGTGCGTTCCAATGTGTTCTCTGTGTCTTCTGGTACAGAGAACACATTGGAACTCAGGCGACGATTTGAAAATGTTGCATTGATTCGTAATAATTCATGACCCATTCTGTATTGCATTTCGATACATTCTGAGTGTAGAAGACAGTCACATGAGAATTGAATGCAACATTTTGAATAAGATGTGTGTGCCAATTTGTCCACTATGTAGCTAAATGTAGTACAATTTTTCAGTCAAAATATTAATACCTTGAAGTGAATATAACCAAAATAGCATACAAGTTTTTGCATTAAAAATTTCACGTGCAATTGCACTCCCAAGCAATCTAAGGAGGGATACTGTTTTGCACTCCTTGATTTTCTAGATTGCCAGGCCTGAGTTTTGTAATAGTTTATCACAAATGGTAACAACTGCCCACAAACTCTCCTACTGTACAAGAACTTGTCCTTTATATTTCTTTGCAAACCTTGCAATCATGTCAGAAGGATGCATAGACAGTAAGATGTGACTCAGTATATTCTGAAGCCCTTTGAACAGATGCATAGCCTCTCTCCCCACACACACAATTATGATCCTTGTGGGGCAACAACTAATGTAATTACAGATGACATACCAAATATTGTGTAAATTGACTTTTACTGAGCCTCAAAATGTCCCCAGGTATTGCCATTTGGATGTATATTTTCAATACATTTCTCTGGAGAAACCCTTCTGGACCCCACAATGGCATCAGGGGACACCTCACTTCATACCCATCTTAACTCTGGCCTCATTAATAAGCCGACTGTATGACACTGGAACCCTCTCCCATCCACCGAAATATAGATTCTTGGTTATACCCCTGCTTTCAAATCATCTTCTAATTCCAAAATAGAATTCAAACTTCCATCTATTGCCTCATCAAGATTCAGGAATCTGTTTTTCATAGCCTTAATTTCCAACCAATATGATATTGTCATGATAAACATTGTGAAATACAATCAACAACAAGTGGCAAATTGTTCCTTGTGTAAACTGTCCTATGTACTGAACAGATTGGTAAGCTGCCTTATTCAACACCGAGCTTGAAAGATAAATTTTTACCATGCTCACCTGTTTTACTACCTGTAAAAAGTCTGTATGTTAAATTTTAGCTTTTAACCTCACTAACTGCAGTAGAAGCTTATATGGGTGTAAAGCTTCTACTGCAATTAAAACATTTTCAATGGGAATTCCATTACAAAAATTTACACCTATAGTAGGAAGTACATCCAACGTGACCTCTGACATGACCCAATTTGCCGACTTTGATACATTCACAATTTGCAATGTATCATTCAAACAAATGACATTTTGTGGTACTTTTTACTACATGCAATGACTTATTAAGTTTAAAATATCTACAATTAAATATTTAAAATAAAATTTAAGAATTGTTAATAATAATTTGACTTAAAAAGCAAGGTAAATTCAATCAACTTTGATGATGTGTCTCACAGTCAATTAAGCATTCAGGTGCAGCCGGAACTACTGCCCACCAGTGCAGATGTAAACAAAACAAACTCATGGTTTCATCTGCAAGAGGTGTTTTGCAATAGAAAGTATCGTTTTTTACTACCATTCAAGTGACAAAGTCGATTATTTATTAAGCGCATGGTATAAATAAAACAAATAGGTACTTAGACTGGTAATCAAATTTAAACCACTCATAGAATAAGTGCTGTAACCACTTAGCAGAGCCTCGTGGTTAAAACCCTTATCCTACTTGTGGTTTAAATCTATTTATTCTATATATATCAGTCTGTCTCAAACAAAAGGAAAAAAATTGAAGTTTACAGTTAAGCCTGTTTTGATCTATGTAGGCTCCAAATCCAGATAACTTGGTTGTGATTTATGTTTTGAGTTAAGGTGCAAATTTTTTTCTTTCTCAATGTACATAGAATCCTGAGGTGACATAGATTTCTTGGATACTGAGCTGCTTGTTCTCTCGAGCTATAGAAGGTAATATACCATATGTATGCTTTGACCTTAAACCTTCGCCCAACGTAACGGTCAAAATTGGCCAGCACTATTCTAAAAAATCGCCAATTAATTTTCATTATTTTTTCATTTTTTGTCTCAAAAACATAGGTTATGATTCCTCTTTGGAACGAGCTCATCGAGCTTGTTTCAATGAGGTGTTATAACCTATGTTTTTGAGACAAAAAATTTAAAAAATTAGTTATTCAAGAATTTTGTTTGCAAGTGTTGTCTACTTTTCATATTAGGTAAAGGGTTAATTAATGTCTACTCCACTTCCTATCAAGTGGCCATGTGCACTCTATGAAACCCAGTTCTAGAAATCACAGCCGTATGAGCTGTGAGGGTAGACATTCTGTTACTGACTGGCCTTTCCACTTGGCATACGCTGCCAATCCACATGAAGGCACTCCTCCCAAGACCACTATTAAAACAGCATAGATATTAAACCCTTCCACAATACTTTTTTACTTTCTTAAACAATGTTTAAATCCAAACTAAAACTGTTTAAAAAATATCCTTTACAAACCATGGTTTGGCTTCCAGTGCATGCAGTTTTTCATACAGCCAACCAATGAATAACTTCACCTCCAAGGCATCTGTAAATCACTGACAATACGCAAACACATGTAAAGCCCTCTGTATCTGCAACGAGCCATCCTTTTCGGTACATATACCATGGGCACCAGTTTTAGTTTAGGTTTAAAGTATATATCTATTTGGAAACAGCCTAATATAAGCCTACAGCTTACTGCTGAATCAATTTCCATCAATGCTTTATGTTCGCTGCTATTTGTACCACTGTTGTACTCGATTTTTATAATTTTCTTCAAACTTTGGAAATAAATATTGTTCAACTCTTATTGGTCTAATTCCAACTTTGATCATATTTTGGGCAACATAACAGGTGCTCCTTCCTGCAGTCTTTGGGTTAACTCACACGCTACATTCTAAGTACCTTGGTAGTTGCTTTTAGGCAAGTCTTGGCTGCCTATATAGGCAGCCAAGACTTGTCAAGAAACAGCAGCAAAGTCACAGGATGTAGACTGTCAAAGTGTAGCAAAAATATGTAAAAATCTCTAGGCCCTTAAGGGTTAAACTAAGCATGAGTGTTTCAGGGGCCAAATTAGGCTGGTCCATAAGGAAAATGCTAAAAATCTAAACATCAATTAAACTAGAGGTACTGTGAGCAACCTCACAAAGTGATACCCCCCCCCCCCCCCCACGCCTGAAATGTATAAGTTAGATTATCTCCCCTTGGAAATGTCAGAATGGAATTATATTGCTTCATGCACATCTTCATATGGAGTTCTTCCATTGTGTAACGTTTCATGAAAATTCTTCAAATGGTTTAGGAGGAGTTGCGCTTACAAGGATGGACAGACGGTATAAGTTAGATTATCTCCCCTTGGAAATGTCAGAATGGAATTATATTGCTTCATGCACATCTTCATATGGAGTTCTTCCATTGTGTAAAGTTTCATGAAAATTCTTCAAACGGTTTAGGAGGAGTTGCGCTTACAAGTATGGACAGACGGTATAAGTTAGATTATCTCCCCTTGGAAATGTCAGAACGGAATTATATTGCTTCATGCACATCTTCATATGGAGTTCTTCCATTGTGTAAAGTTTCATGAAAATTCTTCAAACGGTTTAGGAGGAGTTGCGCTTACAAGTATGGACAGACGGTATAAGTTAGATTATCTCCCCTTGGAAATGTCAGAACGGAATTATATTGCTTCATGCACATCTTCATATGGAGTTCTTCCATTGTGTAAAGTTTCATGAAAATTCTTCAAACGGTTTAGGAGGAGTTGTGCTTACAAGTATGGACAGACGGTATAAGTTAGATTATCTCCCCTTGGAAATGTCAGAACGGAATTATATTGCTTCATGCACATCTTCATATGGAGTTCTTCCATTGTGTAAAGTTTCATGAAAATTCTTCAAACGGTTTAGGAGGAGTTGCGCTTACAAGTATGGACAGACGGTATAAGTTAGATTATCTCCACTTGGAAATGTCAGAACGGAATTATATTGCTTCATGCACATCTTCATATGGAGTTCTTCCATTGTGTAAAGTTTCATAAAAATTGTTCAAACGGTTTAGGAGGAGTTGCGCTTACAAGGATGGTCAGACGAACAGATTATCTCCCCTTGGAAATGTCAGAACGGAATTATATTGCTTCATGCACATTGCCATATGGAGTTCTTCCATTGTGTAAAGTTTCATGAAAATTCTTCAAACGGTTTAGGAGGAGTTGCGCTTATGACAGACGGACAGACGGATGGACAGGGTGATTCCTATATACTCCCCCAAACTTTGTTTGCGGGGGGTATAATTAGGGGTTCTGTATAGTATTACATAGTTATTTTTTCAAAGAAACAGCAATGAAAAGTATTACATAAAGTTAAAATAAAAATCAACACTCACTGTTTTGATAAGTTTCATTGTCACAGCATGGGTTCTCACTTCTGTCGAGAATCAGATTGGTACCATTTCCACAGCAGTACTTTTGTCCTTTGTATGTAATTCTTTTACTTGATATATCACAGCACTCTTTTTGAAGAGCTGGTGTTTCTTTTATCTCTTCCACAACTGAAATGGTGTAAAAAAAATACACTGAATTAACTATGCTTTTCCGATCCTTAATCCTTTACTGGGCCTTTAGATTGCTTTATTTTGGGTTCATCGTTTTCAGGGCTTTAAATGTGCCCAAATTACAGAAAATTCCTTTTTCAAGGGATATTGTTGGTTTTTTAAGCTGAAAATAATTGCAGTGCAAAAAGAAGAGAGGAAAACTATCTATCAGTAGAAAATTTTTATTAAAAACATTTAACCGAGACAAATCAAGGACAGTGTTTTAGAAGGCTTCTTATTTTGGGCACAGCTTTTACCGCCTTGAATTTGCTGTAATCTTAGGGCCTGCCCTTTACCTAACAAATTGGCCACAGCCACTCATGTAAGCACATCAAGTACTGGTTTGATATTAAATCTGAGATAAAGCTTCATGGAACATAAGTGGGAGGCGAAAAAATAATTTAAAGCGCATTTTCATATCTTTTTAGCCATCATATAAGCACACTTCTGTTTTCTTGCTGCCCCTTTTAGAACCCAACAGTCAGATGACTGAGGCACAAAATTAACTGCTATAATTTATGTGGTCCATGTGTTGACACAGAAGACTGCAAAGTCATGTAGTCCAATATAATTGACAAGCTGGCAATTGGTTAAGTTCACCATTTTGCCAAACTGAAGATTAAATTATTTACACATGTATTGTGGTTTAATAACATTTTCAACAGCTAGGGTCACCTCATGTCAGAGCCATATTGAAGATGAATCAAAGGTTGTCACATGATATTTACAAAACAACAAGGTCTTGCTGTATATTTCCTCTTTAATATTCTTTAATTAGAGTTGGCCACTACGGGAGGCTAAATGACCCAGAAAAAATGTCCTGATACAGCAATGAGAGAAGAAACCAGGAATTTATGTTAGTTAAAGGTTACTGTTACATTGACAATGACCCCAAGATAAATAGAGTCCTTTCTCTCATCATGCCCGACCAGCATGTTAAGTTTGATTTTGATCAACCCAGTGGAACTTTAATTGGAAAGCGGAAATCAGGAATATTTGCAAATTAAAGGTCACTGTGACCAAGACCTATTTGCACAATGATCCAAAAATAAATAGGGCTCTTCCTCTCATCATACCCAACCCACATGGCAAGTTGGGTGTCAATCAGCCAAGCTGAACTTAAATTCGTGAGCTGAAACCAACTCCATCTAGAGATGGATGGATGGATGGATGGACAGATGGATGGACGGACAGTGCCATACGCAGGGACTGACCTAGTAAGGAGCCATAGTGAATTTGACACCTAAAATTCTGATCTGGCTCCTGAATTTTAAGTATAGGCTTCTAAGTTGGCTCATAACCTTTAAGACCCCATTTTCTCCATTGCTCATTCCGGCAGTCAAGACTTGACTCAGAACTGTTGTGAAAATGAATGCTTATTGAATAATAAAAATATTTTTCAATCATTTCAGAAACAACAGTAATAATGCTAAAAACAAATGTTATTAAATGAACAAATTGTATGTCCTACACAGCTGAAAGCTCCACACAAGAAGATCATTATCAAAAAGTAATATAACTAACGGTAAGCTGATTGAGTGCTTGATGCCCATATTTGTGCTTTCTGCTGGTGTGAAGGTGTGTTACAACCAGTAGTGTATAAATTTACCAGTAATGTCGAAATCGACCAGTAATGTCGAAAAAATTAACCAGTAATGTCGAAATCAACCAGTAATGTCGAAAAAATCGACCAGTAATGTAAAAATCCGTAATGTCGAAAAATTAACCAGTAGTGTCAAAAAGTGACGACCGAAATGAGGAGCACTAACACTTACCAACTGGGGAGGGGGGGATAGCCCCCCCCCCCCCCCCCCCCCCCCCCGATGTGCTTTAATGACTGCCTATTATAATGTCAGTCACTACCCGGTATTTTCTACATGTCTATCATCTAGTTCTAACAATTTGCTACCTGTCATTTTACCTACATCCATCAATTAGTCAGTCTGCGTCACCCGCATGTACCCGCATGTACGTGGGGAGCACTATCAGCTCAATCGAGAAATTGCCTCGCAATTCAATTTGATGAATATCCGGGTTCTATACCTGACGAGGTCAGTTAAGTTGTGTCCTTGGGAATGACACTTTATCCCAGGTGCACGTTGACTTCGTGTGCCAAGCCTCATGCCGAAATGACACGTGTATTGTGCGCGTGCTTTAAACTAAGTGTTGTAAATGAAATCAATCAATCAATCAACCAACCAATCAATCTTTGTATGTAGGTCTGCCTGTCTTTCCGTCATTCAGTTGTCTATCCACGTCTAGGGGTTATTTTTCACACGCCACATTGCTATCTGTCTGTCTGGATTTCTGTCCCTCTACCTGGATGCTGCTAACCTGCCTGCCTACTCACTTGCCAGCCCACATGTGTGACTGTATGTCTGTCTGTGCGAGCACTAAATACTAGACTAAATATTTCAGCGTCGTATCAATTCATTATCTATCCAGAGAGAGAGGGGGAAGGAGAGAGAGAGAGAGAGAGAGAGGAGACAGAGAGAGAGAGAGAGTTGGACAAAGACAGAGGGAAAAGGGGATAGGGAGAGAGCAATAGAGAGAGAAAGAAGGAGAGAGAGAGAAGGAAAGATAGAGGTAGGGGCAAAGACAGAGGGAGGGAGGGAGGGAGGGAGGGAGGGAGGGAGGATGGATGGATGGATGGATGGAGATAGAAAGATAGATCGATAGATAGAGAGAGAGAGAGAGAGAGAGAGAGAGAGAGAGAGAGAGAGAGAGAGAGAGAGAGACTGATGGGGAAAGAGAGCTGGGCAAAGATAGAGGGAGAGGGGGATAGAGAGAGAATGATGGAGAGAGAGAGGGGGGCAAAGACAGAGGGACATGGGATAGAAAGAGAGGGGAGATAGATAGAGAGAAAAAGGAGAGAGAGAAAAAGAGAGAGAGAGAGAGAGAGAGAGAGAGAGAGAGAGAGAGAGAGAGCAAATAGGATGGGATATGTTGTGCATATGAAAGAGGGAAATAATTGTTAAACATAAAATTTCATATTTACTGGGGTAAATGTGTTTAAACTTGCGCGAAAATGGTTAAAAGTTGATAAATATAGGCAAAAGTACAATTTGAGCAACCCGAAAAAATATTGAAATTTTTGCGAAAAATCGTCATTTTGGTCGTCACTTTTTGACACTACTGGTTAATTTTTCGACATTATGGATTTTTACACTACTGGTCGATTTTTTCGACATTACTGGTTGATTTCGACATTACTGGTTAATTTTTCCGACATTACTGGTCGATTTCGACATTACTGGTAAATTTATACACTACTGGTTGTAACAAGGTGCTACAAAATAAAGACTTCATGTTCTGTAAATGTACTTCATATTATCTTTGAAGTTACATTATATCATCTGTGTGGATTTGTCTTGTTACAATTTATGGGAGAGTGCCTATAGGCACTCTCCCATAAAGTGTAACAGGGGAAAACACATGAACAAATTTTGATAATCAACAATAATTTGGCACTCTACCGCCTAAGAAGTAAATCTGGCTTCTAGATTTCAAAAGTAGATGCCAAGTCTGGTTCTCATTATTAAATGCTCAGGTCGGTCCCTGGTCATGGATATATCCAAAACTTTTTCAGGGGGATAAAAAGGTGATGATGTTATACAGAAAACATGAACTTCAAATCTTTGCAAGCTATTAGTTTAAATGTATAAAACAGTTTAGCTTACAGTTTCTGACTTTGATCACTGAAGAAGCAGGCATCCCATGTGTGAAGATTTTTGTTATAAAAATACAATAACTTTGACAACAACAATGGTCCACCTATATATTAAGTTCGACCAAAATGGGATCTGAATGTTTTCCCCAAAACTGACCTGTGAAGAAGTATAATATGTATATTTTAATAAGTTTTCTATTTTATTGCATACATTTGTGACGTTTTTAATTAAAAGGGTAAGTTTTATGAAAAAAAAACACTCTTAAAAATCAGTTCAACCAATTGTTACCAACACAGCAGTGAATCCCCAAATTGAAGGCATCAAGGACCAATTCAGAGTTTAGAAAACAATAATTAAATTAACCTGAAGATTGCTGTAATCAGTATATATGCATGTGCAAAAACACACGGTAGGATTGGAAACTTTCCTTGTTGAATGCCTGTTGTTGTCAGCCCAACTGATCAGATGCCCCAGCTAACTGTCCTTGGACATCTGAGGTAACTTCTATTGATGTAAATTGCCTCTTGTGTACAGTTCTTGCAAAGGGTGGTTTCAGACTTTCAGGAATCACTTAAAAATGCTTCTACCAGTTTAGTTAGTAGCAGATATGCATCTATTTGGGTTCTATGCAATACAAGCTTCAATGTATCTATTTGGGTTCTATGCAATACAAGCTTCAATGTATAATATGCCTTTATAATCTGAAGATCAGTCAAATTCAGAAATCAAGATGTTGTGTCAAGAAAATGTAAGCCTTATCTGGATAATGCCTTAATATACACATTGTTTTGGTTTGTTTCCTAAAAATTACATTTGAACAGCTGAAATTATGAGATATATTTTATTTACCTTATGAGTTTTCAAAATATTGAAAATCACTTTCATCATGATGCTCACATTGGAAAGCTCACAGTGGAAACCACAGAGAAAATCCTTAAACTTTGTTCAGAACATTCAGTAAACTTCAAATGAAATATTGACTTCTGGGGTTTTATTAAATAACCTATTATCAGTAATACATCGCAGGAGACCATTTTTTCATGGCATGCTGCATGGCATTTCGTCGTACTAATAAGTCGTTTTGTAAACATTGGAATCCATGGCCTGATTAATTCAGTATTTTGTGGGGCTCCACATTTCAGAAACTCTCACAATATTCAAAGCATATATTCCTTTGAACTGGAATACTATCAGTCCATCAGCTGAGGTCGGTGAACAAAATCAAAAAAAATAATAACCAAACTGTATTTTATTGAGGCCACATTGCTTACCAAGAAAGACTTGTGATGTTCAAAGCAAACTTTTCAACATCATTGTTATACAAATGAGTATCCATTGTTTGATACTACACATACAATATAAAATTTCAATTAACAGAATATTTGTGTGTTTCTGATGTATTGCGATGTATTAATAAAACTAGGAATTTCACATATTTGTTTGTTTGTTGGTGGTTAACGTCACATATTTATGCACCATGGCTAATCGTGACACAACATGGAGATGAAGTCAAGTTTAGTCAATCGTTGATCAACATGTTGCCCATGTTAGAGGACTTTCACCCCAAGCATTGGTGACTGGGTCCTATTTTACTAGTAAAGCGGAACTGGTTTACCACAGTAAACAAGTGTTGCTTACTTCCCGGGGTTCCCACGGGGAAGGAATTTCACATACACAGTGGAATATGTTGCTTTTTTAAAAGGTATGTTCTATCTATTTTCATGTATTGTGGATATTTGTTGAAATAATTAATTGATTAAGAGATTAATTTTTTTTAAAATGTTGTTTTTCTTTGGATTGTGGTAAACAGTGGAACACAGGTGTTAATAGAATAACCACTTTGCCAATGAGAATTGTTCAATTAACCCCTAGCATTCAGGTAGTGCGACAGAATTTTCTCCAATCACTGTTTTTCTTTTGTTTAACTATGAATTTAACCAATTATATCTTGTTTGACAGAGCTTGGCAAGCTCTGTCAAACAAGGTATATTTTGTTAAATATGAAACTGCATCAAGAGAAATGTTTGCTGCTGAAACCTTTGCCATTTTGACATCAGTGTGCAGAGGGTTAACATGCATATTCAATTATCAGGGATGTAGTAACTTTGGTGTAATCTAGAGATAACCTGAGCATTTATTTAATTATCTCGTTTGACACAGCTTATGGAAACCTGAGCATTTATTCTATTATCTCTTGTTTGTATGGAGCTTCAGAACTCTGCAAAACAACATAGGGCTGTGGATAAGAAGTTCAGGCAATGCTGTACCTCTTGAATCCATTGTGGGATGGGGAGTTGGTTAACTGAAAAAAACAACAAGAATAAACTTGGCAAAATTGGGTCACTTGAACTACCTGGTAATCCTCCAGACAAATGACAGTGTGATATAGATTGATGGGTCAAGTTAGGGAACTAATGGAAAATTATTCAATGAATGTCTCAATCCTACAGGTGGGGATGGGGGTTATCGAGGTGGGGTATAGCTTCTTTGGGGAGAGGGTGACTGAGGACTGTAACTGGAACTGGAGGATTGGCATGAAAGCAAATAGGTCTCTTTAGTGTCTAAAGAAGAAGCAAAAAACCTGCATTTGAGAAGTACTTTTCTGGGACATAATGGGGTTCTTTACTGCTTAAGCTGAGGTCAAGGTCATTAGAGTTGAGGCAAAGGATTAGTCCAGAGGGTGAAGGCATGCCAAATGAGCAGTATGGGCATTAGGGAGATCCTGGACATGTCTTGTTGGAATGCACAAAGTATCTTCCAAGCAGAGTGTTTAGGATCCTATTATAATATCAGAATTGATGTGTCCTTCGTTAATAATTATACACAATTAATATTTTCTAAAATTAGTTTTTAATTAGAATAAGCAGACTTTGGCTTGTGTGGTCACTTTTTAGCAGTGAGTGACCTTTGAATGTACCTATCAACATGTTTACAAATACTCTTAAACAGTATCTATTTTTAGCTCACTAATTGTTTATTTGGGTCACACTTGTTTACTTGAAGTAGGACAGAATCATCCATAAATTTAAATTTTATAGTAAATTTCCTTTCTTATTATACCTACCACAATTGTTTACTACAGGCTTGCACTACAGTGAAAGTCCCTAACTCGGAAAATATTCTCTCTATTTTGATCTTTCCCAAGCGATTTGGGAAAGAAAAGTGGTGCAAAAGTACCAAGAAAAAATAAGCCAAAACTGGGTCGAGTACTATCGGCGCATGCCCAGTAGGGGTCACTCATCTCTTAGTATGAATTCACGGCTTCCCATCCAGTGCGCAGACACGTAGCTAATGACTCATTCTTTTAAATCCGCCAACATTGGAGTTATGTGATCAGCGGGGAGGAAGGATTCTTCCCCGAATAAGAAGACAGGAGGGTCTCCATGTGAACAATTATGGTAGGTATAATAAGAAAGGAAATTTACTATAAAATTTAAATTTCTTATCAACCTACCTTACATTTGTTTACTACAGGCAGAATAGACAATAGGATGGAGGGGATCACCTAACCAACCCACACATGACTCAACTGTGCTGGAACCATGGACAGAAGAAGAGTTCCCAAGGCCTATGAAACCATAGCATCACAACCATTAGTAAATGACAATAAGAGATGAGGCATATGGCCCTGTGTGACACACAGACGGGAAGGACAGTACCCAAGAACCCTAATGGCTAGGGTTGATGACAGCCTGAGCAGAAGAAAAACTGCTCCTGCAACTGACGCAGATAGAAGGTGGAGAAATCATTTCTCCAGAAGGCTGCCTGCATAACATCCAACAACTTGACCGAGTTAGCTTAAGCCCAGGAAGTAGACAATGCATGCACCTCGTGGGCAGAAATGCGATTGGTAATACAATCGTCAGTCACTAGACGAGCATATGACGTGCGAATAGCAAGACAAATCCATCAAGAAATGGATTGAAGAGAGATCTTCTGTCGGCCAGGGATAAGAAACAGAAATAATCTTTTCCTGCCTTTCCTTATGAACTGCATCTGGTTGAAGTAAATGCGAATTGCAGGAACTGGACAGAGCAAAAAGGGTGATTACCCTCAGCAGAAGGAAGGCCCTGATACAGATAGGGCAATCAGAATTGGATAGACCAGAAAGGAGTAATCAATGGTAAAAGTAGCACTGTTGGTGACGCTCCTGAAAAAGGCATGATGAAGTGAGAGGGCGTGAAGCTCACTAACCCTTCTGGCTGAGGCAATAGCCGTCAGAAAAACTGTCTAGTATGTGAGAAAACGCATATCCACCTGGGATAATGGTTTGAATGGTGCCCCATCCTCACCCCCCCTCACCCCTCCAAAGCAAAGCAACACCCAAGAAAGATTCCATCCTGGAGTAAGCTGCAGAAACCTAGGCCTTTTCAAAGAAAAGTGCTGAATAAGCTTGGAGAGGTACGGGTTAGTGCCGATATAATGCTTTCTCACATTCGAAAAAAGTAATCTGTGTTATCAAAGGATCAGCATAATCAAAAGAGTGATCAGCACACCATCAACAGAAGACCTTCCACTTAGCCACATAGGCTAAACCAGTGGAGTGTTGACTTGTAGAAGAAATGCACCCCACTGCTCATCTCGAAAAACCGTTACGGGTGCGACAGGACCGGACAAAAGATATGCATGAAGGCACAATGAAGTCAGATCGACATGAAACCTCCTTGGGTGACCTTGACAAAGAAGGCTGCGACGTAGAGGGAGATGTGCCGGAACTGCCACAAACAGTGAGAGGAGATGATTGATCCACACTGCTGCGGCGATAGAGGAGTGATCAGAATGATTCGACAGCTGTTGGTTCATATCTTGGCGAGAGCCTGATGCATAATTGGAACCAGTGGGAAGACGTAGCCGACTACACTGTTCGAATCGAATGACAGAGCATCCACAGGGAAAGCCAGAGGATCTGGACACAGGGACACGAAACTTGATGGTTCCAGCGGGTCGTAAGCAGATCGATGTGGGAAGACCCCCAGAAATCGCAAAGTGACTGAAACACTGCCCTGTGAAGCATCCACTTGCTGGAAATGACCCTGCCCCGTCGGGACAGGTTGTTGGCTAGGAGGTTCAGATGACTGAGAATCTGACGAACCACCACCCGGTGTTGACACTCTGAGAGAGCAGAAGAAGATCCCGAGCCAATTTATACATGAGAACCGAATGTGTACTGGTCTGGTTCCGAATGTAAGCAAGCACTGTCAATTTGTCGGACAACAGAAGGACCTGATGGTTCGAAAGGTAGGGGATCCACTGCTGGAAACTCTGAGGAGCAAGACGTTCCTGGTTGACGTGAAGAGCTGCTTGATCCTAGTCCCAAACACCATGAAGGGAAAGACCTGGAGGATCCAACATCGCGCCCCATCTGAGATCACTGGCATCTTCCACCAGAACATGATTCGGACATGGGCAAGTACATCCATCCAGGGAAGAAAGTGACGATTGAGAGATGCTGGTAAATGAAGCACCAGATCCAGAGGATCGACATTCGGTCTCCAAGGACTGAGCAAAAACTGTACAAATTGTAGTTGTTAAGTATTAGTATTTTTGTATTACAACTGAAAATAAAAATTCTTTAAACTACAAACTGTTGGAGAGGTCTGACATGTAGCCGACCTAAAGGAATAAAGTGTGTCACCGAACAGTAGAGACGGAGCAGCCGGTGAATACTTAGAGCTGTCACGAACATGGACTGGGTCAGAGTCATGATGAAAGCCGAGAGAAGAATTACCGCTCTCGTCGGGGAACCACTACAATATTCAGCTGAGTATGGAAGTCCATCCCTAGATGACAAAGTGACTAAGAAGGGACCAGGTCTGACTTCTCCTCATTGACTCTGAACCCTAGCGATGTGAGCAGGCTCAGTTGGTCAACATCGGACTCCAGAAAAGCAGCATAGGAGTGCCTCTGAAGGATATCATCCAGATATGCAGAGGTAGTCATCCTGGACACGCATGCGATGGAGGGCTATCACATGCGACATCAGTCAGGTGAAGGCCCAAGGAGCCAGGTTGAGGCCAAAAGGCATGGCCTTGAACTGGTAAACTTGCCCCAGAAAAGCGAACCTGAGATACTTCTAGGGAACAATGATAGACTGGTTCAGGATATTCAGATCGATAACCGGTCGGCATCGGCCATCCTTCTTCGGCACCAAGAACAGGCAGGAATAAAATCCCATAGCATGAATGTTCTTGACGACTTTGATCGCCCCCTTTGACAGGTGATTGTCGATCTCCAAAATCAAAAGTTCCCGACATGAACCGTCTGAAGGAACTTGGGATGGAATCGAGATGAGGACCTTCATTTTGATCCCCGTGGAGGCCTGTGAGAGGAGAAACCACCTCCACTGATAGAAGAAGGATCCTGAGACCTCCCTCTGGACTGATGATGCTTACCCTTACCATTTGAGTAAGAGGAAGAAGCAGAATCGATGCAAAACTTCATCCTGGTCAGTTGCCACGGAATCATGGAATAGACGTGGACCTATCAAAGATCGAAGAGCAGCATGTTGCCCTTCAGGAAGGGAATGGCGTGTGTCCAACACAGCGTCCCGGTGAACTAATTCCAAATTAGCTGCATTACAGGCATGCATGCAAATAAGATGCATGAGCACCATAGAGATCACATGCAAAGGAGCCTGTATGTCATCCAACTTATCTGGAGGCAGATAAGCAGTCAAGGCAGAGACAACGTTATCCGAGAGAGAAAGCATGCCTAGTATCTCTCCGGATAAGCCCAACAGGGACACCAAAGTCGCCAAATAACATAGGAATAACAGCCGACTTGGGCTTGGAAAGCCTGAAGGAGGAGTCCAGATCCAAGACTGTCAGAGTCTGGCAGACCAACGGATTGGCAGAATCGAAGGAACGATAATGCACATTGGGCAAAAAGGTATCAGCCCTAGTGAAGAATGAAGTCTTCAAAGTCTTGGAACTCAGCTTTGAGTCCAATGCTGCAAAAGCTTCGACCACTTGTACTGACTGTTATGGTCGAAGGTGCCCAGAAGCAGGTTGCTCCACAGGCTGTAGGCACGTGACCGATGATCACGGGCTGGCTGAAACCTCCGGCTGGTCTGATCCATTTGAGTTCTGGAAGGAACTCAAACACAAAGTCAAGAGCTGCCCCCAAGTCAGAAGGCTGATGGCTCTCGATGTCAGGTGTGTCTGACCCATTACCTGAGTCAGAAGACACATAGTCTATTACAGGCATACGAGCCAATGCCTCCCATGGAGTAGGAACACCCGGGGGATCAGAAAGTGGCCTGCTTCCAATCCCGGAAGACGGCGCCACAGAGGGCACTTGGCAGCTACGAAAAGCCTCGCTGGAGGCAACAGGAAGGCTCTTGGAAAGAACCTGCGTGAGCAAGGTGATGGCCTCCCAAAGCTCACAACCAGTATCTCCCAGTTTGACACTGGAATGGCCCAGCAAAGTGACTTCGCATCTGACCCTCTTAACAAGTGAAGGGTCACAATCCTCAAGAACACCCGGCGCAGGGTGATGGGTGGCTGCTGAAACATCTGAATACAGATGTTTATAAGGGTATGAAATACCCCGAGGATCTGAAGTGTGGGAACTCAGGAGAGCCGTCGCGGACCTCTGAGGGACAGAAGGTCAGGGCTGCACAAGATGCACCGGTACGACAAAACTGGCTAAAGGACCAGAGTGCTAAAGGTTTAGCATTAATGAACAATGGACCGAAACAGCCCGGTACACAAAAATCACGTGAGAAATTGGTATAGAGATTTATCAAGAAAAATACAGTGAATAATCGAGAGAATATACAAAAACACAGCCCTGTCTGTCCAGATAATGAAGAAACAGCTCTGAGTCCACAATTCAGAACAGGAACATTGTCAACATCAAGTCAAAACGTATCATTGTTGATGAGCAAAAAGATCTGCATCTTGACAAGATGGAGGAAGAAAAAAGAATTACACGTTGGTTATATGTCTGCGCAATGGTTTTGGAAGCCGTGATTAGTACAAGGAGTAGAGTGTCCCCTACTGGGTGTGCACCAGTCGCACCCGACCCAGATTTGGCTTATTTTTTCTTGGTGTTTTGCACTACTTTTCTTTCCCAAATCGCTTAGGAAAGAACAAAATAGTGAGTATAGTCCGGGTTAGGGACTTCCACTGTAGTGCAAGCCTGTTGTAAACAATTGTAAGTTAGGTTGATCAGTGGCGGTTTATGCACTAACTGAAACCCCATTAGTGCTCAACAACATGAAATACTGATACCTAGTGAACTTTTACTTCAACACTTTCTATTATGCGCAGTCATAATATTTCGTTTGTGTACTCTAATGTCCTAATATACCATCACGCCCAAATACCCCGTGAGTGCTCAACCAACCATGGAATACTGTTACCTAGTGAACGTATACTTCTACGCCATCTATTATGCGCAGTCATAATATTTCGTTTGTGTACTCTAATGTTCTAATATACTCCTACTGGTGTTGCTGTTTGTCCCAAACTGTGACTTGGCTGCTGCGGAGCAGCCACGTTGCAGTTTGAGCACAAATTGAAAACCCCGAGGGAGCTTAATCATATTGGTTAAGTGATAGCCGGAGCAACCTACATTTTAACGCCTCTCACTGAATTCAGACAAATTATCCTGCTATCGTGTATCTATCCATTTGTATCCTTACCCACAAACATACCCCCTCTATATTATACCCTCAATGAAGATATCAGGGTTTCAAGGAATGTCTTGAGACAGATCACAATCAAATCCTATATGAAAGATATCTTAATAGATTATAACAACTATCAACAATCAGGAAGGCATCGAGACTTGTTATTTTCAAACTCTTCATGAAAATATTAACTTAACAAGTATAAAGCTTATTAGGCCCTTATGGATCTCAGTTGTTACAATTTGTTGGTGAGTGCTTAAGGATGATTTTCCAAGTTTGATCATTTACTGTTACATTTTAACGCCTTATTTTGTATGCATTCATTGCATCTTACCCTGGTGTTTGTGAATACCCTTTATATTCCTTCTACAACATAAGAATATACTCTCATGAGTGATTACTAAGTTTCTCACTCCCTTAATAATGCCAGATGAATAATTTACGCAACCAACTAGTTTTGTGATTTGTTCTCAAACTATGACCTAGCTGCTGTAGAGCATCCATGCTGCAGTTTGTGTTTGTGAACAAAGCCAAAAATCAGAGTGCCCAAGCATGTTGGGAAAAGTGATACCCGGGTCAACTCATCTTAATGCTCCTCATTAAGTGCAGTCATTTTATCCTGTTTTCGTGTAAATAATATATGTAAATATATTCCTACCATCAAATATATCCCCATTTTACCATCTCTGCATTAGTTAAAATCAGTTTCCAACACTCCAGAATAACTACATAATTCACTGGTGTTATCGGTTGTTCACATGCTGCGACATGGCTGCTGCAGAGCAGTCATGGTGCAGTTTGTGGAGAAAATAAAAACACCAGTGTGCTAAACAAAAATGGAATACTCTCACTAAGTTCAACCTACACTGTAATGCCCTATAATGTGTACTAAGTGTTTATTTAACTAAAATGGAATACTCATAATAAGTTCAACCCACACAGTAATGCCCCATAATATGTGCTGATGCATTACTTTGCTTTCGTGTACTTAAATATCAAAATATATTCATATCCACACGATAGAACATCCCCTCTTTAGTGTAATTTTACTTCCACACACACTTCCTAGACATATCGACTTTTTATCAAACTACTGGCGTTAGTGTTTTGTTCTCAAACTGCGACAATGGCTGCTGTAGTGCAGCCATGCTGCAGTTTGATCACAAGCCTACAACGTCGTGAGAGCTAGACCACAATGGCATAGCAATTCCATATACCAGTCGACCTTTTAGTATTTTTAACCCTCTATTTTCCCATCCATTTGATGATAAATGTGAATTACATTAAGTATTTAGCTATATCAGTTCAGTACTTTGCAGCTTTTCCACTCAACTCCCGGTCAAACAGTGCACACCCCAACAAATTGTAATACGGCATTTATGCGGATGCGTTTCCGGTTTTGGTTATATACTCTTACATTTTAATGACCTATATTTAATGACCTTTATTCTGTGCATTTATTCTATCTTGCCCTGGTGTCTCTGAATTCGCAATTCGTATGAAAATTAAAATTTTTTAGTAAATTTTGTTTCTTAACATACCTACCACAATTGTTTACAATTGGCTGTAACATAAGTGCAACCCCTACTTCGGAACGAACTCAAGCTTTTAGAATCTTTTCCAAACGAGTTGGAAAAGTACTAGAGTGCAAAAGCACGAAAAAGATCGAAAAAAGGGTCGAGCGAGACCAGCGCTCGAAATTACTTTTATGTTAAAGCCAATAGTAAACAATTGTGAGTTGGTTGAAAAGAAATACTCTCTGCAGTGAACTTTAAGTTTCACACTCCCTTATTAATGATGAATATAGTCATAGCCAACTGGTTTTGTCGCTTGTTCATAGACTGAGACATGAGACAAACCTCTTGTGTAACCTGCTCTCGTGCATTTAATGATTTATACATTCATACCCACACGATAGTATATCCCTCGTTGTGCAAATTTACTTCCTCATTCACCTACTAGACACATCTACGTTTTAATAAACTACTTGTGTTACCGTTTGTTTTTGGGCTGCAACATGGCTGCTGCAGTGCAGCCATGATGTAGCTTAAACACAGACCGATTTGACAGTTTGAAGATTCCATTCAACTTGAACTCTTGGTATTTTTCTTTCTTTTTTTTTTTTATATATATATTTTTTTCTCTCTCTCTCTTTTTTATCCCTCTACCTTCCTGTCCAGTTTGATGATAAATGCAAGTTACGTTAACATTTTTATTTAGCTCTATAAACTCAATATTTTGCAGCCCGTCCACTTAACTCCCGGAAAAAAATAGACATATCTCCACAGCCAATAAATCAGCATATGTGCCCTTGCCCTAAGCTGTCCAACTATACCCTAAGTCCCAAACCACTGAACAGCAGACCAGATCACCTGTGTTATTGAAAGCTCCCTGTTTCCTTCATTGTGCGTCAGACTCCATAATGACTAATGTTGTCTCACTTAATGAAGTTCAGAATGATGCTGCCTTTGACTTTGTTGCACAATTCAACCATGAAATCGATCATGTTTCTGAAGATGATCCTCTCACCCCACTTAATGCTGACGCTAACAACTGCCAATACTACACATCAGAAGAGTTTTCCTCAAGGGTTGGAATGTGTAAGAAATCATTCTCCTTACTCAACATTAATTGCAGGAGCTTGAATGCCAATTTCGAACACCTGCAGAGTCTGCTTTGTGACCTCCAAACAACTGTAAATATTTTTGACATCATAGGTATCACTGAAACATTCAGCGTAAAAGAAAATATATCCTACACCTTAGACGGCTATCAGCCACTTGTTCTGCATTCTCGTCCTGCCGGTGACGACGGTAGGAGAGGTGTTGGTGTCTTCGTCAAAGATTCTATTCCATTCAATGTAAGAAACGACTTAAGTATTTTCATTCTTCATGTTTTCGAATCACTGTTCATCGAACTTACTGGAAAATCCAAAGTAATTGTAGGAATTATTTACCGACCTAACACTGAACCAAAAGCTAATTTGGACCTGTTTCTATCTCAATTTCAGATCTACTTGAACTAATCAATTCCGAAAAGAAGACAACTTACTTGATGGGAGACTTCAACATAGATTTATTAAATTTTAACCAACACCAAAAAACTAATCATTATCTAGAATCGCTGTTCAGCACTGGATTCACACCCATGGTAACTAAACCAACAAGAGTAACAAGTCACTCGGCCACAATAACTGACCATATATTTTGTGACAAACTAAACCCAAACACCTCTGGTATAATTATTACTGATGTGAGCGATCATTTCGCCACATTCTATATCGAAAATCTCAAAACAACCCATCCTATTGACACAGACCAACCTAAGAGAATCTTCAAAACAAGAAACATCAACCCACTTAAACAACTGCTATCCGAGACTGACTTCAGCCATGTGTGCCAAGAGACCAGTGCAAATGAAGCGTATGAGGAATTTATAACAATCCTAAACACAATGTTTGACCAAGCCTTCCCATTGAGAATAATAAAGACCTCGAAAAAATACACCAAACGAGAACCATGGATGACTTCCAGCCTCTTACAATCCTCCCTGAACATGAACAAACATAAACTTCTGGAAAGAAAGTACAGATCCCCGACTAACCACAATATTACGCGATACAAAACCTATTGCCAAATTTTTAATCAGCTTAAACGTAAACAAAAAAGGAAAATCAGGGTAACATTAAGATAACATGGAAATTCTCCATAAAGCAATAAATAAGTCAAACCTTCCTCCTTCCCTACCATCATCATTTGTTGAAGATAACGTGGAGTTTAGTGACCCCATCCACATTGCTGAGAAATTCAACAGTTACTTCACCAATATTGGAAATCGAGTAATCAACAATATGGCAAGCTCCACTCATCCATTCTCGGATTACCTAAAAAACAGTGTCTCCGATTCATTTTTCATATCACCTACAAGCATCAATGAAGTCGTATCCTCCATAAAAAGCCTTTCCACAAAAACTTCGGCTGGCCAGGACAATATTTCTCCTAACTACTTAAAGAAATTATACACAAAATAGTCGTTCCTTTAACCCATTTATAAATAGGTCATTTTCGACTGGAATTATCCCATCCAAAATGAAAATCGCAAAAGTAATACCAATTTTTAAATTTGGCGACAAACAGTCATTCGACAACTACCGTCCAATAACTATTCTTCCCTCGTTTTCAAAAATCCTTGAGAAATTAATGCATAAAAGGCTAACAAATTTCTTAGATGACAACAACGTTATTTATAACTACCAGTTCGGATTCAGAAAGGGACATTCAACATTTCATCCAATAATGCATCTTATCAACTATGTTGCCATAATGAATAACAAAGCATCCATGTTTTTAGATTTTTCTAAAGCCTTTGAAACCATGGACCACAATATACTCGTTAGGAAACTCGAACATTACGGCATTAGAGGTATAGCTAATTCTTGGTTTCAGAACTACCTCTCTGGGAGGTTCCAATATGTGTGCTTCACGAGTGAATCCTCTGACCTGCTAAATATTACTACAGGGGTGCCACAGGGTTCTGTACTTGGCCCTCTTTTATTTGTACTATTTATTAATGACATTTGTGAGTCTACTGACATGAGCATCCTATCATTCGCGGATGACACAACAGCTTATAAGTCTGGGAACGACCTCAATCTCCTGATGGAGATGGCCAACAATGAATTATCAAAAATTAACAATTAGTGTTTAGCAAATAAGTTATCGTTAAATGCTAAAAAAACAAAAGTTATACTTCTTCACCCTCAAAACGACAACTATAAATACAACAACGCACAGCCCAAAATTTCCTTGAACAACTCAGACATAATATTTGCAGGTAATAATAGTCATGACAAATTCATAAAATTTCTGGGAATTAACCTGGACGAGAATCTTAAATTTAATCAGCATGCATCTGCTCTCTGTACAAAGCTATCCAGGGCAATTTATATTCTGAGAAGAGCCAAAAATTTTCTGCCGCTCGAGACATTACGTTCACTTTATTTCACCCTAATTCAAAGCCATTTAATTTATGGGATCTAAATATGGGGTAACACACCAGCAAGCAAACAAATTCTGAAGTTGCAAAAAAAGGCTGTTCGTATCATAGCGAACAAAAAGTACAACTCACATACAGACCCCCTTTTCAAACGTTTGAAAATTCTCAAATTTAACGATTTGTACAAGCTACACTCACTTCTATTCATGCACGACTGGTCAGAACACAACCTCCCTGTCAGTTCTGAAACTACATTCCAAGTGTACTCAAACCCCTCAGGCATGAATACAAGGCAATGTGGAAACCTGAACACACATAAACCCCGCACCCAGTTCTCAGCATCTCTTCCATATTTTTCTATTCCTAAAATGTGGAACGACCTTGATACAACATTAAGAACCTCCAACCGCAGGTTATTAAAAAAAACATTAATTGATCAATTTCTAAACACATATTATGCCGATATCAGCTGTTCCTACCCGAGATGTCCCGACTGCCTGCTGTCTAATAGTTAGTCTCCTGGGTTGTTATCACCTTTTTTTTCTCCTCGAGAGCTCAGGAACATATTACCTTGCCATTTACGGTTTTCCGATTATATATCACCCATGACCTTACTGGTCTACTTAGCATAAATATATTATTTCATTTATTCGGAAATACAGTCAATTAATTAATTGATTGATTATTTGATTTCTTAATTGCCAACTACCACCTAATAAGTAAACTCTCGGGTTGTTATCAACTTCTTTTTCTCCTCGCGAGCTCAGGAACATGTTCCCCTCCAATTTACGATTTACAGTTTTCCGATTATACATTACCCCATTACCTTACCTTACTGGTCTACTGGTCTACTTGCAAAAATATATTATTATTATTATTTCATTTATTCAGAAACACGGTCAGTTTATTAATTGATTAACTGATTAATTAGTTGAGTGCCCAATTGTTCAATTGACTGATCAACTGATTAACCAATTACTCGATTACTCATTCAATGCGCCAAATCAAAATAACAAATGATAGAACATTCTGGAGTTTGATTCATGACGACGAAAATTTTAACCAGTTCCAATCAACTCGATCTCAAAATAAAAGTAACAACTACTTGCTGTCCAGACAGAGCTAATTTAACCTTAAAATTTGTCATTTGCCATTCTGTTCTTTAAACTCACATTATTAGATTGTCCAGGGGATGACAGGAAGACAGTCGTAAGACTATGTCATTCCCCACAGTATACATCTGTCTATGATTTTGTAACCTTGTTTTTTCGCCTCATGTTTGTATTTGTATGCTGTGAAATAAATTGAATTGAATTGAATTGAAATCAACTGATAACTGAAAATTGGCAGGCCCATAAAGTCATCCGCATGCAGATCTGAATTTTCATATTTTTTTTCAGGTACTTAACTGCGATACAGCAGCGCCCAATATTGTGAAACAGAGACGTAAAGGTGATGCAGAATGGATATACACACTCCAAACGCGCATACCACTCAGTGTAAACAGAAAGGATTTTTAAGTCACTTTTTTTTTGTTTGACAATACTGTTTGGTAAACTATGACATTACCAGTTTTAAGCAGCTAGTGAGTGGTGAACAATGTAATCAAAAACTGTAAGAACAGAAGCATGTGCCACTGCCAGCACCAGGTTCAGCATGTTTCGAGCTAAAACTAGGTCTTTCACTGTTGGAGCAAAGTTGTACTCCAAATGTAGTGTATTATACTTGATACGTGTCAACTTATGACAAATAACAGACATGAGACAGGAATCCACACCTGGTGCTAGAATCGTGGGAAACCCAAATATATATAAAACTGGTGATATATTTTGTATGTATACTCAGCAGATAGCTGTAGAATAGCATTCAATAAAGCATGGTGTAAGAATTCAGTGTGTTTAAATACAGTTGATTTAATTCGGCAAGTAATAGCAAAGGGTTCGAAGTGCAGAAAATGTGGACATGTTGGCCATTTTGCCAGGGTGTGCAAAATGAAGGAACATTTGAACAGACCATCAGGCACAAACAGAAATAAAGCGGCCTACAACTATAAAGTTAATGCAGTTGATTGCAACAATGAATATGTTTTTTCTGTGGAGACTGTAAGCGAGAATTCTGCTGAAATTGATTTATTGGCTGGAGGACCGTTCTCATAGACTCTGGCGCAATATGTAATGTTATTGATAAGGACACTTCGGTGAAATTAAAACAGCAAAATATTAGTTGTCAAGACAGAAAAATCTACACTTGAACTGTATGCATATGGCCAAGAAAAGCTTTTAATATTCTTGGAAAATTTCAAGCACAGTTAGACATGAACAATCGTGAATCTTATGAAGAATTTGTTGTAATAGATGGTAAAGGTTGTTCGCTCATTGGTCGTAAAACAACTGAAAGAATGGGTGTTCTGAAAGTAGGAGCTCAAGTTACCAACTTGGCTGGCTACCAATGATTTTAGCTGTAACTATTCAGATTTGTTTAATGGTTTAAGGAAATTAAAAGACTATCAGTGTAAATTGCACATTGATGATTCCATACCAGAAGTTATTCAAAAAGCGAAAAGAATTCCCCACCAGATGCGTGAAAAAGTAGACATAAAAATCCAGGAACTTCTAGAAAAGGATATCATCGGAAAAAGTTGACAGTCCGGCTACATGGGTTAGTCCCTTAGTGATAGTGGCAAAACCATTAGGTGACATTCGTATTTGTATTGATAGTATTGATATGAGACAAGCAAATCGGGCAGTTGTTCGGGAGAGATTTCAAATTCCAACTGTTGATGAAGAACTCAATGATATGAATCAAAGTACCGTGTTTAGTAAACATGATCTTAAAATGGGTTTTCACCAGACTGAACTCACCAAAAACTCATAATAACTACATTTGCTTGCCATAATGGATTATATCGCCATAAACGGTTAATGTTTGGTATTTCTTCGGCTCCTGGGAAATATCCGCATGTTGTTCAACAGATGTTATCGGACTGTCCAGGTGTGCACAATATCTCTGATGATGTGATAGTACATGATCGTAATGGTCAAGAGAACAACAAAACATTAGTCTAAGTTCTTGAGAGATTAAGGGAAAGGAACTTCACACTTAACTGAGAGAAATGTGTGTTTGGCATACAACATCTGGAACTTGTTACCAAAAAATGGCATTGGACCGACCACCGCAAAAGTGAAAGCGGTTCTTGATGCAAAACAACCATCAAACGTCACAAAAGTACGTAGTTTCCTAGGATTAGTGACTTAAAGTTCGAAATTAATTCCAAATTTAGCAACAATCGCTGAACCTCTGCGATGATTTACTTGTAAAAATGTGATATTTGTCTGGGGAAAAGAGCAGCAAGCATCTTTTGCAAAGCTAAAAGATGCTTTGAAGATTGCTTTAGCATATTTTGATAAAGATGCAACTACTAAAGTGGTCTCTGATGAATCGCCAGTAGGTCTAGGTGCTGTACTCATCCACGAAAAACACAGCATTAAGCGCATTGTGTGTTATTCAAGTAGAAGCCTTTCAGACGTAGAAAGATGTTATTCCCAAACGGAAAAAGTGGTCCCCGGACTTGTGTGGGCATGCAAACACTTTAACACTTATTTATACAGCAGTGAATTTTGGAATGGTGACTGATTGTAAGCCACTTCAGTCCTCAATTTGTTTCTCAGGACTTCATTACATACTTGAATATAACTGTGGTATTACCCAATACCCATCGATGAACAACACCTTTATGGCCATAAGCTAATGGAAAAGAAAAAAGCCAAAAGCATCGTCTTCTAAAAGCAATACGAATCGCAAATTCATACGGTTGGCTTGGCAAAAGGAACTCAATAACTTTCTATTGGCATATAGATCAACCTCTCATTCCACTAATGGACTTAGCCCAGCTGAGTTGATGTTTGGAAGAAAGCTAAGAACTAAAATTCCCAAAGTATTTGACTTCAAAAGCACGCAAATCAGAAGCAGTGGAGAGGATAGTAGGGTGTTTAGAGATAGAGACAGTGAACTAAATCAAAAACAGAAAGATTATGCTGACTATCATAGAAACGCAATGGAATACAACTTAAAAGTTGGAGATTAGGTGATATTGAAATGAGAGAAGCAAAATAAGCTTTCTTCTAAGTTTGAGAATGAACGTTATACCATAACAAACTGTGACGGAAATCAGGATACAGTTAAATCACACCATGGAGTTACTTACAGAAGGAATGTCACTCATGTCAAGAAGTATGTCGATAGCACAACGAGTAAATCGACGAACATCAATCCTCAAAATGACAGAGAAGTTCTATCAGAAACGAAAGAAAATGAAACTGGAAACGATCCTGACAAAGTACTTCCAAACGATTCTGGAGTCAGGTGGCCAGCACGCGAATGTCGCTTGCCTAAACATTTAGATGATTTTGTGTGTCATGTGTCTGCATAGTGGGTAACATCAAAGTGCACTTGCATAATAATCGCCTTTTGATATTACTATGATGGATTATTAATTTATGTAATAATGGAATTCAGTAAATGATTGGATTCCGGTTACATCAAAGTGCCGGGGGCACAATAATCTCCTTTTTGATGTTACTATGCTGTTTTGTTTTTTAATTCACACAGTAATGAATTAAAATGATGCTGAAAGGCAAGGAAATTGAGTGTTTGGGTCTAATTTATCAAAATTTTCTTTGCACAGGGCGAACCATCGTCGACACATGGGAGCTTGGACTGAAAAAAAAAATGGCATTTTTTCTCGTAATTAAATTTTTTGAGTTGGGGATCAAATTTGGCATGAATGCACGGATAGAATTTGGCTTGTAACTTGAACTATTCATAACGTGTATATAAGAGGAAGGGATATAAAACATAGGTGTAGGACTTCAAACCTAAAGGTCCATGGTTCAATCCCCACCAGGAGTGATGGGTTTTGTCCTTAGGTAAGGCACTTAACCCCAATTCCTAAATGGGGGGCACAGAGGTGCTGCGTAAGGCGTACTGCACGTCAATGGAACACTTGTCTTCATCCAATGCTGACCTAGCTTGTGTGGTGTTAGTATGTTGGGGAATCTGACAGTTAGTCGCAGTCTTGCAACTGATCGGTGGTTCTCTCCAGGTACTCCAGTTTCCTCCACCTGTAAAACTGTCTGACCCAAGCTGACCCTGGCTGTCAAAAGTGCCATCAAACAGCAATAAATGATACTAGTGAAGTACAATATTTATTACAGCATGTTATTCAACCACATATTACTATATTTATGTGATAAATAACAATATTCAACAAGAGGCCCCATGCGGTACTCACCTGACCAAAGTTGTTTAAAGAAGAATTTTATTAGCACCAATGGCTAGTTAAAACTACTGCAGAGGAATGGAGTTATTTATTTATTTATAACTCTGTTATCCATGACAGATGATTTTGTTTTAGTATTGGGATGACACCAGAGAAATAATGCCCAGATTTCCAGTAATGCAAAACTAGAGAGTCTAAATATCAACCTATTTAATTTGAAGAAACTGACCGACCCACTTCCCCTCCACCACCACCACCCCTCCCCCCCCCCCCCCCCCCCCCCCAGGATGCTGTATACCAAATATCAATTGATTCAGAATTGTGGATCTGAAGAAGGAAATTTTTTAAAGATTTTTGATATCACACTAAGTTAAAAACTGGGCATCCTCAGGGAGCCCCCCCCCCCCCCCCCCTCCCCCAGGATGTTATATACCAAATATCAAAAGATGCTGAGTGGTGGTTTGGCAGAAGATTTTGAGAATATTACCAATTTAGCACTATGTTAAAATTTGCCCTCTTTCCTGCAAGGAATACAAATATCAACACAGGGAATTATTTGGATAAGGAGCCCAAATATTAACCCAGGGACTTGAATCTGACTCATGTAAGGGTGGTGTTTACCATGTGGCAAAAGATTCTACCTAGGGGGTTCATGAAAAGCATGTTGCATCAAATAAAAATACAGGCTCCAATAGGGAAACCAAATATTCATTACGTGTACATTGCATACAAAACTGCACTTGTTAATTACCCCGTCGTTTGTGTAGAAACAACCGGGTATGAAAAGCTGTTTTAGTGCGGTCAGATGAGAAGGATTTCATAACCAATTAATGTTTCGCGAGAAAAATCTTTCAGAGACTGTCCCTGATTAGCAATTTTTATTTTATTTCATAAGTTAAGTACTTACCTGCCACATCCTATAGACTACCTTTCCTGACTTTGTTTAACTCGCCCGTTTCCGATTCCGGAAAAGAAACTTTTCCATTTAACCGGAAATGACCTAGACCTCCGTGCCTTCGAATCAGTTTTCCTTTACTGGCGTTTGTTAGCAAACGTGTTTTCGCCTACGGCTCCATTTTGATTTTCAATAAATCTCTGTGTTTTCAATGGAGTCAGACTCGGACAATATGTCTGTTAGATCACAGAAATGTTCTTCAGCACGAACTAATTCCTCTTATATTTCCAAAGTGGAATGTTTAGAAGAAAAGATGAACAACCAGTTCACCGACTTTAGCGGACAATTATCAGCCATTCGTCAACTCTTACTTGATTCAAATTCGTCTCGAAAACATTCTCAACCTCAAAATCATCAGCATGTACCTGCAGTTTCAAGGGAGTCTAATAGTAGACGTCCATTATTAATAGTGACAGTGACAGCTCGGAAGACGAGCATCGCCTGTCTCAGCATTCATCTAGAGACACTTCATGTATGGGTACTAAAGACCCTGACTCATTATCCGTGTCAGTAAAATCATCTGCTCAACGTCAGCTGTTAGACTGTTCAGATACTAATGAAAAGGTGGTCCCTTTGTCAAAAGGACCTTTGAAAATGTTTGGTCAAGATGCCTTGACTGGTCACAAGAAGGAGAGTGCTGCAGGCCTCCTCCTAGAAGACTCTCAGAAGTCGGTCTTAGAAGACAATTGGCATTCGCATGAACCGGCCTCTCTTTCAGCTTTTGCAGAAGACACCCGGAATAGTTTTCCCATTGGGAAAAACACATTGGAATTTTTACAAGTTCTGTCTTTGGATGATATTATTGAGAGAGCTTTGATCAAGAAATTTGGTCCCAAGTCCAGTTTTTCGAAAAATTTGAAATCTTTACACAGTGTTCCATTCAAAGAGACTGAGAAAACAGCCTTTAAAGGACAGTTGGCTTCCCAAATGGGCATAATTATATCCTTATATATACAACAGGGCCTTGGCAATTTGCTGAAACTCTTACAAAGTGGCATTGATCCCGAAGATGCTGTGCAGCCTGTGCGTGACATTTTCAGTATGTCCACGAAGTGTCTTGATCCGATTGGACGCTCCGGCGCCTTTTTCCATACTATACGTCGCCAGATGGCAATTTCCGATACGGATTTCTTTCGTTTGACTTCTTCCAAAGAATTATTAAATTTACCGTTGGTAAGTGATGGAGTTTTTGGTTCTCACCTCGAACAGTTCCTCAGAGAACGCAATGAAAAAGACAAAGCTTTAGAGGATCTTCTACCAGCATTATCTAAGAAACCTGTAAAACGTCCTGCCACTGAGACAACAGGCTCATCTGGATATGTTCCACCTCATAAACGGTCTTACAATAACACAAAATAATCGTCAACAGGACTCAAATTGGCACAAATCCGATCGTTTTCAGACACAATGATTTACGGACTCAAAATCAACTTTTCAGAAGTTCAATTCTTCATTCAAAATCCCCAAGAAGGGAGGCAACTATGGTAGCTCAGGAACCAACCGTGGACGACAGGGGAAAAGATGACTCGGTGAGTATTCTACATCTTTTAAAACCAAGCTTGCCAGAAATACCGGTGGGCGGTTGACTGGCCTATTTTCTCCCACAATGGGAAAATATAACACACAACCGTTGGGTACGGTCGGTAGTAAGAGAGGGATTCAAATTAGATTTTCTGATCAAACCTCCTTTCTCTGGCATAAAAGAAACTCATGTCAGTCCCGACAAACTTCAACTTTTAACAGACGAAATCAAACATTTGTTGGAGTTAAACACTATCGAAATTGTCCCCGCCAGTCAAACTCAGACCGGTTTCTACAGTACGCTCTTCCTTACCCTAAAGAAGAACGGACTGTGGCGTCCTGTTATCAATCTTCGACCGCTCAACCAGTATCTCGAAAAGAACATTTCAAAATGGATACTATTGCAAAAGTCCTTCAACTTGTCCAACCAAACGATTGGGCCTTTTCAGTAGATTTAAAGGATGCTTACTTCCACATACCTCTTTTTACAGCTCACAGAAAATTCCTCCGGTTTTCTGTCAATCAAACTGTTTACAAGTGGAAAGTTCTGTGTTTCGGCCCAACATCTGCGCCCCGTTGTTTCACAAAACTAGTCTCGGAGGTGGCGGGCCACCTTCGGCAACAAAATATCCGTCTGGTAGTTTATCTGGACGACTGGATGTGCCTCAATCACGATCACAGTGTTCTTTTACAGCACCGAATGTACATACTCAAAACATTACACGACCTCGGGTTCATAGTCAATCTCGAGAAGTCCCAACTTCAACCCACTCAGGTCATAACTTACTTGGGCGCGGTGTTCAATTTTCAAACAAATATTGTTCACCCCTCCATGGATCGAGTGCAGGGAATACTTCTTGCAGTGGCGAAGGTTATGCAACTCAGAGTGCCAGCCAGACATTACCTCGAACCACTAGGCAAAACTGCTTCTTGTCTAGAATTGATACCCAATGCTCGTCTCTTTATGAGGCCGATTCAGTTGTTCTTGTTGAGCAAATGGTCTCCAACCAAAATGAGTCTCGATCTTTCTCTTTTGCGACCGCCGGATCTAGTTCCACACCTTCGGTGGTGGTCTCACACTCAAAACATTCTTGCGGGTCGATCTCTACTCCCAAAATTAGTCACCAAGACTATCACCACCGATGCGTCGCTTCAGGGCTGGGGAGGTCATTTAGAAGGGAAAATAGTTCAAGGAATTTGGACTCCCAAAATGAAATTACTTCACATCAACAATTTAGAAATGGAGGCAATACTGTTGACACTCAAACATTTTACGCCTCTACTACGCAATTGTCATGTTCTGATTCGGTCCGACAATGCCACAGCGGTTCAATACATTGTCAAGCAGGGGGGGGGACGCATTCTCCCCAACTATGTGCCAAAGTTTGGGAACTTTGGTCTCATGCACTACAGCACAACATGACTCTTTCCGCAGCTCATATTCCAGGGAAAGCAAACTCACTAGGCGACCAATTAAGTCGAGGTCAGATACGGGAAACGGAATGGGAACTGCACCCTCATATAGTCGATCAAATCTTTCAGAAATGGGGTTTTCCGTTAATCGATCTTTTTGCGACTTACATCAACAAAAAGACTCCAGTGTTTTGCTCTTGGCATCCTCACACTCAGGCCCTTCAGATCGATGCTCTCTCGATGGACTGGTCCAACCTTTTTGCGTATGCGTTTCCTCCAGTGAATCTCATACCTCAAGTTCTCAAACATATGACTCTCTTTCAGTGCGACTTGATTCTCATAGCTCCCCGGTGGCACAATCAACACTGGTTTCCAATGCTTCTTCAACTTCTTATAGATCACCCATTACAGATTCCCATCTCCGAGAACATGTTGACGCAGCATCAATTCAGAATCAAACATCCCAACCCGAGTTGGTTCAATCTGACTGCTTGGCGTCTCTCGACCAGCAGTACAAAACAAAGGGCTTTTCAGAAAATACTAGACAGCTGTTGTCAGCCTCCTGGAGAGCCAATACCCAGAAGGATTACAAATGCAAGCTCAGAAAATTTCATAATTGGTGCAGTCAACGACAAATTGATCCATATTCAGCGACTCTGAATAATTGTGCAAATTTTTTAGCTGATTTATTCTCAAATGGTCTTAAATACCGCACCATCTCTGGGTATCGATCCATGTTCTCTAGCATGCTACCCAAAATTGACAATTTTCCAGTGGGTCAACACCCCAACATCATTCGTCTTTTGAAAGGGGTGTTTAATACTCGACCTCCCATACACCGTCTACTACCGGAATGGGATTTGCCATTAGTGTTGGAAATGTTGCAAAATCCCCCCTTTGAACCACTCAATTTAGCTTCTCTGAAATATCTTACTTGGAAGACAGTCTTTTTTGTCTCCATTACAACATTTCGACGTTGTGGAGACTTACAGGCTCTCCGCCTTGGGGAAGGTCTAGCGAAAGTTCAAGGCAAGGGTGTGACTTTCATTCGTCAAGGTCTTTCCAAACAAGACCGTGCATCTCACTGCAGTCCGTCCATCTTCGTTCTTGCTTTTCCAGAGAACAAACTATTGGATCCACGACGGGCTCTTACAACGTATATCAACCAAACTAATACTCTCCGTCTCAAGGATGAACAAAAATCCAAACGCTTTTTGACTATTAACAAGCCTCATACACCGGTTTCTTCTCAGACCATTTCACATTGGATTGTTCAAACCATTAAGCAGGCTTATACTTCTTCTTCCAGGTCATCAGATTCACAGAATCCTATTTTGGTCAAGGGGCACTCCACCAGAGCTATTGGTGCATCATGGGCACTTTATAAAGGAGCAAATCTCAAGACAATTTTGGATAGTGCAGATTGGAGCACACCTTCCACTTTCATCAATTTCTATTTGCAGGATGTCAATATGTGTAATTCGGTTTTTCCAACTTAGGGCAATCCTTATACTGGCGAGTTTGTTCCAGTTCTAGGTGTACATGTATGTTTAATTTCAACAGCATTTGGATGAGTATTCAGTTGTTCCTCGTCTTTTAGGATCATATTCAGTGAGAGGTTCCGGCTTATGCTGTTATATGTACATACTTATATATATAGAGATGAGTATTCATGTCCTCTTTCGTGGAATACACAGTGGGATAACACTGTACACATCAATGTTTATGTGCACTAATTGTTTGTGGGAACGTCACATCTAGTGTGAGTGTATCTATACATATTACTCAGCTTCAGGGTTTATACATGTAGGCAGTCATGCTTCTTCATGTACATAGCTATGTATATATGTTCAGCGGCATCAAAAAAAAAAAAAAAAAAATAAGAAATGGAATTATCCATTCAAGACATCATGTGTATATAAATAAAAAAAAACAAAACAAAAAAAAAAACAGAACAGGGTGGAGGATCTAGTGTTAGTCTGTTTACCACTCTCAACCAGATGAGATCTCTACAGGTCGATCACCATCATCTACCCACAACATGCCAGACAGCTCGGCAATCAAGGGTAGTCTATAGGATGTGGCAGGTAAGTACTTAACTTATGAAATAAAATTGTTTGATTTGGACACAAGTCCAAATTTTATGAATAAGTTATACTTACCTGCCACATACAACCCACCCACCTCCCCTTCGATGATGTTTCTCTTAGGGCTAACAAACATCTTAAGGAAAACTGATTCGAAGGCACGGAGGTCTAGGTCATTTCCGGTTAAATGGAAAAGTTTCTTTTCTGGAATCGGAAACGGGCGAGTTAAACAAAGTCAGAAAAGGTAGTCTATAGGATGTGGCAGGTAAGTATAACTTATTCATAAAATTTGGACTTGTGTCCAAATCAAACAATTGTTCAGTCAGAAAATTTCTAAAACCTACATTTAATAAAATATTCAGATACAAATGCATTATCTTTCATTTCCAGAACTCTGTACTGCGGTTTAATATAGGAATTGAAAAAATCTGTTCGTTAATTCGTGAGATTTTCGATTTGCTTTCATATTAAAATAAAATTTTCGCTGATATTTGATTTGGATTCCCCCCTGAGTTTGTTCGCCGGTCTCCAATGACTTGAGAATATTTCATGCAATGTAGATCCAATTGACGGAAGAGCCACACTGTTGCACGTGATCGGCAAAATTCTCATTTTTTGGATCAAATTTATCACACAAAATAACGGGATTTACCAAACCGATTTTCACCTTTAAAGATTTTATTTGATATACAAAACTCACAAACAAAATGTATCTGGTACAAAAAAAAAAGATTTAGTAAACAAAAATTAATATGTTAATTGGCAAATCTTTTCCCAATACAGTCCAATCAACACTGAATAGTGAGTGGACATCTGACATTATGTAATTACACATAACACACTCAGTCGATTTTTGGATAATTTTTTCGTATGGAGTGTACACGTAATGTAAACAAGCAAATTCAGAGAATTCATGTCTCCCGCTGGGCAGCAGTTTCAGGGGGAATTAATGCATCCAGTGGAATACAGTTGAGTTGCAAGTGGAAGTTATTTAGAAAAGACAGAACAGACAGTGCTTCAGAGAGTGGTTATCAGATTTATTTTCACGGAGGTCACTGTCAAAGCAAGTGAGGTGATGTGGAGTATAACTGTGAGAATCACTAAAAATTAAGACTGTATGATAAGACATATTACATTAAACTGATGTGAAAAGTAATCCATATATGAAATTTCATTGAAAACGGTTGACTCTAAGGAAAGTTAGAGTCTGGAAACCATCAGCCAATCAAATTTCAGCAACCTAATTAAATATGCGTGGAAAATGCCCATATTCGAACTTGGAGCCACAAATGATGAAAGTGATCTACTACCCAAATTTCATCAAAATCGACTGACTGTAAGGAAAGTTAGAGTCTGGAAACGAAAAACACGTAAGGTGTGCACTTCCTGTGTATTAGTAGTAGCACTGAATAAATCAAAGTTTCCCTAATTTGCATAACTTTTGCACGAGAACAAAACCCGTATTATATGTGATGTATTGCATGTTACTAAACATTCATACAAAAATTTATTCAAATCCGAATTTTCATATAGAAGTTCTGTACAAAAAACTGATTACACCCAATTTCTCAACAAAATGGCCGCTGGTGGCCATCTTGAATTTTGGACCAAACCCCAAAACATATATTCTGGTCTCACAATGATAACAAAGATACCAAAGAAGTTTCATGAAGATCGGTTCATAAATACGGCTTTTAGTCCAAGGTTCGTTGACGCATGGGGCAGACGGTCAGGCAGACAGACAGATTTTCGGTACAAAATTTCCCACATTCGAACTTGACCTAGGTATTGATAAAAGTAATCCATATATGAAATTTCATTGAAATCAGTTGACTCTAAGGAAAGTTAGAGTCTGGAAACCGCCAGCCAATAAATTTTCAGCAACCTAATTAAATATGCATGGAAAATGCCCATATTCAAACTTGGACCCACAATTAATGAAAGTGATCTACTACCCAAATTTCATCAAAATCGACTGACTGTAAGGAAAGTTAGAGTCTGGAAACAAAAAACACGGAAGGTGTGCACTTACTGTTTATTAGTAGTAGCACTGAATAAATCAAAGTTTCCCTAATTTGCATAATTTTTGCACGAGAACAAAACCTGTATTATATGTGATGTATTGCCTGTTATTAAACATTCAAACACAAATTTATTCATATCCGAACTTTCATGTATAAGTTCTGCACAAAAAACTGATTACACTCAATTTTGGAACAAAATGGCAACTGGCGGCCATCCTGAATTTTGGACCAAACCCCAAAACACATATTCTGGTCTCACAATGATAACAAAGATACCCAAGAAGTTTCATGAAGATGGGTTCATAAATACGGCTTTTAGTCCGAGGTTCGTTGACACATGGGTCAGACGGACAGGCAGACGGACAGATTTTCGGTACAAAATTTCCCACATTCGAACTTGACCCAGGTATTGATAAAAGTAATCTATATATGAAATTTCATCAAAATCGGTTGATTTTAAGGAACGTTAGAGTCTGGAAACCGTCAGCCAATCAAATTTCAGCAACCTAATTAAATATGCGCGGAAAATGCCCATATTCAAACTTGGACCCACAATTGATGAAAGTGATCTAGTACCCAAATTTCATCGAAATCTGGTCACTGTAAGGAGAGTTAGAGTCTGGAAATGAAAAACACGGAAGGACACCCCGAATTTAATATCTCCCGTTTTTTTCAAAAAGCGGATGACAAAAAGGACTTGATTTGAATAAACTTGATTCTGACCCCTGTAGGTGTTCCGTATACCATATATCAAAAGATTCTGATCAGTGGTTGCTCTGGTGGAGAAGAAGATTTTTAAAGATTATTCCTCATACTGGAGTAAGTTAAAATTCAGGCTAAAATAAGGAGCCCAAATATTAACCCAGGGACTTGAATTGAGCAAAATTAGATCTAACCTCCCTAAGGATGCTGTATATCAAATATCAGAAGATTCTGACTGGTGAATCTGAAGAAGTTTTTAAATATTATTCCCAATATTGCATTAACTTAAAATTCGGGCCCTCATAAGAAGCCCAAATATTAAATGAGGGACTTGATTTGAATAAAGTTGAATCTGACCTTCATAATGATGATGTATACCAAATTTTAAAAGATTCTTACTGGTGGTTCTGAAGAAGAAGATTTTGCCCTAAGTTGGGCTCTTGTATTGAGCACAAATTTTAACAAACTTGTGTCTGTCCCCTTATGGATGCTGTATACTAAATATCAAAAGATTCTGATCAGTGCTTCTGGGAAAATTTGTTTTTTAATTTTTGCAAATATGCTGACTCAACATTTTTTTGATGCTCCTCTACAGATCACCCTGATAAAACTGATGGCAATTTTTTTTATTAGCACTTCATTCTACTGGTTCAAAGAATGCCACATAACAAATAACTTTTCTCTGTTCAGTGTGGTTTGAGAAATATCGGCGTTTGAAAATATTTCTATTTTTAGCTCCTGGGTTTCCAACGGTGACACAGGAAAACTTTATCTTTGCATAAATCAAGTACTTATGACTCAATAATACCACATACCAAATCAAATCGGACCATCGGTTCAGAAAATAGAAATTTTGGGCAAGCCCAAAATCTTGCCCCTCCCAAAACAAAGACAAATATTGCTTCACAAGTTTTTTTCGAAGTTTGAACAAACTTGATTCTACACCTTAAAAGGAAGCTGCATACCAGACCTTTCCATGAGCACAGCGAAGATGAGCAATGAGGAGCTCTGCTTAAAATACTCATACATGAGTGGCGAGTAGCTGACCTAGATTTTCTTAGGCGCGTAATGTCACAACATCAATTAAGAGCTGTTTTCATCAAACTGTTTTATTCAATAAACTATGTGTGTTCTTGGCGTGTGGTGTTAAGTGGATAGTATTTAGGAAAGAAGAAATATGAGATTGTTAGGAGCATCCATCATCTGAAATGCCAAGTAGTATAGTGGAAGGAAGTACATGCGCACATCACACTAGATGGTTAGTGATTACTAGTGGGTCATTGGCACATTCATTCACATTTATGTAAAGAGAGAAGGATAGCTAGAAGAGAAGAAAAAACATTTAAAAAATATATTTACCAGCAGCAGTGGCAATGAGAATGGACTTTTTCGTTGTGAAGGTGGGGTTTAGACAGTGGGCTCACTAGAAGAGTGCCTGATATGAGTTGGACCAGGAGAATATCAGTAGGCCATAGGTTGAAACATGTAGGTTCCCCCTGGTGACAACCAAACAGCACACCCCTGACCCACCACACAGGCTTTAAGTTCTAAGTGCACATGGTAGCAGACAAACCCCATCAAAGCAGGATACAGTTTGGAATGGCTGGCAGGCCTCTTGTTGGAGTTGGTAGTTGAAAGACTGGAATTTTAGTTTTAAAAATTCAAGAACATTTAATGCCCTCAATTCCCCCCCCCACCCCACACACACACACACACACTGTTGTCAAAGTACAAAAAATTTAAGTATTAAATGTTTCCCATTATGCAATAAGGAATTGACGCAATTCAATCTTGTATCTCAAACAAAATTGAATTAAATCTTTAGTTGCATTAT
Organism: Pictodentalium vernedei; assembly: GCA_031216915.1. Classification (NCBI taxonomy): domain Eukaryota; kingdom Metazoa; phylum Mollusca; class Scaphopoda; order Dentaliida; family Dentaliidae; genus Pictodentalium; species Pictodentalium vernedei. The sequence goes on along the minus strand of CM062292.1, from coordinate 306,020,436 downwards.
CAGAAAAATTTGATTCCTGGAATTTTGACATCAGCATGCCAAGTGATAAGGACTTATACGATGCCTGAGAGAGAATGAATAACTAGCAGCAACAGTAATTATGTGTTATTAGCTGCATGATATAATGTATTCAGATACAGGTATTTCACAATCACGCAGAATTAGTATTGGTAGCTGACCCTTTCCTGTTTTTCATCAATTATGTCTCAAGGGTATCCATTAAACAAGTAAACAAGCTATAAATTTCTTCCCTCGGGGATAATTTGAAAAGCAATTTCAATATAACTCGTAATCATATATATATAATTATATATGTATATATTCGTAACTACAGAAAGAAGAACATTATCAAGGGACAAATTTCAAGTATTACAGGTGAAACAGGTGACATGATTATAATTTGAAGAGAAGAGAATTGAAAAACGGCCACAATGTAACTTTAGATTTTCGTCAGCCCTTCCATGCCTGAACATTTACAGTCCTTTTTCAACAAATCACTGTAGCTCTCAACCAGTTCTGGAGGACATCCCTCTTCAAAAACAAGGTCTTCATCTGCTTCAAAGTAGAAACTCATCTTCATTTTCAGAATCAGAATTTTCAGATTAGACTGGTGACGGCAGTGAAGAGGGTCTTGATATTGGATGAGGTAGAAGTTGAAAATGAAGATGAGATTGAAGTGGATTTGAGTTTCCACACTACTCGTAGGAAAAGAACATTTTGATTTGAAGAGGGCAGATTGCCAATAAGATATGTTCATTTTCATGATAATAAATGCGACTTGCTACTCTCATAAATTTGCTTGATATTACCCAGGAAATATCCCAGTTCCAAGATTATTTCCTTCCCATTCTTTGTCCCTAGAAAACCAGGTATTACCCAAGTCATGATGCAGTAGCTACGCCTATGTATTACAATAAATTAACACTATCAAGAACAAAAAGGGGGATGTTACATCCAGGTTGCTCAACTACATTCATGCTTGATACAGTCTATCCAATATCAAGAAAGCTCCCTGAAGCTGCATTTCTACTGTAAAAATCACTCCAAATAATGGATATAATTTTTAATGTGATATATTGTGATTATCACAAAGTTAATATTACTGCAAAGGTTTTCAGTAATCCAAGTCTACATTATATCAATGATAGGCAGAATCACAGAAACAAAACTCACCTTAACACAAACTTTTACAAACTAAAATTGATAAGTCTGAGAAAAACATAAAAATGCTGACAGAAAAATAAACAAAAATCAGTTGAATCTTCACATACAGTAGGCTTAATACCTAAAGATGTTACTGAAATAAAAAAAAATACACAGTAATGGGAAGTTAAGGCCTTGCAATCAGCACAAAAGCTGACCTAAACACTAATTGTCATAACAGATATTGACTAAGTTAGAGCTGACAGTTTTAGATTAAATTGGACAAAAAGTTACATTATTAGGGCTGTATACTGTGGTAATAGTCCCCTACAACTTACATAAACAATATAAAAACCCTGAACCCTGGACTTTGAGAAAATGGTCTGAACACAAATTGTATCAAAATTGGACATGTACTTCTGATGACGACGTCACAGTAGTCACCACATTAGCTCAGCACTTCTTAGAATTAGGTGAGCTAAAAAAATGACTTAAAACCTTCTTACAACAGAAAGTGGGTTCGAAGAAACAAACTCAAATTCAAACTCTTACAATTTGGATAATAGAGCTGACTTTAATTGTTACAAGTGCAACTTCAAATATTAACAAGAAGGAAGACAATGCCCTATAGCTCACCAACATTCCTCTTTGATAGTAACTTTGGCAAACAAGAACTGTATCAAACAGGCTGCATAACATGCGACAAAGCGGACCTAAACACAACCTCTTAAAAGGAAAACTGAAAAAATAATAATTTTCATTTTATATATATATGGAAGCAATATAAAGGCCATGGGATGAAAAGGGTGTCGGCAGCTGACCTAAACAAAAACTTTAACACACTGAAAATGTCTAAGTGTGAGGTAAACAGGAAACTTAATATTAACATGAGGGATGTTACATCTCAACGCTCACCTACATTCGCGCTTGATAATGTCGTTCCAACGTAACATGCCTAATATTTAGTTAATATAAATCATTAACTAGGCATCAAATGATTAATGTGGTTTATGTGACGGCTTTGGAAAGTCTATATTTCTGCATTTATTATATATCAATTCAACATAGAATCATTGGATATAAAAGCATTTTTTTCTTTTATAAATGTTTATGATTAAGAATATGAATCGTGAGGCCAGATATTAAATCATAAATAAGAATTAGGAAAGGCTTTCATAAATTTATTTTTTACAAAATAAAAATACATCAGATCAAAAAAAAATAAAATAGGAGGTGCAAAATGGCATTATATAATAAAGAATCACTGAAATTGTAATTGAAGTACATTCATTGGTTAAAGAGGAGTTGCGGAAAAATATTCGTTCAAGAAAGTGACTATAAGTCCCAACAAAAATACATCACATCAACAACTAAAATAAGCCTTAATGTTACTAGTAACAAGTATGAGAAAGTATTAAATAAAAAAAAAAAGTAAAAAAAAAAATTTTTTAAAGAAAGTGAATATAAGTCCCAAAAATCCCCCTCAAATTCCTCAAATATGCATGTAATGAGGGCGCAACGTTACCGCAATGTAGTTCAGTAACCCATGTGTACAATATCAATTGCCTGGAAAGACACATAGAAACAGAACTCAGTTAACACAAACTTTTAGAACTTAAAATTGAGTAAGTCAGAGAAAAACGTGAACATTGTGACTGAAAAAAGAGAAGAAATCAGTTAAATTTCTGCATACAGTAGGGTTAATACCTAAAGTAGTTATTGAAATGAGACAATAAGCAGTAATGAGAGGTGAAGGCACCACAATCTGCACAAAAGCAGACTTTAAATTCTTACAACACCTAAACGCAAATTCTTACAACAACTTTTGGCAGAAAATTTTAGGTGAAATTTGGAAAAAGGTCATAGTATCAGGGTTAAATACTGTTTTGATAGTCCCCTACAACCTACATATGCAATATCAAAGGCCTGAGCCCACTGATCTTTGAGAACTCACCTTAACACCTCACCTTAACACAAACTTTTAGAACTTAAAATTTACTAAGTCAGAGAAAAACGTGAACATTGTGACTGAAAAAAAGAGAAAAAATCAGTTAAATTTCTGCATACAGTAGGGTTAATACCTAAAGTAGTTATTGAAATGAGAAAATAAACAGTAATGAGAGGTGAAGGCACCACAATCTGCACAAAAGCTGACTTTAACGCAAATTCTTACAACACCTAAACGCTAATTCTTACAACAAGTTTTGGCAGAAAATCAGCCTCAAATTCCTCAAATATGCATGTAATGAGGGTTAAATATTACTGCAATGGAGTTCAGTAACCCAAGTGTAGAATATTAATCACTTGGAAAGACACACAGAAACACAACTCACCTAAACACAAAGTTTACAAAGTTTTACAACTTAAAATTTACTAAGTCCGAGAAAAACATGAAAATTTTGAGTGAAAAAAAAGAAAATTTTCGTTAAATTTCTGCATACAGTAGGGTTAATACCTACAGTTGTTATTGAAATATGAAAATCAACAGTAATGAGAAGTTAAACCAGCACAATCTGCACAAAAGCTGACTTTAACACAAATTCTTACAACACCTAAACGCAAATTCTTACAACAACTTTTGGCAGAAAATTTTAGCTGAAATTTGGAAAAAAGTCTAGTTTCAGGGTTAAATACTGTTCTGATAGTCCCCTACAACCTACATATGCAATATCAAAGGCCTGAGCCCACAGATGTTTGAGAAATTCACCTTAACATTAAATCTTACAATATTGGACACGCCGGACGCCGACGCTGACGCCCGTGGTTATCACAATAGCTCACCACATCTTACAGATGTAGGTGAGCTAAAAAAAAACATTAACACACTGAAAATATGTAAGTGTGAGCTGAACAGAAATACTTCCCGTTCAAAATTTGATGAAAAATTTGAAGAAATTCACTGAAGAAGGGTTAAATCATGGAACAATGATAATGAGGAATATGTATATAAGTGCCATAGGAAGAGAAGGAACACAGCAAATGACCTAAACACTAAGTTGAAAATGAAAATCTGAGCTGAACAGAAAACTAAACGCAAATAAAAATGTCAAGAAAAATGTTTAAAATGCAGCGTATGACGGTATGAGGGGTTAAATCATGGTAGAATGATAATATTCATCATATAGCAGCATTATAAAGGCCATGATATGGAAATAGGGAGAGTAAGTGACCTAAACAGAAACTTTAACATTATTGGACACATATGCTGATGCCGACGCTGACGTCGACCAATCGAGCCATGCCAATAAGCCCACACAACTTAAGTTGGTGAGCTAAAAATACTGAAAATTAATTGGGAATTTTTAAGAATAGCGCTGGCTGGTTTTGGCTGTTACATTGGGTAAAGAGTTAACTGTTCCAAGGTCACATATTTTTTTTGCTGAAAAAAGGACAAATTAACAGCATGAATACTTAGTATAAGGGTTAAGAGATACTACAATCACAATAAAACACACCTATAAGTAATATACATTACCATAATATGCCCTGGGGCGACTAGGCTCAAAGAAATTTACTCAAACACAAACTCTTACAAAATTGGACGTTGCTGCTGATGCTGACACGGCTGTGGTTTTATGACATTACCTCACCTCTACTTAAAAGTAGATAAGCTAAAAATGTATGTTCAGCAGTCAACATAATAGGGAAAAAATTAGTAGTGAGGAATTCAAGTAAATTGTATAACTAAATTATTTAAAACTTAAACCAACTTTTTGAAAAGTTCAGAAGATTAAGAACATTTAAATTTTTGAAAAGGAAAACCAACATTTCCTTTGCTATGCATATGGTGTTGTAACTGCAGTCTTGTATTTTCATCTTGACCATGTGAAAAAACATATCAAAGATACTTTTCCTGACCTCTTTTGGAAAGGAAACAATCTTCAATTTTAGGTTCACTCCTACCTTGACTTTTGACTCAATACCCACCCCCCACCCCACCCCACAAGATATATGCATTTCCTATTATCAACACATCAAAAGTGCATATCAATTGAATGTTATCAAAACTGGTTTGAGATATCTTTAGTTATGGAGCAGAATCAAAGTCAGATTCTTGGTTATGGAACAGAATTAATTGAAAGTTTAAGTTCACTGTGACCTTGATCCTCAGCACATCCTCCCTCCCCCAATAAAAAAGAAGAGATTACCCAGAGGTGTTGACATACCCCCACCAATACTAAAGTCAAAGGATAAGTCTGCATCAGGATGGGTAATATCTCTCACCCAATGGACTGACCCAGCCACCCACCCCAAGGGACAAAATATAAAATCACTTGAAATCCTTCAAAACTCCTTTTAAAGTAAAGAAACCAAAACAAATTACTGGTCATTATGGAATTTCTGGACCGACATTCGAGATACGACATACGACATGCGAGATATGACATACGAGATACGAGATAAGATTGTAACGGTCACACTAAAATGTGTACTTCCGTATTGGAAAAAAAGTGTTGTCGGGTATTAAATTATCATTTTCTCATTTATTTGTTGATTGTTTTCTGTGAAATTTGGAAAGTATACTCAGGGGGCTATACGAAATATATATGCCAAAAGAGAAGTTTGTATGATGTTATCTTACTATGTTAGAAGACATTTTCTCTTTCAAACACACTAAAAAATGTAGCGGACTCGGTTCACCTAAATACCAAAACCCCCAGAATCCCCCTCTAAATTACATATTTGCGCAGTGTTTTACGATGAAATATATTTATTTTATGTAATAATCGTTACAGTAATAATCGTTACATCCCTTCGGTCGTTAGATAAACAGTATTTTGGTGACATATCGTCCTCCGAGTTCCAATGTGTTCTACGTGCCTACCGGCACATAGAACACATTGAAACTCAGGGGACGATATTTGCTCTTATTTTATTTTTCTCAAGTTATTTCATTTAATTACTGAACTATTTAATTTATAACAGCAAAATATGATTGATTACAGTCAACATCTTGCTTGGTGAGGTGATCACTTAAGGGCGTGGTGTTTATGTAGGTTGCCCGCAAGTTGTGTTTACGGTAACAGGTCGATCCGGCCCCAAAGACGATCCGTCCCCAGCGATCAGCCAAGCAAATGCCGACACAGATCATGGGGTGCAAGACACTCCCCCTAACAATCCCCCCCATCAGTGCCCCCAAATTGGTCATTTCCCCCAAAGTAGTCCCCCCCCCCCCCCCCCCCACAAAAAAGTAGTCATTTTCCCCCAAAGTAGTCACCCCTCCCCCCCAAAAAGTAGTCCTCCCTGTTTTTGTTTTTTTTTCTTTCTTGAAAAAAAAACACGTCTGCAATGTTTGTTTGCAGCATGTAAATTCTAGAAGGGTTAAATGATTAAACATTATTTAATTAATTACTGCACAGAAAGCAGTGTGGAAAAGTGTTCGGGAATGGACAAATTGGTGGGGGTGGGGATGACCAAGTCTTTGTAAGATTGTGACCGGGAATAACAAATTTGGGGGGAAATGACCAATTTGAGGGGGGAGGGGGAGGGGGGGGAACAGGTGAAAGTGTCTGACATTCTTACCATGTATGAATTTGGATGCTAAAAGAAACTGAAAATGGAATATTTTTCCCCGGCAGCGGTGTGCAAATGTCATTTAAAGGGTGGGTTTAGCGAATTTTGAGCGGTTCTGGGAGGTTCTGGTTTTTAGGAGAAAAATACTAAATACCAGAACCCCCCCCAGAGCCACCTAGACAAAGGCAACTATAAGAATGAATTTACTTCTATTCTCCTTTCCTGTAACGATTATTGCATAAAATAAATGTATTTCATCGTAAAACACTGTGCAAATGTAATTTAGAGGGGGGTTCTGGGGGGGGGGGGGGGGGAGGGGGGGGTCTGGTGGGTTCTGGTATTTAGGAGCTTACGCTGTGTTGACATAGTGAGGTGGGCTGATTATCCTTATTACTTATTACATTGTGTACAGTTTAACATGTGAATAATATTACAGTAACACCCGACCGTGGAGGGTGAATTAACAACTAAATGTGTGTGTGTGTGGTGGAGGGAGGGGGTTAGATTTTCCACCAGGCCAGGTGTGGCGGGACTTAAACTTCTATCATCGCCAAGCCCAAACCAACGGGAGCCCTCTCTGTCTCTCTCTCTCTTGGAGTCTCCATCGCATTGAGGCATTGATTATTGATGAACGGAAATGGTTTTAGCGCCTCGAAAGGAGCAGAGGCGGGACCAACGCTCACCTCCCTTGAAGTGGGTGACCACTTCTAGGGATGGAGCAGAGGATGTTCAGGATCCATAGAGGTGACTGTTTCCATAACGGTTCTAGTTTCCATAGAGGTTATTGGGGTGCTGGTCATTAAAAAGAAAGCATGTCTGTGTACCTGCTAAAAGAAGAAGGCAGAATTAGTTTGGTATACAGAGAATTAAAAATTTTGAGATTGACCATTTACCTCTTACCAGTATTAATTATTTGATAATTTTTAGGCGGTCAGTTATTAATGTTTTTAGCGGAGTTGGTGAGGACAGCCCTTCCTAGTAGAAGGTCAGTAGTATGTAATGTTCTTTTGAGCCATCATTTGGGGGACCCCGGAAGTGACGTCATGTCACGTGACCCAGTGGCGCCATGTTGTGTTGTCATGGTAACCCGCGTGAGCAGCCATGTTGTGACGTAATCCCCATAGTGATACGTGATGTTAGTGCGCATGCACAGCGCGTGTTGTTAAGGTGATACATGTTTCCGTCGTCCATTTTGTATACTGGAGGCCGCCATCTTGGTTTCTATGGTAGCACATGGTTGCTATGTTACCCAATTTTTCTGCAATGGGACGGGGTATGTTCGGAGGGTATGTTCGATTGAATCAGAGTAAATCTAATCACCACAAACAACCCGAAAATCCCTCCAAATCACCAAAATCCACCCCAAATCACCAAAATTGACTTTATTTGAAACGGATTTCCCATTTTATTGGCTTAGCATGTAGTGCTACAGTACTGAGGGGTCCCCTGGGGGTGTGTTCGATTGAATCGGAGTATCACGAATTACCACAAACAACCCGACAAGTTTTACTATTTCAAATTCTTTCAGAATTCTCTGCTTCTATCTATATATGCAATAGTTTACGTCTACCTGACCATGTTCCTTTGTCCTGGAGTATACTCCAGTAGCATAGAACAACCTATCGGTTGGAACAGTTTACCTTATTATTACTATATTTAGCTATTCTGGTCAATTCTTGTTAGTTCTGACCCTATTCCAAGTACTCTTGTTGTTTCATTTATCTAGATCATTTATATAACTAACCAATCAGATTGCTTGATTTCCCATAATCATACAGAGTTATCTCCCTTCTATATAATAAAAGCCTATATCCAATGGAAATATCCCCGGGGACCCCAAAATATAGGTATCCTCAAAACACGGAATCCAAATTTTACAGAGTCGGATAGGAATCCCATTTTACAGAATCCCTTTTTAAGAATCCCTTTTTCAAAAATGCCTATGGAATCCCTTTTTGGTCGTATGTGCCTATGTGCTAGGGCAGATTGTGTCACATTGTGCTTTTTCACATAAGCACATATGACAAAAAGGGATTCTCCAGAAGGTATCCTAGATAGGTATCCTCAAATATTACAATACCAGGCCATAGGTATCCTCAAATACCCGTATGTACCTATGTGCTAGGGCACATTGTGTCACATTCGTGCCTTTTCACATAGACACATATCGGCAAATAAAGCATGTGCCTATGTGCTAGGGCACAATGTGTCACATTGTGCTTTTTCACAGAAGCACATATAACAAAAAAGGGGTGTCGAAGGTCATGTGTTTTTCAAAAAAGGGGTGCCGAAACTGGGATGCCTGGGGTTATTGCCATTGGATATAGGCTTTTATTATACAGAAGGGAGATAACTCTGTACGATTATGGGAAATCAAGCAATCTGATTGGTTAGTTATATAAATGATCTAGATAAATAAAACAACAAGAGTACTTGGAATAGGGTCAGAACTAACAAGAATAGACCAGAATAGCTAAATATAGTAATAATAATGTAAACTGTACCAACTGATAGGCTCTTCTGCACTATTGGAGTATACTCCAGGGCAAAGGAACATGGTCAGGTAGATGTAAACTATTGCACATACAGATAGAAGCAGAGAATTCTGAAAGAATTCCAAATAGTACAACTTGTCGGGTTGTTTGTGGTAATTCATGATACTCCGATTCAATCGAACACACCCCCAGGGGACCCCTCGGTACTATAGCACTACGTGCTAAGCCAATAAAATGGGAAATCCGTATCAAATAAAGTCAATTTCGGTGATTTGGGGTGGATTTTGGTGATTTAGGGGGATTTGCGGGTTGTTTGTGGTGATTAGATTTACTCCGATTCAATCGAACATACCCTAGGAACATACCCCGTCCCATTGCAGAAAAATTGGGTAACATAGCAACCACATGCTACTATAGAAACCAAGATGGCGGCCTCCAGTATACAAAATGAACAACAGAAACACGTATCACCTTAACAACACGCGCTACGCATGCGCACTAACACCACGTATCATTATGGGGATGATGTCACAACATGGCCGCTAATGAGGGTTACCATGACAACACAACATGGTGCCACTGGGTCACGTGACATGACATCACTTCCGGGGTCCTCCAAATGATGGCTCAAAACCACATTACATACTACTAAGGTCACAGCTTTCGCCGTTTTCACTGCCTATTAGTTCACCTTCCCTTTACCATTATTCTCGGTTCATGAGTACTGGATCTTGCCGACTTTCATATTTTAAGACGTTTAATTTTTAGTATTTTCGTAGAGTTGGTAAAGACAGCCCTTTCTGGTAGAAGGTCACAGCTTTCGCCATTTTCACTGCCTGTTATTTCACCTTCCAAAATTGTCGGTTTGCGAGTACTGGATCTTGATGACTTTCATATTTTAAGACGTTTGATTTTTAGTTTTTAGTTGAGTTGGTGAAGACAGCCCTTCCTGGTAGAAGGTCACAGCATTCGCCGTTTTCACTGACTGTTAGTTCACCTTCTCCTTCCCGGTTTGATTTTTAGTATTTTCGTTTTTTGAAAATTTGGGCTGCATTGGTGGACTTTAAGAATTGGTCATTGTCGAGTTCTTAGGTTTTTGGCGGCTGCCGCAGGTGACCTTGAGTTCGGACAGTAGCTGGCTGTGGGCTAGCCTGATGTGGATTTAGCAGTGAGAGAGTGGAGGCGCTCTTTCATTATTGGAATATCCTTTCTTTCATGGAGTGTTTTGATGGGAGTATCCCACGGGGCTCGGAGAGCGACCCTATGCGCGTGATTTGGGACTTTTTGGATTTTGGAGTTTTCCCATATTAGTTTGGTTAATGTCAGTTAAGATTATGGCCCCATACTCGAGTACTGGGCGTATAAAAAAACTTTGTATAGATTAAGCAGGATACTCTGGTTGGCTCCCCAGGATGTTCCTTGAATCATTTTTACCAAAGCCAAATTTGAGCTTATGCCATGGCCAGGCGACCGTCTGTCCGTCTGTCCGTCAACAATTCAATACGGCTCGGGCTAGAGGCCATATTTATGAACCGATCTTTACGAAACTTCTTGGGTACCTTTGGCATCACCGTGGGATGAGAACGGGTGTTTTGGGGTGTTTTCCAAAATTCGAGATGGCCACCAGCAGCCATTTTGTACCAAAATTAGTGCAATCAGTCTTTTGTACAGAACTTCTGTATGAAAGTTCTGATTTGAATAAATTTTTGTACGAATACTTAGTAACATGGAATACATCACATATAGTACGGGTTTTTTTCTCGTGCAGAAATTATGCAAATTAGATGAACTTTGATTTATTCAGTGCTACTTATACACTGTAAGTGCACATGTCAATACGGCTCGGGCAAGAGGCTGTATTTATCAACCGATCTTCACGAAACTTCTTGGGTACCTTTGTTATCACCTTGGGACGAGAACGAGTGTTTCTGGGTGTGGTCCAAAATTCAAGATAGCTACCAGTGGCCATTTTGTACCGAAATTAGGTCCAATCAGGTTTTTGTCACAACTTCTATACAGCTCGTATTTATGAACTGATCTTCACGAAACTTCTTGGGTACCTTTGTGTTCACCTTGGGACAGGAACGAGTGTGTTTTGGGGTGCCTTTGTTATCACTGTGCTATGAGAACAAATATTTTGGGGTTCAGTCAGACCCATTCTGGAACTCAAAGATTTCTTTTCTAGTTTAGCATCTGACTGTCACCCACCTTTACAATACTTTACCTATACATTTGTTACAGGCTACGGTCAGTATTTATGTACAGGCTGTTACAATACTTTATATGTACCTTTGTTATCAGGTCATTACCTAGATGTTTGTCATTGCTGTGTCACATACTATAAATGTACATGTCTTAACAAGTTGAGCTACAGTGTCATTGACACTTTCATTATTAAGTTAATGCGTTTTGTCGCTTTGTTGGCAATGTCGCTGGTGTGTTTATTAAAGGCTAGGTTTTGGTCGATGGTGAGTTCGGGGAGGATTTTGTCCTTTAGTTTTAGATTGAAGTCGCGATTCTTTTTCTTGCCCGTGAACGTTATTCTTTAGGTTTTGCTGGCGTTCAGCTTGATTCTCCATTTGGCACACAATACCTCAATGTCGTCCAGGGCGCATTGGAGGGGTTTTTAAACTAAGTTGGCGGTATTGGTAGAGTTAGGTTAAACATATTTTTATTTGCCAAACAAATAAGTTGCAAATTGGGATTGGAGGACAAGTGCTTTCCACTTAGTAGTGTTTTCCACTTAGTTGGTAGAGTCCCAGAGGCCCTTATCATCTAACTAAGAGATTTGAATGCGATCCTCGGAGATTCTGAGACCATTAACGTAGATGATGTATAGTAGGGGGCTTAAGACGGATCCTTGGGGTGCCCGCTTCCAGTGGGACGCTGTCGGACATTTCGCTGACTTTTATTTCTCGATCGTTGAGGAAGGAGGAGAGTAATCTCAATAGTTTTATTGGGAGTTGCATTTTGGATAGCTTGTAGTGCATTTCACTGTGCCACACGGAATCAAACTCTTTTTCTACCTCTAATAAGACTGCCGTGCCAATTTGTTGGTTGTTTATCGCGGTTTTCATTTGGTGGACTAGGCGGTAGACATGTTCAATGCCTTTTTTTGAGGTTTCTATATGCTCTCTGCCATTTATTGAAGAAGTCAGTTTCTTCAAGGTGATCCCTCAGTCGATTGGAAATGATTCTTTTGAATACCTTGCCAATGCAACCGAGACGACTGATTGGGCGGTAGCTTGCCGGATCGGAGATGTCTTTGTCTGGTTTCGATATCATGACACCGATGGCTCTTTTCCAGCATTTTGGAAAGTGTCAATGGGTGATGCATGCATTGAATAGCTTGTTGAGTTTATCAATTAAAGAGTTTGGGCTCTGTTTGAGAATTTTGTAGTTGACTTGTCTTCCCCAGGTGAAGAGGAATTTTTGCATTTTCTGATAACATTGATGATTTCGTCATTTGAGATGGAGTGACGAGGTCATCTTCATTCTCTTCTTCTGGATCGGTATCAAATTTGGGATCATGGTAGATATCAGGTGTGGTGGTTTTTGTTGGTTTTTTTTTTGTTTTTTTTTTTGGGGGGGGGGGGTTCCCCTCTAATCACCCCGTCATCTATTCCCCCTGAAGGCAGACCAGATGGCCAATACTCAGCATCCACTCTCCCTTATAGGCTGATGGATGACTCCCAGCTTTCAAAAACACATATTGGTGGATTTTTTCCTTTTTGTAACCATTAAGGGTAATATGCTGGGGCTAATCCCAAACCAGCAATTGTTTGGGTTTCTTTTTCTTTTTTCTAAAATAACCACCAAACTGCGGTTTCAGTATTACCATAAATTTGCCCACTTCTCTAAGCAAACACAGAGCAGAACTCTTGTAATTATGCAAATTCCTAGCCACTTTTCAGTTCGAAGTTCTCGGGGATCTCAACCCACTATCCCACTGCCAGTCGCACACTTAAACCTAATAAGATTATTGGCTCTCGCCCCCAACTCTTGTGGATTTATAAGCAAATAAAGCTACAAAACAAATAAAGTTATTAGAGTCGCAAGGGATTTCAATCCCGCATCGTCCCCGTGCGCCTTCGGCGCGCAGAAACTTTTCATTCTTCAACTTTAAATTAATACTCAAACAAATGACATAATGTCAGACTGCCAAATTGTTCAACGTGGTAGAGGTACATGCACACATTTTACCACTGTCCATTTATCATTGTCCAAGCTTGGACCCAAAGTCCGTAATATAATTTTTGGGTGTGGTACGTACAAAGGAAATTTTTTCGAGTTCATTCACAATAAACTATGAATTTTGGGTAATCGTTTCATATTTCTTTTCCTTCAAAATACCCCCTCCCTTATAAAAAAGTACCATAGTAAACCATGGTAAACCATGGTAAATCCCAAAATACCCTGGTAATACCATGGTATTACCAGGGTATTTTGGGATTTACCATGGTTTACCAAGGTACTTTTTTATAAGGGCTGATACACATTTTTGCAGAAAAACCCTAAAAATAAATGGGTTATATAGTAATTTTAATAAAATTCGTCCTGTTCGGATTCGGCTTGTTGGGATGACCATTTTCGACATTCGTCTTGTTGGGATTCGGCCAGTTGGGAATAAACCGTTTCCACGAGTTCGTGCAGCCTCAGCATAAGATTTTGGACTGCTGCCCTCTTCTGGTGCTGTAGCTTCTGAACTCATGGATTCCCTGTCAGTTATTTTTCCAACTTCATGGTTATTAACGTTATTGTTTTCCTCACTTGAGAAAATGCCTTCAGAGGGAGCTAGGACTTTTGTTGGTGTTGGGCGGTCAGCTTTGTTGGCTGGGACAGAGTAAATTTCTGCCACGGCTTGAATCTCTAGCTGGAGACCCAGGAGATAGGGGAGATGGCATAGAAAAAGAGTTTCTGAACATCTCTACTATTTGGTCATCTTTGACCCTCAACGTTTCCTTCATCTCAGCATCTTTGTCCTTCAACTCTTCCCTTAGCTCAGCAATCTGTGCTATTAATCCCCCTAACTGCTTTAAGAATGATTCATTAATCTCCTCCGACTCCTTATTCATTTGCCCCCCCCCCCCCTCCCCCCGAACTTTTATTAAGACTGCCAACACTAACCTTATTTCCCATAGATTATCTTCTTGCAGCTTTCTCTCTCTCCTTTTTATTTTTTCTTTCTTTTGCTCTCTTTTCTTTTCCTGAATGCTAAGGGTGGATGACTTCATATATTACGACATTTTTATTTCCTGGGTGATTTAAAATTAGTGCTAATGTGTTTATGTGTTTGACTCTTTTTAATTTTCCAGAATATGATAGTAATCACTTTCCTGGAAAAACTGATGAAAATCGTAAGTTGTTGACTAGTTGACAGCAAGGTGCTAATTGACCAGTAACCAGAACCAGAACAATTATTGACAATCTATCAGTCCCAATTTATACTACAGGAAACCGTAACCGCGCTCCCACCCCTTCTGTCTTCATGTGAGGCAATAGGAAAGCTAGGTCTATGTGATGCAAGTAAAATAAAATAAAGTTAACCGGGTCGCAAGGGATTTTGAAATCCCACATCGTCCCTGCACGTCTTCGGTGCACTAAAACCTTTCTTTCATTCATCGCAACCGATTTGTGAAACAGAGAGTGAAATTGGGAGGGCGCACGGGAGAGAGAGAGAGAGAGAGAGAGAGAGAGAGGGGGGGGGAATGTGAACGTGTAACTACCCACCACGGACATTTAACATAATCTTATGTGAAATAATCTTTTTATACTCTTACTCTTGTACTTTACTCCATATAAATGGAAAAAAAGTAATGAAAGAAAATCTATCAATCAAATCTACACCCCACAAATCTAATCATAAAAGAACCAAGATAATCAGCCCAGCCCGCCTAGCTGTGTCAACAGAGCGCAAGCCAATTAATAAGCTAACAAGGCACCGAGTCAGCTACACTTTTTAGTGTATTTGAAAGAGAAAATGTCTTTTAACATCCTAAAATAACATTGTACAAACTTATCTTTTGGCATATATATTTCGTATCATCCCTTAAGTACACTTTCCAAATTTCATAGAAAACAACCAACTAATAAATGAGAAAATGATAATTTAATTCCCGACTACACTTTTTCTCCGACACGGAAGTACTTTTCATATCTCGTATCTCGTATGTCGGATGTCATATCTCGTATCTCGTATGGTGTATGTTGGTTTGTGTCTTGTATCTCGTATCTCGAATGTTGGTCCAGGATTTCCATAGGTCATGTAATTTTTAATAAAAAATGCCATGAATAGCATATACTCCCCCCCATAATGCCAATATTAACATATTTTAAACATTAGGCATGAATAAGTAAGGATTATTGTCTTTGTTTTATAGCAGGAAGAAAAATCAAACACCCAGTGAGAAATTGTGAGATCCACACACATCTGTTACCAAGCATTTGTGACCAACCTGGAAGTAAGCAGTGATATCTGCAGATTGAGATCCCCAGAGGGTGAAATTGGTGATAATATCTTGCACAGCAGGGTAGCATTACTAAATTTACCCTCTGTGAACCTCAATCTGAATCACAGTCTCGGGTCTAAACAGAAAGAAGTACCCTTGGAGGATAAATAGGGTGATTCTAGCCAATTGTATCGTATTGCATCTGCAAAATCTCCCTTCTTGGAACCCATGGTCCAAATAACAGATAGCTCATTTCCAGGCTTGTTTGTGATGATCAGATCATCCATATGGGAGATGTGGAACTATTGTCCTCCTTTTACAGCTAGAAATCCATACCCTCCCACATCCAAGTGGCAATTGTGAAGGCCATGAACACCTGCTACTGAAGTCTTATGACAAGCGAACAAATGGATATGTGATCCATATACACATCACACTTTCAAGTGGGGTTATTATAAAAAAAAAAAAAAAATTAATTAATGTTCGTCCTTTCGCAATGTTCAACCTACAAATCATGTGTGCTCCAAATTGGTCAAATATATTGTAAGTTAAACAATTGAGATATTGAGTGAAAATCAATTTCAAGTTTAGGGTCACTCTAACCCTGACCTTTGGCACAACAACCCCAATATGAATAGAGTTATTCTTTTCATCTTTTCTAACCTGCTTACCAAATGGATTCCAATCAGTCCATGATGTCTTTTGTTATGGATCAGAAACCAATTTCAAGTTCAAGGTCACTGTGCACAACCCCCACCAAAATGAATAGGATTCTACTGCTCGAGTGTCCTTCAAATCAGTTGAATTTTGAAAAAAAGCAGTGCTCTCCTAGAATGTGTCAAATTACAACATTTATCTGCAAGGACAACTTGGTGAATAGAAAGTACAGCTGGAAGGTTTTGATTTTTCTGATTCGGTTTTGATTCAGTTTCAGGACAAAACCTAAGTTTCGGTTCAGTTTTCTTAGTGTTGAGAGCATATACCGTATTTACTCTATGTATTGGGACAGCTAAAAATAATTATTTTCACAGGTGTCCCAATTCTTAGAAAATGGGGAAAGATCACAGCCTGGTCTTGATTTGATGCTGAATAATGTTATGTGTGATTTGTTTTCCATCACTATATACGAAAATCGCCGTCCAATTTTTTTTTATATTTTCATTTTTTGCTTCCAAAACATAGTTTATGATCCATCATTGGAACGAGCGCATTGCGCTCGTTCCAATGAAGGATCATAAGCTATGTTTTGGAAGCAAAAATTGAAAATTTTCAGTTACTCAAGAATTTTTTTTATGAGTGTCGTCTGCTACTAGTGACGGGCCAACTGGAAACAAATCTCCTGAATGTCCCAAACTTTGGAGCATAAAAAAAATATAGTTTTCTGGAAAAAATGTGTGTCCTAAATCATAGAGTGTCCCAATACATAGAGTAAATACGGTATATAAAATATATATGTAGTTATTAACACTTTAGGCTCATTAACTTGGAAAAAATCTTGAATAGTTTGTACAACACCACTCAACACAAAAAGTCCCAGCTGTCTGTAAGTATCTCCAGTGGCTCTAGCTTAACTTCTATTTGATCATTCTTAGGAGTTCTAAGCCTACAGAGTCTGAAAAAACAGAAATTAGGGTAACAAAGGAATAAAGTTCATACTTTTGCACAATGGCTAATCATGACCACAACATGGAGATAAAGTCAAGGTCAATCAATTGTTTATACCCCATGTTGCCTATTTTAGAGGACTTGCACCCCAAGCAATAGTGGCTGGGTCCTATTTTACCAGTGAAAAAGAGCTTGTTTACAACAGTAAACAAGCACTACTTCACTTCCCGGGGTTCCCGCGGGGTGAGATATTCATGTTTTATGAAAGTTTTCATTCAAACTATACTACTCAAAGTTTGCTAAGCACCAAGTATATCCAACTACGTGTTTTACATTTTAGTTGCAATATTGTAATGAAAAGTGTATATATTTTTTATTTAATTATATCTTTAATGATTTAAGAACAGAAATTAAGATTTTATTTGTGTTTGACATTATTTTTTAGCTTTTGAATACAATACCCATAGAAAATGGATATTATTGGTAAAAAAGGAAATTTTTCAATATGCCAAAAAGTTGACGGAGCGAACTGGTATGGCTTCAATATCGAGTATGAAACCCTTTAATGTTAATTACAGCTTGACAACGCCTTCTCATGCTCCCAATCAGGTTCCTGGTGGTCCTTTGTGAGATGTTGTTCCATTCTTGGACCAGCATGGCACCAAGCTCCTGGACACTTCTTGGATGGACTGGACGGCCTGAAATTGCAAGCTGCAACTCATTACAGACATGTTCGATTGGATTGAAGTCAGGGGATCTTGCTGGCCAGTCCACATGCTCAATCCCCTCCCTCTGTCGGTACACCCTGACAACATGGGCAACATGAGGACGGGCATTATCGTCCATCAGAATGACTCTATCACCCATTGCACCTGCATGCAATCTGACGCGGACATCCAGGATCTCATAAATATTCCGTTGCGCAGTCAATGTACCACGTTCAAGGACACAGAGCTCTGTACGTCCATCCCAGCTGATGCCACCCCAGACCATGATTAACTCTCCACCATAGCGGTCGTGCTCAGAGATGTTGGCTGCATGGAATCGCTCTCCTGATCTTCTCCATACCCAAGAACGCCATACCTTGACTCATCTGCAAAACGGACAGGTCGCCAATCTTCTCTGGTCCATCCAGCGTGGTCCATGGCCCATTCATATCATGCCTGGTGGTGGTTCTGAGACAGCAGAATGCGAATACATGGTCTTCTCGATCGGAGACCTCCTTCGTAAACCTTGCCCAGATAGTCTGCGTTGAAACATTTACCCCGGATGCATTCTGAAGGTCACTGCGAAGCTGGGTTGCTGTGGCAAAGCAGTTCCTATGGGCCTGAATGATCAAAAACCGGTCTTCAGCTGCAGATGTTGCCCTGTCTCTGCCACCACCATGTCGTCTGACTGGTGTGCCATACTGCTGAAATCTTGACAGGGCTCTGGTGATCACTGTATGGTGCACACCAAGGGCTTCACCAACCTGACAATGGGTAGCCCCTTGCTCCACCACCCCTACAGCCCGCCACATTTCTGCTTCAGACAAATGCCTTCTTACATTTGCATTTGCCATATTCAATCATTAAATCACAAGGGTTTGTGTTGAAATGAAGACTGAATACCCTACACATGTCATGTACATGTAGACAGTACACAAAAACATCATGAAAATCAAGGGATACATGCTTTCCATGACTGTCACGAAAAGTCTGCCTGTCAAGAGAGCTAATATAAACTTGGGGGACCATCTCAATACATTCCTCAATCATATCCACCAAAAATATTGCAAATATGTCACAAGCAAATTTCACAATGATGTGTCAAATATTTGGTGCTTAGCAAACTTTGAGTAGTATATATTTGACAAAACTAATTAATTTGCCCCCTCAAAGTAGATTTTCTTTTTCTCGGACCTTTTTTGTAAAATTGTATGTGGGCGGGAATTTCTTTTTATTTTATTTTTTAATTTGTAATGATTTCTTTGCCATCAAACATTTCTATTCTAGGTCTGTTTTATGTTTTAGACCTCATAATCTACAGAATAGCATGGGTGGTGGTGTATTTCATCCTCTGAGTGCAAGAAGGCTTTACAATGCTAAAACACTGCAAAGCCTTGTTGCATTCAAGGAACAAATTTATCAATTTTATTAACTTAGGTAAAATATCAGACACAAATAAACTATTTAATTTTTATTTTTTTAAGTTTGCATTGGTTATAAAAAGAGAGCATGTGGCAGCCAAAATGATCATGCAGGCAATCCCAAGAAACAGATTTTTTAGGCCTTACTTGTTATAACTATTTATGTCATAAAATTTCTTGGACAATTTAGTAAATGGGTGAAAAAAAAATATGGGACTCTTTCAAATGGGGGGTCACATGATATGGTTTTGTTGAAATATTTGAAAAATTTTAACAAAAAAAAATTAAAATATATTTTGATATCATGTGTATTATGCGAAGGCTTAACAACAAAATCTCAGGCCTCATATGATGTGCTGTTTGTTTCCTGATCCATTCTATGGCATTTTTTATTGGTTTTAGGTTAAGTAATAAGTAGAATCTTTGAGCTCATTCTCATAATAGTGAATTTCCCTACAAATGCAGAAAGGATTTGCCCATTTCATCCTAGACAATGCCATCGAAGGTGCCAGTCTTGAAATGATTAATTATCGACTAACATATAATTCATCTTCTATGTACTGAGCTTAAAATGCAGAGAGTTTCTCGGATGGGGGGGGGGGGATGTTAGGATGGGGGGGGGGGGGGGGCAGATTCAAGTTTATTAAAATCGAGTCCCTTTCTTAATTTAGAAAGCCCAAAGTTTAACTTTGTGCATTTTGTGAAATATTCTTTAAAAATCATCATCAGATCCATCAGTGAAGCAATTTTGATATTGATATGAGGGGGGGGGGGGGGGGAGGGGGGGGGGGGGGGGGGACAGATTCAAGTTTGTTCAAATTGGGACCCTGAGTCAATATTTTGACTTCTATATTGGAGCCTGAGTTTTAACTTAGCACAATATGAGCAAATTTATCTAAAAATCAAATTCTTCAGCTCCACCAGTCAGAAGCCTTTAATATTTGGTATGAAACATCTGTATTAGGGTCAAAATCATTTTAGATTCAAGTTTGTTCAGGTTGAGTCCCTGGCTTAATATATGGGCTATCTATGAGGGGGGTGGGGGGGGGGGGGGGAGGTCAGATTCAAGTTTGTTTAAATCCATTTCTTTGTGTTTTTTCATAAAATTTGGCTTACTAACTGCAGAAACATGAAATCCCTTGGAAGTTTGGTAGTGCTTGTCTACAAATGATACAATTGGAAGCAGTCAGAAAGACCTATGATAATAATCATCTGCCATGGGCTACAGAGTTATGAATAATTTTGTGACTTCATTCCTCAGTAGTGTTGATGAGCCAGGACTTACTGAATGTGGTCCAAAATAATTCTTTGAACCACTTTGTTAGGTGAGCATTTAATGCCTTTTGGGGCCTCTTGTGAATAAACTCTGTAGCCTATGCCTTTCACCCTTTGTAGAAAAGAAAGTATACAGACCAATGCTTATTGACTTGGAGTTGAAAGTTTTGCCATATTGACATACTTGAATTTGGCAACCATTGCGTGGGATTAAAAGTTTTCTAAAGCTATCTGCATAATTAATGATTGGCCTGGATAAACTTAACTTTATGCTCATGATACTATCACTTTCTTCCCATAAAAATATCAAAGGCGCTTTAAATTCGGTAAAAGAAAACTAAGTCAAATAACAAGATTTGCCAGGTAATGTCAATTTTTATACTTCCAAAAAGAAACCAACAGTGCGTTTTTTCTTCACCCAAAATACAATTTTATGATCTTAATTAGCAGATGTTAAGTGAGCCCTTTTTGTATTTTGATTAAAAATAAACAGATAATTTTGTTCTAACCGAATTAGTAAAGCAATAATAATAAAGAGAGAGTACACCCAATTAGCCGATTTCAGCTAATTCATGGTCAAAATGCTGAAATCTTTATTTTGTATAAATTCACATGAAAATGGTCTAGCATATTTTTCATGTAAATTTACAGAAATAAGATGGAATCTCAACTATGTATCATTTTACATTTTGAAAAAATATAATTTTCAGCAAGTTTTGCTTTAAATTGTCAAAATGTCAAAATATGAGAATATCTGCTAATTTCAGCTGAGTTGCATGCTACTCAATCTCATCTCTGATATGTTAGAATTTTATCCAGCTGGTGATAATCATAACTGCACTAATAGTTAATTCATTTATATTTCTGTACTTTCACAAATTCAAATGTATTGTTCAGGCCTGCACAAATTAAGTAAATGGTTGTTTGATTCGCATAATGGGGTGAACAAGTTTTCATTTGGCCAGATTGCTATGCCACTGACAAACAGTGAGAAAATTTATGTGAATTGCTATTGGTATTAACTCTTCCAAAACCCTGATTAATTTTATAATACCGACACATAGACATCCTTTGTCAATGAAATACTGAAATGTAATGCACTGTTGGAAGGAGCTCTAAATCCCTTTCCAACAGTGCATTATAATATGACAGCTTCATTAAAGTGACTCATGAAATGAACTTATGTGCCCTGGATTTGTCATATCATTCTGTGCCAGTAATGGTAAGCAAATCTATATTTACAAGTCATGTCTTTTGCTTAAAAATCTGTGGCCTTAAAACAATTAAGATAACTCATTTTGGGTTGCCTTAATTTAAAATTTATGCAGGCCTAATTGTATTCTTTGTGCCAAATGCCCCATGTGATTACAAGTAACAAACTATAAAAAAAACATATTTTTTTAACAAAGGTATTATATAGTACATATGATTTGTTTTATTTCGAATCAGTTATATTTTGAAATAAAAACTTATTTTTGACACTTTCTTTATATATTTTTATTACCAGTAGAAATGGTGAAATACATGAAGTACTTAACAGGATTTGGGGCTTGGTAATTGATTCAGAGAAAAAATGCCACTGCAATGATGCTTTGCAGGCATCATTTTGTTACTTTTTCATTTATTTATTTATTTATTGGTGTTTAAGGTCACATACTTCTGCACAATGGCTAATCATGACAAGATGGAGATAAAGTCAAGTTTGATCAATCGTTTATACACGTTGCCCATTTTAGAGGACTTCCAACCCAAGCATTGGTGACTCAGGGTCCTATTTTACCAGTAAAACAGAGCTTGTTTACCACACTAAACAAGCATTGCTTCACTTCCAGGGGTTCCACGTGGGTGTTACTTGTACAACTAGGACATTAACCAAGTCAATGAAGCATGGTGGCTCAGTAGTTAGAACACTAGACTTTTACCTTTTGAACACTCATTTCCTAGAAAAGTATCGCCATTGTTTACACTTACAGTGTGATGGGTCAGTCCAATATCAATATACAGGGAGAATAAAATAATAACTGCAGTCTGCAGCCATCTGGCTGCAGACTGCAGTTATTATTTTATCATCACTGCCTCTCATATAGACCTCTTATAAGACAAAAAAAAGGACAAATTTATGCCTTGGACTGAAAAATCAGTCTTACGTGTTCAAAGGATTAAACTGAAAGGTCAACAGTTTGATCCAAACCAGCAGTAACTGCATTGTGTCCTTGAGCAAGGTACTTAACTCCCTTTTCCTATGGTGGCTCTGTGTACTCAGGCATATCACCCGCCGATGGTGCACTTGCCTCCAACTGCAGTTAATGAGTTGTGCAGTTAGTAAGGTGTAAGAGTCTGACATTCGGGAACTCCAGCTTCCCCACCATAAAACTGTCTGAAGTGATGTGACCCTGGCTATTATTTTGGCGTTTTGCATCAGTGTACAGAGTATTGAACATGGTGACCTTCAGACAGGCGATAAACAATTCTATCATATGACTTTTCCATTTTCTCAGCTTATTACCATCTCATATTTTCAATAAACATTAATTAGTGCTTCATAACACTTTCAATTGATTTGATTGGTCAATTTCAAAAGAACGCTTTCTAATTGATGATCACTGAAAATATATGTGTCAGATTAATGCGGTTATGACATATGATTGCATGTAGCTGAGATGCATCACACTCAAATGCAGGACGTTCAAGATGAAATTCCATTTTTTAACCATTCTTTCCTCTCTAAAAGAGGTGTTTTTGGTCTATGATAAACAGAAAAGAAAAGTCGTGTTTTGGTCACACTATATTTATGAAACTCATCTGTGAGACAAAACAGAAAATTTATAGATGAGTTTCATAAATATCAAGTGACCAAAACACTTATTCCATATCCTCTATTTATTATCAATTCATTGTGTGCTACCTTCATGTTAATATCAATTTATATAGCCTGTAAGGAAGCATAATAAACTTGAAACAAAGACTGTAAAGCATAGCCAGATGCTAATGGCTATTTTAGTCATTAGCCCCTGTGGACCAGCTAATACTCACTGACATTCTGTACATGATGTCATTTCGTCTTCTTGGAAATTTGTTTATATTTCTCTAAATATAAAGTGTTCTGCCTTAAATTGCTTAATAAATGGTGTTTCACATTGATTCTTTTCATGAAATAATATAAATCCAAAAGGGTCAAAAATTGATCTTAGAATTTCTAAGTATTGATACAAATAATAACAAGAGCTGGACTGTCGTCCGGTGCATACCCCCATGAGGTATACCACCTAGTGTGGGCATACCTATGACCAACAAATATTATAGAAAATAATAATTTACTAAAGTTATGAAAGTTATGAATATTCTCGGATGGACACACACACGGACGGACGCATGGACACATGTAATCTAGTATACCCCCATTTTCTTTGAAAGTGGGGGCATAATTATCTAATAAAATAAAAAAAATTATCTGACAACACCAAAATTCATTCTAGTCTTGGGCAATGTTACAATTTAATTGCATACCAAGTTTCATTTAATTCCATAATGATTTACTTAAGTTATGAATATTCTCGTACGGACGGACGGATGGATGGATGCACAGACGGATGGATGCAATCCAGTATACCCCTCCCCTCCCCCACACATTTTCTTCGAAAGTTTTCAACAATTTCCAACAATTTTCAAGTCAAAAGGTATGGTAAATTGTTTGGTGTTTGGAAGTTTTATGCAATGAGGCAGAACCCTTTGTCATAGGCAAACTGCATGCCATATTTCAATGGAATCCGATAACCCCAATCAGGTATACCACCCCTCCCCCCTCCATTTTCTTCGAAAGTTTTCAACAATTTCCAACAATTTCTAAGGCAAAAGGTATGGTAAATTGTTTGATGTTTGGAAGTTTTATGCAATGAGGCAGAAGCCTTTGTCATAGGCAAACTGCATGCCATATTTCGCTGAAATCCGATAACCCATACCTGAGATACAGGCTGAACAGACAAGTAATGTCTATTTTCTACAATTTCTAAGTCAAAAAGGGGGATAACTCTAAAAAGGAGAATGTGAGAAATATCGTTGAATCCTTTTTTCAAAGCCTATACCATAAGCAGTGTTCACGGCAAATTTCATTCGATACCCGAGATACAGGCTAAACAGACAAAATTTGGGTTGGGCGGACACAATTTCTAAGTGAACAAGTAATAAAATGAAAGTGTCAATGACACTGTAGCTCAACTTGTCAAGACATGTACATGTATAGTATGTGACACAGCAATGACAAACATCTAGGTAATGACCTGATAACAAAGGTACATATAAAGTATTGTAACGGCCTGTACATAAATACTGACCGTAGCCTGTAACAAATGTATAGGTAAAGTATTGTAAAGGTGGGTGACAGTCAGATGCTAAACTAGAAAAGAAATCTTTGTCCCAGAGCGGGTCTGACTGAACCCCAAAATATTTGTTCTCATAGCACAGTGATAACAAAGGCACCCCAAAACACACTCATTCCTGTCCCAAGGTGAAAACAAAGGTACCCAAGAAGTTTCGTGAAGATCAGTTCATAAATATGAGCTGTATAGAAGTTGTGACAAAAAACTGATTGGACCTAATTTCGGTACAAAATGGCTACTGGCAGCCATCTTGAATTTTGGACCACACTCAGAAACACTTGTTCTCGTCCCAAGGTGATAACAAAGGTACCCAAGAAGTTTCGTGAAGACCGGTTGATAAATACAGCCTCTAGCCCGAGCCGTATTGACATGTGCACTTACAGTGTATAAGTAGCACTAAAAAAATCAAAATTCTTCTAATTTGCATAATTTCTGCACGAGAAAAAAACCTGTACTGTATGTGATGTATTCCATTTTACTAAACATTCATACAAAAATTTATTCAAATCAGAACTTTCATACAGAAGTTCTGTACAAAAGACTGATTGCACTAATTTTGGTACAAAATGGCTGCTGGTGGCCATGTTGAATTTCGGACCACACCCAAAAACACCTGTTCTCATCCCACGGTGATAACAAAGGTACCCAAGACGTTTCGTAAAGATCGGTTCATAAATACGGCCTCTAGCCTGAGATGTATAGAAGTTATGTACAAAAAACTGACAAGACCTAATTTCGGTACAAAATGGCCACTGGCAGCCATCTTGAATTTCGGACCACACTCAGAAACACTCGTTCTCGTCCCAAGGTGATAGCAGAGGTACCCAAGAAGTTTCGTGAAGATCGCTTGATAAATACAGCCTCAAGCCCGAGCCGTATTGACATGTGTACTTACTGTGTGTAAGTAGCACTGAAAAATTCAAAGTTATCTAATTTGCATAATTTCTGCACGAGAAAAAAACCTGTATTATATGTGATGTATCCCATGGTACTAAACATTCACACAAAAAATTATTCAAATCAGAGCGTTCATGTGGAAGTTCTGCACAAAAATCTGATTGCCCCTAATTTTGAACAAAATGGCTGCCAGCGGCCATCTTGAATTTCTGACCGCACCCAAAAACACTCGATCTCGTCCCACGGTGATACCAAAGGTACCCAAGAAGTTTCGTAAAAATCGGTTCATAAATGCGGCCTCTAGCCCGAGCCGTATTGGCATTTGCACTGACAGTGCTGACAGTAACACTAAATACATCAAAGTTAGTCTAATTTGCATAATTTATGTACGAGAAAAAAACCTGTATTATATGTGATGTATCCCATGGTACTAAACATTCATACAAAAAATTATTCAAATCAGCGCTTTCATATGGAAGTTCTGTGCAAAAAACAGACTTCTGCATCGTTGGTACAAATTGGTGGCTGGCAGCCATCTTGAATTTCGGACCGGACCCCAAAACATTCGTTCTTGTCCCACGGTCATAACAAAGGTACCCAAGAAGTTTCATAAAGATCGGTTCATAAATACAACCTCTAGCCCGAGCCGTATTGAATTGTTGACGGACAGAAGGACAGACGGATGACTGGCCATGACATAAGCTCAAATTTGGCTTCGCGAAAGTTGAGCTAACAAAAAAAAAAAAAAAAAAATAACTAGTGTGGGCATACCTATGACCAACAAATATTATAGAAAATAATAATTTACTTAAGTTATGAAAGTTATGAATATTCTCAGACGGACTCACACATGGACGGACGGATGCACAGATGCATGGATGGATGCATGTAATCCAGTATAGCCCCATTTTCTTCGTAAGTGGGGGTACAACAACATGATTTTCTCAGGCATCGTTTGGCTCCATTACTGGACCACCCTCTGTGATTAGTAGCCACACACCCATTAGCAGCACAAGGCCTGCTAATGACTACTGGGCAGCTAATCACAGATGGTAGTCAAGGAATGGAGTCCAACACCTTCGAAAATCATGTTATTGTTTAAATATACATATATCTCTGACTGAAAGAGTCCATCTCTCCTATGAAAAGCCATCTGTTGTATGTGTGGTTCAATAACATCAATTATTTGTACTTTTCCCTTCCCAACAGATGACAAAAACAGTAATGTAATTCAAAAAGTGCAAATATCAGTCATTAATTAGTAAACTGGTATTTATTACAACTAAATGCTAAAAGCAATATATCAGATGAACATCTTTTTTTCTAAGCTTCCATCTTTCTTTGACTGAAGACTTTCCATCAGGTGCATTGTCTTATGAGAAATCTGATTATGAGCAATATGTTCTAATGCAGATCGATCTCTTTTTGACACTCTCAGGCAACACACAGAGATAGTGTATATTTGAAAGCGTTTTGCTTAATGGCAAAATAATTCACTCTCTCACTATTATTATTATTTACTGGTGTTTAAGGTCACATATTTTTGCACAATGGCTGATCATGACCACAACAAGATTATCAACTAAATAAAATTCACTCTCTCAATCCCAGAATAAGTATAGTAGAGTGCGACACATTATGCTCATGCACTGCTGCACCCAAGACAGAGTTCTGAACCTTTGAATTGAAGCTTGAAGGAATTGGCAAAAATTGTGTTAAAATACTGATTTGAACAAATTTGTCATGTTGTGCACTAAGGACCACACGTACCACATTTGGTTGAATTTGATCCACTTGTCTCCCAAGAAAAATAAATTATATGAGTTTCACAAAAACTGCAAGTGTTTTACAGGTTATCTCACATTTTGGAACACAAAATCCGGTATAGCTCACATATTTGAAGCACAAATATTTGGTGGAGTGTGAATAAGCAAATCACATCAAAAACAAACAAAAAATGAAAGTGCCAATGACACTGTAGCTCAACTTGTCAAGACAAAGACATGTACATGTATAGTATGTGACGCAGCAATGACAAACATCTAGGTAATGACCTGATAACAAAGATACATATAAAGTATTGTAACGGTCTGTACATAAATACTGACTGTTGCCTGTAACAAATGTATAGGTAAAGTATTGTAAAGGTGAGTGACAGTCAGATGCTAAACTAGAAAAGAAATCTTTGAGTCCCAGCGTGGGTCTGACTGAACCCCCAAAATATTTGTTCTCATAGCACAGTGATAACAAAGGCACCCCAAAACACACTCGTTCCTGTCCCAAGGTGGAAATAAAGGTACCCAAGAAGTTTTGTGAAGATCAGTTCATAAATACGAGCTGTATAGAACTTGTGACAAAAAACTGACTGGACCTAATTTCGGTACAAAATGGCCACTGGCAGCCATCTTGATTTTAGATCGCACCCAGAAACACTCATTCTCATCCCAAGGTGATAACAAAGGTACCGAAGAAGTTTTGTGAAGATCGGTTCATAAATACAGCCTCTACCCTGAGCCGTATTGACATGTGTGCTTACATTGTGTAAGTAGCACTGAATAAATCAAAGTTCATCTAATTTGCATTATTTCTGCACGAAAAAAAAAACCCTTACAATATGTGATGTATTCCATGTTACTAAACATTCATACAAAAATTTATTCAAATCAGAACTTTCATACAGAAGTTCTGTACAAAAGACTGATTGCACTAATTTTGGTACAAAATGGCTGCTGGTGGCCATCCTGAATTTCGGACCACACTCCAAAACACTCGCTCTCATCCCACGGTGATATCAAAGGTACCCAAGAAGTTTCGTAAAGATTGGTTCATAAATATGGCCTCTAGTCTGAGCCGTATAGAAGTTGTGTACAAAAAACTGATTAGACCTAATTTCGGTACAAAATGGCCACTGGCAGCCATCTTGAATTTTAGACCGCACCCAGAAACACTCGTTCTCATCCCAAGGTGATAACAAAGGCACCCAAGACATTTCATGAAGATCAGCTCATAAATACAGACTCTAGCCCGAGCCGTACTGACATGTGTACTTACTGTGTGTAAGTAGCACTAAAAAAATCAAAGTTCATCTAATTTGCATAATTTCTGCACGAGAAAAAAAACCTGTATTATATGTGATGTATCCCGTGGTACTAAACATTCACACAAAAAATTATTCAAATCAGCGGTTTCATATGGAAGTTCTGTGCAAAAATCTGATTGCACCTAATTTTGTACAAAATGGCTGCCATCGGCCATCTTGAATTTCGGACTGGACCCCAAAACACTTGTTCTCGTCCCAAAGGTACCCAAGAAGTTTCGTAAAGATCGGTTCATAAATACGGCCTCTAGCCCGAGCCGTATTGGCATTTGCACTTACAGTGCTGAAAGTAACACCAAAAAACATCAAAATTAGTCTAATCTGCACAATTTACGCACAAGAAAAAAAAATCCGTATTATATGTGATGTATCCCATGGTACTAAACATTCATACAAAAAATTATTCAAATCAGAGCTTTCATATGGAAGTTCTGTACAAAAAACAGATTTCTGCATCGTCGGTACAAAATGGCAGCTGGCAGTCATCTTGAATTTCGGACCGCACCCAAAAACACTCGTTCTCATCCCACGGTCATAACAAAGATACCCAAGATGTTTCGTAAAGATCGGTTCATAAATACGGCCTCTATCCCGAGCCGTATCCAATTGTTGACGTACGGACAGACGGACGGACAGACGGACGATGGGCCATGACAAAAGCTCAAATTTGGCTTTGCCAAAGTTGAGCTAATGAGAAAAAAAATACAATTTTTTTGCATTTTGGAGTTGGAAAGCAAGATTCAGGTGCCCCAAATACACCCAAAAATGGACACTGATGCTTGACTTGTTCAAACTTGAATATATACAAGTGGAAGATGCTGCTTGATATAAAACAAAACTTTCTGTGCAATAAAAAATTGCAGAAATTTCACAGAAATTGCAAGTCTGTATCAATTTCCAAGTTTTTCCAAGTTATCTGTCCTCAGGAAGAATGAACTCTTTTCAAATCAATGAGGGAGGAAGGATTTTATTTTCAATTTTTTTCTTTTGCAAAAAAGTGAGTAAACTTGGAGAGGACTTAGGCTGTTTTTTTACACACAGAAATATAGAAAGTGCATATTTATACAAATAAATTCATTTTCATTTTGAAAAATAAAACATTCCTCTAAAAACAAACTGTAGGTACTGCAATTCAAAGGCTTCATATTTTTTTGATGCTCCTCATCTTTGAAGTAAACTTATTTAATGTACAGGGACCTGCCCCATTACAATTTACGTGTACTCGCCCATAAATTGTAACAAGGCAAACAGACTGGAAAAGCAACTAAATATACTACTCAAAGTTTGCTAAGCACCAAATATTTGACACATAATTGTGAAATTTGCTTGTGACATATCTGCAACATTTTTGGTGGATATGACTGAGGAATGTATTGAGATGGCCCCCAGTGTTTACATTAGCTCTCTTCACAGGCAGACGTTTCATCACAGTCATGGAAAGCATGTACCCCTTCATTTTCATGATGTTTTCGTGTACTGTCTACATGTACATGACATGTGTAGGGTATTCAATCTTCATTTTGAATATGGCAAATGTGAATGTAAGAAGACATTTGTTTGAAGCAGAAATGTGGCGGGCTGTGGGGATGGTGGAGCAAGGGGTTACCCATCGTCAGATTGGTGAAGCCCTTGGTGTGTACCATACGGTGATCACAGAGCCTTGGCAAGATTTCAGCAGTATGGCACACCAGTAAGATGGCATAGTGGTGGCAGAGACAGGGCAACATCTGCAGCTGAAGACTGGTTTTTGATCATTCAGGCCCATAGGAACCGCTTTGCCACAGCAAACCAGCTTCGCAGTACCTTCAGAATGCATCCGAGGTAAATGTTTCGACGCAGACTATCCGGACAAGGTCGCACGAAGGTGGTCTCCAACAGAGAAGACCATGTATTTGCATTCCGCTGTCCCAGAACTACCGCCAGGTGCGATATGAATGGGCTATGGACCATGCTGGGCAGACCAGAGAAGATTGGCGACCTGTCCTTTTTACAGATGAGTCCAGGTACTGCCTAGACCACACAGATAGGCCTTCTAGAGTATGGAGAAGACCAGGAGTGTGATTCCATTCAGCCACCATTGCTAAGCATGACTGCTATGGTGGAGGGTCAATCACGGTCTGGGCGGCATCAGCAGGGATGGACATCCAGAGCTCTTGTCCTTGAACATGGTACATTGACTGCACAGCGGTATATTGATAAGATACTGAATGTCCACGAAAGATTGTATGCAGGTGCAGTGGGTGATAGAATCATTCTGATGGACGATAATGCCCATCCTCATGTTGCCCATGCTGTCGGGAGTCCCGACAGAAGGAGGGGATTGAGCGTATGGACTGGCCAGCAAGACCCTCTGACCTCAATCCAATCAAATATGTCTTGAATGAGCTGCAGTTTGTATTTTTGATCCGTCCAGTCCAGCCTTATTGGGAGCATGAGAAGGCGTTGTCAAGCTGTAATTAACAGTAATGAGTCTCATACTCGATATTGAACCCATACCAGTTCGCTGCGTCAACATTTTGGCAAATTGAAAAATTTCTTCTTTTACCAATAATATCCATTTTCCATGGTTATCGATCGTATTCAAAAGCTAAAAAATAATGTCAAGCACAAACAAAATCTTAATTTCTGTACTTTTATGATTAAAGATATAATTAAATAAAAAATATATACACTTTTCATTACAATATTTCAACTGAAACGTAAAACAGGTAGTTGGATGTACTTGGTGCTTAGCAAACTTTGAGCAGTATAAATATGCATCAATCAAAAAATGTAAAAAATTTTGGGTCTCCCTGGTTTGTACTAATATTGGGAGACACTGAAAGGCAATAAAAATGTCCAATAAGGGGGTTCAAATTCAATGAGAGATTGCCTGAGAATCAAAACACATTTTTTAGCCTAATATCATGAAAGATTTGGTCAAATCATGACTCGATTGAGAAACATTTCTTGTGCTGATTTAAGGAAAATGAATATTTAGGGTATTTTTTTGATTCAATCAACTGGAATATTTTAGATGATTGGAAAAGTGAACTGCAGGTTTGCTTTTCCACCCAAATGAAACACTATTTAAAGACTAGACTGTTGTCAGGCCAGAACAGTGTAAAATTCCTTACAGAACCTGACTGGTGGCCTGGGAGCTTGACATAGAAATCTTAATGCCCTGGTGACATACTCTGCACTGCACTGAGAAAACATTACAAATTTGGTGTTGAACCATTCAAAAGTCAGGAAAACTGAGGTAACAAACACAAACTTTTCATGAATTATATCATAATTCCGGTACCTGTAGTGTTAACACAGAGATGTGGAGATACATCATTGTCTGCTAAGCACAAATATAACAGCAATTAGCTTACTTGCCTGTTAATTCTATAAGAAGATCAATCATTGGGACGGAAATCATATACACCTGGAATTTAATTAAGCACCCCATGAGATGTTTCATGACTTTGCTGTTACTGATTATTATGTTTTAATGATTGCTATGTCTTGCAGTACATTACATCTAGTGGAATCTCATGTTTCTGGTTGATAGCATACCCCAAACACATCCCCTCATCCATGTGAAGCATGATTCCCACAAATGTCACAAAAACCACTATCATCCACATGCAATATCTGGGTATAAAACAAGAAAATTTGTCACTTCTTTTATCAATAAATGTTGACATGGCAAGGAGAAGACTGTCAGAGGTACTAAGATGGCAAATCGTTGGCATGCATATAACAGGCACATCATTCAAAGCTATTGGAAGGCAACTTGGCTATAGACATTCTGTCATCAGCAGACTTTCCCAAAAACATCAACAAACCAACAATGTTAAGGACCGACCAAGGCCTGGACAACCCCAAAAGACCTCTCCTCGGGAAGATCGGTGTCTGGCATCTCCCATTAGAAATGACCCCTTTGCTAAGACAACATTTGGAGTGGTGTATTGCACGACAACACTGGAATCTCAGGATGTGGAGGAGAGTCCATTAGCCAGTTGAGAGTAGGTTCCTGCTTCACGTCACAGATGGTCGCATGAGAGTGTGGAGGCATAGAAATATTGCTTGTGTACCCAGGAACATCAGACCTACTGTTCCTTATGGTGGAGGATCAGTAATGATCTGGGGATGATCTGGGGACGCCACTCTCCTGATTGTAAAATTTATATGGTGACTGTACGTGGGAATCTCAATTGTCATCAGTACATCCACGACATTCTCCATCTGGTTGATGTGCCTCATTTTGACAACCACCCGTTGGATGCTCGCCCTATTCATGGACAGCAATGCCACATCGTTCCCATGCTGTGAGAGCATTTCTTCAGAACAACACTATTACAACACTACTTTGGCCTGCAATGAGTCCCGATTTGAATCCCTTAAAACACATCTGGGACTTTCTTGGACTTTGTGTGCAAGCAGGGGATCTGCATGTACTGAATTTGGCTGATTTGGAAGCTGCATTGCATGAGGAGTGGCAGCAGTTGCCTCTGGACCGTATCAGAAGGCTCACTGGTAGCATAAGGAGGAGGGTTCAGGCTATCATCCGGACACATGGTGGATACTCTCGCTACTGATGTCAGACACTGCTTTTGTGTTCAGGAGATCAGAAGTTAACATATTTTGTCAGTAATTACAGGCACTGTTTCATCATGAATCATTCCAGCACCATACTTGTTGAGAGAACATTTTTCCATCAAAAACATTAGTGACAGATATGTGTAATAAGCACCATTAAAATACTGCATATTTTCATCATTGTGTTGTCTTTCATTTGTCAATAGACCATTCTTTCCGCAAACAATCATTTTTGGCTTAACCCTTTAACCAACAAATCACCCGCATCCGCCCGTGTAATATGCAAATTCAGCAGCTGAAAAAATATTATTTTTCAAAACATTTCAACAAAACCATATCATGTGACTCCTCATTGGAACGAGCTCGTTCCAACAAGGGGTCACATGATATGGTTTTGTTGAAATTTTTTGAAAAAATTTTAAAAATGATATTTAAAATAATAAATTTTGAAATCGTCTACATTGGGTAAAGGATTAATCAATTTTCAGGTGCATATATACTAACAGAAAAAAGAAAGGGAAGGTTTTTTCTGTGGTAAATATTTCAAATGTGTTATGGATGATTATTTCATTGTTTGGATTTTGATGTTCTTTCTTCATTACTGATTAAATTTTGACGAGTTTTGTTGTCTTAACACAGACAGCGTTTGCATTGATAACATTCAAACGTGGGTACCCTACGCCATTTCCTGCTCAAAATCAATAGTGGGTGTGCCCACCCCTGGCTTCGATTGCTTCTGTAACTCTCTTTACCATTGACCCCATCAAGTTGTTTATGGTCCTTAGTGGGATGTTATTCCACTCCTGAAGAAGGGCCTGCATGTGCTGAGCGACATTGTTTGGGACGGTGACCTGCTTCTTGACCCTCCAGTCCAGCTCATCCCACAAATGCTCAATCAAGGTCAAATCTGGACTGTAGGATGGCCAATCGAGAACTGGGACATTATTTTGGTTGAGGAAGTCAAGACAAACCCTAGTAACACACAGCCTTGAATTATCCTGCTGCAGCGTAAGGTTACACGCATGGATAAGTGGAAGGACATGAAACATGAGGACCTGATCCCGATATCTTACGGCTGTAAGATTGCCCTGGAAGACCAAAAGAGGTGTTTTCACGCATTGAGAAATTCCCCCAAAACCAGAACAGATCCCCCCTCCCCCTGAATCTGTCATTTTCCTTAACGTATGTGTCAGAACACCGCTCACCTCGACTCGTCAGTGAATTACACATCTCCAGTGGGCCAAGTGAAACCGATTTGTGCATGTGCCCACAGCCATTGCAATCGACATTGACATCACCTGGGCCTAAGTTGCAGACCAACGTAAGTTATAGTGGCATTTAATTGAACTCTCACAACCAATTTCTAATTGTTCTTCGACATACATGGCAACCATAAGTGCATACAACGGACTCACTGCTTTGCTGCCATCTGAAATCGGTTACGGAGGTGTGAGAGACGTATGCCTCTATCCTGACATGGCGGCATAACATGCAGACATCTGCTCCTGAGATGGCCAGCTAATCTTCCTGTGACTCTGAAACGCCCAACCTAAATGAGCTATTGTTGACTCATGGACCCAAAATTGCTGGGTGAAAGATGTTGTGATTTGCCCTGCATAATTAGAGCAAAAGCCCAACCTCATCAACTTTGAACATTCACGGCATTTTATTTTTCAATCAAGTTGAAATGAAATGTTATGCTATCAATTTGGTGTGGTTTTCAAGCCCATAGCATAGGGGAGCGCCCCAGATGCACGCTTTGTTGAAAAATCTATTGAAAGCATGCAGCGTCACATTTGTTCATGGTTGACTGAACTTTAACCACAGACTCTTTAGACAGTACACTGAGGCAGCTGTGTGTCATATTTTACTACATTTTGGTCTACCGATAAAAAAAATTATATTACCCAAACTGAACTTGTGTTTCTTTTTTCCGTCAGTATACATATTAGTTGGTAATTTTACAACCTCCTGGTGATTAACAGTGGATTTATTCTACATTTATTTAATTATTTATTGGTGTTTAAGGTCACATATTTCTGCTCAACATCTAAGAGTGACTGCAACATGTGTCTAAAGTCAAGACTAGCTAATTGTTTATACTCATGTTGACCATGTTTTAGGAGTTCCACCACAGGCAATGGTCACCAGGCCCGATTGTACCAGTAAAAAGCACTGCTTCATTTCCCAGGGATCCCACAGGGATTTATTTATTGGTGTTTAAGGTCACCAATAATATAATATATATATTGGAAGTGTGTTGCAACAGTAACAGCTAGAACCCTGTTAATAAAATATTTATTTATTGGTGTTAAAGGTCACTTTCAGCATGTTTGGCTACATCATGACTGGAACATAGGTATGAAGTCAATCATTTATACCTTTGTAGACCATTTTAGAAGACTCCAACCCCAGGCATTTGTTCCATAAGTGTCCAATTTTACCAGGAAAGAAGAACATATTTACCACAGTAAACAAGCAATGCTCAACTAAATGGGCTCCCATGGGAGGTGATGACTGAATAGCTATTGTGCCTAGAGAAGATTATTCAATCAACAAGAATATTCAATTAAAAGGAATTGGGTCATTTTCCTATCTTCTAGTGATAACCTGAGCATTTACACTACTGTATCTTGTTTGACAGAGCTCATGGAGCTCCATCAAACAAGATAGTACAGTGGATTAAATTTCCTATTTTGCATGGAAGTTGGATTCAGGAGGTGGTCAAATTATATTTATTATAAACTGCCAAACCCAGTTGTTGCCAGAGAAATTCTTCCACAGATTACAAGAATTTTTGTTCAATTAAAAGGAATTTAATCTGCATCCTATATACATTTAACAGGTAAATTTGTACTGAAGGTCTGGAAAATGGTTAAATAATTAAAAGATACCCAGTTTAGTGTGCTCCACTATACCATTCAATTTTGTAGTGACGATAACCCCTGATCCCATTTACTGACCAAATCTGTCCAATGTTATAAACAAGAACAGTCATTTAAAGTGTGCAGTTTTTGAAAGGGACAATAATCTGTGAATTTGAAAAAAAAAATAAGTTCACCATTTGACAAAACAACAATTATGCGTTATGCAAAAGTACCCTTATGATTCATGTATCATTCATATCAAAGCAATGGTGTCAATTAAATAAATTTAAACTTGAAGGTGAGAATTTATTGTTGTTGATAATGTTCATCAATTATTGCTAAAATAATGCACAGTTGTCATTTGTGGAGGTCATTTATTCAGACGGCACCCAAGGTAAAATTAGAAACTGCATGCATTCAGAAATTATTTTACAATGTTGTTTACTTCCAATCTCTTTCGTGCACTTTGGTTAAGTGGTTGAGTGCTGGAAGCCTGTAGTTCGGCTTTACTCTAAAGTGGAGGGACTGCAATTCGGAGGCTTCAAACTCTGTGGCTGTTCTTCATATTATCTTTGAATCTAAATTATTTGGTCTTTTAGGATTTTCCTTGTTACAATATATGGGAGAGTGCCATGTGCACTATCCCATAAATTGTAACAAGGTTTAGATTTGTGAACAAATTTGGATAACTAAAAGTAATTTAGCATTCTACCAGTTACAAACATCGTAACTTCCTGTCTTCTGAAAATTTGTCTGCATTGAAGATTTCAAATTATAAAGTTATTTTGTGTTGCTGCAAATTTCCTACTTTGCATACAGTGTTTTTTTACATGCTCTTTCACACACAAGCAAAAATTGATGGACAATATATTTCAAATTAGTGACTTATTGACCATTCAACAATATTCACAAGCAGAAGTAAAAATATACCAAGATGTCATCCAATCCCTTTCAAAATAATCAATCAAACAGCTAAAAAGTATTCATACTGGCCTGTGCAACCAGTTTGAAAACAAGAGGCCCCAGGGGGCCTTAGGGCGCTCACCTGACGTGGTAGTCTAAATATCAAACCAGGGACTTGACTTGAATAAGCTGCATACGCCCCCTCCTAAGAAAAGCATATACCAACTAGATGAAGCGATTGCGCCCACACAATACAA
This sequence comes from Pictodentalium vernedei, assembly GCA_031216915.1. NCBI lineage: Eukaryota > Metazoa > Mollusca > Scaphopoda > Dentaliida > Dentaliidae > Pictodentalium > Pictodentalium vernedei. Next base: position 305,982,861 of record CM062292.1, on the reverse strand, counting down.
GGATTTTCCATCTATTTTCAGTTCCTACCCTTTTACGTCCCAAAATTGAGATAAATGCATAAAAAACAGATTTTTTTTTATTTTTGTTCGGAAATTTTCGAAGTCCCAAACAAAATTTTTTCAGACTAAAACTTCTTCTTCTTAAAATGGACCTAAACGCATAAAAAACCAAAATGAATGTGTCAATGACACTGTAGCTTAACTTGTGTGTTGTGTTTGATGAAAGGGATAATGTTCAATGTTTATGAAATGATTATGAAATAAGACAAGAATTGTGATAATTGGGAATATGTTCATTTCTGTTCCCTGTATACTATGTTTATGATAAAAATAATATGAGGTGTACACTGTACTAAAGATCTGAGGGGTGAGTTAATATGTCCTCATAGTTAATAAATGTGGCCCTCACAGTTAACGTATATCAACAAAAGTTACCAAGTTACAGTGAAATTATTCCAAAATGAGTCATCCTATCAAGTTGCATTAAAATCCCTTCATAAATATGGCCTGTAGACTGTGCTAAAGGTTTTCGTGCTAAAGGTTTTCGTGCTAAAGGTTTCCGGGCTTCGGGCCCCTGTAGCCGTCAGTTTCCCAATTGCGTCCAAAGGGGACGTTCTCATCTAGACATTATATGAAGTCAACCTACCAAGTTACAATGAAATCCCTTAATAAATATGACCTGTAGAGTGTGCTAAAGGTTTTTGGGCTTTGGGCTCTTGCAGCCATCATGGTTGAATGATCGCAACCAAAAGGGGACATTCTCATCTGGGCATCATCTGGAGTGATCCTCCAAAGTTACAATGAAATCCCTTCATAAATATGACCTGTAGACGGTGCTCAAGGTTTTTGGGCTTCGGGCCCCTGAAGCCGTCACAGTTGACCAATCATGACCAAAAGGGGATGTCATCATCTAGGTATTATATGGAGTCAAACTTACGGTTTACAATGAAGTCCTTCCATAAATATGACCAATAGACTATGCTAAAGGTTTTGGGGTTTTGGGTTCGGGCAGCCATCAAGGCTGAATGATCGTGACCAAAAGGGGACGTTCTCATCTAGACATTATTTAGAGTCATCCTACCAAGGTACAATGAAATCCCTTCATAAATTTCACCTGTAGACTGTGCTAAAGATTTTCGGGCTTTGGGCCCCTGTAGCCAACACAGTTGCCTAATGGTGTCCAAAAGGGGCTGTTCTCATCTAGACATTATCTGAAGTCAACCTGCCAAGTTACAATGAAATCCCTTCATAAATATGATCTGAAGACTGTGCTAAAGGTTTTCGGGCTTTAGGCTTGGGCAGCCATCATAGTTGAATGATCGCAACCAAATGGGAACATTCTCATCTGGACATCATCTGGAGTGATCCTTTGAAGTTACAATGAAATCCCTTCATAAATATGACCTGTAGACTGTGCTCAAGATTTTCGGGCTTCAGGCACCTGTAGCCATCACAGTTGACCAACCACGACCAAAAGGGGATGTCATCATCTAGGCATTATATGGAGTCAACCTAACAAGTTACAATGAAATCCTTCCATAAATACGACCTACAGACATGCTAAAGGTTTTTGGGCTCGGACAGCCATCAAGGCTGAATGATTGTGACCAAAAGGGGACGTTCTCATCTAGACACTATTTGGAGTCATCCTACCAAGCTACAATAAAATCCCTTCATAATTATGACATGTAGACTGTTCTAAAGGTTTTTGGGCTTTGGGCCCCTGAAGCTGTCACAGTTGCCCAATCGTGTCCAAAAGGGGACGTCCTCATCTAGACATTATATGAAGTCAACCTACCAAGTTACAATGAAATCCCTTCATAAATATGACCTGTAGACTGTGCTAAAGGTTTTCGGGCTTCGGGCTCGGGCAGCCATCATGATTGAATGATCGCAACCAAAGGGGACAATCTCATCTGGAGTGATCCGGCGAAGTTACAATGAAATCCCTTCATAAATATGACCTGTAGACTGTGCTCAAGGTTTTCGGGCTTCGGGCACCTGTAGCCATCACAGTTGACCAATCACGACCAAAAGGGGATGTCATCATCTAGGCATTATATGGAGTCAACCTAACAATGTTACAATGAAATCCTTCTATAAATATAACCTTTTGCCTATGCTAAAGGTTTTTGGGCTCGGGCACCCATCAAGGCTGAATGATCACGGCCAAAATGGGACGTTCTCATCTAGACATTATTTGGAGTCAACCAACCAAGTTACAATGAAATCCCTTCATAAATATGACCTGTAGACAGGGCTAAAGGTTTTTGGGCTTCGGGCACCTTTAGCCGTCAAAGTTGCCCAATCATGTCCAAAAGGGGACGTTCTCATCTAGACATTATATGAAGTCAACCTACCAAGTTACAATGAAATCCCTTCATAAATATGACCTGTAGACTGTGCTTAAGGTTTTCGGGCTTCGGGCTCGGGCAGCCATCATGGTTGAATGATCGCAACCAAAGGGGACAATCTCATCTGGGCATCATCTGGAGTGATCCTATGAAGTTACAATGAAATCCCTTCATAAATATGACCTGAAGACTGTGCTCAAGGTTTTTGGGCTTCGGGCACTTGTAGCCATCACAGCTGACCAATCATGACCACAAGGGGATGTCATCATCTAGGCTTATATGGAGTCAACCTAATAGGTTACAATGAAATCCTTCCATAAATATGACCTTTTACTTATGCTAAAGGGTTTTGGGCTCGGGCACCCATAAAGGCTGAATGATCGCGATCAAAAGGGGACGTTCTCATCTAGACATTATTTGGAGTCATCCTACCAAGTTACAATGAAATCCCCTCATAAATATGACCTGTAGACTGTGCTAAAGGTTTTCGGGCTTCGGGCACCTTTAGCCGTCACAGTTGCCCAATCATGTCCAAAAGGGGACGTTCTCATCTAGACATTATATGAAGTTAACCTACCAAGTTACAATGAAATCCCTTCATAAATATGACCTGTAGACTGTGCTAAAGGTTTTCGGGCTTCAGGCTTTGGGCTCGAGCAGCCATCATGGGTGAATGATCGCAACCATAGGGGACAATCTCATCTGAGCATCATCTGGAGTGATCCTAAGAAGTTACAATGAAATCCCTTCATAAATATGACCTGTAGACTGTGCTCAAGGTTTTTGGGCTTCGGGCACTTGTAGCCATCACAACTGACCAATCACGACCGAAAGGGGATGTCATCATCTAGGCATTATATGGAGTCAACCTAACAGGTTACAATGAAATCCTTCCATAAATATGACCTTTTGCCTATGCTAAAGGTTTTTGGGCCCGGGCACCCATCAAGGCTGCATGATCGCGATCAAAATGGGACGTTCTCATCTAGACATTATTTGGAGTCATCCTGCCAAGTTACAATGAAATCCCTTCATAAATATGACCTCTAGACTGTGCTAAAGGTTTTCGGGCTTCGGGCTCCTGTAGCCGTCACAGTTGCCCAATCACGTCCAAAAGGGGACTTTCTCATCTAGACATTGTATGAAGTCAACCCACCAAGTTACAATGAAATTCCTGAATAAATTTGACCTGTAGACTGTGCTAAAGGTTTTCGGGTTTTGGGCTCGGGCAGTCATCACGGTTGGCAGATCATGCCCAAATGGGGAAATTCTCATCTAGACATCATAAGGAGTCATCCTACCAAGTTACAATGAAATCCCTCCACATTAAACATGACCTGCAGACTGTGCTAAAAGTTTTTGGGTTTCAGGCTTGGGCAGCCATCACGGTTGATAGATCATGCCCAAAAGGGGACGTTCTCATCTAGGCAATATACAGAGGCATCCTACCAAGTTACAATGAAATCCCTTCATAAATACGACCTGTAGACTGTGCTAATGGTTTTCGGGTTTTGGGCTCGGGCAGCCATATCGGTTGCCCGATTGCGACCAAAAGGGGACGTTCTCATCTAGACATGACCGCAAACCTGCATATGAAATTTCGTGACGATCAGACAAGAACTGCAGGGTGTAGCCCGTGCTAAAGGAAAATGTGAACAGACGTCACAGACTAACAGACTTCCGCACGCGTGATGGCAATAGCTTATCTTGACTATGTCAAGTTAATAAAAACTAATTTCCGGATTTTGGTCCAAAAAAAGTCCCACCCGGCCTCCAAATTGTCAGTGTAAAAAAAAAATTATTTTTTTGTCTTAAAATTGACCAAAACGCATAAAAAACCATAAAACTAATTTTTGGATTTTGGTCCAAAATTTCTAAGTCCGGACCGGGACCCAAATTTTTCAGCCCAAATATGAACCCAGGGATTTGGCTTGAACAAACTTGAATCTCACCTCCCTAAGCATGCTGCATACCAAATATCAAAAGATTCCTATTGGTAAATCTGAAGGATAAGATTTTTAAAGAATATTCCTCATACTGCACTAATTTAAACATTTGGGCTCCCAAAGAGAGCCCAAATATAGACCCAGGGAAATGATTTCAATAAACATATAAAACAATCTTCCAAAGATGTTATATGTGAAATTTGAAAGCTTTTGGAGCAGTGGTTTGGGAGAAAAGTAGTCTTAAATGTTTTTCCCATTACCCACAATGTTAAAAAATGCTGACTCAGCACTTTTTCAAAGTTCCAAAAAAGTACCCCATGATAAAACCGATAGCAATTTTTTTTTACTATTCCATTCTGTTGGTCCTAAGGAAGCTTCACACCAAATAAGAATTCTCAATGCCGTGTAGTTTTGGAGATATGGGCGTTTTAACTTTTTTCTATTTTTAGCTCCTGCGGTTCCCATGGGGTGACAGGAAAAAAAAGTGGGGCATAAATTAAGTACTTATGACCCAATATGCCCTAATATCAAATTTGGTTAAAATCTTCCTCTCGGTTTGGAAAACAGAAATTTTGGGCTTGTCGAAAATTCTTGCCCCTCTCATAACGAAGGCAAATATAGCTCCTCGAACTTCTCTTGAACAAATCTGAGTCTACACCTCAAAAGGATTCTGCACACCAAATATCAAGTCTCTGCTACTGCTGGTTCATGAGAAGAAGATTTTTTAAGATTTACGCACACTTTTTGGGCGTGGCCCTACCAAGGGGCGGGTCAACTTGATTTGAACAAACTTGAATTGACATATGATAGGGAATATGCACAGCAAATTTTGTTGAATTTGGTCCAGCAGTTCGTGAGAGGAAGTCGATAATGTAAAGTTAACGACGGACGGAAAGCGATCAGTTAAGCTCCCCTTGAGCTTTGCTCAGGTGAGCTAAAAAGCTATACAAAGGCAGGTTTAGGTCAATATAAACAGATGATATCTATGCTATTTTAGTGAATATTGAGAGTTATCTCATGCCTGTGGAGCTTGTGCATGCACAAGTGAAAAATAATATTTTCAGGTCCACACGAATCAGATAATTCCCAATATTTATTAAAATAGCGTAGGTTTTCATTTTACTACATGCTACATAGCATTTCACTGCGCAATATTCAACCCAATTCAACTGCAAACAAGAATGTTTCAAAACAATAACAATGATCAGCTCATCATTCTTTCAAGCCTGTACCAGCCAAATCATTCAAAAATAAAAAATAGTCCCACTTTTCCATGATAAATTAACCAACTAATTGTTCAACCCACAGATGAAATTTAAAAAATATAATACTACAAATAAGAATATTCTCGTATTTTTCATTAATGTTAATTTTTTTAACATTTTAAGTGTCACTTTGCAACAAGTAATTTGGAATTGAGTGCACCAAATTATTCCCCCCAAAAAACTTCCTGGGTGAATCAAGCAACAAATTTTTTTGAAAAGTTACTCAGTTCAAGGCTCAATATCACTCTCGGCATCACTTTCCATACATCCAATTATTTTACTTTATCATTTCGTTATTATTATACATCTAATTGTTCTGTCCTAGAATTACCAGAACAGCTTTGAATAGCTTGAACTTCTGGTACTATTGGTAAAGCTGTCACTGAATCACTATTTATTTATTTATTGATGTTTAAGGTCACATATTTATGCATAATGGCTAATCATGACCGTGACAGTTTTACGGGTGGAGGAAGCCGGAGTACCCGGAGAGAACCACCGAGCAATGACGAGCAGCTGCCAGCTCCCCAACATCGTAACTCACGTTAGATTGGTTGGAGACATGCACACCATCGACGTGCACTACGCCTTAGTACATGCCGTCATCGTGCCCCCACGCGGGAAATGGAGATGAAGTGTCTTGCCCAAGGACACAATGTGGCTGCCGCAGGTGGGATTCGAACCGAGGACCTCTCGGTTTGCAGCTGGCACCTCTACCTACTGAGCCACCACACTCCCCACTGAATCACTCATCGCAATATCGAAGGCAAAGTGATGTACTGAAGCGTGATGTTATTTAGGGAAAATACTGGGGGATTTCCTCGTTATCCATCAATTCGATGGATACCAAGAACTATCTTTTAGATAATTTTCGATAATTAACAGGCTAGTATATAATAAATATATTTATTGGTTTTAATCAGCATCTATGACCTTGTTGGAACAGCAACACAAATTTATAGTCAAATTTAGCCAGTCATTTATGACAATACTGCCCACTTTAATTATTTATTTATTTAGTTACAATCTGATCGCAATTCTGTGCCCACATTTGTGGTCACGTGCAGTACAAGCACCTTTTTACTTTTAGAAAGTCTTTCTTGAGATGACATAAAATGATGTTGGAACAATGAAATCCTGTGAATTGAATAGTCACTTTGCCAGTGAAAATTATTCAGTTAACAGGAGTATTCAATTAACAGGGATTTGGTCACTTTCCTTATTTTTCAGATGAACTGATCATTCATTCTGTAAGCCTATTTTGAAATTGCCATCTTGGATTTAATCTATGCACGGACACACGCTGCGGGGTGTAAACAAAGTGATTTCCATATTCGTTAAATTTGTAGAATCGATGTGATCATTCGATTTAACTGAAGGGACAAACCTAGATGATTTTAAACAATGGGATTTCACAGGTTTAACCCTTAACCCTTTACCCAACACAGACGATACCAAAATTTATTATTTTAAATATCATTTTTTTTTAATTTTTCAAAAAATTTCAACAAAACCATATCATGTGACCCCTTGTTGGAATGAGCTCGATGAGCTCGTTCCAACGAGGGGTCACATGATATGGTTTTGTTGAAATTTTTTGAAAAATAATATTTTTTCAACTGCTGAATTTGGATATTACGCGGGCGGATGCGGGCGATTCGTTGGGTAAAGGGTTAAGTTCTCAGATTAATTTTATATTAATATCTACCATATATACATGTACATAGCTGCAGATGACTTAACAGTGTTTCAACATTATTGTTGGCTGTCTGTACAGGCAGCCAACAATAATGCAAAAACATTGTCAAGATAATGCATCCTACCAGTAGAGTTCTCAGGGAAGAATACTCATGGGACATTTTTTTAAGAGCAACATAAAATAGGCAGTTTGCGGCTCTATGGGGACTTAAGGGTTAAAGTTTTTTTACGGAGGCTTGGATTTGTTTTGACTGGCAACTAGGAAACAACCCCAACCTTATCTAACATGTGGAAAGTGTCTGTTTATCAACGTATATTTATTTTAAAGTTACTTTGTAAACAACGTTCCCACCGAAAGTTGTTGAAACAGTTCTCACGGCCACAGAGTCATGACACAGCATGTATTCAAACATCATTTAAGTCAACAGGAACTCATTTCAAAATAATGACTATTCAGATACAATACTGCTATTGCCATAAACAAATGGTTACACTGGCTAAATGTTTTTTGAATTTGCGCTAAAGAATATAATGGGATCTGAAGCGCTTCACGCGCTCTCTTCTCCCATCGCTTTCTTGAAATGTTTATACCTTGCAACGTGTGACCTTGCAAGATTAAAATTCAAGATGGCAGTTTCAAAACAGGCTTATTATTTCTTGTTTGACAGAGTTTATAGAGCTCTGTCTTACTAGATATAATAGATTAAATGGCTGCATTGAATTTACTGAGGCTAAATAGGTCAATAAATAAAGGGAATTCAGTGATTGTTTCAGAACCAGGAGTTTACTCTACAAACTACCAGTATATGTGATTAGCAGATCAAATGGTCAATTCCATTTTAAAAGTTGGGATATTTTTGTCTGCATTTCATGTTCTCATAAACTAAATCCAATGTTATTCCCTGGAAATACTGAATATCGAAATTTCTGAGACTTTAAATTTTTAAAAATACTCCTTCCTGCCCAGACTTATGCTCATGAATGTTTTTGCAAAATATGAGCTATTTTTAAAAGACTTTTTGTGAATTTATTTAATATTGTGGACATGGAAAAACAATGCCAGGGCATGTATAATTATTGGTAAATTTGGAAGAAAGTACCGGGGTATGGTGTCTCACAAATAATGATTAAGGAATATGTTCTTCCAAACTGATTGTGCATAATATTGGGCCAGAATATGGCCCTCTACTCTGTTGTGCCATCTGTCACAATTTCTGTACATAATGTTAGACAGTGGAACCCTGTTAATTCATAGCCACTTTGCCAATGGAAATTATTCAATTGACAGGAAGATTCAATTAACAGGAATTGTGTCACTTTCCTTACTCTAGAGATAAACATAACATAAATTCTATCATATCTTGATTGCCGCAGCTCCATGAGCTCTGTCAAACAAGATATAATAGATTAAATGCCTGCACTGCATGTACTGGGTTCAAATAGATCTATAAACAAACGAAAACTGTGGAGTGTTAGAAAAATTTCTCGTCAAGTTACAAGATTTTTTGTTCACTTAACAGAATTTTACTGTATAACCTATATTCAATTAACAGGTCAAATTTGTACTGGAGATATGGTAAATGGTTTGTGTTGGGAAATTATATTCAATTAACAGGGTTATTCAATTAAGAGATATCCAATTAAGTTGGCTCTACTGTATTACACAAGTACAAAGAAGAACTACCAAATAACTTAAGCTTCTCTTGTTTCACTAAACAGCCATAGTACAGGAAATGACACCATGGTTTCCCATTCCAGTGAACTATTTGACTAGTGATCATGCAAAATATGTGCCATCCATTACAAAAATACACTATAATTGGGGTATGGTGCACAAATCATTAAAGTTAATTGAAATGTCACAATGGGTCACATTTTCAGAGAATACAAATTTTAAGAATCAATTTTCAAGTGATTACAATGACATTTCTTTCTGTATATGGATCCAGCTGCTAAATGCTTTGACAACAATTTGGCAGTTAAGAATACCTGGAAAAATGCCTTTACTAGGTTTATTCAAGCCTGAAAATAAGCAGACTGACATCTGCAGAATGAGGTCCCAGAGGGTAAATTTGATGATGCTATCCCATGCAGTGGGATAATTTATCCTCTGGGTACCTCCTTCTGTTTAGTTTTGAGACCCTGATTCAGATTGAGATTCACAGAGGGTAAATTTAGTGATGCTACCCTGCTATGCAGGGAAGCATCACTAAATTTACCCTCTGGGGACCTCTTTTTCCAGATGGCTGTCAGCTTATTTTCTGGCTTGGGGTTATATTACGACACAAGAATGTCTGGAACTACCAATGAGTCTTTATTTAGTTGTTTACAGAAACTAGAGCGAAGGTGGGAGCAGTATGACAGACTACTTGTCTTATATTGGTTCCTCCTTAACCTGTCAATACTGTCTCATCAGTCACAAAATATTTTGTGGAATATTCATCACATTATTCCAATGTGTGAGACATATGCATGATTTACAAGTCTTATACTGGAATTTGGATAGTAGATAAATCTTTGAAACATTCAGTGAAAGACTTCCATTTAAATAATCCTGGAACACCTTGCTCCTTTGCATGTTCATGTGTCCACTGTGTCCACACAACACAAAGAAGTTTTGGACACCACCTCTAACGTTTCAGAGTTTATGATACAAAACTGAAACAAAAATAAAATGCTATATATATAATATGCAAAAGCATATTAACTGACAACTGAATTATCATTTCAGACAAATTCATTGAAAAGAGTCTGTATTCAAAAACCCTAATATGTTCTAGTCTGCAACATGTGCCTCCATCTCTGATTGGTGAACATGCTAGAGATCTGTGTCTCATATTGTGATCGACAGTACTAACTTCATCCTGATCAATTTGATCCCATTCCTGGACAAGAAAGTTACACTAAAATTCCTAGCCACCCTTATAGTGCACGCACTTGTACAGGCTTGATATTGCACAAGAACACAGGCTCTCACAAGACAAAATAAAATTCTACTCCCAAGACATTGTAGAGATGAGCTAAAAGTGTATAAAAGTTGCCTAGTTAACAGATCTAATGATGAAATGCACAGATTTCTTGCATTACATATTGCCAGTAAATTTGTGATTTTCAAAACACCCTTGTAGCCTACTTATTGCACTATGTGGCAGGTAAGCATGCACAAAGACCAACTGCAAACTTATTTATTTATCTATTGGTGTTTAAGGTCACATATTTCTGGACAATGTCTAATAGTGGCGATAAAGTCAAGTTTACTTCCACCCCAAGCTTTGGTGACTGGGTCCTATTTTATCAGTAAAACAGAGCTGGTTTACCACATTAAACAAGAACAGTTTCACTTCCCAGGGTTCTCACGGGGGAACTTTAAAATTAACATTTTCTTTTGAAACTATTTTGTTTGATATTTCTTAAAACTTTCGGTCAAATATACTTAAAAAAAAGTTGGGAAAACTGGGGTGGTTCATAGCTTTTTATGTGCAGTATTTTTATGTGCAACAAATTTTGAGTTTGGTACTTCTAAAGCTAAATAGGGTTTTCAATGGGTTAGAATATTGATGTTTAATATGCTAAGGGTTAAATGCATTACTTTAAATGGAAAAAATATGTAAATTGCAACTATATTTGTATACGATGATCATATCCAATTGACAAACAGACAGAAAAATGTAGAAATAATGCTATTGTGATGAATCTATGTATAGTTTATCATGTTTAGTAAATACAAAAGAGTATATTTTCCAAGATATCTGCATTTCCTTGAACTGTTTCACCACTACAACCTAGTTACTGAGAAATGTAAAATAGAAAACAATTGAAAGTGATCCATTCCCAAAAGCATGTCATTCAATGAAATCTAAACTGAAGACACAGTACAGTCTCAGGCCTGTAGCTAAATGTTATTGGAGGCCCCTGCATAATACAGTAGCTGAGTGCATTGCCACAAGATGGGGGCATCTCAAAAGGTGGCTTTCTCATTGTCAGGAGTTCTCCGAATGTTGATGGGCCACCCAAGATTATTTATTCATATTTATTGGTGTTTTAAGGTCACATACTTATGCACAATGGCTAATCATGACCGTGGCAGTTTTACGGGTGGAGGAAGCTGGAGTACCTGGAGAGAACCACCGAGCAACGACGAGCAGCTGCCAGCTCCCCAACATCGTAACTCCGCACTGCAGCACAGGAAGGGTTAGATTGGTTGAAGACATGTGCACCATCGACGTGCAGTATGCCTTAGTACATGGCGTCATCGTGCCCGCATGTGGACCAAAGGAGTTAAGTGTCTTGCCTAAGAACACAACGTGGGAGTCCAAATCGATCGCTCAGATGGTCACCCATCAGAGGACTAACCAGGCTTGACGTTGCTTAACTTAGGTGATCTGACGAGAACCGGTAACCACCATACCACCGTGCCCCCAAAGGGCCACCCAAGAACTCAGTGGGCTATTCAAAGGGTACGGCTAGTAAACCCCTCAAGTTGAACAGGCCGCTCAGATTTCTAAGAACACATTTATATATCACCCCTTCAGTGAAACAAGACACCTTGTAGCACTGAAGGACCTTACCAGTATATTTTTTTTTGAGGGACCTCAAGCAAGTCTTCTGCGAAATAGATCACTTCTCATTAGAAAACGTGTTAATGTACAAAGATATCCACATTTTAACACACATCCTACCAATAAACCAATTAACCCTCTGAACCCTCTGAACCCTGGGGTTATACCAAATACTATTTTCAACGTGCAACCTTCGGGCTGCATGCTGAAAATATTGATTGGGTTACTGCTCACATTCACTTACTAGTCATCCTACTTAATAAATTCATGAAGCATCATGTTCCTGGACTGGAAAAGTGGATTCTTGGGTTCAAAGGGTTAAGCTCTAACCCTTTGTCCAGGGCTTGCATTTTGGTGGGGTCAATCAGCCCCACCCCCATAAACAGCTCTGTAAGTGATTTTAAAGGGCCGGAAAACCAGTCTTGAGAATTTTCCACTAAAATACTTAACTGGTAGATTGCTAAATTATTTTATATAGATTCTCGCTGCACCTCTGTTAATAGGATTCACGTGAAAAAAAACTCAATTTAACCCTAACATAGTGGCAGCAAATTAGACCAATACAAGGCTAACATGACCTGAAATATCCTGACACAATAAAATTGTACAAATATGGCTGTCCATAAGCTGGTTCCAATGATATCCATATTTGTATGGTTTTATTGGTAAATATTGTATTTATTTTTTTTAATAAATATCAAATTCAATTTTTAGGTTTTAAAAACTAAAAAGCTGTGTTGGGTAAAGGATTAACATGTGTTATCAGTATACAACAGCAGTTCAACCATGGTGGCCATATAGGATACTGGGACACTCGTAGCAGGTATGGATTCCAGCAATCATTTTCACGAGAATCCAAATGGATTCTCCCAAATTTAGATGAAATACAAGCCCTGTTGCTTCCCAGCCACCTCGTTATTAAAGAAACATTTTCTCTCACACTTAATGAACTTGAAAAACCAACCTAAGTTCAGACCTATGATTGATGAGGTTTGCATACATAAAAAAGTTCATGTGGTAAGTGACATTCAAATAACTAGAAATTTTTCAAGATGTACAGTGGCAAAGTTTAAAGAAGAACTTGAAAAACTTTCTATTGAGCTCACAAAGGACATTAAGAAAAGTCTTCTTCAGATTTACCATGAAAATAGGAACTGCACTGGTCCTGGTACACTGAGGAAGATATCAACAGTCAAGAACATATACACGTCCTTGAGGATACCTCCAAAAGCAGAGAGGAGATGGAAGAATCAGGACATGCCAGCATCGCTATTTTGACTGTACAAGCACAAAAACCACAAAGATGCCAAATAAACACACTGCAGTTGGCACCTCTATACTTGGAAGTGTGTGACTAACTATTTAAGGGTCCTACATATTTTTGAAAGATTTTAAAGGTTACCAGGCTTTGCCACAGTCATCAAAGGTCACCAGGTTCTGCCATAGTTTCCATGAAACTCCATGTTTCCATTGCTTTTCATAGAATTCCACAGTTTCCATGGTGTAGCATGTATTTTCATGGTTTTTGTGGAATTTCATAGATTAAAACATGGAATTCCATGAAATATCAAGACAGCCTGACTGAACAGTATTTTTTTTCTTCAAGTGTTTTGTTAAAACCATGGAATGTTATTATTTTTTTATTTATTTATTTATTACTGTTTAAGGTCACATATTTCTGCACAATGGCTAATCATGACCAGACCATGGAATATTGGTTTCAATACTCCAGGGTTTTCAATGGTTACACTTTCCATGGAATTCCAAGATACTGGAGAGTGGGGTGCTGTTCAACAAATGCTAATATTGTGTACAAAGTCAAAAACATAAAATCACCAATAATAATTTTGATGCAACGAATGATGAATCAAAATTTTATTCAGCACTTTTATGTTTAACTTTGGATATTGTCTTTGTCTGGCTGGAAACTGAAATAAGAGGCATCAGACAATGTCATCATTCAAAACAGGAGAGAACAATAAAAATTATTTTATGGTACCACATAAGTTCTCAAAACATTCCATGCTGGCAACGTCAGCCTATGTTCCAATAAGACTAAAATCCTCCTCCTCTGATTGGACGAGACCTTGCTTAGTATATTCTATGTTTACGGCTCAAGTGGAAAATGTTACTGTCTGCCATCACAACGCAAAATATTTGAAACGACGTCGCCCGTTTCATAATTGCTTCATTAACCAAATGACAAGCAAGCCGCTTCATTTTTTCTGGATTTTTCACACATGCAACAGAGGATGTTCTGGATAAAGTGTTGTTTAAATTACAAACTGATTTACGATTTGAATTAAGATGGAAGGAGTTTATCTGGCTTATTGATTATTTATCCAGAACCCACGTGGGTACTCAAGAGGTTTATTTGCTTCCAGAAGGCAACTTCTAACAATCACAGGTTTAGTAAATAAATCTCTCATGTTTCACAATGTAGGTTTTGGGCTACGGGTAGTGTCTTAATGGAAAATATACATTATAGTGATGTGTTGACTGTAACATGGTCTGAAGTTTGCGGCTTGGAGTGTATGTTCAACCTCGATGCTTCATCACAATAACTTATATTGTGCACTGGATTTGTTTTGGGCAAAGGGAAAAAATTTTGTTTCTCATTCTGACACAGCTCTGACTTCATCCTTGCAGCTGAACTAAGTCAAGTTATTTAATTATTGATGAGTAAGGCGACTTTCAACAACTAGGGCTATTTTATAACTATTTTATAACTACAACAAAATATAAAGTCAAGTTTAACCAAATGTTATACTTAGTCTGTCACTTTAGAGGGTTCTCACCCAGGCCTTATTGTTTATCACAGAGAATAAGCAATACTTTACTTCCCCTCATTCAAAATTGTTTTTTCTTACATCAAATGATCTGCACCACTTCACTTTTGTAATTTGCTTATCAGTCACATGCAGACCTATTAAGTCTCCCAATTTCATAACAATGAATATACAATGCCATCTAAAATCAAATAATAAGAAAGATCGCCTCAATACTACACATTATTATTATATGGAGACTGCACTGTTGCCATAGTATTTCCAAGGTATCATGACACCTGGTTGAATTTCTTCGAATTATACGAAAGCTTTTTGATGAAAATTTGTGATATCGCATTTCATGCGCATGTCCGTCAGCCATGAAACCCATCTTCAATAAACAAAGCAGACAGTGCTGTCCTTTCCCCAAATGCAGTCCAGTCACTGCATCACAAAGTGTTTTGAATGCCTAGCTTTTTTCTTGGATATCTGAGTTGTTCTGAAATATTATTTTATTGTCAGTTCTGGACCTCTGGTACGAACATGGTAGCAGACGTCCAGGAATCATTGGTGCCTGTTGTTAACTCTTTGATTGCATATATTTTTCATGTTCTGTACATCCCAACTTTCATTTTGATGTATAATTTGTGTATATTTAATTTGAATTTATGAAATATCAGAAGTGGGAATTTCAAAGTAAACAAAAACAAATTTCCCCTCACTTGTATAGTACATTATCCCTTTACAGAAGAGTGTGTGGTGGCTCAGTGGTAGACTGTTGGACTTCTATGCTAGAGGTCCTGAGTTTGATCACCGTCCGGGCCGACCCGCATTGTGTCCTTGGGCAAGGCACTTTATCCCGGTTGCCTACATGGGGGCACAATGACGCCGAATACTAAGGTATACTGCACGTCGATGGTGCACATGTCTCCAACCGCTGTAACCCTGCTTGAGCAGAGCTTGAACAGAGTTAGAATGTTCAGGAGATGACAGCTGCTCATCAATGCTCGGTGGTTCTCTCTGGGTACTCCTGCTTCCTCCACCTGTAAAACTGTCACGGTCACGATTAGCCATCGTGCATAAGTATGTGACCTTAAACACCAATAAATAAATAATCTTCTTCAGAACCACCAGTCAGAATCTTTTAATGGTTGGTATACATCATTGTTTTGGGGGACAGATTCAAGATTGTTCAAACCAAGTCCCAAGACATTGTGCATAAGTATGTGACCTTAAACACCAATAAATAAATAAATAAATAAATAAATAAATAAATAAATGCATTTACAGACTTTGCTCAATTCAAGCTCTGCTCAAGCAGGGTTACAGCGGTTGAAGACATGCACACCATCGATGTGCAGTATGTCTAAGTACATGGCGCCATCATGTCCCCATGTAGGCAACCAGGATAAAGTGCCTTGCCCAAGGACACAACGCGGGTCGGCCCAGATGGGGATAAATGCAATTATTAAAAGTTGAATTGATCATTCAAGAACAAAAAGTGACAAAGTATTATGTATTAGAAGCCCAATTTCAAATTTAAAGAAACTAAATTCGAAAACCGTTTTGAAAAGGGTTAAATTAATGCAAATATTAATTGAAACCATTGTATACAGCATCAGTAGACCTTGCCCCAAATGAAAAACAGTGACGTTGTAACACAGTTTTTGAAGAATAAAAGGTACAACCTTGAAAAGCAAAACTTTAATCTGAAACTTTAAGTTGGGAATACTAAGTAATATTGACTGTAAAAAAAGGATTCAATACTTCCTAAAACCGATAAAAGAAATCACTGATGTAAATGCAATTATTAAGTTGTACTGACAATGCAAGAATTAAAGTAAGAAAGTATGTGGCAAAGCCTAATTTCAAATACAAAGAAACTAAGTCTGAAAACATGTTTAAAAGGGTTTAAAATCATGCCAGTATTAATGAATATTACTGTAGAAAGGCTCAGTAGACAGTAGACATTGTCCCAAATGAGAAACAGTGACATTGCACTAAACTGTTTGAAGAATTAAAGGTGTAACTTTGTAAACAAAAACTTTAACCCGGAAGTTGGAGGTGCGGTGGCGTCGCGGTAACCGGTTCTCGTCAGATCACCGAAGTTAAGCAATGTTGAGCGCGGTTAGTAGTTGGACTGGTGACCATTTCAGCGACTGATTTGCACTCCCGCGTTGTGTCCTTGGGCAAGGCACTTAACCCCGATTGCCTACATGGGGGCACAAAGATGCCGTGTACTAAGGCGTACTGCATGTCGATGGTGCACATGTCTTCAACCAATCTAACCAATCTAACCCTGCCTGTGCCATGACGCAGAGTTCAGAGTTACGATGTTGGAGAGCTGACAGCTGCTCGTCGTTGCTCGGTGGTTCTCTCCGGGTACTCCGGCTTCCTCCACCCGTAAAACTGTCACGGTCATGATTAGCCATTGTGCATAAGTATATGACCTCAAAACACCAATAAATAAATAAATAAATAACCTGGAAGTTGCAAGTTAAATTGCCATACAAAAGGGTTAAATATTTCCCAAAATAACATGAAACATAATGAGAATGATACAATCAATAGTAATTAATATTAATTTAAAAGAAAAAAAACATCAACTTTGACTAAAAAATTAAACCACAAACTTTAACCAAAACTCTTAATGTTAATAGACAGACAGACAGATGGACAGACAGATGGACGAAAGTCCTGACTACAACCCTGACTGTAAACAGTGGGCTAAAAATGGATATAAAATATCATTTGTAGTCCCAAAAGTTCTTTATTGTTTTTATGACTGTAGCTTATACCAACCAAACTTCAGTGTCTATCGATTTCTTATGCCGAAGCCTGCTGAAGCAAACATTTTCTTTACAGTTCACTCAGCAGATTGAAAGTGATTTTTCAAACATATAAAAGTGTTTTTTTAACCCTTTTCAGGTGGTAAAGACAGTCAATGTATGTAAGGGTATTTCAGATATGCCTGTAGTAAGAAGTTTTATTTTGTAAACAAATCGTCCCCCGAGTTCCAATGTGTTCTATTTGGCCCATAGGCCACATTGCAGCTCAATGGATGAAATATCGCACTTCGAACAGCGAACATTGTTTACTGTCACAATGGATACATACCAGTGCTGGCTGATACATTTCCAAATAAGGCGATGAAAGTTCATATCAGGGGAGGCGAAGCTGAACCTGATATGAAATCTCATTACCTTGTATGGAAATGTATTGGCCAGCTACACGCCATGTAACTTATAGTATCAGCCACAGTAACTTCTGTGAGCATGTGCGACCTTTCGATTTGAAATGCGAACATTTTACCTTCACTCTTAGAAAACTGATTACACATGTTGAGGTAATTTTTTTGATAACAGTAATTATATGAGAAATAAATCACCAACTCAGGAAAATAAATGATATTCTAATATTGACCTACCATATGTTAAAGCTGAAAAATAACACAAAGAAACAAACAGCTGAAACACTAAACTATAAATTTTGGCAGTTATAGTACATGTGGAACAATGAATGGGGATTACGTCATGCACAGCTCAAGAATTTAATACCATGACATCATCATGATCTTCAGTTATAAAAAATCAGTTCATAGATGCTGAATGGTTGTCAAAACATATGCGTACATGTCAAGAAAGGGAGGAATATTGCAAGATAAATTGGTTATTATCACAAAGTGGGTATCCGATATGTTAAGATAAATTTGTCATAACCACAATGTGTTGATTAAGAAACTTGTATCAAGCCCCGATGATGTTCCTATTACTTATTGTGACTTGCCCTGAACAGCTCCCCATGATACCTAATAGGATCACCACCTCAACTTAATACAAGCTTCTCAATCAACGCATAGTGGTGATAGCATATATATAAATATCATCTACATGTATGTTGGATGACTTGCACAGAGAAGAATTCCATATAGAAATCTACTTTAAATCTATGTTCAAGAGGAGATAAACTTGGTTAAAATTGCAGCTGAAAAAGTCTGTAATATGCACAAGTTCATTTGTTAGTGACCATGTTTGAGAAGTTTCATCATAACTGGTTCATAAAAAATGTAGGAGTTGCACACATAAGAATCTAAAAAAAAATCTATATTCCATCTTCTAAGTTGAAGAAGAGATAACATGGTTAAAATAGTCGTAGATTGAAAATTTTCACTTGTTGATGATGTTCCACTGAAATCAGTTCATATTATTTATTTATTTATTGGTGTTTAAGGTCACATACTTATGCACAATGGCTAATCATGACTGTGACAGTTTTACGGGTGGAGGACGCCGGAATACCCGGACAGAACCGAGCAATGACGAGCAGCTGCCAGCTCTCCAACATTGTAACTCCACACTGCAGCACTGGCAGGGTTAGATTGGTTGAAGACATGTGCACCATAGACGTGCAGTATGCCTTAGTACACAGCGTCATCATGCCCCCATGTGGACAATCAGGGTTAAGTGCCTTGCCCAAGGACCCAGTGCAGGAGTCTGAATCGATCGCTCAGACGGTCACCCACCCGAGGACTAACCAGGCTCGACGTTGCTTAACTTCGGTGATCTGACGAGAACCAGTTACCGCAACTCCACTGTGCCCCCAATCAGTTCATAAAAGTGGAAGGAGTTGTTCACACAGTGGAAATACGGTGAAGGATAAATGCAGAAGAAAATCCCCTGCTTTTTAACAGATATTTAAATGTATAGTAAATTTCCTTTCTTGTTATACCCACCCCAACAGGCTTGCACTACAGTGGAAGTCCCAAACTTGGAAGTATACTCTCTATTTCGTTCTTTCTTAAGCAATTTGGGAAAGAAAAAGTGATGCAAAAGCACTGAGAAAATAAACCAAAACTGGGTCAAGTGCAGCTGGCGCACACACAGTAGGGTACACTCTTCTCGGTATTAATCCATGGCTTTCCGGTACCAGTGCACAGACATATAACCAACGTGTCATTCTATTTGAATCCACCAACATTAGAATTATGTGATCAGTGGGGAGGAAAGATTCTTACCCAAATAAGACAGGAGGGCCTCCAGGTTAACAATTGTGGTAGATATAATAAGAAAGAAAATTTTTTATTAAATTTAAAATTCTTATCAACCAACCTCACAATTGTTTACAACACGCTGAATAGACAATAGGAGAGGGAAACACATAACCAACCCCCACATAACCCGAATGCACTGGAACTGTGGACAGAAGAAGAGTATCCAAGGCCTATAAAACCATCACATCACAAACATTGAAATAGACAATGAGAGATGGGGCATATGGCCATGTGTGACACACAGATAGAAAGTACAGAAACCAAGCAAAGGCTGGAACTGAACCTGAAACAATAGCCTAATGGCTAGAGTTGATAACAGCCTGAGCAGAATAAAGAGGTCTTGAAGAAAAAAGGTTCTCAGACTGCTCATTCAACTGATACAGGTAGGTGGAGACTGTAGATGCATTTCTCCAGTAGGCTGCCTGCATAACATCCGACAACTTGCCATAGTTAGCATAAGCCCAGGAGGCAGACAATGCATGCACCTCATGGGCAGAAATGTGATTGGTAATACAATCGTCATTCACCAAACTGAGCATATGACGCTCGAATAGCAAGACAAATCCACCAAGAAATGGATTCAGAAGAGATAAGTGACAGAAAGAATTGCTTCCTGCCTTTCCTAATAAACTGTGTCTGCTTGAGGTAAATGCGAATCGCATGAACTGGAGAGAGCAAAAGGCAATTACCATCAACTGAAGAAAGAGCCCGAATACAGATAGCAGGCAGAGTAGTTTCTGGTATCTGATTTGTGGCCAGACAGGAGCAATCAGTGGTAAAAGTAACACTGCATTAAAAGGGCCGGATCAACCGAGAGGGAATGAAGCTCACTAACTCTCCTAGCGGAGGCAAAAGCCATCTTGTATGTGAAAAAACGCATATTTACCTTAATGTTTCAAATGCCACCCCCCACCCCAAGCAAAATGTCACCAAAGAAAGATTCCATCTTGGGGTAAGCTACAAAAACCTATAACACTTCACAGAAAAGGGCCGAAGAATATTGGAGAGGTACAGATTTGTGCCTACACAATGCTTTCCCAGGTCTCCAGAAGCACAGACCTGTATCCTTTGATGTTAACAGATTGGAGACTCTGAGAATCAAACAGTGATACCAGAAACTCTGCAATCTGTGTAATTGAAGCATTGGCAGAATCAGAGTGTGCACACCATCGCCAGAAGACCTTCCACTTAGCCGCATAAGCTAAACCAGTGGAGTGCGCCTTGAAGAAGAAATGCACTACACTGTTCTTCTCGAAAAACCTCTGCGGAAGAGACAGGACCGGACAAAAGAGATACGTGGAGGCACAATGATGTTGGGTTTATGTGAAACTTCCTCAGATGACCTTGACAGAGAAGGTTGCAACATAGACATACTGGAATCACCTCCAACAGAGGGCGGAGCTGATTCATACACTGAGGCGACACGGAGTGATCAGAATGATTCGACAACTGCAGGTTCGTATCTTGGCCAGGACCTGAGGCAAAATCAGAACTGACAGGAAGGCATAGCCGACTAGTCCATTCCAGTCGAGTGGCAGAGCGTCCACAGCAAAAGCCAGATGATCTGGACATGGGGACACGTAAGTGTCCATCTGATGGTTTCAATGAGTCACAAACAGATCAAGGTGGGGTCGACCCCAGAGATCACAAAGCGATGGAAATGACCCTGCCCCATCGGGACAGGGTTTCAGCTAGAACATTCAGATGTCCGAGAATGTGATGAACCACCACACTGGAGTTGATGTCCTAAGCAAGTAGTAGAAGATCCCAAGCCATTTCATACAGGGAAACCGAGTGCATGTCATCCTGGTTCCGAATGTGAGCAACCACTGTTGAAATTGCACCACAGAAGGACATGATGATTCGAAAGGTGGGGAATCCACACTGCCGGAAACTCCGAGGAAGAGCAAGAAGCTCCTTCTGGTTGATGTGAAGAGCTGCCTGATCCTGGTCCCAAACACCGTTAAGGGAAAGACCTAGAGGATGCAATGTTGCACCCCATCCAATATTGCTGGAATCTGTCATCAGAACACCATTAGACAAGGGCAAGTCCAATGGAACTCCCTATAAAATCCACTAAACATCCATCCAGGGAAGATGACAACTAAGAGATGCTGATAACTGAAGCACCAGATGCAGAAGATCGACATTTGGCCTCCAACTATTGAGCATAAAGTGTTGGAGATGTCTGAAATACAGCCGACCTAAAGGAATGAGATCCATCACCGAACCTCTGAGACTGAGCAGATGGAGAATACTACGAACTGTCGTGGAAGTAGACTGAGTCAGAGTCAGTGCAGGGCAAAAGCCAAGAGAATCACTGCCCTCACCCAGAGAACTGCCACCGTATTCAGCTGAGTACGGATGTCCATCCCCAGATGACAAAAGACTAAGAAGGGACCAGATCCGACTTCTACTCGTTGACATTGAACCTTAGCGACAAAAGCAGCTTCAACACTGTGTCGACATCAGACTCCATAAGAGCAGCATTGGCGTGCCTCTGGAGGATGTCATCCAGGTAAGCCAAAGTAGTCACCCTGGACTGTGTGCAATGGAATGCTAGCACATGTGACATCAGTCGGGTGAAGGCCCAAGGAGCCAGGTTGAGGGTGAAAGTCATGCCTTTAAACTGGTAAACTCACCCCAGAAAAGTGAACCGGAGATGAAATGTCCGATGAATTGGAATGTGAAAGTAAGCATCTTACAGGTCGATGCTGGAAGCAAAGTATCCCTGGTGAATGGATCGGCGAACCAACCTGAAAGTTTTCATGCTGAACTAGGGAGCACTGATAGACTGGTCTATCTCAGATCGATAACCAGTCAGAGTTGGTTGTCCATCTTTGGCACCAAGAACAAGCGGGAATAAAATCCCAATGAAGATATATCAATTTTTTTTTTATTTTGCGATATATCAATAACGTTTTACAATTAACAGATAATCTATATCAAGAAACAAAAATATTGATACATCGTAGGGAGATAACATAGCCAGATTGGCTGTCTACCTGTTATCTCCCATATAATTCAATTCATTTTTCTATTCAATTCATTTTTATTTAACGGTATGTAAAATATAATAATCGATACAGTTACAGAATAATATTGTGATACATATACATACCGTTGGGGGACAGCATAGCCAGATTGGCTGTCTTCCTGCTATCCCCTGCGGTAAAAATATAATTAGAGCAACATCATATCAAACAGAGTATACAGCCGGGAAGAGAGAAATACAGATCCTTTTGGAGTAATGTTGTATTGTTGCATTATTGCATGGGAAACAAAACACTTAAGATAGCAATGATATTTTTAGAATACATTGAAAATAATATTGATAATAGTTTGGGAATAAGATGAGTGACATTTTTAGAATACATCAAAAGTTTATACTTCCCAATGACCCACACTTAGCTGGTGCTAACTCTAAAATATGTAGGGCCAAATGCAAATTTTACCCCCCAATCCCCAAAATCTGCATCTAAAACCGAAAATTACATGTCCAATATGGTCCTCCATACTTTTACTCCACTGCGCATGTGCAGGGTCAAGGAGGTCTCGAAATTGGCGCAATTATCATTCTTACAACCAGTGCCTGGTAAGCGTTATGTAGTCAGTGGGGAGGTATGAGTTCCCAACTAATGGGAGGGCCATCCCCGTCTGGGTCACTGGTAAGTATAAAAAATATATAAATTACTACAAATTTTTTAACATTTTTATACTGTACCAATGACCCAGACTTAGCTGAATAGTAAAAAGGTTGGAGGGCCTAGGACATAAATGAAAATCCAATAAACTCAATTACATATAACAGAACTATCCCCTGAAGGAGAAAATGAGAGATAGGCTTTACATGTATCTTTCTTATTTGTATCAAAAAGAAAGACACAACACCATTCTGTAATTGAGCGCAATAACATCAATGATCTCTATTAACATTCAGTATAACCCTTTATACTAATATTTTTAAAGGAAAGCCAATAAATGAGGAAGTCCCGCAAAATGAGACTCTATGTACTCATATAAAAGTGTCCGAGGATTGTATATTAATGCCCGATTAATGCGTTATATATACAAATGTCTCACACCGAGCAACACTTAAAAAATATTACATAGATGAGTAAACCTTAGCTTCACTTTAAAACCATCCCAGTACCGACTCGGAATTACTGACTCCAAGGGAGGTATTCCCTTGCTTTACACTATAAAGCAGGTGACCTAAGGGACCCCCCCCCCCCCCCCTTGCCCTGGATCAAGTACTCCAGAGCGAAGAGGGCAGCAGGTGAGAGTCACTGCCGGAACCGAAAGCCTACATATATATAGTTACCACTGTTTAGTGGACAACATTCTAAGTGAAAAATAACGGACCTAAACAATGCATATCTGCAGAAAAGTACTCAATATTTCTCAGATACAAATTCGAGAAAGTGGAGGGCTAAGAACAATATGCAGCCCTCACTAGATCTGTAATAGCAACATTATTAGCGTAAGCTCATGATGTAGAAGAGCTCTTACTTCATGAGCTTAAAACTGAAGCACAGACTGCTGATTGAAGATATTTTCATAAGCAGTACTGATAGTAAATTGAATCCATCTGACCATAGAATGGACCAAAATGTGGAGGAAGCTTCCACGGCATGTCCCACAACAGACGTCTGAGTAGATTAAACCACTGTCTTTGTGGAGATAGAAATGCTACCAACAGAATTTTGCATAGAGATATATAACTTGAGCAATATCTGCTGAATCAACGGTGCTGGAAGATACGCTTATCCTATTATTCCGTCTCACAAGAACGATAGAGCATCTACTGCAAACGCTCGAAGATCCAAACATTGTGACACATACCTTTGCAACTGAATGTTGAGATGCATCACGAAAAAGTCGATCATATGCCACTCTCCTTGGTAGCAAATCTGATTGAATACTCGTTTGATGAAAGTCCATTCTGGCATCGACAAGCGGCCACTTCATGAAGGGAGTCCGCTAATACATTCAGACGACCCTTAATATGATGGACTGATAGGAGAACTTGATGTTCTAGTACAAACAGAAAGATTCCTTCCGTTAACATGAAAAACAGAATGGAATGATTGTCTCCCTAGTACCATAAATACGCTAATGCCGTCGAATTGTCAGACAGAATTAGCACATGAGCATACTGAATAATGTTTATCCGATAACGTAGCGCAAGCCAAAATGACATCATTCTTGATGTTAATGTGCTTAATTAGGAAATACGGATCCCAAAGATGCTGGCCCTTCAAATCCGTTGGGCTCAATGATACGACCCAACCTGTTTGACTGACATCCGTCAAGACTGTAAAACTCGGATCCGGCAATTGCAGTGGAACTCTCCGAGTTAACCACTGAAAACCTGCCCAAGTCTGAATCTCTTATTCACTTGATTGACAAGAAGATGTCCGTATCGAGTGAAAAAATCTTCACTTTCCAATTCTGGATCAGAAGAAATTGGAGAGGACAAGTGAGTAACTGCCCCATCAGAATAAAATCGCCGCAGCTCTGCACAAACACATTAGTATCATGAGATCTCTCTCTGAGACCTTGTCTGAGCGAAGACAATAGTGAGCTTAACAACAGATTAATTTTCTCTTTGGGTAACGGCAGACGAATGAAAATGTTGTGCGTTTCGAAGCTCATCTCCCAGTGGGTATATTTATTTATTTATTGGTGTTTAAGGTCACATACTTATGCACAATGGCTAATCGTGACCGTGACAGTTTTACGGGTGGAGGAAGCCGGAGTACCCGGAGAGAACCACCGAGCAACGACGAGCAGCTGATCTCCCAGTGGGTGGATGATACCAGATCCGACTTCTCCTCGTTTACTAATGAAACTGAGACGTCGGAGCAATAGAAGCAGATTCTGCACATCGTTCTGAAGCATTAACTCATTGCCGTACCGCTGAAGAATGTCGTCCAGGTAGGCCGACGTTAATGCAAACGAATGAGCTCGGAAATGAGTCATTACCGAGTTTGTTATTCGAGTGAAAGCCCAGGGGGCTAGATTCAGACAAAAGCACATTGCTCGGAACTGATACACGACTCCTATGATGAGGAAGTGAAGATACTTTCTGAATGCCTGATGTACCATGACGTGAAAGTACGCATCTTGAGATCTATGCATGTAGCATAATCGTACACCCGAAAACCTGCTCTGACCGATCGGATGGACTCCATATATAAACTTGGATTGGATTGGAGCCACAATCAGCTTGTTTATCCAGCTCAGAATAATGAGTTAACGGAACGAGCCGTCTGGTTTTTGGAACCAGAAAAGGATGGTTGTAGAAACCTGGAAATTCCTGGATTTCTACGATCTCTATCGCGATCATTCCAGAAGAGACTGGACTTCTGATGGAAGCGAGCCTCTTTCCTGCTGACTTGACAGAAGCTGAGTCCATCTTGGACTCCGAGTTAACAGATGATTTCGTCTGAAGGACAATTTAGTCCTTCCGAAATCACCCCTCGAATCCAAGAAACTTGACAGTCTTCCGTTCACTAGTACACGATAGAGGTTAATACCATTACCTCCTGGTCCTGCGAGGCTTGCAGAAGGAGAAGCCATGTCCTCCACGGGCTGCACCTCGCCCCGTCGACCTAGGGGAGTCTGACCGGATGTCTCGGCCAGAATTACTGTCGCTACCCTGACAGTCTCTAGCCTAAGACCTAGAGGATGCATAGGAACCTCTATAGGAACTTCCTTTGGACGTATTTGTCCCAGAAATGCCTCTCCTCCTCTTCTCTTCTGAATCCGACTATATGGAAGCGGATTTGAATATCAGAGAGTCTGAAGCTTTCTTAGTTATTTGATCATAGACTGCGGAAAGCTTGTCGTCGAAGAAAACTCTCCAGAGACCGGAGCGACTCTGAGAGAGTTTTTCACCTTACTATCCACACGAATGGATGTAGCCAGGGCCACGTCACGTCCAACCAACTCCATATTGCCACTAAAAGGATGGAGTTTTACGTGAGGCCCTTGAAAGAACTCTCCTAGAATTCTTTTTCCTTTCAGACGTTATGATAACGTTCTGGTAAGGTGATCTGCATACGATGATGCGTCTAAGCTGACCCTGCTAGACTATATTGTCGTTTCCAACATCGTGGTTGGAATTGACATAGACGACAGTATTAACAATACTAGGTCCTGACCTGGTTGTCTAGACGCAAAGAACTCTCAGACTGCTCTGTCCTGCCGTTTTGAAATATTCCTTGAATTGATGAAAGGCAGATGTAGAGCATTTGCCGATAAGAAACCTGACCTGCCCATTTAGGTAGTAAGTTATATAAATATAGTGTCATTCAACAGATCAAATGTCTGTGAGACATATCTGGACTATGTCGGAAACTGAGGGATGATGTCCCTAAACCGATTAAGAATTCTGTATCCAGTGGCGCTATCAGTCTCTTATCCGGCAACGCAGCATTTTGGTCCGGAGGAACAACGTCAGATGATAATGCCAGATGTACTCTACAGCAATTATGTTGTTCTGAAAGGGAAAATACAACTCATCCGTATCCCTTTCACCGTCCTGTTGGACCACTTGTAATTCTTGGTCGTCCGTGCCTGAACCTGTGTATGCAACAGAGCGTCCCGAGCAGGAGCAGTGGACGTAAGCTCCAACTAACGAACAAACATACAACAACATCGCGGCGCAGATGTTGATGTAAGAGAGAGGGGGTTTCTCTCGCTCGGGGTCCAGGTGGACCTGGACGAGCTAGCTACCGGAATGACAGGCTTCCCCATACTATCTTCGGATCCGTCGTTGCTGGGTGTGCACATTCGATGTTTTATAGTGCTCGCATCACCCAATCTGCTTCCCTGGACCGCAACGGACAAACCTGGATGTCGATCCATTTTACACCGGGCGGACTAGCGGATGATCAATGCCTTCGATCCTACTAGGGAACTCTTCGGTAATTGTCGTAATACCTTGAGCACTTTCTGCTAGCCCTAATATTGCAACGACAGAGACACAAGTGTTGAAGACATCACGGAAACATCACTCTGAATTCTGAAAAAGAAACTGATAATATAGAGTGACCCTACGGAGAGAGGACCGTAATGGACCCCTCACCACTAACAAAATACCGTGACACACGTCTCCAACGTTGTCATATCAAACAACACACACAGAGCAAGAATTAGTGCAACTACAATGACCATAAGAAACACAATGAACCTGTGAATTAGAGGAAGATATCCTCGCATTACAATTGAAGAATATTTTTTCAACATGAAAAAATATACACAGTCATATTACTCGCACTAACCCTTGAAATAAATATACATGATATATTATAATCCATTACAACATTTCAAAAGAAAATAATTTCCCCAAAAAAATTTTTTGAAAAAATTTTCAGAAGAGCCCAAGTTCCCAATGGGAACAATGAGCCCAAATGGATCCCAAAAAAGCCTAAGTGTGGACAAAAATTTTAAATCATTTCAAAAAATTAATGTAACACTTACCGACAATATTAATGTATCTTACTATGAACTGAACTAAGCAGAGGACAAGTAATCACTATAACAAGTAACCGTTGTCAACATAGACAAAAAGTGTAAACAAACCGGAAACATGACTCCAGGCACTGATAAACCTGGCCCGAAATCAGGTACCAATTTAAACACTATCTGATGCAAAACAGAGACTTCCAGAGAAGAAACTGCAGAACATCAGACGGTAGATGCAGACCAAAACGCCCAACCACCCAAGGGTGAGGACGTAAACATGGGGAAAACAACAGAAAATAATTCTGTTTCCAAGCCAAAACTCCCAAGAAATTTTAGTAATAAAGATTACAAAAAATAAGCCAAAAGCATGGGAGAATAGCTAGGGGGGAATAAAGGAAAGGGAGAGAGAAAACACTGATTAAACAATGGAACATTCATAGCAAGAATGACCACAACAAGGTCATGCCTCGAAAATAGGTAACATGAATAATTTCATAAAATAATTATAAGTTACAGCCCTGAATATTTGTTTCCACTGTTTTTTCCTCTCCTCCTTCTATTTCCTCATATCCACCATTTCTCTCATAATTATGCATCTGGCATCCTTAAAACTGAGATTTACAAGCACAAATAACAGTGAAGTGTAACTGTATTGAGGGCCAAACAAAGAATGATAATTGCGCCAATTTCGAGACCTCCTTGACACTGCACATGCGCAGTGGAGTAAAAGTATGGAGGACCATATAGGACATGTAATTTTCAGTTTTAGATGCAAATTTGGGGGATTGGGGGTAAAATTTGCGTTTGGCCCTAGATATTTTAGAGTTAGCACCAGCTAAGTCTGGGTCATTGGTACAGCATAAAAATATAATATTGATAATAGTTTGGGAATAAGATGAGTGACAAACTGACGAGCTAGCCGGTAAAAGCAGAACTGTATTGCAGATTAGTATACTAAACTATCTAGTACAGTCTGGGCAATATGGGTTGCTAGATGTAATTTGTGTTTGATAATTTGAGAAAAGTTTTTGCGTTAACATTTTCTTAAATGCAGTACTATTAGTAGCATTTCTTATACTCGGTTCCAGGAATGTTCTTGACAACCTCAATCACCCTCCTTTGACAGGAGATTGTCTATCTCTGTGATCAAAAGTTCCCAACCTGAACCATCTGAAGGAACTGGGGTTGGGTGCCAAAAGAACATCCACAGACCAAACCGAACAACAATCTAACACCAAAGAATTGGATGTGATCGTGGCCCAACGATCTGCAAGCTCTGATATCCTTTCTCCAACCTGGGATGAATCGAGGTGAGGACCTACATTTTGAGTCCTGGCAAGGCCTGTGAGAGGAGAAACCACCTCCTTTATTAGTAGAAGAAACCTGAGACCTCCCTCTTTTCCATCGATGCTTACCTTTACCACATGAGTAAGAGAAAGAAGCATAGGCAGGAGGAACAGCCCTTTGATTTGGAGATGAAGCAGAAGGGCGCTTGTTAGGCTTGGAACGGCCCCAGCCTTCAACAGAAGGCGGATCAAGCTGGCAAAGCAGCAGCTGATCTTTGGAATGATGCAGGACGTCATTCCGGACCGTCACCATGGAATCATGGAACAGGCGTGGACACACCAAAGAAGTGGATCAAAGAGGAAGGGAACAGCTAGTGTCCATCACTAGATTAGCCGTGTTACAGGGAGGCATGTGAGTAAGATGCATGAGCACCTTAGAGCCTGTATGTCATCAAACTTATCTGGAGGCAGATGAGCAGACAAGGCAGAGATGACATGATCCACAGACCGACGGATTGGCGGAATCGTAGGAACAATAATGCACAGGGGATAAAAAGGTATAAGCCCTAGTGAACAAAGTGTTCATAGACTTGGAACACAACTTAGAGCTCAATGCAGCAAAAGTGTCGATCACCTGTACTGACCGGTATGTTCAAAGGCATCCAGAAGCAGGTTGTTCCACAGTCTGTGGGCATGCAAACAATGATCACGGCTTGGCTGAAACCTCTGGATGGTCTGATGGTTTAAGCTCCGGAAGGAACTCAAACAGAAAGTCAAGAGCCACCCCCAAGTCAAAAGACTTATGGCTCTCAATGTCAGATGTGTCTGACCCATCATCAGAGTCAGAAGACACATAGCCCATCTCAGGCATACCAGTCGATACCTCCCATGGTGTCAGAACACCAGGGGGATCAGAAAGCGGCCTGCTTCCAATCCCAGGAGGTGGCGCCACCAATAGCTCCTTGAAACCACCAGTAGCCTCGTTGGAGACAATGGGAAGGTTCTTAGAAAGAACATGCGTGAGCTAGGAAATGGCCTCTCTAAGCTCACAGCCCGAATCTGCCAGTCGGATGTGGGAAGGACCAGGCAGAGTGGCTCTTAACCAGCGAAGGGTCACGATCCTTAAGAACACCAATGCGTAATGATGGGCGGAAGTTAAAACATCCAGGCAGATGCTGATAGGGGTTTGAATAGCCCTAGGATCTGGAGTGCGAAAACTCTGGAGAGTCGCCATGGACCTCTGAGGCACTGTAGGTCCAGGCTGCACAAACTGCGCTGCACCTGCAAAACTGGCCAGAGTGTGTGGACAAAAGCACAACAGAGTGCATGGTGACCCCCACCATGGACATCTGAATTCAAAGCAAAACCTGCTTGGTCAGACAGCTGGGAGACCAAAGCAGAGGAACTGGCTGGCAATTCCATCCAACTTCCGCTGAGTTGAAGTCAGAGAAGGTTGAGGCCAAGAACCCACATTCAATGAAACAGAAATCCCTGAAAATGCCTGCAGGGATAAGCCGAGGCCAGCTGAAAATGGAGACCGAAGGCATCACCGAAGGAACAGTAGCAGGAGTGGATAGATCAGTAGCTGTTGACAAAGGCAGAAAAGCAGACAGAGCAACCAAGCTCGGCTCCAAAGAAGGAGTGACAACCCTAGTGACAACCTCAAATGTTGACTGGAGGGGGACAGCAATCCCAGAAAAAGGCATCTCTTCAGCAGAAAGTCAGCAGCTACCGCGGTATCCACCACCAGAAAAGACTGCAAATCCCCCACCGGAGGGGTAGAACTGTCTCCAGACAGTCACTTCATGAGGCCCCGAACGGCAGTATCCCCCTTTCTGCAGGTGCGGGAGGAATGGCCATGTGCCAGAACTATAGGATACACTGAAACCAAAAAGATGGAAAAAGCACCACCACCCACAGGGTCTTTCAACAGAACACCCATATCAAGTGGAGCTTGAATGATGGGACTCTTCAACATGCTAAGGCAACAAACACTGTCCGCAAGGTATCGTCCTCGGCATATCTGGTGAGAGCAATAGAGATGGGAAGGTGAACCCAAAGAAAAACTAGAGGTGTGACTGTCCCAGATGGGCCTGTCCATACCACCACTGCCATGACAAAAAGTGGCACAACTCTGGTAAAAAGGTCTGATCAAAACTATAACCACAGGTGCATCACAGGTTCCCATGGTAGAGAACATCCTTACCAAGTTTCAAAGGAATGGACCTGTAAACAACTGAGAAAATCTCTGGACAAAATTCAGGCATTCTAAGGAGAAAAGGGGCATAACTCTGAGAAAAAAGGTCTGATCAAAACTATAATCACAGGAGCACAGGTTTCTGTGGTAGTGAACACCCTTACCAAGTTTCAACAAAATCAACCCATCATCATCTGAGAAAAGCTCCAGACAAAATTCTAGGTAATTCAGGCATTCCTTACCAAGTTTCAAAGGAATGGACCTGTAAACATCTGAGAAAATCTCTGGACAAAATTCAGGCATTCTAAGATGAAAAGGGCCATAACTCTAGCAAAAAAAGTCTGATCAAAACTATAATCACAGGTGCACAGGATCCCCTGGTAGTAAATATCCATACCAAGTTTCAAAAGAATCAACCCATAAACATCTGAGAAAATCTCTGGACAAAATTGAGACATTCTAAGATGAAAAGGGGCATAACCCTGGAAAAAAAATATTCCGATTGAAACCATAATCACAGGTGCACAGGCTTCCATAGTAGTAAACATCCATACCAAGTTTCAAAAGAATTGACTTGTAAATATCTGAGAAAAACTCCAGACAAAAATTCTAGGTCTGTTTTTTCAAGTCGAAAAGGGGCATAATTCTTGCAAAAATAATCCAACCGGAACTATAATTGCAGGTACACAGGTTCCCATGGTGGTGAAATTTATACCAAGTTTCAAGCAAATTGGTTCATAAATGTCTGAGAAAACCTCTGGACAAAATTATGTCTATGGACAGAAGGACAGACAGACTGGAAGACGGACTGATGGACAAGGTGATTTCAGTATACACCCCCCCCCCCCCCCCCCCCCCCCCCACACACACACACAACTCGCTGTGGGGGTATAATAAAATCAAGACACCCTCAGCTACCAGAGTAAGGTGGCAGGAAACAAAGGCCCGATGGAAATAAAAAGTACCCTAACACCCAAAATTTGACCTTCAACAGAGGGGAGGTAAAGCTGCCACAGCAGCCCCAAGCTGACACCTAATTCAAACAGGAGGAGGCCCAAGGGCCTGAGGGCGCTCGCCTGACATGGTAGCCTGAATATCAACCCAGAGAATTGATTTCAACAAGTTGCATCTGCTCCTCCTAAGAAAAGCTTATACCAAATATCCAAAGATTCTGACCAGTGGATCTAAAAAAAAAGATTTTTAAAGAATATTCCTCATATTGAAGTAAGTTATAATTCAGGCTCCCACAGGGAGCCCATATATGAACCCAGGGACTTGGCTTTAACAAACTTGAATCTCACCCCCCTAAGGATGCTGCACACCAAATATCAAAACATTCCAACTGCTGGATCTGAAGAAGAAGATTTTTAAAGAAAATTCCTCATTTTGAACTAAGTTACAATTCGAGCTCCCACAGTGAGTCCAAATATAGACCTAGGGACATGGCTAAACAAACTTGAATCTCACCCCCTAAGGATGCTGCATACCAAATATCAAAACATTCCGACTGCTGGATCTGAAGAAGATTTTTAAAGAAAATTCCCTCATTTTGAACTAAGTTATAATTTGGGCTACCACAGTGAGCCCAAATCTGAACCCGGGGACTTGGCTTGAACAAACGTGAATCTCCCCCCCCCCCCCTTCCCCCTAAGCATGGTGCATACCCAATATCAAAAGATTCTGCCTGCTGGATCTTGAGAAGAAGATTTTCAAAGAAATTTGCCTGAAATGCACTAAGTTCAAATGTGGGCTCCTATACTGAGCCCAAATATAAACCCAGGGGGTCGATTTGAACAAACTTGAATCAGATCCACCCCACAATGTTGTATACCAAATATCAAAAGATTCTGCCTGTTGGATCTGGAGAAGAAGATTTTTTAAGAAATTTGCCTGAAATGCTCTAAGTTCAAATTTGGGCTTCTATGGTGAGCCCAAATATGAATCCAGGGGGCCGATTTGAACAAACTTGAATCAGATCTACCCCACAATGTTGCATACCAAATATGAAAAGATTCTGCCTGCTGGATCTGGAGAAGAAGATTTTTGAAGAAATTTGCCTGAAATGCACTAAGTTCAAATTCAAACTTCTATAGTGAGCCCAAATATGAATCTAAGGAGCCGATTTGAACAAACTTGAATCAGATCCACGACACAATGTTGCATACCAAATATCAAAAGATTCTGCCTGCTGGATCTGGAGAAGAAGATTTTAAAAAAAATTTGCCTGAATGCACTTAGTTTGAATTCAGGCTTCCATAGTGAGCCCAAATATGAAACCAGGGAGCCGATTTGAACAAACTTAAATCAGATCCACCCCACAATGTTGCATACCAAATATCAAAAGATTCTGCCTGCTGGATCTGGAGAAGAAGATTTTTGAAGAAATTTGCCTGAAATGCACTAAGTTCAAATTTGGGCTCCTATACTGAGCCCAAATATAAACCCAGGAGGCCGATTTGAACAAATGTGAATCAGATCCACCCCACAATGTTGCATACCAAATATCAAAAGATTCTGCCTGCTGGACCTAGAGAAGAAGATTTTTTAAGAAATTTGCCTGAAATGCACTAAGTTTGAATTCAGGCTTCCATAGTGAGCCCAAATATGAATCCAGGGAGACGATTTGAACAAACTTAAATCAGATCCACCCCACAATGTTGCATACCAAATATCAAAAGATTCTGCCTGCTGGATCTGGAGAAGAAGATTTTTGAAGAAATTTGCCTGAAATGCACTAAGTTCGAATTCGGGCTTCTATAGTGAGCCCAAATATGAATCCAGGGGGCCGATTTGAACAAACTTGAATCAGATCCACCCCACAATGTTGCATACCAAATATGAAAAGATTCTGCCAGCTGGATCTGGAGAAGAAGATTTTTGAAGAAATTTGCCTGAAATGCACTAAGTTCGAATTCGGGCTTCTATAGTGGGCCCAAATATGAATCCAGGGAGCCGATTTGAACAAACTTGAATCAGATCCACCCCACAATGTGGTATACCAAATATCAAAAGATTCTGCCTGCTGGATCTGGAGAAGAAGATTTTTGAAGAAATTGGCCCGAAATGCACTAAGTTCGAATTCGAGCTTCCATAGTGAGCCCAAATATGAATCTAGGGAGCCGATTTGAACAAACTTAAATCAGATCCACCCCACAATGTTGCATACCAAATATCAGAAGATTCTGCCTGTTGGATCTGGAGAAGAAGATTTTTGAAGAAATTTGCCTGAAATGCACTAAGTTCAAAATCGGGCTCCTATACAGAGCCCAAATATAAACCCAGGTGGCCAATTTGAATAAACTTGAATCAGATCCACCCTACAATGTTGCATACCAAATATCAAAAGATTCTGCCAGCTGGATCTGGAGAAGAAGATTTTTTGATCTTTTCTCCATTGCCTAGTGTTAAAAAGTGCTGACTCAGCACTTTTTCAAAGTCCTGAAAAAAGTACCTTGTAATCAAACCGATAGGGATTTTTTTTTAACCATTCTATTCTACTAGATAAAAGTAAGCTTTATACAAAATAAGAATTCTCTGTGCTGTGTAGTTTTGGAGATATGGCAGTTTTAAGGTTTTTCCTATTTTTAGCTCCCGGGGTTCCCATGGGGCAATGAGAAAATTTTTTTTGCATCAATCAACTACTTATGACCCATTATCATCTCATAGCAAATCTGGTTCAAATCGACCTCACGGTTCAAAAAATAGAAATTTTAGGCGTGGCCAAAATTTTTGCCCCTCCCATAACGAAGGCAAATAATGCCCGACAAACTTCTCTTGAACAAACTTGATTCTAAACCTCAAAAGGACTCTGTATACCATATATCAAGTCTCTGCTACTGATGGTTCATTAGAAGAAGATTTTCAAAAAATTTGGCCATTTTTTCCCCACACCTCTGCTCAATACACGCCGAAACCTAATTTGGACAAAAATCAAAATGCCCCTATGTAACCACTACTTATATGAAATTTAATTAAAATGTGGAAAGTGGTTTAGGAGAAAGAGGCTCAAACACCACCTTCACGCAGAACGACGGACGACGGACGAAGAGTGATAAGAAAAGCTCACCCTGACTTTCAGTGAGGTGAGCTAAAAAAAAAAACCGAGCCCAAAGGGTTAGCATTAATGAACAAGAGACAAACAGCACAGCATGCAAAAATTTCGCATGAAATCGGTATGGAGATATATCATGAAAAATACGAATAATCAAGAGAATATACAAAAACACAGCCCTGTTTGTCTGGATGGTGAAGAAACAGCTATGAGTCCACAATTCAGAACAGGAACATCGTCAGCACTGAGTCAAAATGTATCACTGTTGAGGGGAGCAAAAAGAAACACATCTTCACAAGATGGCAAAGGAAAAAAGAATTACACGTTGGTGGTTTTGCACCACTTTTTCTTTCCCGAATCGCTTGGGAAAGAACAAAATAGAGTGTTTTCTTCTAAGTTAGAGACTTCCACTGTAGTGCAAGCCTGTTGTTACCAATTGGTATAACAGTATAAATGTATTCAAGCGATCCTTCTGAAGCTCTCTTGGAGAGCTTGCCAAGAACCAGTATTAGGTACAGATCTTATTTCAGTGGATAAAAATGCAACTCACAAAACAACAAAGCAATGCACAAAAGCCCATATTTGGGCTTTACTCTCAAGTGCAGGTAATGCAATTCAAAGCCTTCAAATTCTGTGGATGTCCTTCATATTTTCTTTGAAGATAAA
Organism: Pictodentalium vernedei; assembly: GCA_031216915.1. Taxonomy (NCBI): domain Eukaryota; kingdom Metazoa; phylum Mollusca; class Scaphopoda; order Dentaliida; family Dentaliidae; genus Pictodentalium; species Pictodentalium vernedei. Next base: position 305,946,546 of record CM062292.1, on the reverse strand, counting down.
TCCTTTAATCTATAGGGAATTTCCTTGTAATAATTTATGGGAGAGTGCCTACAAGCACTCTCCAATAAATTATTATTACAAGGCAAAGACTTGTGAAGAAATTCTGACAAGTAAAAATAATTCAGCACTCTACCAATTAACCCTTTACCCAACGAATTGCCCGCATCCGCCCGCATAATATGCAAATTCAGCAGTTGAAAAAATATTATTTTTCAAAAAATTTCAACAAAACCATATCATGTGACCCCTCATTGGAACGAGCTCATCAAGCTCGTTCCAACGAGGGGTCACATGATATGGTTTTGTTGAAATTGTTTGAAAAATTTAAAAAAATGATATTTCAAATAATAAATTTTGATATCATCTGCGTTGGGTAAAGGGTTAAGCAAGGTTCCAGCTGATTTCCTGCACTAGTTTCCACAACATTCCCAGTAAAATTCAACGGTCTTTAAGGAGCTGGAGATGAGAATTTCAAGGATTTTCAGGAATATTTTGAGGCAAAAACAAGAGACATGAGATGTAAGCTGATGAAATTTCAACTTATTATTTTTACTTCCTATTTTTAACACCCTGCACATTGTCAAAAAATTAAAAAAACATCATGTCAAACTTTTCTCATATTACAACTAGGATGGTAACCAGATCAATTTTGTTTTACAGAGCAAACTGAGCTCTGTAAAAGAAGATTGAATTGAGTAAATTCCTAATTGCATTTTAGGACGTATTTTCTGTTAGAACTTTTGGAATTTTGACATCAGTGTGCAGATTTGTTATTTTACAGTTAAGCCCACTTAATTGGATATCTCCCTACTGAATAACCCTGTTAAATGAAATATAACTCTCAAACACAAAACCATTCACCATACTTTTAGTACAAATGTGACTTGTTATTGGCACATTGGTTAGAGAGAAAACTCCTGTTAACTGAATAAAAAAACCCTTAAAATGTAAATACCTGAAACATTCCCCTTCATTATAGACCTATTTGGCCTCAGTACAGGCATTCAATCTATTATATCTTGTTTGACAGAGCTATGTGAGCTCTGTCATGAAGCTCTGTCAAAGAAAATACAGTAGAACCCTGTTAATTGAAAAGCCACTTTGCCAGTGAAAATTCTTCATTTCACAGGAGTATAAAATTAACAAGGATTTGTCACTTTTCCGTATTTTAGAGATAGAGTGGTGAGCATGGTGGCTCTGTGGTTACAGCATTGGACTTAAACCAAAAAGTCTGCGGTTCAATCCCCACCAAGAGTAACTGCATTGTGTCCTTGGGCAAGGCACTTAATCCTCATTGCCCATGTGGGGACACAGTGGTGCTGTGTACAAAGGCATACTGCACATCAATGACACACTTTTCTTCAATCAGTGATAACCCTGCTTGTGCAGAGTAAGTATGCTGGGAAGTCTGACAGTTGCTCACTGCTGCTCAGTGGTTCTCTCTGGGTAGTGTGGCTTCATCCTCCCATAAAACTGTCTGACACCTGATGTCCCTGTCTGTTGAAAGTGTTGTTGAACACAAATGAAAAAAAAGATAAAAAAATGATAGACTGAGCATTTATTCTGTTATATCTTGACAGAGCCCAGGTTGATGTGTCAAACAAGATATAATAGATTAAGTGCCTGTAATGGATGTACTGAGGCCTGAGGCCAAATAGGTCGATAAATTTGGTGAATTTGTTCATTTTCAGGGTAATTTCTTGACATATTACAAGCTTTTTTATTCAATTAAAAGGAGTTCACTCTAAAACCTAAATGCAGTTAACAGAGCAAATTTGTATCGAAGCATGGTAAATGATTAGACATTTTATTCATTTAACAGGGTTATTCAGTTAAAGAGATATACAATTAAGTGGGCTCCACTGTACAATAGAATAAATGTTCAGTTTATCTCTAGAATACAGAAGAGTGATCAAAATCTCTGTTAATTGAATGCTCCTGTTCTCGTCCAGCAGCCAGAGCACAAATGCTTGTTTTGGCATATAAATTTTTTTTATCAAGGGTTTTCAATCTATGAGGGTGTTCTTTTGAATATCCAATCGGCTGCGTCATACGCAGCTTTGGGAAAATTGAGATTTTGTCAAAAATAAAGATGGCCATCAAAAATATTGAAATTTTACCATTTACACCAATAATTGGCAAAAAAGCAAATTTTTATACTTAGTAGAATAATGAGAAAGACAATGTGCATCATACAGTGTCAAATGTCGATGAGACGTTAAAAATTTATTCGGAATGCCATTTATGTGAAAATTACGAACCAAAAATGGCAGTCTCTTGATTTTTTCAAAGACAGGTCTTTTGCAGTAGCAATATTAACCCTTTACCCAACATAACGGCCAAAACCGGTCAGCGCTATTCTCAAAAACCGCCAATTAATTTTCATTATTTTTTCATTTTTTGTCTCAAAAACATAGGTTATGACCTCTCATTGGAACGAGCTCGTTCCAATGAGGGGTCATAACCTATGTTTTTGAAACAAAAAATGAAAAAAATTAGTTATTCAAGAATTTTTTTTACAAGTGTCGTCTGCTTTTCAGGTTAGGTAAAGGGTTAAGATGCCTTATACTATGGATGAAAAATACGACATCTTTATTAGAAAGGAATTGTTCCAATTATGTACATTATTGTGGTAAAGAAGACGTTTGTGAGAGTTTTCTCTCTAAGATGGCCATCAGAATTGCCTGCACTACAGTAGTTTGGAAACAAAAATGCTAAAGACAAGTTTGGGGAGAATGTTTGAGAGACATATCCATTTGGTTAAGATATATTAATGAGTTGTCAGGTCAGTTGAGATTCGAACAATGACAAAATACTAATTCAGGAAAGGTGAAAGATATAGAATGGTCACTAAAATGGCGGTCTTACTGATATTGATGACAGAAATGTGAAATGAATCATACAAAAGTGAGAAGACTTCAAGCCATATCATTATAAAAGGATATGAGCAGTGGTCAAAACTGAGTCTTTGCAATCGTCATTATGTTGGACTGCTGATAATTCACTGGCTGCATTTGTCTGCTCATTGCAGCATTCAATCTTTGCACGATATATACAGAAAACAGTGCATGTTAATTTGGTTGCATTACAACTGCACTGCAATGTCTTGCATGACTGCTTACTGGAACAAAAACACCTTATCAATCTGAGGATACTGTCCGGTGATAGTGACAAACCAGATGGCACAGTTGTTGGTAAAAGTGATTTGAATTCTATATTCTTAATGAGACCACAGTCAATAGGGTTCAGAGCTGAAGGGTCTAAGTTCAATGCATTCTTCCAAATACGTGCTTGAAGATGGCACGCTTTACATTCTTAGTGAATGCCTCTGTGCTTGGGAGTAAACTGCACAGTTTCGGACCGGCGGCTACCGTTCCCTTGTGACTGACTCTGTCAGCCCATACACTAAATCATGCATCAGACATTGTTTTAGATTTATGATGCCCATAAGTATGAAATCAGTAGCTTGAGCGAAAACATCCTGCCATACAGCACTGGTGTCACCTATCTTGGACAATGGGATATCTGAATATAAGCAACCTGTCATTTGCAAAATGGGGTCCCCAGAGGGTGAATTTGCTGATGCTATCCCATACAGTGGGCCAATTTATCCTCTAGGTACATCTTTCTGTTTTGGCTTGAAACTTTGATTCAGACTGAGGTTCACAGAGGGTAAATTTGGTGATGCTACCCTGCTGTGCATTTTTCAGGCTTGGATATCACCCTCTTTCAAAATCTCCAGTATAGTAGACTTGCCTATGCCAAAAACATGCACCAACTGTACCACAACCTGAAATAGCTAACATATTAGTAATAATGTTTTGCTGCTCATCCACTGTTGCTCGTATGTCAACAACATTTCAGTCTTTCTTTGGAGATTCCAAGCGCATAGGAACTTTCAAGTTTTGTCTTAGATAATGGTGCAGTAATAAGACATAAACATATTCATATTGTTATATGAATACTGTAAATATATGTTGATGTATATCTTATTGTAATTTATAGTATACTGGTGAATAAATCAATATCAATATCAATACTAAACATTGGTGTCATCGGCTAAGACAACCACTTGCTTTCTCTCTTCAACAACAACACAAATTGCCTGATTAATGATTATGTTGTCTGCTTCTTCATGAGTTGTTGACATATGACACCTATCGATGACAATGCCGTTATTGATTTCAATTGGTGCTTTTTCTTGACCAGTCATGGACAACCTGTTTGCTTTAGTATTCTCAAGAGCGAAATTACTATCGTTTCTAAAATGCTGGCAAACCAGGTTAAATATCTGCTTTTTGTTAACAATTATATTTAGAGTCAGTTTTCGTGGTGGTAGTGTTGATGATGGACTTAGCTTAAATTCTGTACAGCCATTTCCAGACCCTCTATTTGTTCTAGTGCAACTTTTGGTACTAAATTCATTATACCTATGAAATATCATATAAACATCTCCAAATTCTAGTCTCTGTTTCACCAGTTCTTGAAAGTTTACAATGAAAATTACTACAGTTGGCTCGTGTAATTTACTCGCTTTTGGCCAGTGTGTGATCCAAAGCAGAGCACAACAGTCAATAATTGTAACAGTATGAACCTCAGCAGATCGATTCATTTGTTCAGCAGAAATAAGCACTGTGGTCTGTTTTTTTTAGGATTAGTTTTGATTTTAATATACGTAAGTCTCCTAGATCATCAAACAATGTCGTTAGGATGTCATTTCATATTTAAGGACCTCTTTGACTGCCATTACTCGGGAATATATAAGGTTACTGTCGTACACTCGACTTGTCGCCAACTTTTATTTGCTTCTTAGAACTGGACATTGTCCATACAGGCATGGAGATTTTCTCGTACAACCCTTCTGGGAGAGAGTTTTCAAATTCATTCATTTGCTTTAACCCAAGAGCAAGGGCGTCATCTACATTAACAGTTCGTGGAGATATCAAGCCAGTAGCAATATTAACCAAACCATCCAGGTGGTCATCAGGACTCGGGGGATCAATAATCCATTGCAACTTTTCCTGCAAACTGGTGCAGTCTTGGTTGTCAGCAGCGATTCTACATTTTTTTACTCTTTGTGGTACAGTTGTTTGAAGATTTCTTGGTGATCGCTATCACCAAAACTTCTGTAAATTTTCGCAGGTTTGGTGTTTTTTGAGCAGGAGTATTTAAATTTCCCCAAGGCTGGTGATGACGCAGCCAGCCTCATCTTGAAGGGGAAGGTCTATACTACTCAAAACCATAGATAAAACACTTTTTAGCCAAAACAAGCAGCAACCAAAAATTGGCATTTGGTTGCTGGACTATAAGTGAATAATTTTCACTGGCAAATGGCTATTCAATAGTGTAAGCATATCCAAATCTAATGCTTGATTTTCATTTTATTAGGTAGACACATTCTATTACACGACGTAGCTATAAAAGATTCATTCCAGCAACATTCAGCTCACTATAAAGCAAGCTGATTATCCCAAAATGAATCTCCTCTAAAGTCAGCCACCTGATATCTAATTTTTTGAAGGAAGGTTTAAGTTTCAAGGGTTTTTTTTTTCAAATTTTTGGCAGGGGATTTCTAAATTTAAGAACTTTCAAATAATTCAAGGAGCTGAGGTAACTCTGTCCACAACTTGGCGAAGAATTTCCAAATTCCAGTGCTTTCAAGGAATTCAAAGTGCCAAACATTTCACTAGCAGTGCTGTAGTCATGCAGAGGATTGGGCAAGAGGGATGGGGAGCTGATCTCTTCCCTCCTTCTGACAATTTTGATGAAATATGTCAATCTTCATGCCTCCAAAATTGGTTTACACAGTGGAGCTCACTTAATTGGATAACTATTAACCAAATATCCCTGTTAACTGAACATAATTTCCCAACACAAAACCATTTACTATGCCTCCAGTACAAATTTGACCTGTTAATTGATTATAGGTTACAGAGTAAACTCTTGTTAATTGAATAAAAAATCTTGCAACCTGACGAGAAATTACCGTGACTCTCCCCAGTTTTCCTTTATAAACTGTTCATAAACCTGTTTGGCCTCAGTTAATCCAATACAGGCATTTAATCTATTATATCTTGTTTGACAGAGCTCCTGTCAAATAAGATATAATAGATAAATGCAAAGTTTATCTCTAGAATACAGGAAAGTGATGAAATCCCTGTCAATTGAATACTCCTGTTAATTGAATAATTTTCATTGGCAAAGTGGCTATTCAATTAACAGGGTTTCACTGTATATATGCTCTGAACCTATTATTCTGGAGGTAATTTTGCGATAGTTAATGCTTCACTTTCTGGATATGAAAGCCTTCAAAAAGTATTCAGGATGCTCTGTCCAATTGGCAAAAAAGTGTTATCTTTCCCCAAGGAAAATGAAAAATTTATACCAATTTTAATATTTTTAATACTTCCCAATGGCCCAGACTAGCTGGTGCAACCCAATTTATTTCCAGGGCCAAACACAAATTTTGAATCCCCCAAACCCCCCAAAATTTGCCAAAAAACGCAAAAACGAGAAGACCAGTATGGTCCTCCATACTTTTGCGCAATGCGCAACTTGTTGTCAAGGACAACAATAGGCTATCGCCATCATGTCATTCTTTATTGTTGTGCCTGTTAAATGTTATAAAGAACTGTAATATATAACTCAGTGGGGAGGAAGGAGTGTCTACTCCAGGGAGGGCCATCCCCGTCTGGGCCATTGGTAAGTATTAAAAATATTAAAATTGGTATAAATTTTTCATATTTTTCCACTATACCAATGGCCCAGACTAGCTGAGAATAGTAAACAGGCAGGCGGGCCCAGTACTTGATATTCATTGCTCTTATTACAGAAAAAACAATGAAATATAGGTGTAACTCTATTTAAGGCCTAGCATAACCCATTATGCTAATTTGATAAAGGAAGCCAAAATATACAGAAGTCCAGAGAAATGAGACTCTTTATAAATCATTAAAAGTGTCCGAGTATTGTATAGTAAAGCTCGTCTTGACACATGACATATACAATAACGCTTCACATCGAGCTACACATTAAAAGCATATAATACATTGAAAATTGCTTCATACCAAGCTACACATTAAAACTACCATAGCACCGACCCCAGGATACTATCAATGAAGGAGGTATGTCCATACTTTTCACTATAAAGCCAGATGACTATTTGGAAATACCATCCCCCCCCCCCTTCCCCTTGTTTTGAAAGTAACTGCACTTCAAAACGAAGAGGGTAGCAGACTGGAGACAGTGCTAGAGCAGAATGAAAATCCTAATTAGAATGGACGACATTCTGAGCTACCGATAACGGTCCTAAAGATCTGAGATCATCCGAAATTGATTCTAAATCTCGAGGATAAAATTTGGTAAAAGTCGTCTGTTGTGTCCAGTAAGCTGCTTGCATCAAATCCTTCAAAGAAGTACTACTAGCATAAGCCCAAGAAGAAGCTAAAGCTCTAACTTCGTGAGCTGAAATCTTATAAGCTATTCTCTGAGTCACAGACAAAGCATTATAAGCCGACCGAATAGCTAATTGAATCCATCTAGATATGGAATGAACAGAAATATCATTTCTGTTAGGAAGAAGAGAAAGAAATAACCTCTTCCTACCTCTTCTAATAAAACTTGAACGCTCCTTATAAATCCTAAGTGCTCTTACTGGACACAACAAAGGACTCTGACCATCTGAAGACGGTAATGCTTTAATCAGAATAGGACTAGGCCGTTTGTCCGGAACCTGATTCTTAGCTAAGAATCCCACTTTCGTAGTGAGGGTAATAGAATTACCAACACTACGATAATGAGAGTCTTCAACCGACAAAGCATGAAGCTCACTAACTCTTCTAGCTGACGCAAATGCTAAGAGAAAAACCGTTTTATAAGTAAGAAATTTAAACTCAACAGTATTTAACGGTTCAAAAGGTGCTTCCTGAAGTTTCAGAAGAACCCAAGCTAAATTCCACTTAGGGACTAGTCTCAAGGTGCGAGGTCTATTCACAGAGAAGTTCCTCATTAATTTATTTAAAGATAAATCTGACCCAATGTTTAATTTCCCTTGGTGTGCATAGGTGTCAGAAAGCATAGACTTGTAGCCCTTAATAGTGACTGGCTGTAGCTTAACTTCATCAAAAAGATAAATAAAAAAGTTAGCTAATTGAGGAATAGTTGGGTTGAAAAAATCAATCAATTGTGATTCACACCAACGAACAAAAACCTTCCACTTCGCTTCATAATTTAATGAAGAGGAGGTCCTCCTACAGTTAGAAATTGCGTCCATTGCTCGTCTGGAAAACTGTTTTCCGTGCAAGAAGGACCGCACAACGAAAAAACGGGAAGGTTGAGGCCTTCCGGATTGTGATGAAGCCGACGGAGTTTCCCCTGCGTCAGAAGATCCGGAGAGGTGGTAACTTCCGTGGAACGTCCCAAAGAAGTTCCCAGAGAAGATTTATCCATGGTCTGTGAGCCGACAGACTTGCAACCAGAAGAATCTTGCAAGAAGACTGTTTTATCTTTAGCAAGATCTGTTGAATGAGGGGAGCTGGAGGGTAAGCATACCCTATGATCCCGTTCCAAGAAATTGACAGAGCGTCTACTGCATAAGCCTGAGGGTCCGGGCATGGAGACACAAACGTCTGTAACTGATTGTTCAGACTCGTGGCAAAAAGATCGATCATTGGACGTTCCCACTGGAAGCAAATCTGATTGAAGACAGACTTTTTTAACATCCATTCTGAAGGTAGCAGGCAATCCTTTCTCGATAGAGAGTCTGCTATTACATTGAGACGACCTGGAATATGACGAATCGATATCAGAATCTGATTCTCTTGAGAGAAAAGAAGAATCTTTTCGGTAAGATTCATCAGCTGGACGGAATGAGTACCTCCCTGATTCCGAATATAGGCTACTACTGTTGAATTGTCCGATAGAATTTGAACATGTGAGTGTATTACTTGACTGAGTCAATGATTTAGAGCTAACCAAATTGCCCTCATTTCTTTGTAGTTTATATGGGACACAAGAAACTGACTCTCCCATAAACCGTGACACACTTGATTGCCCGGAATCAGAGAAGCACCCCAACCCTCTTGACTGGGGTCCGTCATGATTATGAATGACGGCTCCTGAATCTGAAGCGGTATTCCCTGGGATAACCACTGGATATCCGCCCAAATTTGAAGATGATGTTTTACTGACTGTGTTAAAACAATCGGACTGTCCAACAACTGATGTTTTACGCTCCAATTTTGAATTAGATAAATTTGAAGTGGACGAGTGCGTAAACGACCTAGCGGAATTAACTCCGCGGCAGCGCCGCAAAGTCCTAACAGGCGCATAAACTCTCTTGCAGTAATGACTTGTGCGTTTATGCAGTATTTTGCGTAAAGCGAAACTAATTTTGCTCTTCCTACCGGCAAACTGACCCGATTGTTTTGAGTATCGAAACTCATTCCCAGATGAACAAACGACCTCGTCGGCGTTAAATCCGACTTGTCGACATTGATTATAAAACCTAGGCATCGTAGCAGCGATCGCAGACTCTGAACGTCGCTTTGGAGAGCATGAAAATTTTCGTACCTTTGAAGTATGGCGTCCAGATATGCAGACGTCATCGAAGCCGAGTGCGCTCTGAAATGGCTCATTACTGCATTCATCACCCGAGTGAACGCCCACGGAGCAAGGTTCAGGCCAAAACACATTGCTCTGAACTGGTATACCTTTCCTTGAACCGCAAAACGGAGGTATTTCCGAAAAGCCGGATGAATCATGATGTGAAAATACTCGTCCTTCAAATCTATAATTGCGGCGTAATCGTTCACTCGGATGCTGCCTCTCACCGATCGAATTGTCTCCATATAGAATCTTGGAGCAATTATTAGCTTGTTTATCCAACTGAGATCGATGACCGGTCTGTACGAGCCGTCTGGCTTCGGCACAAGAAAAAGATGACTGTAGAATCCCTTTGAATTGGGATTCTCTACGACCTCTACTGCCTCCTTTTGTAGGAGAGAGTCTACTGCTGAAATCAAAGCCTCTCTCTTTGTTATATTTTGTGGAAGGCTCACAAATCGCGGAATCCGCGTTAATGGAGGTTTTCTCCGGAACGAAAGACGTAGACCATTTTTCACAACGTCTCGAACCCAAAGATCCTGAGTTATTTTGTTCCAGTTGCTTGCGAATTTTGAAAGCCTTCCGCCAACCGGAGAACAGTAGAGGTCGAAATCTTCATTTGTAGGACTTACGAGGCTTATACGAGGAGAAACCTCGTGAAGCTCTCGCACCCCTCTGTGACGTCGGTGTGGGGTTACGCGTTTCGTTATTATCCAACTGCGCCATCCCCTTTTTGAAATCACCCCCTGTTTCGAGCCACCACGCCCACGATTAGCTTTAGAAGCAACACGGGCTGAGCCTCTCTTGGAGAAATATTTACCTCTCCGAGGAGTACCACTTGTGGAAGGCTGAGGTTGCGAAGCTGAGCGCAACAAAAGCTGACTTGTAGCTTTCTTAGAAGCATCTTCAAAGACAGCTTTTAGCTTATCATTAAATAATGAAGAGCCTGAAACGGGAGCGGCCCTGAGAGAGCTCTTAACACTGTTGTCAATAAATGACGTAGATTTAAGGGCAGCATCGCGCCTGACCAACTCTAAATTCGCTACTGAAAGAGCAGAGTGGGATGTTGTATACATTATGGCGTGAGAGAGCACTCTCAAAGGAGATAACAACTCCTGTAAGCTCTCAGATTCCAGATTGCTGGCCAATGCCCTGCAAATATGATCTGCATAAGACATAGCATCCAAAATACTTCTGCTAGATTCAATGCAAGTATCTATAACAAAAGAACTGACGCTACACGATGACGGAAGAGACATACCCAAGTCCCTAGCTCCGTCATCCAATCGCAGAGGAGCTCTTGAAATCTTATTCTCGCCTACCGTATTTAAGAAGGTATTGTCTCTAAACGGTAGGTCAAGCTTCTTTTCCGAAAGGAAAGAATTTTTTCTAGCCTGAGCCAGGTCAGCAATAGCCTCGTCACAACAATCAAATGCATCTGACGCTTGGACTGATTGAGATGGATACAGAAGGATACTTTCCTTCGACTTAATGACCTCCCTGTCTAAAGAAGACAGTCGCTTGGCTCTAGAAGGCGCAGAACTCTGACCAGAAGGAATTAATTCAGGTGAAAAATCCTGCAGGAACCTCATAGTTTCCATATGTTGCTCAGCCAAAGATGTAGTGTCAGTCTCGTCTTCATCAAACTCCCTAACACTACCAACTAGAGGTTCCTGGTCTGGTCTATTATCGGCATACTGATTATTTGAGGAAACCCTTCTTTCTGCCGATCCAGCACCGTCCAAATCATCTGAAGCGGAGATCGATGATGGCCGCATATTATGCTGCTGGGAGTCTGCAATTAGCTGGGCAATTTGCTCCAGCAATTCCGTATTCGAGGCTATGTTCACCCCCGTTCTACGCCTTTTAGGCTCCGGAAGGTGGTCTGACACATCGCCCTGTGTCCGTCTTTTTGAAAAAGATGTTTGCCTCGAAATGCTAGCCGTAGAGAGAGAGCCGTATCCTGGCTCTGACTCTCTACCTCTGGATCTTGCCGGCTAGCATGCGGTCTACTGTGCTGAGTCCTGGAAACGGACGAAGAAGAGGCTCTTATATCAAAATTACTGCCAGCCGCACTGGCAGAGAAAGGTACACCAGAAACAACTGGCTCTGAAGCATTTTCTACCGGACTACCAGCGGAACTGGCAACAAAAGTCGAATCTTTCTGTTTTGTCCCTAAAACAGAAGAATGCTTCGCTACTAATGCACCTTTCAATTTGACTGGCCTCTTCCCCTTACGTGCCGTCGTCTGAACAGAGGACTGTCTTCCATCCTCCGTATCCTGGACCGCTACGGATTTTCCCGGTATTGAAGCACTAATTAAAGGCTCCGTTACACCGGTCGAGCTAGTTGACCGTCTGCTTGCCCGAGGTACCGAGTATTCTGCGATACCTCGTAAGTCAACATGCTCTGTGTCTGAAGACGACGGCAGCACAGAACTTGATGTTATACCATGACCAATACCATGTTCTTGTTCCTCTGAAATGGAAACTAAATTTTGATTAGTTACCTTAGGCGAAAGCACCGAAATCGGCGCTTCGCCAACACATACATAAGTAGAGAGAGAATTCCATCGCTTGGAATCCCAAGAACAGCAAGTTGCACAGGTAACATCTTTCGAGCAACGAGTGCAAGCTAAACATGAAGAATGAGAATCAAGAGAGGACTTCTTCCTCTTACATTTTGAACATGAGGACTTCATAATACCCACACGCCTGAGGCAAAAATTTAAACTGAATAGGAGCCGGTAACCAAGTCCAAAACAGGCACAACAAAGGCCCAGGTCAGACAACCGGTATCCCAATAATACCCTTAACAGTAGAGAAACTTCACAGAAGATTCCCCACAGAGAAGGGTAATGGCAAACAGACACGTCCGACTAAGTCAAAAATAACCGGTACGCGACAAAGGGGGTACGAATAATCCACATTCCGTAAATTATCTAAGATTTTTAAGAAGAATTTTAATTAATAACAAATTCGCTAACAGCAATTAGTTCTTAAAAATCTAATGAGAGGATTCAAGGGGAAAAAGGTGAACATTGAACACACACATATGATAAACAAAGAATGAACAAATCAGGTGCATATCCCGAAAACGGGAAGAACAAGAAATATTATTTTAATTTCAATAAAGTTATAGCCCTGATGTTCAAAAACTCAATGTCTATATTCAGCTGCATTCTGCTGCAATTATTCCACCATTCCACTTCAAAATCGTGTCTGGCTACATTATACTGTAGGGTTTTATAGCACAAAAGTCAGGATACGTGTTGATCTGACATGGGCCAAACAACAGAATGACATGATGGCGGTAGCCTATTGTTGTCCTTGACAACAAGTTGCGCATTGCGCAAAAGTATGGAGGACCATACTGGTCTTCTCGTTTTTGCGTTTTTTGGCAAATTTTGGGGGGTTTGGGGGATTCAAAATTTGTGTTTGGCCCTGGAAATAAATTGGGTTGCACCAGCTAGTCTGGGCCATTGGTATAGTGGAAAAATACTCTTGACCTTCACCTATCAGGGATATACACGCTTAACACAGTACGAGCTGAAATAAAAGTTGGGGGGAAAATATGCCACTGGCAGCAGACAAATATTTTGCCCCTCACCTTCCTAACTTCATTTAGCCTGGTAACGCTCTGTTCATTAACTCCTTGCATGCAGCTGGCAGATATTCCTGTCCAGAGCAGAAATTTACTTGCCACTGAAATAAGTCTAATTTGAGTATATTTAATCAAATTTTCTCTTTGTAAATTGAACAGACTTTTTCAACAATGATCTCTCGAGTTAAATTTAGATCAATTTTTTATCAAATATAGCCATGGCTGCTGTAAGGAATTATCAACAAGTTTCCACCTAAGCAAACACATACTTTTAGTGTACGCCCTTGCTCACTGTGGTTCTGTCATGAGATTAGGCATGTAAAAGATTTACGATGCAAACTAGAGCTTAATTCAGTGGAGGCAAACGAAACTATGTGTTCACAGAGAGATGTTTGTCAACCAGTGAAATGTTGTAAACAACTGGTCAATTCCATGAAACAGAAATACTTTTCGGACTTATTGTCAGTTAATGTTAATTCCCCTAATGCGCTGTTTGTCGTTGCTTGAGAAGCTTCTGTATCATCAAAAGACATCCGTACTCCCAGAGCATTCATCATCCAAAGACCTGGCAAACAGATTTTCTTCTTTCTTTTCTGAACAAATTGAGACTGTCAGAGCTCCGCTTGATATGAGCTCACAATCTGATCTTCAACAGATGGTCGATTTGCCATGCACCTGTGTTAAAGCTGTTGCACACTTGTCCCAATTCAAACCGATGGCTACAACAGATATCCAGAGGTTAATATCCAAGGCACCATCTAAGCAATGCATGCTAGATATCATTTCAACTTGGCTGTTAAAAGCATCTCTTTTGGAGTTAACTACACCGATCTTGAAACTGGTCAATGCCTCCCTCAGTCTGGGGTCTTTCCGAAAAGCATGAAACATGCTTTAGCAAAACCTTTTCTCAAAAAAAGCCAACACTTGACCCAGAGGTTCTGAAAAACTATTGACCTGTCTCTAATCTTTCATTCCTATCAAAGATTAATGAGCCTTCCGGGGCTTCTCAGCTGAACTCTCAATTGGCAGCCCATGGCCTAGAAGAAGTTAACCACTAATTGCAGTACAGAAATGGCACTTCTAAGGGTCCAAAATGATATCCTCCTATAAATGGATAGGCACAACCTAACATGCCTTGTTTTGTTGGATTTAAGTGCCACTTTTGACACCAGAGACTATAAAATATTTATTGAAAGACTGGCATTGAGAATAGGCCTTACTGACCGAGCACTTAATTGGTTTTTGTTGTACCTTAATGGTCACACACAGAGTGCCCTTATTAGCAGTGAGTCATCAGACAAAGTCACACTGCATTTTGGTGTCCCTCAAGGATCGGTGTTGGGCCACCCTACTGTACACTGTCTCTCTGTCTTACCTCTTGGTGATATTATCTGAAGCCATGGCCTTGATTTTCATTTTTATCCAGATGACACACATCTGTATATTAGTTTTACTCATGCCTTAGAGTCTGAAGCATGAAGCAAGATTGAACTGTTGTATTTTAACATCAGGGCATGGATGACAAAAAATTTTCTTAACCCTTTACCCAATGCAGACGATATCAAAATTTATTATTTTAAATACCATTTTTTTTAATTTTTCAAAAAATTTCAACAAAACCATATCATGTGATCCCTCGTGGGAACGAGCTTGACGAGCTCGTTCCAACGAGAGGTCACATGATATGGTTTTGTTGAAATTTTTTGAAAAATAATATTTTTTCAACTGCTGAATTTGCATATTACGCGGGCGGATGTGGCCGATTTGTTGGGTAAAGGGTTAAATTGAACGATGAAAAGTCAGAAGTAATATATATAGGTCTACATCATCAACTTTCAAAAATATCCAAACTGTCCCTCAATATTGGAGGTTCTATGATAAAATGCAGTAGCTGCGTTCGAAACTTAGGTTATTTCATAGATTAAAATGTGGCTGCTGATAAACATATCAAACATGTCTGTCGCAGTGTATTTTTTCATCTTAGAAATATTAACAAAATTCGACCCTCCATTGATACACAGATGTCACAATAGCTTGTCCACGCCTTGACTACTGCAACTCTTTTCTGATTGGCTCTAAAACATCTATTCTTGAAAAGCTACAACACATCCAAAATTGTGCTACAAGGGTCATAACCAGATCTCAAAAGTCCTGCAATATAACATCAATACTCTCTAAGTTACATTGGCTACCCATTAAACAAAGAATTCAATTTAAAATTGTCCTTTTGGTGTTTAAGTGTATCTCGGGATCTGCACCATCCTACCTGTCCGATCTGCTTACCATCCACAAACCACTGAGTTTTATTAGGTCATCAGGTCAACTCAATCTGATTCAGCCCGCATCTAAATTTACTAGCTCTGGTGATAGGGCCTTTGCAGTTGCTGGCCCAAGGCTTTGGAATTCTCTTCCAATCGACATACAAAATAGTACATGATTTTGAATTCTACCTCCCATTCTGACCTAAGAAGGCTACGCGAGACTTCAAAGTCCACAAGACCGAACCGAGAGTCTGATCAAACATGCAATTCTTACGTGTGTATGGTCTAAAGCAAACTGAATTCACATACCTCTCTACTGTGCTGCCAACACAAAGTCAGCAAATCCTTTTGATTTCTGTATTGGTTTGCAGTAAAACATTGCAAATGTTGATGAATTTGACCATCCTGCCGATGCCATGATGGTGTTGATGTCACATTTCCTGTGCAAGGCTATACTGGTGGAAGCAAAACGTAAACTATGTGGTTGGAACACTGTAGTATCTATGCCTGCCTTAAGCATAACGGTTCGGATCCAGCATGCTACAGTGTCTTTTGAAACCCACTGATATGGTTTGCAAAAACTAATAAAAAGTCTCGTCATTATGCAAAGGTTGAGTTTGTTTAATATAGGCATCTAAATATGTGACCACACACAAGCGTCATTATGAAAAAGCTGAGTTTGTTTAATATAGGCATCTAAATATGTGACCACACACAAGCGTCTATCCGCTGGGAAAGATTGCAGTTTTTGAGAAGGTTGAACTCTTCCTGTTGCTGATTGTTTTATCAAGTCATGTATGTGAAATGTATAAGAGCACTTTCCCCGTACCATGTAGTCACAATTCATAAAAGTTTTGACATCTCTGTCCAGTAACCAGCATGCATAAGACAACTGTTTTTAGAGTCAATTGTTCCAAACTGAAACATTTCGCTGGTGACAATTTTTTCAAGTAGGTTAGTAAGATATCTACCTTCCAGATATCTAGCTAAAACAGGCCTTTTCACAAAAATGCCTCTTGAGAAATCACCGTATTAATGGATGTTCTCCAACAACAAACTCTGAGTCTGAAATTTTATAAACTGCGATAAGGCAGAGCCTGGAATGTTGATAGCACTGTAATGTATTCCACTTTGAAAAAGATGTGTTAAGAATTCACTGACGTTCACAGTCGAAGCCATGGTATTGAAATTTTGTTGTTTGGAAAATCTGATCCATTTATCCAGATACACTTTGTATTGTGAAATTGAACTTTTTCTCCATGATGGAAAGATGATATCTTGAGCTGCTGATGAAATTCCTGTCTGATGTTCTCCCTGATAAGAGACAGGCCATCAAAATCATTTTTCCCTCGAGTGGATGTTTTGCTGCTTGGTCGAATGGCAGCTTCAAAATGTTTTTTTTGGGCAGCAAAACTGGCAGATCTATTTGCAGTGATCTCAACACTGGAAACCAAACTTGTGTTTCCCAAAAGGGTACAATAAGAATCGCTTTGCTCTCATCGTTCATTACTTTAGTGAGCACTTGTGGGATAAGGCTAAATGGAGGAAAAAGATTTTGAATTTTATTAGCCCAGTTTAAAGCAAAGGCATTTACAGCTAGGACACCTGAATCTGGTTGCCACGAAACATATGGTTCAAAGTGGAAATTCAATCATGATGCAAACATCTCAATATTGGGTAAGCCCCATTTCTTAACATTCTCTGAAAATATGTTTGGCTCCAGTTTCCATTCTGTTCATCTGTTTGTTAATCGGCTTAATCTGTCCGATTCCACATTACTTTTACCAGCAATACCAGTTCCAGATTTCTCTAGCTATAAAATTACAGTTACATGAATGGGTCCCACCCATGTTATTGATATAAGCTACAACTGTGACATTATCCATCTGCAGCTGAAAATGTGAATCAGAAATTTCATGACAGAGGGCCTGCAAACCAAAGTATGCTGCTTTCAATTCTAAATAATTAATATGAAATTTCCATCTGCCCCTTGCAGTCCTATCTTTCCAAACAACACCCCAGCTGGAGCCAGATGCATCTGTTTGAATAATTATTTGTGGATTATCATGAGAAATATGTCGGGGGTTTTGGAAAGCATGTGTTAACCACCAGGCAATATCGCATTTGGCATCCTCAGGTAGTGTACATGTAGCATCAAAATTACCATTAGCCTGCACAAGGGCTTAATTTTTCTCAATTTCCAAGTGGCAATAATGTAAAGCTCCATATTCGACTCCTGGACAATAAGAGACCACGAGACTAATGAGTTTGGCAATGTGGTGAATGGAAGGTGCAGAAAGAGACAAAATGCTCCTCCCTAAATTTGTTGATTTCTCATTCTTTTCTGTACTGATAGAAACCATCATATTCGTAGAATCGAGTATAAACCCCAAATGTTCTATTACCTGTGTGGGTATTGTAATAGATTTTTCATATGAAAAATAGAACACTAGCTTCTGAAGCAGGTCACAAGTGCCATCTACATTAAGCTTACAATCATTACATTCTTTCGCTGTCAAAAAGAAATCATCCAGATAACCACTTGATAGAAAACCTTGTGCCCTCAATTTTGCAAAGACAGGTTTTAACAATTTTGTAAACACCCTAGGTGCACATGCCAGGCCATTCAAAAGGACAGTAAATTGATAGAAAGTTAAATGATACTTGAACCTTAAATATTTTCTATAGCTTTTGTGCACCGGTACAGAATAATATGCATCTGTTAAGTCAACTGAAGCCATAAACCAATTTGGTCTCATCAATTCTATGCAAGACTGCAATGTATCCATTTTAAAATGCTGATATTTTAGAAATTTGTTGAAATTTTTCAAATTCAAAATTAGCCGAAAAGATCCAGATTTCTCAGGATGGAGAAAAATATTAGATAAAAAATCTCCATCTTCCTTTATACATTTTTTAAGGATTCCTTTGTCTGCAAAATCATGTATCAGAGCTTGAATGGCTGATTTCTCATGAGCTTGAAACCAAATTTCTTAAGGTTCAACAGGCTGAAAAGGCTGTTCATCCAGTCCGAAAGCCTTTTATGAGGAAAAGAAACCATGGATCACTACTTAAAGATTGCCACATATTATTCTTAAACTGAATATTTCCAGCTATAAAGGTATTTACATTTGTGCTAAATACAGGGTTACTACTGCCAGTCATGCTATTTGTTACTGTTTCTTGCGGTCATTTTTGTAAGCATTCGTGCCCTTGTTCTGGAACCCAGCTGATGTGTTGTTCTTGGAGTATGGGTATCGTTGACGGTACCATGTTTGCTGACCTAAAAAAGGAAATTTGTGCTGCCCATACGGGGTTGGTAGGGCTGATGTCTGACTGTTGTTCTTGGCTTAGTGACCTTGGTGGTGAGCCGCATCGTTTCAGACAGGTCTTTGACAGTTTGCACCAGGTCATCCCCAAACAGCTGTGTGCCAATGGGATCCCGTTCATTGCAAAGGGATGTATATTCTTCACTTAGTTCTGACCTGAACAGCATTTTTCTCCTCACATCCAAATGATGACTTGAGTCGGCTAAGAGTCCACTAGCATCTGAAAGGATCCTCATAACTTCATGGGGGTCAGGTGTTTCACCCCTCCCTCCTTCACCTTCAGCAAAAGTGTTTAGCAGGTTGAAACAATGGTGGTGCCCTTCTAAAGCGACCTCTGAATTTTTTGCAGAAGAATGTCCTATGTTGCGGTAGATTTTGACACAGAGTTGAAAATTTCTGAGTTTACTTTGACAACATCCAGTCTAGGGCAATTTTCAGGTCTCAGAATGGTATCAAAGCAGGTTTGTTTTGTGACTTTATCCATCCCTGCCCAAGTAGTTGCATTGTAAGCTTCGCCAACTTGGAGTTAATGTTACCACCGGTCGTCTCATCCTTGTGCACAGACTTTTCCAGAATTGCGAAAATGATGTTGTTGACTGTCTCCACCGGTGACACTTACGTCCACTTCCAGTTCCAAGTCGTCCTCTTTATCAAGATTTGACGACTGTTCCTCCGGTTCTATGCTGGTATTATAGTTGTCATAGGCACCCTTAAGTTCTTTCACCACCGGTGCCAATTGTCCCACAGGCGCAAGTGTATGGATTCTAGGCTTTAAAATTATTATTATTATTATTATGACTAGATTGGGTGAAAAATATTTTGAAAATACTCAGCGGGTTAACAGTTAACCCAAAATTTCAGGGGTGTGAGTAATTACACTCTTATAAAATAAACTGAAATCATGTTTACATGCAGTGAAAGGTTTCAAAATCAAGCTTTATGTCCCCAAATAACTAATATTCTGTTGAAATAATGCTTTTAGTAGAACTTTGGTTCTTTGAATTTACATGAAAATGGTCTGAATGTAAATTTAAAAGAAATAAAAAAATTGTAGTTGGTTAAGAAAAAAAAACTGAAGTTAGAAAAAAAAATGAAAAAATCACACACCTGCCAAATATGGGTTGTAGCAAACCCCAAAAATCTCAAAATCAAACACTTTCCCTGACGTGATCAACCCCTGAAGATATAGACAAATAAGAAGATAGACTGAATTATTCATGTCAAATTCACGTTACTTAATGATAGCTGGCAGTCATAAAGAAATGTTACATCACAGAATAGATCAGTAATGAAGATTCAAAATCCCTAATCCCCCACGACATTTGACCAGACAGAAATCTTTCACATTATTTACAGAAATCTTACACCAGAGAGTTTTCAATGTGTGCTAACTATTCAATGATTTCATTAAGTACAACTTCAATGGAGACTCATTTTAAGTTCAATCTTCGTTTATTTTGTTTACATAATTATTAGGGACAGCACAACAACTAGATAGCTTTATAGAATCTTGGCTTCTAATCAGTTTTCACATGAACCATTGATCTTTGGTTCTAAAAGGACCTTGATATAGTTCAAATGTAAACATAGAACATCCCAAAGGAATCTGTTAATTGCCAGACATGAAATAATTTTAGCTTCACTGATAAAATAACAAACTCAAAGTTGTAAAAGAATGGTTCTCCCTTTATAATTATTTATTTTTTACCAGAATAACACTAATGATTGCATTTACTCTCAAACATAAAACTATTAACCTTCAAAGGCATAATTCCATTTTTGATCACTTTTTACAGCAAGCAAGGGTGCAGCCAAACCTACATGCAGTTTTGGGGTGAACTTGCAAGTGACATGTCTTCAGTCTTCAAGTCTTCAGTTATATAGGCAGCCATGATTTGCCTAGAAACAACTACAAAGCTCATGGGTGTCGACTGTCAAAATGTATTAATGTTATTTTTAAAACTCAAGGCTCTGAACGGGTTAACCACATTTTTAATAAAAATTAACCTGTTTGGTGAATAATGGTTTTGCAAATCAACCTTACCGGTTGTTTTTATGCAAGTATGGGTAGCCTACTATACAGACAAGATGAGGACTGTCAAAGCATTTCAAAAATATTTTTAAAAATCTCACACACCAAGGGTTAATAATATTTATACCATGCTCACCTACGTTACTACTTGTAAAAAGCCCGCATGTTAAATTTTAGCTTTTAACCCCACTACCAGTGTAAAGCTTCTACTGCGGTTAAAACGTTTTCAGTGGGAACTCCATTACAAAAAATTTACACCTATAGTAGGAACTACATCCAACTTGACCTTTGACATGGCCCAGTTTGTAAACTTTGATACACTCACACTTTGTCATGCAAAATTACATTAAAATAGGATTTTTGCCGGACAACAGAAAACTGAGAAACCTTCTCGAGTTATCTTTAATCTTTCAAGGATGAGAACCAATAATAATAGTATTTATTTATTTATTTATTTATTTATTTATTTATTTATTTAATGAGGTTGACAACACTTTCGACAGCCAGGGTCATCTTGTGTCGGACAGTTTTATGGGTTGGGGAATCTGGAGTACCTGGAGAGAACTACTGAGCAACGGCAACCAATTGTCAGTCTTCCCAATGTACTAACTCCACACAAGCAGCATTGGTTGAATTCAGGTGCGCCAGCGACGTGAAGTACATAGCACCACTGTGCCCTCATGAATAATAATAGAGAATACCTGAAACAAGAGGTTGTAAGCTATGATTCTGGAGGAATCTGAATAGTACATAAAACAGCTCCTGAGGTGAAAATATTGGTGCTTTTTTGGCCTGCCAGGCCAAAAGTATTGGATCCATATTTTCAGTTGTGCCCAAATTAGACTAATCTAAATTTAAAGCTTAAAATTGAAGCAAGACGCTATTGTATTTTTCATCAGATCAGGACAATAGCTGCTTTACTTTATGAAGAATTCAAGAAAATACTTAACAGTTTAATAGTGTGAACTCTGTCATTCAAAATATTATAGAATTTACATGGAAATGATTTATTTACCAAAGAATGTGCAAAATGACCAACCTCTGGTTAAATGAATATTCCTGTTCATTAAATTGTTTCCACTAGTAAGGTAGCTATTTTCTTTTGTTGCTGTACCTGAACCCTTTACCCAACAAATTGGCCACATCTGCCAGCGTAATATGCAAATTCAGCAGCTGAAAAAATACTATTTTTCAAAAACTTTCAAGAAAACCATATCACAGGGTTCATTTACTTTTCAGAGAATTAAATTCAATGACTTTTCCAAAACTTTTTAAAAAAATTCCATGACCAGGTTAGTTTGCACCCAAACAGAAAAGCTTCATTTTTTGCATAATTTTTGCACATGCCGTGCGTAATTTTTGTAATTTTTACACAAAATCAATCCCTTTTAATCCTGGTTACGAATTCCATGACTTTTCCAAAACTTTAGCCCTTCAAGCCCATTTTCCAAAACTTCTCAAGGCCCTTGAATTTTTTTTCAAAATTCCATGATTTTTCCAGGATTCCATGGCCCATACAAACCCTGATATCATGAGATCCCTCTTTTGAACGAGCTCATTAGCTCGTTCCAATGAGGGGGTCACATGATATGGTTTTGTTGAAAGTTTTTGAAAAATTTTAAAAAATGATATTTAAAATAATAAATTTTGAGAAGTGGAGGGGAGGGCAGGCATCAAAGAGCTGCCGGAAGCAACCGTGGAGTCTCTGTATTATGTATGAGTTATTCTGTGACCATTAAGTGTGCTTTTTGCAATTATGTATGAGTTATTCTGTGACCGTTAAGTGTGTTTTCCGCAAAGGACCAGTTCTCGTACTCATTCCAGACAACGATACTTCACTATGTGAACTCCGCCCATATAATAACGGCGTGTAACATGTTTTGTTTGCGACATCGCATCATATCAGGCATGCGTAATAAATTGTTGAATGCATGTACTTTACTGATTGTTGTGAATAACCTGACGCCAGGGCTATTATTGCTTTCAATAAGTGGATGCTGCCCTATTATTAGGTCGGTACAATGTTTTGCAAGTAAAGTCGTATAGGTTTACATCATGAAATGTGACCATTCGAAAAGGCCTATCAGTATGTGCTCGCTGCATTGCTGGAGACATGCACATTCTAATTATGAGGCCCATATTATTGTCCTGGTAAGTTACCGTCACTAATCAAGGGGTTACTATCCCCGAACTGAAAGTCACTGAGCTATATATTTTGTACTTTCTGAGCTTTTGGAGCTTCGAGCTCGAGATAAGTGCTCATTTTAGTGTGGTACATTAAAAGTTGTGTTTGCTTCAGTATTGAATGTGTTTGACCTGAAGCCTATAGGAATGGCCCGGAAGTTAATCCGCTATGTATGCCCATCATACGCGACTGATACAATGTGTGGTTTGTGAATTTCGAGTAACCACTGCATGGGCGCGAGCGTTTTTTCACTATGTGAACTCCGCCCATATAATAACGGCGTGTAACATGTATTGTTTCCGACATCGCACCATGAAGGCATGCGTAATAGTCGATGGCACCGAGCATATGGACTGGCCAGCAAGATCCCTTGACCTCAATCCAATCGAACATGTCATCTGGAATGAATGCAGCTTGCAATTTCAGCCTGTCCAGTCCAGCCAAGAAGTGTCCAGGAGCTTGGTGTCATGCTGGTCCAAGAATGGAACAACATCCCACAAAGGACCACCAGGAACCTGATTGGGAGAATGAGAAGGTGTTGTCAAGTTGTAACTAACAGTAATGGGTCTCATACTCGATAGTGAACCCATACCAGTTTGCTCCGTCAACTTTTTGGCATATTGAAAAATTTCCTCTTTTACCAAAAAATATCCATTTTCCATGGTTATCGTATTCAAAAGCTAAAAAATAATGTCAAACACAAAAAAAAATCTTAATTTTTGTACTTGAATCATTAAAGATATAATTAAATAAAAAATATATACACTTTTCATAACAATATTTCAACTAAAACGTATAACAGGTAGTTGGATGTATTTGGTGCTTAGCAAACTTTGAGTAGTATGTAAAAGTGGGGAATTCAGTGCTTATCGGATGACAGATCACAAGAATTTTCAACAAAATATATTGGAAATTTAAATTTTATAGTAAACTTCCTTTCTTATTATACCTACTGCAATTGTTTACTACAGGCTTACACTACAGTGGAAGCCCCTAACTCAGATAAAATACTCTCTATTTTGATCTTTCCCAACATATTTGGGAAAGAAAAGAGGTGCAAAGGAACCACGAAAAAATAAGCCAAAACTGGGTCGAGCGCCAATGGTGCACACCCAGTAAGGAATGCTCTTCTCTTAGTACAATTCCACGACTTTCTGGAAAACCAGTGTGCAGACAGTAACTAATGAATCATTCTTTTGAATCTGCCAACATTGGAGTTATGTGATCAGTGGGGAGGAAGGATTCTTACCCATATAAGAAGATGGGAGGGCCTCCATGTAAACTATTGTGGTAGGTATAATAAGAAATTTACTATAAAATTTTAATTTCTTAACAACCTACCTTACAATTGTTTACTACAGGCTGAATGGACAATAGTATGGAGGGAATCACATAACCAACCCACACATAACCTAATTGCACTGGAACCGTGGACAGAGGAAGAGGTCCCTAGGCTTATCAAACCACAGCATCACAAACATTCGTAAAAGACAATGAGAAATGAGGCGTATGGTTATGTGTGACGCACAGACAGAAAGGGCAGTAACAGCACAGAGCTGGAACTGACCTTGTAAAAAGCCGAATGGCTGGGGTAGACAACAGCCTGAGCAGAAGAAAGAGGGCCCATAATACAAAGGTCCTCTGCCTGCTCCTGCAACTGTCGCAGATAAGTGGAGGAAGTAGCATTTCTCCAGTAGGCTGCCAGCATAACATCCAACAACATGACAGAGTTAGTATAAGCCCCAAGAGTAAGACAATGCACGCACCTCGTGGCAGAAATACGACTGGTAATACAATCGCCAGTTGCTAGACGAGCGGAAGCTGCACGAATAGCAAGACAAATCCATCAAGGAATGGATTCAGGAGAGATCTTCTGTCGACCAGGAATAAGAGACAGAAAATCGTTCCTACCCTTCCTGATGAACAGCGTCCAATTGAGATAAAAGCAAATTGCACGAACCGGACAGAGCAAAGGGTGTTTAATAACCTCAACAGAAGGAAGAGCCCCAATACAGATAGGAGGCGGAGTAGTTTCTGGTATCTAATTCTTGGCCAGAAAGGAGCAATCACTGGTAAACATAACACTGGCGGGAGAGCTCCAGAAAAAGGCCAAGTCAACTGAGAGGGCATGAAGCTCACTAACCCGTCTGGCCGAGACAAAAGCCATCAGAAAAGCCGTCTTGTATGTGAGAAAATGCATATCCACCTGGGATAAAGGCTCAAATGGCAATCCCTCCTGCCAAGTAGAGCAGCACCCAAGAAAGATTCCATCTTGGGGTAAGCTGCAAAGTCCTATGCCTTTTCAAGGAAAAGTGCCGAAACAAGCTTGGAGAGGCATAGATTAGTGCTAATACGACGCTGTCCCACATACGAAAAGGTTTCCGAAGCATGGACCTGAACCTTTTGATGGTAACAGGCTGGAGACTCCCAGAATCAAACATATACCAGAAACTCTGCAATCTGTGTGATCGAAGGAGTGACAGAATCAACAGAGTGATCTGCACATCATCGACAGAAGACCTTCCACTTAGCCACATAGGCTAAACCAGTGGAGTGCCTCCTTGAAGAAGAAAAGCAACTCCAATCCTCTTCTCGAAAAAAAATACTACAGAGGAGACAGGACCTGACAAAAGGTATGCATGAAGGCACAATGAAGTCGGGTGGACATGAAACCTCCTCGGACGACCTTGGCAAAGAAGGTCGCGACGTAGAGGGAGATGTGCCAGAACCGCCGCCAACAGAGAGCGGAGCAGATTGATCCATGCCCACTGAGGCGACAAGGGTGCGATCGAAATGATTTGACAACTGTAGGTTTGAATCTTGGATAGAACCTAAGGCAGAATCGGAACCGGCAGGAAGGTGTAGCCGACAAGACCGTTCCGAAGGAAGGACAGAGCATCCACGGCGAAAGCCAGAGCATCTGGAAACAGGGACACAAAAGTGTCCATCTGATGGTTCCAACGAGTCACAAAGAGATCGATGTGGGGACAACCCCAGAGATCGCAAAGAGACTGAAACACCGCCATGTGGAACATCCAGTCGGTGGAAAAGAACCTGCCCTGCCGGGACAGGGAGTCGGCTAGGATGTTCAGATGACCGGGAATGTGACGAACCACCACTCCGGCATTGACATCCTGAACGAGCAGTAGATCCCTAACCAATTCGTACATGGGAACATAGTGTGTACCACCCTGGTCCCGAATGTAAACAACCACTGTCGAATTGTCCGACAACAGAAGGACCTGACAATTTGAAAGGTGGGGGATCCACTGTCGGAAACTCAGAAGAAGAGCAAGAAGCTCCTTCTTGTTGACGTGAAGAGCTGCTTGATCCTGGTCCCATGACCCGTGAAGGGAAAGACCTAGAGGATCCAACATCACACGCCATCTGAGATCGCAGAACACAATCGGACATAGGGAAGTCCAATGGAACTCCCTGCATAATCCACTGAACATCTGTCAGGGGAGATGGTGACGAGGAAGAGACTCTGGTAACTGAAGCACCAGATCCAGAGGGTCGACATTCGGCCTCCAACGACTGAGCAGAAAGTGATGGAGAGGTCTGACATGCAGCCGACTTAGAGGAATGAGATCCATCACCGAACCGCAGAGACCGAGCAGCCGGGGAAGACTCTGAACTGTTGCAGACGTGGACTGAGACAGAGTCAGGGCAAAGGCTAAGAAAATCACAGCCCTTGCCCGGGAAACTGCCACCGTATCCAGCTGAGTATGGAAGCCTATCCCAGATGACAAAACGATGGAGAAAGGACCAGGTCTGACTTCTCCTCGTTGACTCTGAACCCTAGTGACGTGAGCAGGCTCAACAGTGTGTCGACATCCAACTCCAGAAAGGCAGCATTGGAATGCCTCTGCAGGATATCGACTAGATATACCGAAGAAGACACCCTGGACTGTGAGCAATGTAACACATGCAACATCAGACAGGTGAAGGCCCAAGGATCCAGGTCGAGGCCAAAGGGCATGGCCTTGAACAGGAAAATTCCCTGGTGAATGGAGCAACGAACCGACCTGAAAGCCTCCATGCTGAACTTAGGAGCAATAATAGACTGGGTCAGGATACTCAGATCGATAACCTGTCTGAGTCGGCCGTCCTTCTTCGGCACCAAGAACAGGC
Organism: Pictodentalium vernedei; assembly: GCA_031216915.1. Classification (NCBI taxonomy): domain Eukaryota; kingdom Metazoa; phylum Mollusca; class Scaphopoda; order Dentaliida; family Dentaliidae; genus Pictodentalium; species Pictodentalium vernedei. The sequence continues at coordinate 305,919,399 of CM062292.1, read as the reverse complement.
AGGAATAAAATCCCACTGAAAGAATGTTCTAAATGACATTGATCACCCCCTTTGACAGGAGATTGACTATCTTCGTGATAAAAAGTTCCCAACGTGTAACGTTGAAAGGGACTTGTGTTGGAAGAGGCACTCTTGACTGAGTGAAAGGCCTCAACCTGGGATGAATCGAGGTGACTACTGCCGATGCCTACCCTTACCCTGTGAGTAAGTAGAAGTGGCGACAGGAGGATCAGCCCATGGCTTCGCAGAGGAAACAGAAGGGTACTTGTTAGGCTTTGGATAGCCCCTGCCTCCAACAGAAGGCTGATCAAGCTGACGAAGCAGCAGCTGATCTATGGAATGACATAGGGAGTCATCCCGGACCATCGCCACGGAACCATAGAATAGTTGCGGACCCGCCAATAGAGGCAAATCGAAGAGCAGCATGCTGAACCTCGAGAAGGGAAAGGCTTGTGTCCAGCACAGCATCCCTGCGAACTATTCCAAGTTAGCCATGTTACAGGCATGCGTGTGAGAAGATGCATGAGCGCCTTGGACAGCACACACAAAAAAGCCTGTATGTCATCAAACTTATCTGGGAGCAGATAAGCAGCAAAGCAGAGACGATGTGATCGAAGAGAGAAAGCATTCCAGCATCTCTCTCAATAAGCCCAACACAGTCTCCAGAGTCTCCATATGAAAAATGGCTGGCTTGGGAGTTGGAGTCCTGATCCAAGACCATCAAAGTCTGGCAGACTGAGGGATTGGCGAAATCATAGGAATGATAACACACTAGAGGCAAAAAAGTGTCAACCCTGATGAAAAACGACATCTTCATAGCCTTGAAACTCAGCTTAGAGTCCAAAGCTGTAAGCGCTTGAACCACCTGTACCGACAGGCATGGTCGAAGGTGCCCAGAAGCAGGTTTCTCCACAGGCTGTAGGCGCGCGACTGATGATCACGGCTGGGCTGACACTGTCGGCTGGTTTGACGGTTTGAAATTTGGAAGGAACCCAAACACAAAGTCAAGAGCTGCCTCCAAGTCAGAAGACTGTTGGCTCTCGACATCAGGTATGTCAGACTCATCCCCTGAGTCAGAAGACACATATCATGGGTAAACCAGCCGATGCCTCCCATGGTGTAGGCACACCAGGGGAATCAAAAAGCAGCCTGTTTCCAATCCCGGGAGGCGGCACCACAGGAGGCGGCCGGAAAAAACTCGTAGCCTCGCTGGAAGCAACGGAAAAGGCTCTTGGACAGAACCTAAGTGAGCAAAGAAGAGGGCCTCCCTAAGCTCACTGACTGTGCGTCCGGTTCGACGTGGGAACGAACCGACAAAGTGGCTTCACTCCTGACCCATTTAACCAGCAAAAGGTCATGATCCTCAAATACACCCAACGTGGGACAACTGGCTGCAGCCAAAACATCTGAAGGCAAATGTGTATTGGGGTATGACATACCCCAAGGATCTACAGAGCGGAAACTCAGGAGAGTCGCAGCAGACCTCTACGGGACAGAAGGTCCAGGTTGCACAAAAAGCGTTGGTCCCGCAAAACTGGCCATGGGACCAGCGTGTGGACGGAAATGCCACGGAGCTCATGGTGACCCCACCATGAACATCCGAATCCAATGAGAACAAGAGGCCTCAGGGGCCTGAGGGCGCTCACCTGACATGGTAGTCTAAATATCAAACCAGGGACTTGACTTGAATAAGATGCATATGCCCCTCCTAAGAAAAGCATATACCAACTAGATGAAGCAGTTGTGCCCACACAATACACAGGATTTTCCTTCTAGTTCCTGTACTTTTACATCCCAAAATTGATAAAAACGCATAAAAACAGATTTTTTTTTATTTTTGTTCGGAAATTTTCGAAGTCCCAAACAAAATATTTTCAGCCTAAATTTTTTTTCTTCTTCTTAAAATTGACCAAAACGCATAAAAAACCAAAAAACTAATTTCCAGATTTTGATCCAAAATATTCTAAGTCCTACCCGGCCCCCAAATTTTCAGTGCAAAAAAAAATAATTTTTTTTTCTCTTAAAATTGACCGAAATGCATAAAACAACCCCAAAAAAATTTCCGGATTTTGGTCCAAAAGTCCAGAACAGGACCCCAAATTTTCAGCCTAAATATGAACCCAGGGACTTGGCTTGAACAAACTTCAATCTCCCCCCCACCCTCCTCCCCTAAGGATGCTGCATACCAAATATCAAAAGATTCTTATTGGAAGATCTGAAGAAAAAGATTTTTAAAGAATATTCCTCATACTGCACTAATTTAAATTACTGCACTAATTCTCCCATAGAGAGCCCAAATATGGACCAAGGGAATTGATTTCAATAAACATGTGAAACAATCGTCCAAAGATGTTATATGTGAAATTTGAAAGCTTTTGGAGCAAAATTACCCCAAAAAGTGTTAAAAAATTTTGACTCAGCACTTTTTCAAAGTCCCAGAAAAGTACCCCATGATAAAACCGATAGCAATTTTTTTTTGCCATTCTATTCTGTTGGTCCTAAGGAAGCTTCACACCAAAATAAGAATTCTCAGTGCCATGTAGTTTTGGAGATATGGGTGTTTTAATGTTTTTCTATTTTTAGCTCCTGCGGTTCCCATGTAGCGACGGGAAAAAAAATTTGGGGATAAATTAAGTACTTATAACCCAATAAGCCCTCCTATCAAATTTGGTCCAAATCTGCCTCTCGGTTTGGAAAATAGAAATTTTGGGAGGGGCAAAAATTCTTGCCCCTCCCATAAAGATGGCAAATATAGCCCCTAGAACTTCTCTTGAACAAATCTGAGTCCACACTCCAAAAGGAAGCTGCACACCTAATATCAAGTCTCTGCTACTGCTGGTTCATGAGAAGAAGATTTTTTTAAAGATTTAGGCTCACTTTTTGGGTGTGGCCCTACCAAGGGGAGGGTCAACTTGATTTGAATTGACATATGATAAGGTATATGCACAGCAAATTTTGTTGAATTTGGTCCAGTAGTTGTTAGAAGAAATCGATAATGTAAAGTTAATGCCATACGCCAGATGGACGGACGATGATGGATGGAAAGTGATTAGTAAAGCTCCCCTTGAGTTTCGCTCAGGTGAGCTAAAAACTGCGGTACTTGATGGCCGCAGTAGAGATTTCGGACCCTTTCGACTTCGCCAAGGTGAAGTCAGGGAAGGCCGATACCCCTCGTCTACACTACCAGACATCTCTGCAGACCCCTGCAGGGATAAAACTGCTGTGCTCAACGGCTGAGAGGACACAGCAAGGGGTTCGGTCGGCAGCCACTTCCGACTTCGTCGAGTTGAAGTGAGGGAAGGCTGAGGCCGATACCCCATGTCTACACTACCAGACACCTCTGCAGACCCCTGCAAGGATAAAACTGCTGTACTAAACGGAGGAGAGGCCACAGCAGAGGGTTGGTCGGCAGCCACTTCCGGCTTCACCGAGTTGAAGTCAGGGAAGGCTGAGGCCAATACCCCCACAACCACACTACAGACATCAATGCAGACCCCTGCAGGGATAAGCCGAGGCCAGCTGAAATGGTAACCGATGGCGGTAGACGGAACAGCAATAGAAGCAGATACGATGGGAGCTGTTGAAACTGATGGAAAAGGGGAGAGAGCAACCGAGCTCGGCCTCCAAAGGAGTCACAACCCTAGTGACAGCCTCAGATGTCGACTGGAAAGGGACCATAGTCCCAGAACCAGGCATCTCTTCACCAGACAACTCAACGGCTCCCGCAGTATCCACCATGGTTAAAAAATTGCACATCCACCACGAAGAGGGTATAACTCTCACCAGACGTGGTTGTGTCAGGAGGCCCCGAAATGACAGTGTTCCCCCCCCCCCCACAGGAGCGGGAGGAACTGCACACACCCCACAGAGGGGGTATAACTCTCACCAGACGTGGTCGCATCTGGAGGCCCCGAAACGACAGCATCCCCCCCCCAGGAGTGACGGCTACAAGAACGCACCAAAGCAAAGGCAAAAGGAATAGTTGCCCTAAACAAACCATACTGGACATAACAGAGGTGAGAGCAGTAGAAGAAAAAGGTGAACTCAACAGATATAGACAGTAGAAGAGCACCCCCAACAACAAGAGAAAGGTGGCAGAAAAAATCCTGCAGGAACACAACTGAACCCAGACGACAGACAGGGACCTAAAAAACAGAAATTCTGCTCTCAACAGAGTGGAGAAATCCTGTCCATACAGTCCCCCACTGACACCTAACTCCAATAATAATAAAATTTATCAAGTGAAAAATTTTATGTACGAACCGCATGGTCTGCGAAAGTCGCGCGTGACACGTAAAATATATAAAATACAATGAAAATGTGGTTGAAAATAATATTGAGAATATGTGAAACACAGTCTTGTTATTATACGATACTCAGATGCACAATTCCAGTCACAGCTAGGAAACTATGATCGACAAGTTGAATTATCACTGTTTCGTAATACAAATGGCCGCAACTCATTCTCGGACGTTGGACTAAAAAAGAATGATTCATTAGTTACTGCCTGCACTCTGGTTTTCCAGAAGTCGTGGAATTGTAGTAAGAGAAGAGTGTTCCCTACTGGGTGTGCACCGATGACGCTCAACAAAGTTTTCGTTTATTTTTTCGTGGTGCTTTTGCAATATTTTTCTTTCCCAAATCTCTTGGGAAAAATCAAAATAGAGAGTATTTTATCCGAGTTAGGGTCTTCTACTGTAGTGCAAGCCTGTCGTAAACAATTGTAAGGTAGGTTGATAAGAAATAGTTTGGTGTTTGGAAGTTATATGCAATTAACAGGACTATTCAATTCAGAAATATCCCAGTGCTATTAACAAAAAATCACCATTCAAATTTTATTTTTTCTATTTTGCCTCAGAAACATAGCGTATGAAGCTCTTTAAAACAGGCTTGTTGAGCTTAGTCCAATGAAGAGTCATATGCTACATTTTTTAGACCAAAAATATTTTTTTGTATTTGTTCCAGACATTTTTGAAAGTGCTGTCTACTATTCAGGTAAGGAAAAGGGTTAAATGAACTTTACTGTATTGTTTACCGAGTTGAGTGCTAGAAGCCACTATCACGGCTCTATTGAAAAGTGCTGAAAGTCACTATAGTGGATTTACACTGTATGTGATAGTCTGTTGTTTGCTGGACAGTAGAAAAAAAATGTTTGCATAAAAATGTTTTGTTACAATTTACTGGAGAGTAATGATATTATTTCTGAACAAAATCTCACAAAATCAAGGCTGCTTTTACTTTAGGCATGGCATCTATAAACAAGAGCACCGCGTAGCAGGACAATATACGCCCGTTTTGTATTTTTGAAGGGTTGGGGTAAGGATGGGGGTGAGGGTGAAAATTGTTTGGACCAACCCCATATTCAAACTTGATCTGTATTTTGTTGTGATTAAACAACATACCAAGTTTGGAACCAATCGGAAAACAAATAATAAAAGTTATCATCCGAAGTTATAATCCGGAAAACACAAAATGCACAAATTCAAGAGGAATAACTCTGGAAAGGTACATGCGATTTTGGCTGAAAGTGAACTTGAGCTGTGCTTTGTGGTCATAAACAAAATCTGAGAATTTGAAACAAATTAGTCAAGGCAAACTAAAGTTATCATCCGGAAACCACATAATTCACAAATTTGCAATCATTCAAGGGGAATAACTATAGAACGGTATATGCGATTATGGCCAAAGGTGAACTTGAGCTGTGCTTTGTGGTCAAAAACAAAATCTGAGAATTTGAAAAAAATCGGTCAAGGCAAACTAAAGTTATCATCCAGAAACCACAAAATCCACAAATTTGCAATCATTCAAGGGGAATAACTCTAGAAAGGTATATGCGATTGTGGTCAAAAGTGAACTTGAGCTGTATTTTGTGGTCAAAAACAAAAAACTGAAAATTTGAAATAAATCGGTCAAGGCAAACTAAAGTTATCATCCGGAAACGAAAAGTTGGGCTAAATTCCCATAAATAAAGGGCCATAACTCTACTGCAAATGGGCTGCTAGAAACAGAAATCGAACCCATCCTGTATTTTGTCATACTAAATCCACATGCCAAATTTAGCTAAGCTCAATCCATTACAACTAAAGTTATCGATCAGAAACGAAATGTGTCCATGGACGGACAGACAGACGGGTGGAGAGACCATTCACATAATACGTCCCGTTTTTCAAACGGGTGTATAAAATCAACATCTGAAAAATTTGGTGTCAATCCGTCAAGGCATTCGGCTTTAAATGAACGGAAACCAATTTTTTTTCAAAAATTGTGTTTTCAAAGGGCCATAACTCTGCAGCGGATGGACTAAGAAATACCAATATCGAACTTGACCTGTATTTTATTGCTACAAACAACATATGAAAGTTTGATGTGGATCCGTCAAGGCGTTCGACTTTAAATGAAGGGAAACCAATTTTTTTCGAAAGATTGTGTTTTCAAAGAGCCATAACTCTGCAGTGGATGGACTGAGAAACACCAATATCGAACTTGACCTGTATTTCATTGCTAAAAACAACATCTGAAAAATTTGGTGTCAAACCGTCAAGGCGTTCAGCTTTAAATGAACGGAAACCAATTTTTTTAGAAAAATTGTGTTTTCAAAGGGCCATATCTCTGCAGCAGATGGACTGAGAAACACCAATATCGAACTTGACCTGTATTTTAATGCTAAAAACAACTTCTGAAAGTTTGATGTCGATCCGTCAAGGCGTTCGACTTTAAATGAACGGAAACCAAATTGTTTACGGACAGACAGACGGACAGACGGACGCTCCAACATTTCGGGTTTATGGGCTACCAAAAAAACATTTTGTATGTCCAAAACCTTATTTTACCCAGAACCCCACCCCTCCACCCTAGAACTTATATTTAACCCTAACCCATCCCTCCACCCAAAAACCACACCCTAACCCTACCCCACCCTGATCCTAAACCCTAAAAGCCCACCCCAGACCCTAATCCCCACCCACCCACCCTGGGACCTAACCCCTCCCCAACCTTAAGCCTTACTCTGGGGCTACCCCTAACCCTAACCCCACCCCTGACCAAACCACACCCTAGCCAAACCAATAGGATTAGGAGCTATTTTTCGGTTTAGGGGCTACTAAAACTAAAACCCCACCCCTGACCCCAACCCTAACCCCGCCCGGGACCTAACCCTCCCCAACCTTAAGCCCTACTCTGGGGCTACCCCTAACCCCACCCCACCCCACCCCACTCCTAACCCTAACACTACCTTAATTTGGAGGTAGCCCCTAATAATAATATCCCCTAAACCCCCAGACAGACAGACAGACTGATAACATAATACGACCGTTTTTTAAACGGGCGTATAAAAATAATACTCGTGTTACAAGTCACTATTGAACAAGGTGCAAAGTCACTGGTATACCCCTCCAAGGGTTTCAAAGTTGAAAAAAGTGGAAAAGGCCCATAATTCTAGAAAAAGAATCTACAAAATCTGTTACTTGTGAATATCGTTTCCCCCGTGGTGGTATATCAACATACCACAGATCATTTAAATCCAACATCCAGTGACTGAGATATGAAGGTCCAAAATTGTTACGGATGGACAGGTAGATGGACAGACAGACAGATGGATGGATGGACGATGGATGGATGGATGAATGGACAGATGGTTGAACAGACAGACTTCATTTTGGCAGGGGATAAAATAATTTAGTACTCTAACAGTTAAAACACTGCTAGAAAGAGCTTTTTGAGGCTTTTAGCCAAATAAATGTAAAACTTCCATAACTGCACTATATAATAGTCAGCCATAACTTATTTTCATAATTGACACTTTGAGTGACCTTTTCACTTTTTTCCACGCTCAACTTCCAGAAAAGCCAGTCTCAGTAAAAAAAATATTCAGTTTATTGGTAGAGTGCGAAATTAATTTTGATCATCAAAATATGTTTATCTTTGACTTGTTAAAATTTATGGTGGAGTGCCCATGGGCACACTCCCATAAATTGTAACAAGCCAAATCCTAATAGATGAAACAATTTCACTTCAAAGATAATTGAACAGTGATGGAAATGTGATGCTGACAATTTTTTTGCTTTCCTACTGCTCACACAATATTAATCCTGCATAAGCATTTCTTAGTGAGCATACTTTCTGTCACTGTCGACATCACCGATATCTCAAACACTCTGACAGCTGCCTTCACAAAGGATAAAACAGAAGTGGCATTAAGCCTGCTTTTGACCTTGGACCCTCACATATGTTGATTTACACTGATCAGTCCAGGGGGAGATGGGTTGTTAATCATTCCTGTTGGCCCATTAATAAATTGCAATGCCCCTTAAAATCATGTTATTAATTGTTATATTATTTTCACTATTATTTCAGACTTCAATACTGTAGTCTCTTACACGGAGAATCGTTTGAATTTTTACAAACCCATCCACCCCAGTATGGACTGAGGGAACAAGAAGTTCTGCCTGGAATCCACACAGAACTTCTTGCTCAATCGGCATATATTTGGGTAGAGGAGTTTGTAGAAGGCAAACTCTGATTCAACAACAGTTTCTTGGCATCAATTGGCTTAAATTCCAGGGTGTAATTTTATTTCTACAGTTTTGAAAAGCAAATTGCCTCGTAGTTAGCAGACATGTTTTGCTTTTTCTAATGATTGTATAGCAATTTTAAATCCTCAGAAATTGGTCAAGAAAATTCTTCATTTGGATGGATGTACTGGGCCTCTGACAAATATAGACCTTTAGATCAGTCTAAGTTGGGCACAATGGCAAATATGGATGTGGCCTGCATGATTGGAGAAAAAGCACTGGTATTTTCTTCTACTTGGCGATTGTTTTAGGTTTTAGGTCCCCCATTTCAAAATGCTAGTTTACAATCCCTTGTTATAGTCTTCACCATTATCACTGGTTCCCTCCCACCACCCATTGACATTAAGTGTACTCGACTAACTCGAGAAGGCTTCTTAGTTTCCCAGTGTCGAGCCAAATTTGAATGTAAATTACGCATAGCGTCTATGGAGAAATGCCACAAACATGAATGTATAAATTTTATAGTAAATTTCCTTTCTTATTATACCTACCGAAATTGTTTACTACAGGCTTGCACTACAGTGGAAGAACCTAACTCGGATAAAATACTCTCTATTTTAATCTTTCCCAAGATTTGGGAAAGAAAAGTGGTGTAAAAACACCACGAAAAAATAAGCCAAAACTGGGTCGAGCGCCATAGGCGCACACCAAGTATGATACGCTCTTCCATAGTACAAATCCACGACAGGCCCGTCGGAACCGGGGGGGCTGCAGCCCCCCCCATAATTTGCTCATATTTCGTCGTTAGTTTATCCATGATGGGAGCAACCGATGTAACCTGAATAAAACTGGACATTACATTATTGAACTCAGATTAGAACAGTGGCGTAGGAACCGGTTGGGGGGGGGGGGGGGGGTTAAGGGAGATATTTCCCCCACCCCCACAAATTTGTCAAAAGTAGGCTTTACTGGGCTGGGTTGGTGGTTTCTCCACACGGGATGCCCACTGGTTACCATATTCCGACATTACTGTTAATGATTACTGGATTGAGTGGGTTCCATGTTGGCTTTCTTCCACCAATAAAACTGACAGTCATGTTTTCGCCTAATTGTGGAAAGCGATGTTAAACCCCAACCAACCACAGGGTAATTCATTGCATGTTCACTATTCCTGTCATTCTGCTTGGAAATCACGCTGAATTGTACCCCCTCTCGTGCTCACCCTCACTCGCCTTTTCGCGGTTCGGATGACGCTTCGCGCCATAGGAATATACGATTTATTTGCTCAGAATCAACCAGAATGCACGTTTTTACATCTTAAATTCGAAAAGTTTTCCGGGGGAGGCCCCTGGACCCCCCACCGACGATACGGAGGATATCTCCTCTCGTGTTCACCCCCACTCGCCGCTCGAATGACGCGTCGCGTCATGGGACTATAGGTCCTACCCCTCCCCCCCCCAATAAAATTAGCTTACTACGCCCCTGGATTAGAATTATGAACGTATCACTGAATGTATAACATGCACCTGCATATGTTGATGTGCAGACGTTTTGAGCAATTCCTTTGGCAGCTCAGGAGGCCACGACAACCGTTGGCGTAATGATAAAACTAATGAATCCACCATAAGGCCTGACTGTTTTTTAGCATGACGGAATACGGACACGGCCTGCAGCTGAGCCCGGTGTGAGAACCGTCCCCCAAATGTTATGGGGTTCTATTGGAAACATTGGAAACATTTTGTTAAAAAAACAACTTTTGCCGTTTAAAAAAATCAAGAGGTTTTTGCTTCAAAAGCTACCAGAATGCTTCCTTTAATTGCCCTTTTCAAAAAATTTTCTGGGGGAGTAACCCCCCCCCCTCCCCTCCCTCCCCCCTCAAAAAGCTCGTGCCTTCAGCACTTGCGCCAGATGCCTTCGGCATCTGGATACCCCATACCCATTTAGTATCAGCCAGTTCACCCAAATTAGCAATATCAGCCCCCCAATATAAATTTCGTTCCGACGGGCCTGCACGACTGCCGTAAAACAGTGCGCAATCCGTCAATTTGTCATTCTTTTGATTCCGAACAACACAGGAGTTATGTGATCAGCGGGGAGGAAGGATTCTTACCCGCATAAGAAGACGGGAGGGCCTCCATGTAAACAATTTTGGTAGGTATAATAAGAAAGGAAATTTACTATAAAATTTATACTTCTTATCAACCTACCTCAATTGTTTACTACATGCTGAATAGACAAAAGGCTGGAGGGAATCACATAACCAACCCACACATAACTCAATAGCACTGGGCCCATGGACAGAGGAAGAGATCCCTAGGCCTATCAAACCATAGCATCACAAACATTAGAAAAGACAATGAAAGATGAGGCGTATGCTGAAGTGCGACACACAGACAGAAAGGGCAGTAACAGCACAAAGCTGGAACTGACCCTGAAAAAAGCTGAAAGGCTGGGATAGACAACAGCCTGAGCCGAAGAGGGCCCCAAGGTTCTCTGTCGGCTCCTGCAACTGTCGCAGATAGAAGGAGAATGTAGCATTTCTCCAGAAGGCTGCCAGTATAACATCCGTCATCCGACAACATGACAGAGTTATGAAAAGAGGAAGACAATGCACGCACCTCGTGGCAGAAAAAACAATTGGTAATACAATCACGAGCGGAAGCTGCACGAATAGCAAGACAAATCCATCAAGAAATGGATGCAGGAGATCTGGCATGTGAGAAAACGCATATTCATCCAGGATAAAGGCACGATCGCCCCCCACCCCCAAGCAGAGCAGCACCCAAGAAAGTGACCATCTTGGAGTAAACTGCAAAGTCCTAAACCTTTTCAAGGAAAAGAGCTGAACAAGCTTGGAGAGGCAAGGATGAGTGTCGAAATAATGCGGTATCACATATGAAAAAATGTCTCCAAAGCATGGACATGTACCAATTGCTGGAGACCCCAGAAACAAACATATACCAGAAACTCCGCAAGCGGTGTGATCGAAGGAGTGACAGAAGCAACAGAGTGATTGCACACCATCAACAGAAGAACCTTCCACTTAGCCACAGAGGCTAAACCAGTGGAGTGAGTGCCTCCTTGAAGAAGAAAAGCAACTCCACTGCTTGTCTCGAAAAACCACTACGGAGGAGACAGGACCCGATAAAATACATGTGCGAAGGCACAAGGAAGTGAAACCTCCTCGGGTGACTTTGGCAAAGAAAGTCGCGAGGTAGAGGGAGACATGCCGGAACCACCGCTAACAGAGAGCGGAGCAGATTGATCCACACCCACCGAGGCGACGGGTATGATCGAAAGGATTCGACGACTGCAGGTTCATATCTGGGCGAGAACCTGAGGCGGAATCGGAACCGGTAGGAAGGCGTAGCCGACAAGACCATCCCAAAGGAGGGCCAGAGCGTCCGCGGCAAAAGCCAGAGCATCTGGACACGGGGACACGAAAGTGTCCACCGGATGGTTCCAACGAGTCGCAAGAGATCGATGGAACCTGCCATGTGGAGCATCCTCCTGGTGGAAATGACCCTGCCCCGACGGGACAGGGAGTCGGCTAGGACGTTCAGACGACCGGGAATGTGACGAACAGCCACCCCAGCGTGGACATCCTGAGCGAGCAGTAGAAGATCCCCAGCCAATTCGTACATTGGAACAGAGTGCGTGCCGCCCTGGTTCCGAATGTAAGCAACCACCGTCGAATGGTCGGACAACAGAAGGACCTGGCGATTCGACAGGTGAGGGATCCACTGCCTGAAACTCAGAAGAAGAGCAAGAAGCTCCTTCTGGTTGATGTGTTGAGCTGCATGATCCTGGCCCAACATCCCGTGAATGGAAAGACCTAGAGGATCCAACGTCGCACCCCATCCGAGATCGCTGGCATCTGCCGTCAGAACGCGATCGAACGTGGGAAAGTCCAACGGAACACCCTGCGAAAGCCACTGGACATCCGCCCAGAGGAGAAGGTGAGGATAAAGATATTCTGGAAACTGAAGCACCAGATCCAGAAAATCTACATTTGGCCTCCAATGACTGAGCAGAAAGTGTTGGAGAGGTCAGACACACAGCCGACCTAGAGGAATGAGATCCGTCACCGAACAGCAGAAACCGATTAGCCGGAGAATACTCTGAGCTGTCGCGGATGTGGACTAGGACAGGGTCAGAGCAAAAGCTGAGAGAATCACAGCCTTGGCCTGGGGAACCGCCACCAAATTGAATTGTGTGCGGAAAGCCATCCCCAGATGATAAAACGACTGAGAAGGGACCAGGTCCGACTTCTCCTCGTTGACTCTGAAACCTAGCGACGTGAGCACGCTCAACAGAGTGGCGACATCCGACTCCAGTAAGGCAGCATTGGAAAGCCCCTGGAGAATATCGTCCAGATATGCCGAAGTAGTCACCCTGGACTGTGTGCGATGGAAAGCTATCACATGCGACATCAGTCTGGTGAAGGCCCAAGGAGCCAGGTTGAGGCCAAAAAGCATGGCCTTGAACTGGTCAACTCGCCCTAGAAAAACGAACCTGAGATACTTCCGTAACGCCCAATGAATCGGAACGTGAAAGTTAGCGTCTCACAGGTCGACGCTGGAAGGGAAATCTCCCTGGGGGAAGGATGAGCTGCGCATCCCCGATGGAACGACAGCATTCCACACCACCCGCGGGTGCAGAAAAAATGGCCACGAGAACGAACCAAGGCAAGGGAAAAAGGAATTGCCCTAAAGGAACCAAACTGGAAATAACAGAGGTGAGAGCAGTAGAAGAAAAAGGTGAACTCAACAGAAACAGAAAGTAGAAGAATACCCTCCACTACGAGAGAAGGTGGCAGAAAAAAAACGGTGGGTACATGACAGAACCCAGACGGTAGACAGGGACCGAAAAAACAGAAATTCAGCCCTCAACAGAGTGAAGAAATCCTGTCCAGACAGTCCCAGATTGACACCTAACTCCAAAACAATAATTCATCAACCAAAAAATTCATTGTCGAATCGCGTGATGTCAAAAACAAAACATTCGCGAAAACGGAATAGTAAATAATATACAATGAGAATGTGGTTGAAAATATAAACGAGAATATATAAAACACAGTCCTGTTATTATACGATCTTCAGATCCATAAATCCAGTTACAGGAAAACCATTATCGACGAGTTAAAATATCACTGTTACTGAGCAATGATGGCACACATCCACCACGTGTGCAGATAATCAAAAGAATGACGAATTGACGCATTGCGCACTGTTTTACGGCAGTCGTGGATTTGTACTATGGAAAAGCGTCCCATACTGGCGCTCAACCCAGTTTGGGCTTATTTTTTCGTGGTGTTTTTACACCACTTTTCTTTCCCAAATCTTGGGAAAGATTAAAATAGAGAGTATTTTATCCGAGTTAGGTTCTTCCACTGCAGTGCAAGCCTGTAGTAAACAATTGAGGTAGGTTGATAAGAAATAATAGATCTCAAGCTTTAAGTGCATGATCATATGGAAGTCGCCACAGAAAAGCAATTCGATTTGTATGAATGCATCTGACGCATAACAGATGGTAGCTTGGTGCACTCAAGGTACGAGATGTTATCCAGGGAATTTTGGATTTCCAGTCAAAATTGTTTTGATTTTTGACAATGACACTACCAGTTGAGTAGATATTATTTATGTTCGTAACTGAGCCCCATTTTTGTGTAATGTGGATGAGTCTGTTTAATAATGCGACTGTGACTCTTGCAGTAATCTACAGCCAAGCCATTTGGCCCATTTGGGGAATTCCTTTTCAATTCCATACGCTATAATGACTGTTATCAGTTTGTCACAACTCAGGTTTTCTTCCACCATCATTATGAGAATCAACTAGGCCTTGGGGAATGAATGACGAATGTCACAGACAGTAGAGTATAACTGTGATTGTGTTGAATTGGTGCTTTCGCTTTTTCTAATGTCCCTGATAGGCATCACAAAACATAAAAAATGCAGCAAAATGCGATGTGATACTGATTAAATTACTCCCTGTTGAAAGAATTTCATGTAGAATACATATTTTCAAGGCATTCAGATATTTGTGAAGCAAAACAATGAAAAATTGTTCAGGAGAGCAATTTGCTTGCGAAAGTAACTCCCAGGAGAGTGATTTTGTTGCAACTCTGAATTTTTAAAAAAGCCAAGTCTGTATGAAGCACATCCACAGAATACAAAGCCGTTATGTTTCAGTACCTGCACTTCAGAATAAAGGCCAAAATATGGGCTTCCAGCACTTTACAAGTGGACAGGAAAATTTTCAGAAAACCTACAGGGAGTGTTTGGTGTTTGATATTATGCTTTCCTCAAGTTATGATAATGTGCCAGATTTTCATCCCTGAAAGTTTGGAAATGACTTTGTCAAGTTACACTCACTGATACTACAATTAATTCTATTTCAAAAAAAATAAAAGATTAATTTAACTCTTTATCTAATGTCAAAGGCAGATGACACTTGTAAACAAAATTCTAGAATAACTAAATATTTTCATTTTTTGCATCAGAAACATAGGTTATGCCCTCTTCTCTTCATTGGAATGAGCTCAATGTTTTTGAGACAAAAAATGAAAAAAACAATGAAAATTGAATAGTGATTTCAGGTCTGGCACTTTCATGAGAGTGATTTATTCGCTTGCCTACTGCTCACTAGCAGCAAACTAGCCCCCTATTCCTGAAACCTACATCTTTTCAGATCTCTGCTAGGTTATTGGTCTCTGTAAGATGGCAACATTGCTTTCTCCACACCCTCGGGCCTTGCCAAAAGCCTGGAGGTGTGGGAGGGCAGTGTAGCTGTCTCACAGAGACTACCCTGTTAGCAGCACCAAATAAAGTGTACAAAACCCACTAGGCTAGGCAGAATTCATTAATGGTAAAACTTCATTTTGCCACTTTTAGCTTTTATAAGCTTGAGAGGTGTTAATCGCTTATCTAGGCCATGCGAGGGGAACGATTTTGAGCCCTCCTGTATTTTTAAGAATGCCAGGGCTGTGATTTTTGCAAGTTTTTACATTGGGCAAAGGGTTAGAGTAATGGTTATGACAAGGTGCTGAATTTTCATCCCCTGAAAGATTGAAAATGAATTTGTCAAGTGATACTGTGACTGATACTTCAGTTGAAACTAGAAGTCTTGTGACTGTATCATGCATTATTTTGAAGTAATAAAGCGCGCTTAATTTATTGCACTTTTGTCCCTGTCAAACTGCACTAATAGCATAACTCAATCCCTGTAGAAAATAGCATGTCCAATAATTCTATACTAGTAAATGAAGATCATTAAAAACATTCCTAACTTCCACTGGGAAAAATGTACATGCAATGACATAAATAGATATTAAAACTGGACTGCATATACAGAATGAAGAGAGTGGATTACCACTTAACCCTTTACCCAACACAGACGATATCAAAATTTATTATTTTAAATATAATTTTTTTACATTTTTCAAAAAATTTCAACAAAACCATATCATATGACCCCTCGTTGGAACGAGCTCGACAAGCTCGTTCCAACGAGGGGTCACATGATATGGTTTTGTTGAAATTTTTTGAAAAATAATATTTTTTCAAATGCTGAATTTGCATATTACGCGGGCGAATGTGGGCGATTCGTTAGGTAAAGGGTTAATCGCAGTGCCATATATTCTCCACTTGAAAAGTATTCATAATTGTTCATAACAGCACATGAAAGACTTGCAAATTTTCATCACATGGACCACTGGGTGCAACCCGGAAGCTGTAAATAATTACTAAGTGGAAAATCTGTCTCACAGTGATTTAGTAGTAATGCACACTCCACATACTGCAGTCTAAATATTTTCTTTCTGCTTCATTGGTTCAGTCCATGATTTCATTACCAACCTCGCTAACAGCACATTTCATTTTGCATTGCATAAACGCTCTTGTGTATTTCAGACTACTTCATTCTTCCCTAATAATGAGTGCATTAACTAACGAGCATTTTCTGCACTAATTGTGACAGTACTTCTAGTTTCAACTGTACAATTAATTCTATCCACAATAAACATAAGAGATTAATTTTTGAAGTAAGAGGTGTTCTTCATCTGACTAGATAGGGGTGTGGTGGCTCAGTAGGTAGAGGTGCAGGCTGCAAGCCGAGAGGTCCTCGGTTCGAACCCCATCTGCAGCAACCACTTTGTGTCCTTGGGCAAGACACTTCACCCCCATAGCCCACGTGGGGACACGGTGGCGCTGTGTACTAAGGCGTACTGCACGTCGATGGTGCACTTGTCTTCAACCAATGCTAACCCTGCTTGTGTGGAGTTAGTATGTTGGGGAGCTAACAGTTGCTCGCCATTGCTCGGTGGTTCTCTCCGGGTACTCCGACTTCCTCCACCCGTAAAACTGTCACGGTCATGGTTAGCCATTGTGCAGAAATATGTGACCTTAAACATCAATAAATAAATAAATAAATACATCTGACTAAATACCAAATCAACATTTCCTACATTATCAAGTTACTCCTTTACTGTGTAAATACCTAAAAGTAGTAATCCAATAAAATATCCAAATATCATCAATTTTAGGTGGGACATCCAATTTAGTCTACGCCATTTGAAATCTCTGTCTTGATTCAGTCTTTGAGTGAACAATTTCACCAAACAGAGAAGGCAGGGCTAATGTTGAGTGTCATTTAGTCACAATTTAATCCCCCACTGCAAAAGATGGTAATTGACCACTTATGCAAAAGAATTATTTCAGAATTTATTTATTTATTGACTTTTAAGGTCACTTTCTGCATCTTTGGCTATTTCAAGACAACATAGGAATGAAGTCAAGTTTAGCCAGTTGTATAGACCTAAACTTTTACTTTTTCTTTTACTAGTTTTGTCTACCATAAAGTGCCACTTCTTGGGGTTCCAATAGGGAGAGTTTTAAAATGAGAACCTGGTAATTGCCCCTCATAATTTTAAATCACAGAGTTTCTATCTGAGTGGGGGTGGAAGGGTGGGGGTGGGAAGGATGGGGGATTCTGGGTGTTAACTTTTCCTTTATTTTGTTCCATTTAGAAGTCTTACTACACAAGATGAATTGATCTGTGTTAGTGTTCTTATTGATGATTGTTATGTTGATCTTATGGATATGGATTTTGTGTGGCAGCAAGCCAGCCCAACACCACAAGATAGGGAGTGGTCATATGACTGGATTTTCACATGGGGATCCTATGTTAGCAAAATTTATCTTGCAACAAGAATGAATTTCCCCCAATACAAGTAAAAACATCTAGACAAAATACAAATCTGCGTTGAAGGTAGTAACTGTATATGTGATCATTCAATTCTGAAAAAGAACATTTCTTTCCTGAACTCATCTTAAAACTAATTACAGATGTCAAGGACACTGTTTTTAATAATAGTACATGTAATTAAATTAAAAATAAATACCAATTCAACAAAATAAATTAGACTAGATCATTTTTGCCATGAAATATTTTTATATAGGCCTACAGTGTGTTAAAACCTGAAAGATAAACCAAGAAACATTGTAGAAATCTATTGCCTAAGGAGATGGCTTACATAAGCTTCTAGCTTGATGTCGAACCTTGATTCTCTTATAAACTGAAGATGTAATACTGACAATACTTGAACTATGATATATGGTTATACACACTGTAGACCACCGCACCATTTTTTTTATCTTTCAACAAGAACGTATTTGGCCCAATACAAGTAAAATGTCTAAACAAAATACAAATCTCTATTGAGGGTCTCAACCACACATGCAATCATTTGATTCAGAAAGATAATGTTTTTTACCTGCACATCAAATTATTACACATGTTGAGGCAGCCGTTTTTGATAACAGTAATTTATTTCGCTGAGCTAGTGATTTATTTTTCATTTAATTACTGTTATCAAAAAGGTTTACCTCGACGTGTGTAATAACTCAAATGTTTGCATGTGTGGTTGCTCCCATCATTACAGATTTGTATTTTGTCTAGACGTTTTTACTGTTCTAGCGGAAATACATTCTTGTTGTAAGATAAAATACTACATTAGACAATATGCAGATGACATTTAACATGATGAAGGGCATATGTAGACGACAAATATGCTTATTTGGTAAACCAGACATAAACTTCTTCCAGATACTTCCAAGTGAACTCAATTACTGAGCCAGCTGTTTCACAATTACCAATTTTTATATTGCAATGAATCACTGTCAAAAATCTATACCTATTCATGAAATTGAAAAAATCATATCCTGTTTCTTTACGTATTTCAGATGACAATATTAATACTTTAAGAGACTTTCTACCTTCTAACGTATGGCTTATGATCCCCGGCTTGAGTTTGTTTAACTCCTTGACTTCTGAAAACAGATAATCCTGCCCAGGGACAATATTAGTCATCCTTGTGTTTTCCATGGTGTATGGAAATTTACACCGGTTTGGGAACTTATACACCCTGCAGCAAAGGGAAAGGTTGTACGAGTTCCCAGACCGGTGTAAATTCCCATACACCCTGGAAAACACAAGGATAACAGATTTATTTCCAAGAATTTTGGTTTAATACTTTAACCTACATTGTGTGAAAAAACTGACAGAAAATTTTAACTTTGTCAGTAAGCCAGTTCCAACGACATCCATATCTGTAATATTTTATTGCACATAAATATCAAATCTTCTGTATTTTTATTTTTGTTCTAACATACCCAAGAAGATGGTATGAATTAATAATTACAAATGGGTACTTTTTTAGCCAAACAACCTGCTGTTGTGATTTCTTGTTTTTACACTGTGGTTAAGAAGATACTGTGGATCACAAGTTACACCATACCTCTAAGCCAATCAAAATGCAGTATTTTGTTTCATTTAGAAATAAAATTTCTTATTTCTACATATCCATAGGCAATATAGATCACCATAATATGGGATTAAGTTTACTTTAAAGCAACTTCCTGCAACAGAAAATTTACTAAGTTTTCACCCTAATAAAAAATAAAAAATTTCCATAAAATAAGGGTCAAGTACTGTTGTTGTGTGCCTAAACACCGAGCAACTGCAAATTATAAAAGCCCTGGGGTCACTGGGTTTGAAGAAACTAACTCCCAACACAAACTCTTACAATTCATATATTGGAGCTGATTGAAACATTAATTGTTACAAGTACAAGTTTGCAGATTTTTTGCTGAAAACAGGCACAATAACACTACATATACTAAATACAAGGTTAAAAGAAACTACACTCACAATAAAACAAACCTATAAGCAATATAGATCACCATGAATGTGCAACAAAGTTTACTTTAACACAACTTCTTACAATAGAAAATTAACTAAGTTTTCACGTAAAGAAAAAAGGAAGAAAGAAAAAGGAAGATAAATCTCCAGAAACAAAGGCTTAAGTACTGTAGCCGTGGTCCTAAATAACCCACAACTGCAATACAAAAGCCCTGCGGTCATTGGGTTTAAAGAAACCAACTCAAGCACAAACTCTTACAATTCGGATATTGGAGCTGTCTAAAACATTAATTGTTACAAGTACAAGTTTTCACCTGAAAAAAAAAATTGGAACAATACTCTCTATTTTCATCTTTCCCAAATTGATTGGGGAAGAAAAGTACCATGAAAAAAAAAGCCAAAACTGGGTTGCGTGGGACCGGTGCACACCCAGTAGGGTACACTCTTCTCCATGTACTAATATTACCATGGCTTCCGGAGTTATGTGATCAGCAGGGTGGAAAGATTCTTACCCAAATGACGAGAGGGCCTCCATGTAAACAATTGCGGTAGGTATGATAAGAAAGGAAATTTACTATAAAATTTAAATTTCTTATCAACCTACCTTGCAATTTACAACAGGCTGAATAGACAAGAGGAGGAGGGAATCACATAACCAACCCCCACATAACCCGACTGCACTGGAACCGTGGACAGAAGAGTTCCCCAGACCTATAAAACCATAGCATCACAACCATTAGTAAATGACAATGAGATGAGGCATATGGCCCTGAGTGGTACACAGGCAGGAAGGACAGTACCAAGAACAGGACTGGAACTGACCTTGCACAAACCCTAACAGCTAGGGTTGATAAAAGCCTGTGCAGTAGAAAGAGGGCCTAAAGAAAAAAGGTCCTCAGACTGCTCCTGCAACTGATGCAGATAGAAGGTGGAGAAAGGAGAAGCATTTTCCAGTAGGCTGCCTGCTTAATTTGACAACTAGACAGAGTTAGCATAAGCCCAGGAGGTAGACAATGCACACACCCTGTGGACAGAAAAGCGATTGGTAATACAATCATCAGTCGCTAGATGAGCATATGGCATACAAATAGCAAGACAAATCCATCGACAAAATGGATTGAGGATAGATCTTCTGTCGACCAGGGATAAGAGACAGAAATAATCTTTTTCTGCCTTTCCTAATGAACTGCATCCAGTTGAGGTAAATGCGAATTGCACAAACCGGACAGAGCAAAGGGTGATTACCCTCAGCAGAAGGAAGAGCCCTGATACCGATAGGAGGTGGAATAGTTTCTGGCATCTGATTCTTCGCCAGAAAGGAGCAATCAGTGGTAAGGTAACAGTGTTGGCAGAGCTCCTGAGAAAGGCCAGATCAACCTAGAGGGCCTAAAGCTCACTAACCTTTCTGGCTGCGGTAAAAGCCATCAGAAAAGCCATCTTGTATGTGTGAAAACTCATATACACCTGGGATAAAGGTTTGAATGCCCCCCCCCCCCCCACCCCAAACAAAGCAGCACCCAAGAAAGATACCAAATAGGGGTAAGCTGCAAAATCAAAGAAAAGAGATGAATAAGCTTGGAGAGGTACGGATTAGTGCCGAAACAAAGCTTTCCCACATACGAAAAGGTATCCAAAAGTATGGACCTGTACCCTTTGATGGTCACAGGTTGGAGAACCCAAGAATCAAACAGATATACCAGAAACTCCGCAATCTGTATTATTGAAGGATAGGCATAACCTTCCACTTAGACGTATAGGCTAAACCAGTGGAGTGCCACCTTGAAGAAGAAATGCACTCCACAGCTCGTCTTGAATAAACAGCTGCGCCATGAGTGCATGATATGCCTGTTATTAATTACAAGAGGGAACCACACAATATGAGTATACATGTGTACTTGTCAGGTTACATATACTTGCCACCAAAAAATCATGAAAATTGCTCAAAGTCCAACATGTGGAAAATTGCCTATATTTTGATGAATAAAATCCAATAACTCTGGAATGACAAATCGGACAGCGACACAAATCGACAGGGAGATTCCTTCTATCAACATATACTTGCAACCAAAAAATCATGAAAATTGCTCTATGCATTTTCAAGTTATTGTTCGACATGTGAAAAATAAAGTCCCATAACTCTGGAATGACTAATCGAACAGCGACACCAACCGAAAGGGAGCTTCCTTCCATCAACATAAACCACCTACCAAAAAATCGTTAAAATATCTCGAAGCGTTCTCGAGTTATCGTACGACGTGTAAAAAATCAACAATTTTCTATGTAATAAAGTCCCATAGCTCTGGAATGCCTAATCGAACAGCGAAACTAAATGAAAGGGAGCTTCCCTCCATCGATATACACCACCTACCCAAAAATCACGAAAATCTCTCAAAGCGTTCTCGAGTTATCGTACGACATGTGACCGGACGGACAGACAGACGGACAGCTCTATACCATAATACATATAAAAACCTCTAGACAGGACCTGACAAAAGATAAGCGTGAAGGCACAATGAAGTCGGGTCAACGTGAAATCTTACGTGACCTTGGTAAAGAAGGTCACAATGTAGAGGAACATGTGCTGGAACTGCCGCCAACACAGTGCAGAGCGATTGATCCACACCCACTGAGGCAACAGGGAAGCGATCAGAATGATTCAACAACTGCAGATTCGTATCTTGGCAAGAACCTGAGGCAGAATCGGAACCAGTAGGAAGGCTGACCAGACTGTTCCAATCGAGTGACAGAGCATCCACGGCTAAAGCCAGAGGATCTAGACACGAGGACACGAAAGTGTCCGCTGAACCCCAGAGATCGCAAAGCGACTTGAACACTGCCTGGTGAAGCATCCACTCACTGACATCTTGATCGAGCAGTAGAAAATCCTGAGCCAATTCGTACATGGGAACTGAGTGCGCCCTGGTTCCGAATGTAAAGGCATGGCCACTCTCGAATTATCGGACAACAGAAGGACATGATGATTCGAAAGGTGGGAGATCCACTGCCGGAAACTCAGAAGAAGAGCAAGAAGCTGCTTCTGGTTGATGTGATGAGCTGCTTGATCCTGGACCCATACTCAGTGACAGGAAAGACCTAGAGGATCCAATGTCGCACTCCATCCGAGATTGCTGGCATCTGCACTCCGAACAGGATCGGACATTGGTAAGTCCATGGAAACTCCCTGCATAATTCACTGAACATCCATCCAGGGAAGAAGATGATGATGAAGAGATGCTGGTAACTGAAGCACCAGATACAGAGGATCGACATTCGTCCTCCAACGACTGAACAGAAAGTGTTGGAGAGGTCAGACATGCAGCCGACCTACAGGAATGAGATCCGTAACCAAACCACAGAGACTGAGCAGCCGGAGAATACTCTGAGCTGTCGCGGACGTGGACTGGGTCAGAGTCAGGGCAAAAGCCGAGAGAATCACAGCCATCGCCTGGGGAACTGTCACCCTATAGAGTCAAGTACGGAAGTTCATCCCCAGATGACAAAACAACTGAGAACGGACCAGGTCTGACTTCTCCTCATTGATTCTGAACCTTAGCAACGTTAGCAGGTTTAACAGTGTGTCGACATCTGACTCCAGAAGAGCAGCATTGGAGTGCCTCTGGAGGATATTGTCCAGATACGCCTAAGAAGTCACCCAGGACTGAGTGCGATGGAAGGCTATCATATATGAGTTGGGTGAAGGTCCAAAGAGCCAAGTTGAGGTCGAAAGTGAACCTGAGATACTGAGATGAATCAGAATGTGAGAGTAAGCATCTCGCAGGGCGATGCTGGAAGCGAAATCTCCCTGATGAATGGAGCAGTGAAATGACCTGAAAGTCTCCATGCTGAACTTGGGAGCAATGATAGACTGGCTTAGGATACTCAGATTGATAACCGGTCGGAGTTGGCCATTCTTCGGCACCAAGAACAGGTTGGAATAAAATCCCCCTGAATGAATGTTCTTGACGACCTCGACTGCCCCCTTTGACAGGAGATTGGCTATCTCCATAATTAAAAGTTCCCGATGTGAAAACGTCTGAAGGAACTTGGGTTGGAAGAGGCATTCTTGACAGAGTGGGGTGCCTCCGAAGGATGTTCACAGACCGGACCGAACAACATCTAACAGCCAAGGATTGGATGTATCCATGGCCCATCGGTCTGCAAACTCTGATATCCTTCCTCCAATCTGGGATGAATTGAGGTGAGGACCTTCATTTCAAGCCGTGGCAAGGTCCTTGAGAGGAGAAACCACCTCTTCTGCTAAATGAAGGATCCTGAGACCTCCCTTTGGACTGCTGATGCTTACCCTTACCATGTGAGGAAGAGGAAGAAGCAGAAACAGGAGGATCAGCCCTTGGCTTCACAGAGGAAGCAAAAGGACAGTTGTTAGGCTTAGAACGGCCCTGGCCTCCAACAGAAGGCGGATCAAGCTGGCGAAGCAGCAGCTGATTTTTGGAATGACGCAGTACATCATCCCAGACTATCGCCACAGAATCATGGAATAATCGCAGACCCACCAAAGAAGCGGATTGAAGAGCAGCATGCTGCCCTTCAGGAAGGGAACCGCTTGTGTACAACACAGCGTCCCTCCGAACTAATTCCAAATTAGCTGTGTTACAGGAATGCTTGTGCGTAAGATGCATGAGTGCCTTAGAGATCACATGCAAAGGAGCCTGTATGTCATCAAAGTTATCTGGAGGCAGACAAGCAGCCAAGAGAGAAAGCATGCCCAGCATCTCTCTGGATAAACCCAAAATGGACTCCAAAGTCGCCACAGGAATAAACACCGCCTTGGGCTTGGAAAGCCTGAGGGAGGAGGAGTCTTGATCCAAGACCGTCAAGGTATGGCAAATCGACGGATTGGCAGAATCGTAGGAACAATAATGCACAGGGCGCAAAAAGGTATGAGCCTAGTCAAGAATGAAGCCATCGTAGCCTTGGAACTTGGCTTAGAGTCCAATGCTGCAAAAGCTTCAACCACTTGTACGGACTGGTACAGTTGAAGGCACCCAGAAGCAGGTTACTTCACAGGCTGTAGGCACACGACAGATGGTCAGAAGACTGATGGCTTTCAACCTCTGGTACATCTGACCCATCGCCTGAGTCGGAAGACACATAGCCCATGCTGAGCATACCAGCCGATGCCTTCCATGATGTTGGAACACCAGGGGGATCAGAAAGCAGCCTGCTTCCAATCCCGGGACGTGGAGCCGCGGAGGGCTAGAAGCCTTGCTGAAGACAATAGGAAGGCTATTGGAAAGAACCTGTGTGAGCAAAGAGAGGGCCTCCCTAAGCTCAGGACCCGTATCTGCTGGTTCGATGTGGTAACAGCCCAGCAAAGTGGCTTTGCATCTGACCCTCTAAACTAGCGAAGGGTCACAATCCTCTAGAACACCTGATGCAGGGAGACGTGTGGTAGCCGAAACATATGAATACAGATGTTTATAGGGGTGAATACCCAGAGAATCTGAAGTGCGGAAACTCAGGAGAGTTGCCACGGACCTCTGAGGGACAGAAGGTCACGGCTGCACAAAATGCACTGGTCCTGCAAAACTGGCCAAGGACCAGAGTGTATGGATGAACGCAACAGAGTCCATGGCGACCCCACCATCGGCATCTGAATACAAATCAAAACCTGCTGGGCTCGATGCCGAGAGACCACAGCAGATGAATCGGCCTGCTGAAGCCAGGGAAGGTTGAGGATGATATTCCACGCCCAAAGAGAGAAATCCCTGCACACCCCTGCAGGGATAAGCTGAGGTCGGCTAACACCGATAACGTCACCGACAGAATAGCAGCAGGAGCGGATACATCAGTAGCTGTTGACAAAGGCAGAAAATCGGAGACAGCAACCGAGCTCGGCTCCAAATGAGGTGTCACAACCCCAGTGACAGCCTCAGATGTCGACTGGAGGGGGACAGTAGTCCCGGAACCAGGCATTTCTTCACCAGAAAGTCAGCAGCTACCATGGTATACACACCACAAAAAGGATAATGCAAAGGATAGTAAAAAAGGAACAAATGCCAAGTCCATGAAAAGCAATAACTCGGACAAAAATACTCCAAATAACACCTGCCTTGAACAAGGGGCTAAACATCAATCAGGTAACACGTGCACACCAAATATAAGGTCATTCCACAGTATTTTTTAAAAGTTACTGAGTTTGATGGTAAAAATTAAACAAATTCCAAGTTCATAAAATGCAATAACTCTTCACAAACGCACTCTGCATTGAACATAAGGCAAGATATCAAAAAAATACAATTGCATACCAAAAATGATGCCAATCCACCAGTATTTTAAAAGTTATTGAGTTTAAAAACCTGTTGGTTACAATCTGACAGATCAACTGAAGGACAAGAGCTGATGGGCAACAAACTGACAGACAGGCCAACATTGCCATATATAGAGCTGCTTGTGGCAGTTAATAAACACCCACAGATGAATTTTTTTACAGTTTTGCCACTCTCTGTACCCTTTCTCAAGAATGATAGAAAGAACATCCCTCCCAGACTCAGGCATCCCTGCAGAGAAGCTTGCTTCAATAGTCATAAAAAGAGCCTCTGGGATCCTACTGGGATGAGCACAAAGAGATCATTTCAATGAAGAATCATATGCTACATTTTGAAAGCAGAAAGGAAATTTTGAGAATTCAGAGAAAATATTCATATTGAGATAAAACATTGCTTATTATTCCTTGATGGAAGAAGCTTGTCAAACTCATTTCAATGGGGGTTCATAAGCTATGTATTCAGGCCAAAACTTTTTTTTTTTATTTATTCAAGAAATACGTGTGCAAGTGTTGTCTTGCATTTGTAGAGAGTTAACTCTTAACCTGCTTACTATTTTCAAAATATTTTTCATGAAATGTAGGCATAGCTGCTGTGAAAAATTCATCTAAATTTAACCCAAGAAATCATTGGTCAAACACTCCATTCAATTTACAGGGGAAAAGTTGGTTAACCCTTTACCTAACCTGAAAAGCAGACGACACTTGCAAAAATAATTCTTGAATAACTAATTTTTTTCATTTTTTGTCTCAAAAACATAGGTTATGAACCCTCGTTGGAACGAGCTCGTCGAGCTCGTTCCAACGAGGGGTCATAACCTATGTTTTTGAGACAGAAAATGAAAAAAATAATGAAAATTAATTGGCGATTTTTGAGAACAGCGCTGGCCGGTTTTGGCCGTTACGTTGGGTAAAGGGGTTAAATGTGTATTCTGTGGATTATACATGACTTGTACCACTTTTAAAATTAATACTGACTGAAAATAACAACCATCGATTACTTCAATATTTGATGCTTAGTCAACTAATCAAATAATTGCAACAGCCCTTGTTAAAGAGTATTGAAACATAACAGGGTCCTAATAAGTAATTGTATAATAAAATAATAGAACTGGATGCTATCCTAAAGTCAAAGATTGTTGTGTTGTTAGAATGTTAGGCTTATCAGCCAAACGGACACATTACTTTCCAGCACTGCTCACTCATCACAAGAGGATGTGTCAGAAAGAAACAATTTGGATTTGCCTATGGAACAAGAGATGTGGATTTGTAGTAAATGTTAATTCCATAATATTTTTCAGGAATATTAGGTATTTGTTTCAATTTCCAAGCTTCAAAATACAAAGAAATTCAAACCAAAGTGTCAAAGTCTTCACGATATCCCCTTTTCGAAAGAATTCCTATTTTGCACAACATATCACAAGAATGGAGGCAGTCTCCTCAGGGTAAGCATTAGAGTCACTGGCTCTGGGCAACACAGTAAAGATGAAGCTACTGTAAAAAAGTGAGCAGTTGGAATCCTTAGCAACAGAGAAGGAAACCTGAAGAAACTATAGATACAGAAATAGAACAGATGACCAATGTGTCGAAAGAGGTAAGAGGAGATGAAAAAATGGTCAATGCTCCAAGAACTAGACCAAAGTTCACCCAATTCCTCCAGTAAACAGACAACTCCTTCCAAACTACCAACTTAAAGAATAAAGAGGAACACACTCAAGAAATTCTAAGCAATAATATCTGGCCTTCTCTTGTCCCTTTCCGTCTTCACCATGGACAGGCATTTCAAATCATAAATACAGCCGACGACAGTCGAAAGAGGATAACTTGCTCCACAACCTCAATATTTTCTTTTCCAGACCATCATGGTACTGATCGGAATTTAGGGGGCAATACATCATGAGATCATGGTATATCTGTTTATCAATAGGATAAAAAGATATTGGCTAGAGTCTCCCCAGCTTGGCTCAGACACATTTGAGATCATGCAGATGATACAGCTTTCCAATCAATCATCAAACATGATAATGGCAGCTGAATTGTTTACATTTTGGTTTGCATTTCTTTGTATTTTGAAGCTAGGAAATTGAAACAAATACCTAATATTAAACTAATATTCCCGAAAAATATTATAGAATCAACAGTTACTGCAAATCCACATACAAAGCTGCCCATCTGAGAGATATTTAAAATAGACAAACAAGAATATATTGTTAATAAAGTCCCCAACAAGACAAAATGCCAATATCTTAAATTTTAAAATTATAATTATAATTAATTATAGGTGTTTTATTGGTGTTTAAGGTCACTTTCAACATATCTAGACTTATCATAAACACAGCAAAGGTATAGAAACTAGTTTAGTAAATTATTTACACCAGTATGTTTCCTTGGAAGATTAGGTTTTCCTACATATATGAAACATGTTATTGACAATTCAATTCATAGAGTCATCATGAGGGGAGTTCATTCACAATAACTACAAGGGTCATTCTGCCTCAAATTTCCACCATATGGGTCATGTCATCATCAGGCATGGAAATAAAGGGCTTATATCATAACCACTGGCAGGTTACACTATAGAACACGGTGGTACCCAAAGGAAAAAAGGGGTCTGTAATGCTTCTCCACCTTCTCTGTTTTTACTACATCAGTCAGGCTTTTTTACATCTTAACAGGATTTCTGCCTACATAAATATCAACAACTTATGTGCGATCTCGACAAAGCGAGATCTCACATTAGTTATTGCTATTTATTTTGGTAGAAATTTTTATAAACATGTCATTCTATTCATATGTGGATGTAATACTTGAGTCGAGATTGTTCCGAAAGACTTTCAAGTCTTTCTGGTAAAATATGAGAGATTGGTAATTTAATAAAGTTAAACCCACATGGTCGAAAATTTGAAGTAGACATTGTTGAAAATCTGGAAAAAAAATTAATTTTTTATTGAAATGGACCGGCATTGGACTTCAAACCAAAAGGTCCATAGTTCGATCCCACCAGGGGTAACTGCATTGTTTTTTTGGGCAAGACACTTAATCAGAATTGCCCATGTGGAGCACAGTGATGCCATGTACTAAGGAGTACTGCACATTGATGGTGCACGTGTCATCAACCAGTGCTAACCCTTCTTGTGTGGAGTTAGTATATTGGGGAGTCTGACAGTTGTTTGCCCTTGCTTGGTGGTTTTCTCCAGGTAATCCAGCTTCCTCTACCCATAAAACTGTCCAATATGTGGTGACCCTGGCTTTTGAAAGTTTTGTTAAACCCCATTCAATATAAATATACTACTCAAAGTTTGCTAAGCACCAAGTATATCCAACTACCAATTTTTGGTTTTAGTTGAAATATTGTTATGAAAAGTGTATGTATTTTTTATTTAATTATATCTGTAATGATTTAAGTACAGAAATTAAGATTTTGTTTGTGTTTGACATTATTTGTTAGCTTTTGAATACGATAACCATGGAAAATGAATATTATTGATAAAAGAGGAAATTTTTCAAATTTGCCAAAAAGTTGATGAGGTGAACTGATATGGGTTCAGTATCGAGTATGAGACAGATTATTGTTAATTACAGCTTGACAGTGCCTTCTCATGCTCCCAATCAGGTTCCTGGTGGTCCTTTGTGGGATGTTGTTCCATTCTTGGACCATCATGGCACCAAGCTCCTGGACACTTCTTGGCTTGACTGGACAGGCTGAAATTGCAAGCTGCAACTCATTCCAGACATGCTCGATTGGATTGAGGTCAGGGGATCTTGCTGGCCAGTACATACGCTCAATCCTCTCCCCATGTCAGTACTCCCGGACAGCATAGGCAACATGAGGACGGGCATTATCGTCCACCAGAATGCATCTATCAACCACCGCACATGTATACAATCTGACGTGGGCATCCAGGATCTCACGAATATACCGTTGTGCAGTCACTGTACCATGGTCAAGGACTCAGAGCTTTGTTCGTCCATCCCAGCTGATGCCGCCCAGACCATTATTGACCCTCCACCACAGAAGTCATGTCCAGCAATGTTGGCTGCATGGAATCACTCTCCTGGACTTCTCCATACCCTAGAACGCCTATTCGTGTAGTCGAGGCAGTTCCTTGACTCATCTCTAAAAAGGGCAGGTAGCCAATCTTCTCTGGTACATCCAACATGGTCCATGGTCCATTCATATCGTGTCTGGTGGTGGCTCTGGGACAGCGGAATGTGAATACATGGTCTTCTCGATCGGAGACCACTTTCGTGCAACCTTGCCCGGATAGTCTGCATCAAAACATTTACCCCGGATGCATTCTGAAGGTCACTGCGAAGCTGGGTTGCTGTTGCAAAGAGGTTCCTATGGGCCCGAATGATCAAAAACCGGTCTTGAGCTGCAGATGTTGCCCTGTCTCTGCCACCACCATGCCGTTTTACTGGTGTGCCATACTGCTGAAATCTGCCTCAGGCTCTGGTGATCAGCGTATGGTGCACACCAAGGGGTTCACCATCCTGACAATGTGTAGCTCCTTGCTCCACCATCCCAACAGCCTGCCACATTTCTGCTTCAGACAAATGTCTTCTTACATTTGCATTTGCCATATTCAATCATTAAATCACAAGGGTTTGTGTTGAAATGAAGATTGAATACCCTACCCATGTCATGTACATGTAGACAGTACACGAAAACATCATGAAAATCAAAGGGTACATGCTTTCCATGACTGTCACGAAAAGTCAGCCTGTCAAGAGAGCTAATGTAAACACTGGGGACCATCTCAATACATTCCTCAATCATATCCACCAAAAATATCGCAAATATGTCACAAGCAAATTTTACAATGATGTGTCAAATATGTGGTGCTTAGCAAACTTTGAGTAGTATATATAAATATATATTGAAATGGACCATGTATGCAGAGGTAGACAAATTCAAAATTTGCCTTACCTAATACTTTGAGGGATATCAGGTTGCATGAAGATAAAATTTTTCAGACATATGGTCATTTTAATGGGAAGGGACATCATGGTGAGTGGAATTTAAGCATTGTAGTATTGTATTTTGTGACATGTGAGAGTGAGAGATGGTAAGGGAGGACATGTGAATGCAGAGGTTGGGGACTAGATCTGGTGGATGGATGGATGGATGGATGGATGGATGGATGGATGGATGGATGGATGGATGGATGGATGGATGGATGGATGGATGGATGGATGGACATAGACAGACAGATGGATGGATGGATGGATGGATGGATGGATGGATGGATGGATGGATGGATGGATGGATGGATGAATGGATGGATGGATGGATGGATGGATGGATGGATGGATGGATGGATGGATGGGGATGGATGGATGGATGGATGGATGGATGGATGGATGGATGGATGGATGGATGGATGGATGGATGGATGGATGGATGGAGGTCTCCACTAGGTACCCCTTCGACTTTTCAAGTCGAGGGACTAATAAGCATGGCTCTCTAAGTCATTGCAAATTCACCAAATAGGAAACACAGAGATTATAAGAGTACTGGTATCTGATCAGCTAAATGATCATGTGGTAGTTTGAGTACCTTATCTTTTAATTATTTTACTCAGTCACAAACAAGTGAATTGTTGGGCAAAAAAAAATGCTTTGATTCTCAGGCAACCCCTCACTGAAAAAGAACCCCCTCATTGGATGTTTTCAATGCCTGTCTTCCAATATTACTACAAAAGCGGAAGACTCAAAACTTTGTAACGGTTTTTGATTGATGTATGTAATCTGAAGAGCAAAAATTAAAGACATTTTACATCCTGTGGCTTTGCAGTTGTTTGTAGGCAAGGCCTGTCTGCCTGTATAGGCAGCCAAGACTTGCCTAGAAATGACTGTCAATGCCTTTACAATGTAACTTGCAAGTTTCCACAAAGACAAAATGTTAGGGTACCTGTTCTGTTGCAGTAAAAAGTGATTGAAGTCAGAATTAGGCACTTGAGAGTTAAAATTAAGTGTGTTAATTTGTATAATTATGCACTCTGAATATTCTGCATGTGAAACGACAACAGAAAGTCTCTTAAACCATGCTTATAACATGCAAGAAACACATTAAAATTGAAAATATAACCAGCCTCGCCTCACCGATTTGAAAAATTGTCTGAGAATGAATTAATTTACTTTGTGTGGCCTTATCAACTTTCATTATTTAACCAGCAGAAAGTTGAGTTTGACAGAACAGCAGCTTGCATGACATTCGGGGAAGGAAGCAGATTACAAAGTATCAAAGCCAACAGTGAGGAATTTGCATGATGCCTTCTTTTTATATGGGAAGTGAAAGGTATATAAAGTATATCAAAGGAGTAAACCATATTTATGACAATGAGTCAGGATTTTCAGGTGATATAAAATGATTAAACTCTTAGGCCTAAAAAGTTAAAAATCTGTTTCTCGGGCCCTCCCGCATGGTTCTTTTGGCAACAGCATGCTCTCTTTTTGTAACCAATATAAACTTTAAAAAATTAAATGGTTTATGTCTGATATGTTACCAAAGTTAACAAAATTGTTAAATTTGTCACTTGAGTGCAACAAGGCTTTACAATGCTTTAGCACTGCAAAGCCTTCTTGCACTCAAGGGACGAAATGCACCACCACCCATGCTATTCTGTAGATTATGAGGTCTAAAATCCAAACAAACCAAGAACACAAACCTTTGATGGCAAAGAAATAATTACAAAAATAAAAAATAAAATAAAAAAAATGGCCGCCCAATTTTACAAAAGATGGCCTGAGAAACAGAAGATCTACTTTGAGGTGGCCTTAACCTGCTAAGTATTTTACTAAATTTCTCATAAAATCCATTCGTGGCTGCTGTTAAAAAATTCAATGAATCCTGGCTGCCAGAAATATAGATAAGAGGGCCACTCCTATTTTTATTTATTATTTATTTATTGGTGTTGAACCCTTTATGGCCCAATTCCAACTTTGATCACATTTTTGGCAACAGCACAGGTGCCCTACATGCAGCCTTTGGGTTAACTTGCAAGTTACGTACTAAGCACCTTGGTAGTTGTTTTTAGGGAAGTCTTGGCTGCCTATATAGGCAGCCAAGACTTGCCAAAAAAACAGCAGCAAAGTTGCAGGATGTTTTGACTGTCAAAGTGTAGCAAAAATAGGTAAAAATCTCTCGGCCCTTAAAGGTTAAGGTCACAGTCAGCATCTATGGCTATACCATGACTGCAACATAGGTAGGAAGCCAAGTTTAGCCAATTGTTTATACCAGTAGAGGTGTTCCACACCAGGCATTGGTTACTGGGTCCTATTTCAGCAGCAATTTATTTATTTATTGGTATTTAATGTCACAAGGTTTTTCACAATGGCTAATTGTGACAGCAACATGAATATGAGACCAATTATTTATACCCATGATACACATTTTAGAGGACTTCCACCCCAAATAATGGTGAATGGGTCCTATTTTACCAGTAAAAGAAAGCTTGTTTACCCCAGTAAACAAGCACTGTTTCACTTCCTGAGGATCCCACAGAGAATTCCAGCAGTAAAGCAGAACTTGTTTACCATAGTAAACAAGCACTACAAAACTTCTTGGGTTCCCACAGCGATTCCCATTTAAAAACCTACATTTTGATAAAAAGAGTCAGGAACATTGGCAATAGGGAGTTTCTGAACTGGCAGGAAAATTTGCCTGTAGCAAGTAATCAGTTGAACTGAACTGATTTCACCACACAATCATCAGTGATAAATTCTGTATATAATGTGTGTTAACCCATAACTCACAACTGGACAAACCTAACCTGGAAAATCAGTTTGGTTAAAAAAGCCTTTAGAGGAACGGAATGATTGTTCCTTTGATTTTACAAGTGTTGATGGCATAACTGAAAGGCAAAACTTGCAACAGTTTTTGTAAAAATATTTTGTGTTTTAGGATCCAAATTTAAGATATTAATTTTTTTACACTCTGCCACAACATAATTTTCATTGTAACAAAGTATGAAACAATATTTATTATTCCTTTGCCTAACACAACTTGAAATAATACACACAATATTTCAGGTCTGCACAAATTAGGCAAAAGGTCATTTTTTTTCTGTCAAAAGTTCCACTCAAAACAATCAGGGTGACTGATGTTTCTTTTGTCTTGATTACTGGGCCATAAACAAATGGTGAGAAAGTTTACATGAATTTCACTTGGTATTCATTCATTAACTCTTTCGGAGGCATGATTTATTTTATAGTGACAACTAAACTCTTGGCATCCTTTGACCCTGTAAATGAAATACTGTGAAGTAATACCCTGATGGAAAGGGTTCATTCTCTCACCACCTACCAACTGTGATATGTGTCTCCCAGGTGAGATTCCTGTGTGAGATAGATCTTTCTCACCCCACTTCCTATGCAAGATGTGTGCGTCTCATGTGAGATAGATATCTATCTCTCATGACCCATGTGACCAGCTTATTGGCATATTTAATGAGCACATGACTATTCAATCATCACATGCTCTTCTGTAAACAAACAACATGGTGTCATATTTCAGAGATATTACCAGATGAATGTTTGTCGAAGAAAACAGAAATAAAAACACAGACCACAAAACCAAAGGACACTTGACTTTTTTATGTGAATCTTTGGATAAACATCATTATGAGTGGAGTGAGTTGCATGAAAATCCTGTCGAGAAGTTATGCGAATACATTGCAGAATTCGCAATATGACGTCATTGCAATGTGTCCATGTTAATTTCATTACAAATCCTTAAACCTTGTCTCATTGGTCGTAGGGATTTAAGTTTGTGGTATATATCTGTGGTATATACCTGTGGTATATACAGAACTTTTGTGTGCTCTTTCTGATAAGCAAATCAAGTTTTTTTTTCAGAAATGGACAACAAAAATGTTTGAAATAGCTGCATGTGCCCCTGAATTACTTTTGATGACATCAAGACAGTTTTGGTGGGGGAGAAAAATTATCCCTGATGGGGGCGAGTGTGAGATGGGGAAATCTCACCATCGGGAGAAGATATTTGGTCCAGGCACTCAGCAAGCCTCGCGTCTGGCCCAATTATCTTACCCTCAGGTGAGATTTCTACATCTCACACACTCACCCAGCAGGGATAATAATAATCTTACCAAACCCACGTGAACATTCTCATTTGATTATTTAACTCCTTGCATGCTGCTCAGACACGTTAACCTCCAGAATAATTTTTCAGGGAACCTGAGGGTGATTTTCAGGGAAATGGGATGGATTTCAGGGAAAAGTTCGCGCGGGGGCAAAATAAAAGAAAAAATCTTGTGAATTTTCAGCTCACGGACCACTATTAAAACAAGGTTATATCCAGAACTAGTTGTCAACTTTTCTGATGCATTTATGCTATGTTGAAAAATTTAAAAAATCATAAAATAACTGTTGATTTGACCCCCCCCCCCCCCCCCCGGTATCCTCTACTTCCTGAGTCCCCCCCCCCCCCCCCCACACACACACACACACACTGTCCCACAGAGCACATCCACCTGTGGTTTGCTCTTATCAAAGTCTGTTTAGCTAATAATTTCCCAAGTCTGGAAATGTTAAAAGGAAAGATGTCCTGTTGTTCAGTTACTTCAAGAACATTAGTACTCGGAAAGTATCTTTATCAAACTTCATGCATGTGGGACGCTTATGCACTACACAAAACTTTTCTTTTCATCACTGAAGCATTTTTGTTCAATTCCATTCAAAATCTTCTGGTTACAGATGGCCAACAGTTAACAGTTCTGTAGTCAGCACAACAGAATAAATGTGGTGTTAGAAAAAAAGTCCATTGTGTTTAAATATGCTGTTATAATTTTTCGGCATCCTAAGCGACATTAACCTACTTTTAAGCTGTGCTAAATAGTTGATGTTTACGTTTTGATTTTGGAAAAGGGATGAGAATTAAAGCTATTCTATGAAGGAATAAATAAATATATATTATTTAATTCCTTTTCATATATTTTAATTTCCAAAAACTGCATTTAAATGAAGGTGGAGTTTTCAATTTTTTGAAAGTAAGTCACCTATTTTCACTTCGACACTCGCACATTTATCACAAATCTCCGAAGAAAAACCCCAGAAATAAACATGAACACAGTTGAAATATATATCGTAAAATAGCCTTTTCTTAAATAAATTTAACTTAAATCCATATTTTACTGCTTCGTGAGTTTTTACCAGAGTTTGAAATGCATGTGATTTGACTCCGAACGTTTTTCATAAGTTACAATGGGAACGAAATATTTGACTGTTGTTTTCCGGGATTTTTGGTCCAAAACTGATTCCCGTCCGGGAGGCCGGGAACTACACTGAAATTCCGGGATTTTCCCGGGCATTCCGGGAGAGTTAACATGTCTGATGCTGCTGGAGGATATTCGTGACAAGGGCAGGAAATCCCTTGCCAGTAAAAAAAGTAAAATTTGAAGATAATGTTCACAAAATCAAACAAAAAAATTTTTAAAAAAAGAGCTGCTTAGTAATTCATTCAAAGTATCCATTACATATATAACAAAAGGTCTACAACTCTAAATCATGAATCAATATTTTACAGAACCAAATAATCCCTTAAGCATTTTGCCTAAATCAGCTACACTTGACCGCACAAATTTTAAAACATTTCTAACAGACCATATCATGTAGCCCCTCTCTTGAGCTAGGTAATGAGCTCATTTCAATGAGGATCACATGATTTGGAGTTGAATTTTCATTGGCACAAGGGTTAAAATCTGGTCTTGACCTTATTCACTAGATGGTTGATACATTTTCATACAAATATCACCCGAATTATATTTAGTAGATTGTATTCAAGCCAAGGTCACTTTTAGTTTCTGTGGTTATATTTATTTATTTATTTATTTTAGTACTTTAATTTTATGTATTTATTTATTGGGGTTTAACAACACTTTAGACAACCAGAGTCACCTCGTGACAGACAGTTTTATGGAGCACCCACAGAGAACCACCGAGCAATGGCAAATAATACCAAACTCCTCAGCATACCAACTCCACACATGCAGGGTTAGCATTGGTTGAAAACCGGTGTGCCATCGATGTGCCATACACTTTAGTACACAGTGCCACTGTGTCCCCACGTGGGCAATCCGGAATGAGTACCTTGACCAAGGACACAACGCAGTTGCCTCTGGTGGGGATCAAACCCTGGACCTTTCAGTTTGAAGTCGAATGCCATAACTACTGAGCCACTGCACTCCTATCTGTGGCTGTAATATGACTGCAGCACAAGAACAAAGTGAAGTTTAGCCAAAAATTGTTTATATACAGATTATCATGATAATGTGCATGACCTGTGATTTGTATCAGATTCGAGGTGGTGTCCAGAATGGGATCTCATTTTTGGACATCACCGAGAATCTGATGCAAATCACAGGACATGCACATTATCATGATAATTCATTTATCTAACAATTCTGTAGCATAAACGGATTAAATCTTAAATTATTAACTCAGTTTTGGTACATATTGTTGGCGAGAAAAAGTTTAAAAAACATATTCTATGGAACTATATTGTTGTGCAGTCTGACAAACGTGGTGACCGCAATTTTCAAAGTTGTGTTGTCAAATTATTCACTCTCAGTGTCACCACCTATGCCGATCCGCTTGAATTTACAAGGGTACATCTTCCAGAACCGGGTAGGTGTAAAAATGAATTGTGCAGTTTCTATTTATCGTAAAATGTTCAGCCAATTGCCCATAACTGTTGCTGTCGCGTTACCGGAAACGAGTTGTCTATGTGATACAGAATCAGAATGAGTCGTCTATGTGATACGGAATCGGAAAATCTGTATGATTGTTAGATATACCACAGTAAACATACACTGCACAATTTTCCAGCCAGAGTTTCCATAGGGAACTTAATGGTGCATATGGTGACAGTGGGTATCTATGGCTATATCATGGCTGCAACATATGTATGAAGTCAAGTTTAGTCAATCGTTTATACCTATGCTTCCCCACTTTAGAGGACTACTACCCCAGACATTGGTTACTGGATTCTATTTTACCAGTAAAGCAGAACTTGCTTATCACAGTAAATAGACACTGCTCCACTTCCTTGGGTTCTGATGGTGGCACTAACTGTTAACCCTTCACCCAACGCAGACAATATTAAAATTTAAGATTTTAAATATTATATTTTCAAAATATTTCAACAAAACCATAACCATAATCATAATCATGTGACCCCTCATTGGAACAAGCTCATGAGCTCATTCCAATGAGGGGTCACAAGGTATAGTTTTATCGTAATTTTCTGAAAATTAATATTTTTTCAACTGCAGAATTTCCATATTACAAGGGTGGATGCAGACGATTCATCAGGTAAAGGGTAAAGAGAAAAAAAACATATGTATCAAACCAATGTTTTCAGCAAAGGCCAAAGGAAAGGGGAAGGTCATGTGCAGTGATAAACAATTTAATCTGCTATAACACTGATGCGGAGAGTCCCTAGTATCAAAATGTCAGATCAGCTGTTTAATTGATGGATTTATGGTCAGCACAGCTGCTCTAGAATAAGCCATAATCAATCTAATAACGTCATGCTTAATTAGGGTTTATAGTTTATTAATAAATTTCCATTGATATATTGCTTCCGATGACATTATTCTTGTTTTTGCTGCGCATGAAGTTCAAAATTCAGACTTAACCCTTGCTCAACTGGTAGAGTGCTAGAAGCAACTATCAGGGATTTCAGAAAAATGAGAGTACCAGAAAAAAGCCAGTATTTTCCTTGTTCATAGTTCATATTCAGTCAAACGCAAATAATAGTTTTACCCCATAGAAATCCATTTTTGAATAACAAAATCTTACCACCAAAAATAATCTATCCCTCAACAAGTTGATACTTTCACTAAACAAGAGGCATCAGATGGCCTGTGGTGCTCTCCTAACAAAGTTATTTAAAGAAAGACTTAATTAGCACCTATGGCTATTTAACACTATAGATGAATGAAGTTCTTTAATTATTTGTAACTCTGTTGTCTGTGCCAGATTGTTTTCTAGTATTGGGATACTACCACAGAAATAGTGCCCAGATTTCCAGTAATGCAAAACTTACGGAGCCTAAATATCGACCTAGGAACTTCACTTGAACAAACTTGAATCTGAACTGCCCCCCCCCATCCCTTCACGACTAGGAAGCCGAATACCAAATATCAATAGATTCTGAATGGAATGGTGGATCTGAAGAAGGATATTTTTAAAGATCATTCGTCATATTAAACTAAGTAAAAATTCGGGGCCCCAGAGGAACCAAAAATTTGAATCAAGGGACTTGATATAACGAACTTGAATCTGAGCCTGTCTGGGGTGTTGTGTACATTCTCTCAAGAAGATTTTAATGAATAGTCCTCTTTTGCACTAAGTTAAAATTGGGACTCCTAAAGTGGGGCAAATGGGGATGGAGTCCAAAATCACAGCCTATCACTGGGCTGAAATCAAGATGTGCCAATAGGAGAGAAAAGATTTGTGTTTTCTATGATTCGTGATTGTACTGAGAACTCCCTCTCCCCATTTCTTTTGTCTACTGACATGATATTTGAATCTCCAAACTCCTTAATACCACACAGACATCTATAATCTGCAAAGGTCATGTCTTCTTTCTGCTCAGGGTCTGCCATTTTATCTCCCTACCCTCCTCTCAACAGAACCCAACACTGTACAGGACATATTGCAATGACGGCTTGATGGGAAGGAGCTGCTGTCAATCGGTACACAAAGTTTACAAATCCTCTCAATAGCACACAATGCTATACAGGGCACATTGCGATGACGGCTTGATGAGAAGGAGCTGCTATTGAGCGGTAGACAAAGGGAATATAAAAAAAATTAATAAATGCAACATGTCACTTCATATCTAATTGGCCATAAGAGAAAAAAACAACAACTTTACTTCCAGTTACACAATGACAAAATTCCAGGTGGGGAGGTCATGACTTGTCACAACAAAATCAAATCCATTGATATTTGTTGAAGTTATCGCACTAACAAGCTGAAAACAAGCAAAAATGAACTAATTAAGGAACATCACTCTGTTCAGTATGGCTGAACAGCACTGTTTTTCGAACTCAAGCAAGACATTGTTAAAAGTCTAAAAAAATAGGCAAAAATTAACTAAACAAGGGCCATAACTCTGCTCAGTTTGACCTAACCATACCAGTTTTCGAACTCAAAAAGTCATGTTCTGAAACCAGTCACTTTGAACAGCTTAGACTCATCCACAATACTACTGAAAACTTAAGTCAGGCCATGGAAAAGTTATTCAACTTCTCAAACATTTGATTTTGGGGGTGAAATGCCTTCCTATTTTGGGAGCAAAATGACTGATCCAACAAAGTCTCAGACATTCCAAAACTAGAGGTACTGTGAGCAAACATACAAAGTGATACCCCCCCCCCCCCCCTCCCCATGCCTGAAATGTATAAGTTAGATTATCTCCCCTTGGAAATTGTCAGAACGGAATTATATTGCTTCATGCACATCTTCATATGGAGTTCTTCCATTGTGTAAAGTTTCATGAAAATTCTTCAAACGGTTTAGGAGTTGCGCTTACAAGGATGGACAGATGGTATAAGTTAGATTATCTCACCTTGGAAATGTCCGAATGGAATTATATTGCTTCATGCACATCTTCATATGGAGTTCTTCCATTGTGTAAAGTTTCATGAAAATTCTTCAAACGGTTTAGGAGGAGTTGCGCTTACAAGGATGGACAGACAGTATAAGTTAGATTATCTCCCCTTGTAAATGTCCGAACGGAATTATATTGCTTCATGCATATCTTCATATGGAGTTCTTCCATTGTGTAAAGTTTCATGAAAATTCTTCAAACGGTTTAGGAGGAAATGTGCTTACAAGGATGGACAGATGGTATAAGTTAGATTATCTCCCCTTGGAAATGTCAGAACGGAATTATATTGCTTCATGCACATCTTCATATGGAGCTCTTCCATTGTGTAAAGTTTCCTGAAAATTCTTCGAACGCTTTAGGAGGAGTTGCACTTACAAGGATGGACAGAAGGACAGACAGACAGACGGACGGACAGGGTGATTCCTATATACCCCCCCAAACTTTGTTTGCGGGGGGTATAATGAAAGTGTCAATGACACTGTAGCTTAACTTGTCTGTGTGTTGTGTTTGATGAAAAGGATAATGTTCAATATTTATGAAAGGATTATGAAAAAAGACAAGAATTGTGATAATTGGGAATACGTTATTTTCTGTTCCCTGTATGCTATGTCTTCAATAAAAATAAAATGAGGTGTAGACTGTACTAAAGAATTGAGGGTGGGTTAATGTGGCCCTCACAGTTAATGTATGTGGCCCTTACAGTTAATGTATGTCAATGAAAGTTACCAAGTTACAGTGTAAATATTCCAAATGAGTCATCCTTTCAAGTTACAATGAAATCCCTTCATAAATACGGCCTATAGACTGTGCTAAAGGTTTTTGGGCTTCAGGCATGTGCAGCCATCACGGTTGACTGTTTGAAACCAAAAGGGGATGTCCTCATCAAGACATTATACTGAGCTATCCTACCAAGTTACAATGAAATCCCTTCATAAATATGACCTGTGGTCTGTGCTAAAGTTTTTGGGGTTTTGGGCTCTGGCCTACCATCATAGTTGAATGATCATGACCAAAAGGGGACATTCTAATGTAGACATTATCTGGAGACATCCTACCAAGTTACAATGAAATCCCTTCATAAATATGACCTGTAGTCTGTGTTAAAGGTTTCAGGCTTTGGGCCCCTGTAGCTGTCACAGTTGACCAATTTCAACCAAAAGGGGATGTTATCATCTAGGCATTATATGGAGTCAACCTACCAAGTTACAATGAAATCCCTCCATAAATACAACCTGTAGACTGTGCTAAAGGTTTTCAGGTTTGGGGCTCGGGCAGCCATCACGGCTGAATGATCATGACCAAATTGGGACGTTCTCATCTAGACATTATCTGGAATCATCCTGCCAAGTTACAATGAAATCCCTTTACAAATATGACCTGTAGACTGTGCTAAAGTTTTCGGGCTTTGGGGCCCCTGTAGCATCACAGTTGACCAGTCGCGACCAAAAGGGGATGTTCTCATCTAGACATTATATGGAGTCAACCTACCAAGTTACAATGAAATCCCTCCATAAATACGACCTGTAGACTGTGCTAAATGTATTTGGGTTTTGGGCTCAGGCAGTCTCCATGGTTGACAAATCACGACTAAATGGGGAAGTTCTCATCTTGACATCATACGGAGGCATTCTACCAAGTTACAATGAAATTCCTCCATATCAAATATGACCTGCAGACTGTGCTAAAAGTTTTAGGGTTTCAGGCCTGGGCAGCCATCATGGTTGATAGATCACGAACAAATGGGCGTTCTCATCTAGATATTATACAGAGGCATCCTACAAAGTTACAATGAAATCCCTTCATAAATAAAACCTGCAGACTGTAAAAATGGTTTTCGGATTTTGAGCTCGGGCAGCCATCACGGTTGACCGATTGCAACCAAAAGGGGACGTTCTCATCTAGACATGACCTCAAACCTGCATGTGAAATTTCATGATGATCAGACAAAAACTACAGGGTGTAGCGTGTGCTAAAGGAAAATGTGAACAGACTCACAGACAAATAGACTTCCGTACGCGTGATGGCAGTAGCTTATCTTGACTTTGTCAAGTTAAGCTAACAAAGGAGATTTGAGCTGGGTGCATGCTGACTCACAACTTTCAAACATAATTAATATTTGATTAGAATGCAGTGTACAAAATTTCAGAAATGACCTCAACCATCTGGCCGTTTACAAGGTTTATGGATAGCTTAAAAAACATTGGGTTACAAAAATAAAAAATCTTGGCTAAACAATTTTTCATCATAGATAAGTGCGTGCTGTGTATGGAACTAAAATCTATATAGCCTTTGAAAGTTTACATACTCGTAAGTTCAACATGAGGTATGGACAAATAGACCTGTAAATGCTGAAAAGATCATTTGTTTATGTTACCATTATTAATAAATACATATAAATTGCTTGGAGTATCAGCAAGAAAAAGCATTATCTCTTCAAGATTTTTTAAAAAAGTGTAAGAACTTCCACTCAATTCAGGGCATAGATGTGTAATTTACTTTTGGATTCCAGTTATTTTATTGAACTCTTTACCAGGGCTCGTTTTTCGTCCGATTTTCCGGGAATCCAATTAGATTCCCGTAAATTGTCTTGACGGGAATCCACCAGAATCCAGTGTGGCGACCAAGGGTCACCAGTACGACGGGCCGACCCTTCCAGGATCCAAAAAAATGCATTTCCTTGCATCTAAGTGAGCGCCTCAACGGGCGTATTTCATCTAAATTTTCGGACACCAAAAATTTTTTAGACATTCGAAATATCAAAAAATGAAACAAATTACCCAATGCCATATACGTACAGGTTGAAAAATGTTCAGGGTGCACAGCTTGCATCGAAAATGGGAAAGTGCTCAAAACGGCGCAGTGTGAGAGTATATTTTATTATCGAGCAATAAATTTCACAGCATTCCCAGTTAAACAATAAAAAAGTCCAAACGTACCTGACTACCGTCTGTTTGTTGTTTTTATTTTTAATTTCTCCCAATTTTCCACTCCCAAGAATTCAAAAGAACACGCTGGATTCTCGTGTGGCCTACACTTGTCTTCCAAGGGTTACAAGACGATTTACCCACACAGATGACTCGCTCCGA
Organism: Pictodentalium vernedei; assembly: GCA_031216915.1. Taxonomy (NCBI): domain Eukaryota; kingdom Metazoa; phylum Mollusca; class Scaphopoda; order Dentaliida; family Dentaliidae; genus Pictodentalium; species Pictodentalium vernedei. The sequence goes on along the minus strand of CM062292.1, from coordinate 305,875,677 downwards.
GTTCTTGTGGACAATTTGTCAATTAAAGTCAAAATGACTCTTTGATTGGGGTGTTTGTGGGGGAGGGGGGTCACGGTGGAAGGGGGCATGCGCCCGGTTCGCAGATTCTAAAAATGCAATCCTTGCTCTGTAATCTTTCAGCTCAGTCAGTACTTGGTGACAATATTTATGATATGATTAATGCCCCAAGCTGCCCACAGCACTGCTCCACGGGAAGGGGGGGGGGGGGGGGGTTGTCACCTTGCTGACTGTGCTCAAACATTACAGAGCAAGGAGATATGTTAGTATGCAGGATGGTGGGTCGATTCCTTTTTTTCTGAAATAAACTTTAAAAATCATGAAAAAACTGAAGACCAATATTGTCAGTGTTAGCAGAAGATAGTTTTAATGATGTCTTTCAATCATTGCTGGCGTAAGAGTTTGTTTTAATACAATAAAATACTCAATGAATTACTGAAAATCAACTTGAAGTCAGTGATTTTTTATGTTCATTTTATTCCATAATTTATGCTCAATTATGGTGGAGAGGTCCTTACAGTAGACATGTAAAAGGTATCATCATTGACTGAATCAGGTATTTCCTGTCAGATCGAACACAGGTCTGAGGACACTCACGGGAAGACTGGACACAGGCCGGCATGTCGTTGATGTACACAGGGAATAGTAGGGGGCCTAGGACTGCTGCAGACATCACGCAGCATCTTGGTAATGTTGCTCCATTGGAGCAACATTACCAAGATACAGCGTGACACCAGGAATTCCCTGTGGAACAGTCCTAGCCCCCTCCCCCACCTATTATTCTCTATGTGCACCAATGTCACATGTCAGTCTGTGTCCAGTCGCCTGCTCACTTCTTTGCGGACACCATTGCTCAACTGAAAAAGTAAATTCTTGGACTAGTCTACACTTAAGACTTTCTAATTATAACAAAATAACTCTGGAGTGATTTAATATTAGGTATGGCTTCTTCACAGTTTTAATGGAAGATTTTTCGAGTGCTTTTTTTCTGCTCATTTGATACCTTAGCTTATGGCATTCCCCGTGTCACAAGACTTAAAAGTAAACGCAGGATAAAAGTCATTGCTTAACCTTGAATCTGAAAATTGCAACGTAAAGTAAAACTTTAACTTTAAAGTCTGAAAGAAATTAATATAAAAGAAAGTCTTGTTCATCTTAACCACTTTAAAGTTCTGATATTAATTATTGTAGGTTTTGCTACAAAATATTTTAATCCTAACCTTCATGTCTTGGGAGGCACATCATCCTTATCACATACTAATGGTCCTGGACCTGGACTATTAGTAAGTGATGAGAATGCCATGCCTTCCGAGCTCCAATACAACATGGATTGGTGGTTAAGATTTAAATATTTAAAGTAATATTTTATGGCACTGTGCTTTATGTGAAGGCAGTAGTGTCAGCAAGTGTGTGACATGGCCTACAAATCAGATTAATATTTAAAACGTAGCATCATAGTCATGGGTGTTACTATAAACACTTTCACTTGAGGAGCTGCAAGACAAAGAAGACTCATCATTTAATGCAATAGATGCAACCGAACTGGATGGTGCAGAATGAGATGAAGGCTTATCTTTTATTGACTTGCACAGATTTCTTACACGTCGTTTACTCAAGCCAATTCCTGGCACTTTACCATCTGTACCACTGACAAATTTATTTGCCACTCTAGTTACAATCGTATGCTTCCTTGTTCCATGACACCCATCCTTACGAGTACTAAAATGCAGCAAGTCAGTTATGGTTGTATGTGAGAGTGAAGCTCTCCAGTCAGCAACAATCTGACACTTAGCAGAAAAACCCCTTTCTACAACCGTCTCAGAGAAGGGGAGTGCCATTACCAATTCAACAACAAGAAAGAGATCTTGTTTTTCTTTTTCTAGTTTATAAACATATGGCCAATATGCATTGGTTTCCATCTCCTGAAGAGGTGGAGATAAAGCCCTTTTTAATTTAAGATCTTGAAATTGTTTTACTGCTTTTTCAGCAGAAAAACCTTCTAAGGCTGAATGCAAAGGGTCACTGTAATGTTCAGTGATAGCATTTAAGTCGGTATTTTGAAATTCAAGAATGTGTTTGAGCTCATCAGGAGATGTTTTTTTGTTAGACGATAAGGGCCAAGATGAAACATGTATCCACATAAGATGGCTAAGGATGTGTTCATTGTTTTCAAATTCTTGAAAACGAGTTTCAGTTGCATTAATAATTTGTTTAACTGCATCTGTTCTCTCTTTGGGGATAGCAGTAACGGCAGCTTCACAATATTTCAAGGAAATTGGCAGATTGCACAACTGTGTGTCTGATTGGACCCTTATTAGAACCCCATCCTTATCTCTCTTCCTTTTTACATGCTGAAGTTGTTTAACTGGTAAGTAAACTTCTTTCTGTTCATTTACATCACTGCCCCGGCACTGGAGGTCTCTTGACGTGTAATTATTGTTGTTATGACTGGATTACTTGCTGTTTTGGCCTCTCCAATTATTTTAAGAATTGATAGTTCATTTTCACTGGCATTGTCAACAAGTACTTCCAGACTAATTCTCATTGCCCACAGCTCAACTAAAGCGTGTGTAATATTCATTGTTTTGCAGTCTTGTATAAGGCGACATGTTTTAGCTGTGATATCAAGGATGTCCTTATATGACCAACATCTGGTGAGGAATCTACCATCCAAGAGTTGCTTTAGCATTCGTCTTGCAGTTTCAGAATTGTCACGAGGACCACTTTGAGATGCTTGGTCAGAGAAATAATAAACATAAACAGCCCAATTAAGTGTAAGAGACTCCAGTGCTCTGGCTCTAAACGAAATAAATCTCGTCCCACTTGACCTGGGTGGCTGTACAACACGACAAGCTAGAGATTCTGATGCTGCATGAACTCCAGCCCACTCCTTGGGTGAATTCCAAAAATGCAGGAAAATACTATCCAAAAAATCATCGATTTCACGGTATTTTGACACTTTTAGTGCATCAGCAATCGCTAGTTCAAGACGGTGACTTAAACAGTGAATGGCAACAAACCATGGAATTTTCTTTTTCATTTGTGACATAAGTCCAGTGCGTGACCCAAAATTGACAGCCGCCCCATCAGCTGACACCCCCCCCCCCCCCCCCCCCCATAATTTTATGGTTATACAGTTTTAATGCTTCATTAATTTTGGACATTGGGGTTTCAGATGTTAAAATAATAGCCTCAGTTTGATTACAATCACACTGACCATCACCGTCATTATGTTCACATGACTTTTGTGTGCCAGGATCGTGACCAAAAACTGATAACAAGCAAATTGAGATGGCATGTGTAAGATTATTTGCATTCACGCTGATGTAGTCTTTCAATGAAATAAAATCAAACAGATCAATTTTAGGACAGAGATCATTGGCAGTTCTTACGTAAAAAAGTTCTCCTTCATGAGAAATTTTTTTCTTGTAAACAGTGGAACCATCTACAAGAAATGAAATGAAGTTTGATTTCTCAACCAAGGTTAGGACATCATTCCTCATTTCATTTCCAAGTAAATTACAGAAAGCCCTAGCAGAATGGTCGTCTGTGTACGCCCCTGAGATATGTACACCATTTTCACCCATTAACGCACACAACTTGGGGAAGTCAGTGAAAGGCCTTTCATTGTCTGCAATATACCATGCAACATTCATAATGGTCACACACTGCTTGATTGCGGCCTCTTTCCCAAAACTAAACGTTTTTTCTAAAGTTGATTGATCAGCAGGGATTTTTCATGGTTTTTTTTCAAGATCTAATGCCTTGTTGTGACAATTACTTGTTAAATGTCTTTTTAAATTTGGCAATAATAAATGCAGAGTCCCGAGTTCACCACAACTTTTCACATCAGATGCAATTCGACCATGACATGTTGTCACGATGGTCTTACAATGCTTCGAGCATAATTGGCAGGTGGCCTTTATAATTTTCGACCCAGATTCATTTTTGGTGAAAATGAAACTTTCTTTGACTTCGTTTGGCCACAATTCAAAAGAAGCAGCTGAAATTGGCTTTCCCTTTTTAGCTCACCTGACTGAAAGTCAGGGTGAGCTTTTCTTATCACTCTTCGTCCGTCGTCCGTCATCCTGCATGAAAGTGGTGTTGAGCCTCTTTCTCCTAAACCACTGGCCACATTTTAATTAAAATTCATGTAAGTAGTGGTTATATAGGGGCATTTTGATTTTTATCCAAAATAGGTTTCCGCTCATATCGAGCAGAGGTGTGGGGAAAAAATGGCCAAATTTTTTGAAAATCTTCTTCTAATGAACCACCAGTAGCAGAGACTTGATATGTGGTATACAGAGTCCTTTTGAGGTTTAGAATCAAGTTTGTTCAAGAGATGTTTGTCTGGCATGATTTGCCTTCGTTATGGGAGGGGCAAAAATTTTGGCCACGCCTAAAATTTCTATTTTTGGCCACGCCTAAAATTTCTATTTTCAGAACCGTAAGGTCGATTTGAACCAAATTTGATATGAGATGATAATGGGTCATAAGTAGTTGATTAGAGCAAAAAAAAATGTTCTCATTGCCCCGTGGGAACCACAGGAGCTAAAAATAGGAAAAACCTTAAAACTGCCATATCTCCAAAACTACATGGCACAGAGAATTCTTATTTTGTATAAAGCTTACTTTTATCCAGTAGAATAGAATGGTTAAAAAAAATCCCTATCAGTTTGATCACAAGGTACTTTTTTCAGGACTTTTGAAAAAGTGCTGATTCAGCACTATTTAACACTGTAGGCAATGGGAAAAAGATTAAAAAATCTTCTTCTCCAGATCCAGCAGGCAGAATCTTTTGATATTTGGTATGCAACATTGTAGGGTGGATCTGATTCAAGTTTGTTCAAATCGGCCCCCCTGGGTTCATTTTTGGGCTCAGTATAGGAGCCCGATTTCGAACTTAGTGCATTTCAGGCAAATTTCTTCAAAAATCTTCTTCTCCAGATCCAGCAGACAGAATCTTTTGATATTTGGTATGCAACATTGTGGGGTGGATCTGATTGAAGTTTCTTCAAATCGGCTCCCTTGATTCATATTTGGGCTCACTATAGAAGCCCGAATTCGAACTTAGTGCATTTCAGGCAAATTTCTTAAAAAATCTTCTTCTTCAGATCGAGCAGGCAGAATGTTTTGATATTTGGCATGCAACATGGGGTGGATCTGATTCAAATTTGTTCAAATTGGCCCCCTGGGTTTATATTTGGGCTCAGTATAGAAGCTCGAATTCAAACTTAGTGCATTTCAGGCAAATCTCTTCAAAAATCTTCTTCTCCAGATCCAGCAGGCAGAATCTTTTGATATTTGGTATGCAACATTGTGGGGTGGATCTGATTCAAGTTTGTTCAAATCGGCGCCCTGGATTCATATTTGGGCTCACTATAGAAGCCTGAATTTGAATTTAGTGCATTTCAGGGAAATTTCTTAAAAAATCTTCTTCTCCAGATCCAGCAGGCAGAATCTTTTCATATTTAGTATGCAACATTGTGAGGTGGATCTGATTCAAGTTTGTTCAAATCGGCCCCCTGGGTTTATATTTGGGCTCAGTATAGAAGCTCGAATTCGAACTTAGTGCATTTCAGGCAAATTTCTTAAAAAATCTTCTTCTCCAGATCCAGCAGGCAGAATCTTTTGGTATTTGGTATGCAACATTGAGGGGTGGATCTGATTCAAGTTTGTTCAAATTGCCCCCTGGATTCATATTTGGGCTCACTATAGAAGCCCGAATTCGAACTTAGTGCATTTCAGGCAAATTTCTTAAAAAATCTTCTTCTCCAGATGCAGCAGGCAGAATCTTTTGATATTTGGTATGTAACATTGTGGGATGGATCTGATTCAAGTTTGTTCAAATCGGCTCCCTAGATTCATATTTGGGCTCACTATAGAAGCTCGAATTCGAACTTAGTGCATTTCAGGTAAATTTCTTTGAAAATCTTCTTCTCCAGATCCAGCAGGCAGAATCTTTTGATATTTGGTATGCACCATGCTTAGGGGGGGGGGGGGGGGGGGGGGGGGGGGGGGGGGGGGTGAGATTCAAGTTTGTTCAAGCCAAGTCCCTGGGTTCATATTTGGGCTCACTGAGGTAGCCCAAATTATAACTTAGTTCAAAATGAGGAATTTTCTTTAAAAGTCTTCTTCAGATCCAGCAGTTGGAATGTTTTGATATTTGATATGCAGCATCCTTAGGGGGGTGAGATTCAAGTTTGTTCAAGCCATGTCCCTAGGTCCATATTTGGACTCACTGTGGGAGCTTGAATTGTAACTTAGTTCAAAATGAGGAATTTTCTTTAAAAATCTTCTTCAGATCCAGCAGTCAAAATGTTTTGATATTTGGTGTGCAACATCCTTAGGAGGGTGAGATTCAAGTTTGTTAAAGCCAAGTCCCTGGGTTCATATATGGGCTCCCTGTGGGAGCCCGAATTATAACTCAGTTCAATATGAGGAATATTCTTTAAAAATCTTCTTTTTTTAAGATCCACTGGTCAGAATCTTTGGATATTTGGTATAAGCTTTTCTTAGGAGGAGAAGATGCAACTTGTTGAAATCAATTCTCTGGGTTGATAGTTAGGCTACCATGTCAGGTGAGTGCCCTCAGGCCCCTTGGGGCCTCTTGTTCTCATTATCCTCACTTGATGTCATTTTGAGTGTGAAGTGAAATGCCGGTGCTGAACAATAACAATTACAATACCGTAATGGTAGTCATAACAACAGTGAACCAGAGTTTCTACAGACAACGGATAAAAAAGTGGCCGCACCAACTCGCCCTTGTTGAAATTAAGTTTACACTTTCAATTTCGATGTTACTCCATCATCTGATCACGTCAACACCTGGTTACTTTATCACCGAGGCATTCGGTACTTCTTTGGTCGTTTTTATGGTAATTTCAAAACCAAGTTGCTCTGGCACTTGGTCATTTTGCCATGTGGTGTGTTTTTTTTTTACTATAAACAGGGGATGAAATGACTTGGGAAACATGGCCGAAATTCTATTGCGCAGGAATGGTGCGTTTTTAAAAGTCTACCAGTTCTACTCCACTTCCAGTTCAGTTGTGTTCAACCAAATATGTCACAATTCTGTAAACAATACATTCGAACTTACTAACTAACTGGTATTGTCATTGAGATCGAGTTTTCAGTTTGCAAATGCAACTTAGGTCAAAAAGGTAAAAATAAAACTCAAAAATATAAGATTTACACATTGGGATACACAGGAATCCATTTGGATTCCCGCTGGTTGTGTTTACGGGAATATTACGAGAATCGGATTCCCAGATTCCCGTCGAAAAACGAGCCCTGCTTTACCCAACTTACTTTAAAATTATACTGCGATACTGTACAGTCGCCGTTGATTGATCGTAATCCTCAGTAGCAAAATTTTAATTAATGAAGCACTGGGTTGTACCCGGTGCTGCCATCATTAAATTTTTTAAGACTATTCCTATAATTAGTGTTTAGAATGTAACATTATTGTATCCATGGAAATATTGTTCACCCTTCGAAATTGACCAATCCACCGCACCTATTAATTTTTTTATGTTTATTAAAGTTTCCATATGGCATGTACCAGTTATCAAATTATTCACTATATTGATTTTTTGCTGACCCACTCTTATCGAAGATAAATATCAGTGACAAAAGATCAGGAAATATACATGTATCATAACTTGAATGCCTTTTTTCTAAATCTGAATGAAATCATTATTTTAGAAAGGTCTTTTACCTACCTTTGATATTAATTTTAGACAAAAAAGATCTGAGAACGTGGTAAAAGTCGATTTCAATCAGTGTTCTTTTTGTAAGTCATTTTGCTAAAAACTGAAATTACAATTATTCACATCCCTCTAGGAATAACTCAGTCAGTCATGTGCACAATTACACCAACCTACTATTTTTTGGCCAATGATGAATCTAGTTCTATAAATTCTGTTGGGAATTCCCACAAACTGAAACTAGAATGGTGTCATTTATGTGCAAAGCACACTAAGTGTATCTCCACATTTTCAGTATGTTATCACAATGGTCACAAAGCAATTCACATTCTCTAATGACAGAAGTGGCACTATGGGTGCCACATGGAACTGAATCAAAAATCTGAAACCTTTATGCACATTTGGAGACCTTACTTGAACATATGAACACACTTTTAACATTTCTAATATAAAGCGCCTTGGAGCCTTTCATCAGAAACGAAGTCTCTAATGACAAAAGTGGAGCTACAGGTGCTATACCATTCTTAATAAGTAGTTTCAAAATTATAGCTAAAAAAAAAAACAGACGAAGCATCACTATATCCCCACATTTTTGATAATGCAGGGATAAATTTTACCGACCAAGTATGCCATTTATCAGTGAAGTAAAATCAATTCCTGTGAATCATAATGTTCTTAGTTTAACTTGAAGGTAATATCCCAAATTCATTCTCCTCAATGAAATCTCCAAAACAAATTCCCAATTCAAGCCCTCATGATGTGTTTTTCCCAAATGCATCAGCCTCGGATTTTTTTCTAAACAGGGCAGAAAAATCTCTGCCAATTAAATGTTTATATTTTCAAAAGAAATGCAAGTCTAAATCTACAAACCTCTCAGACACACAAAGGCCGGTTCAATTACTCCGACTCTACCATTCAAAGTGCAACATTTGGCTAACATTCGCCTGTTCATGAAGATTTAAATTTACATAACCGTCAAGTGAACGGAACGAGTATTTGCATCAAATTTTACACACTGGAATGCTCTTCAACTCATACAAAAACAAACAGCTTGCTTCATAATGAGTTTATATTGGTGAATACACTGAATGGCTTGATGCATGTTTTATTTTTTAACCCTCAGCACTCTGATGTCAAAATACCGAAGTTTTCAACAACAAATCTTTCCCACAACAGTGTGCAAAATTTCAAAAATGACTCTAACCGACTGACCACTCATGTGGTTTGGAGATGGCTAAATGAATGCACGGCTAAATGAAAATTGTTGGAAAACTAACTTTTTATCTTTATTTATATATTGCATGAAACTGAAATATATAAAGCCTCTCAAGGCAAAAGTCTAAAAATCTATCAAGACATCAGACGGGGTGCTTAACTGATAGAGTGCTAGAAGCCCATGTATGGGCTTTATGCTAAACTGCAGCCAGCTAAAGTTAAAGACTCTGTATTCCTGTGGATGTCCTTCATGTTATCTTGGAAGTAAAATAAATTCATTTCCGTCAATTTGCATTGTTACAATTTATGGGAGAGTGCCTATAGTTGTAACAAGACAAAAATGTGTGAACAAATCTTGCGGCTGAGAAAAATTTTAGCACTCTATCAGTTAAGTTACTCAGACTTTACCATTCAAGATGCAACTTTTGGCTAGCCAGTTATCTACTTTAGCGAAGATTTAAATTTGTGTAACCACCACATGAATGAAACAAGCATTCTCGTCAAATTTTGCACACTGCCATAATGTAACTGAAAATTTAATAAAATATATCTTGTTTCACAGAGCTCATTCAGCCTTGTCAAACAAGATATATTTTGTTAAATGTTTCATTTTATGTGGACAGTATAGTGTCAATTATGGAAATTTTGAAACACCACCAATCCTAAGAGTTAAATGAATTGATTGTTTTCAATTCAGTACATTCAACAAAACAGGAACATGCTTCTTTCAGAGAAAGTATGTGCAAATATTCTCAGTATTAACTTTGTTCCTGGCCAATGGAACTCCTGTATTGCTTATTACAGATAATTTTTATGGAGTTCCCCTCTTCTTTTTGTCAGGTGAAATATTTCATACAGACATGTTAACCTCAAAAAAATTTTCTAGTGAAATTGAGGTTGATTTTCATGGAAATGACATGAATTTCAGGGAAAAGTTTTTAGTGACAGAAAATGCTGTATGGAACAGGTTGACTACCACTAAATATGGTCCAAATATATAAATTTTCATTCTGGAGTTATACTACTGCTCATTTCAACTAGCTCTGTATCCTGTCTAATGGCTCATTCAAACTGTATTTTATTCAAAACACTGGAATCACAACAGTAATCTGGTTGTCTCCCAATACCACCTGCTCCCACCCCCCCCCCCCCCCTCACCACCCCTGATAAAAAAAAAAATTATTATGGAAAAATGACCGTCATTTTTCAGTTTCAAGTACAACACATGTAGACTAATCTGAAGAAAATAATTTATAAAAAAAAGTGAGGGAAAATTAACTTCCGCAAATGTTTAGAAATTTCAATTGTTGAACTTAAAAACTTCTTGCAGTTCTCCTACAATCATTTCATGGCTGCTGAAGAGCAAACATGAGTTGAAAGAAATAAAAATTGAAGAAAATTCTCAGGAGTATAAAAAAGGTTACTGAATTGAGGAACTCTTGAAAAATGTAAGACACAAAATGAATTTCTCTGTAGATCCTATCCATTTTAATATCATTTTGCAAGAAATAATAATAAATAAAATAATAAAATTCCAAAAGAAGCCTTTAACTTTGAGTTAAATCCGAGTTTTCATCAGTTCACCTTCCCAAACACTGGCTTGATTCAAAGATTTACATGAAAGAAGGAGGTGATTTCCAGACAGATATTTTTATCACTGAAAATAGATCAAAGAAACTTCCCCAGTATCTCCCATCATTCAAAGTTAAGAATGGCGGCGGCCATCAACTCAATTGTGATTTACGTTCTCTTTTCAATGTTCAAACTCAATGTTGCAGGTTGTAAAGCAAAACTTGCACACCCTTGTTCATATGCAGGAAAAATGTAAATGGAACACTATCAAGGTATCACGGAACTAAATATTTTTCCATAGGCGACCATTATATTGTTCAGGCCAAAAAAAATATGATCACATCACTTTAATTTTGGTATTCAAATATCTTTGTCAAGTATAGCCCTTCAGACTTTTTCTAACTCCAAAACAGGGGGTCTTGCAACAAATAAGAGAGAAAAATTGACAGCAAGGGAAGTACCGGTCACATGCACATATTTTCCAGGGAATTCCCTACAAAAACACACCAAATGTAAATTGTATTTTTTAGGTCCAAAAGTCATCAAATCACCCTCATTTTTATCTGGAATATTCATCAATAATGCAGGATGTCAATAGAATTCTTCAAACATTTTCTGAAACAATTTATTTTCCCAAGGCAGTTTATTTTTAGAGATTGCATCACTTCCAAGTGCAACATTTCAAGGTGGGTATTTCTAATTCAAATATTTAGTTCAGTGATACCTATAAGGGAAATTCTCTGTTGAATAAAACTTTTTCTCACAAACCAAATATCTGAAGTTGTTGGTGATCAGGTGTTTGAAACTGGGTCACCACAAATTGGCACAATGTAAACAGCTTACGAGACAAATTTTGTACACTTTAAAAAAGGTACAAACACCTTTTTTTGCTTTTATTATTGAACTTTACAATCATTTTAATGATTTTTGAACAGGGTAATGCCAAGACTACAAATCTTTTGAAATTGATAGTAAATTGATCCTCGAATCATTTCAAAACTGCCAAATTTTTTGAATGATATTTTCCAGGATTTTCAGCCCAAGGAGCTCTTTTTCCCAGAAAACCGGTAACAATGTTGAATTCCCGGGAATTTCCAGGGCATTCTGGGAGGGTTAACATGTCCGATTTCATTTTTGAGCTTCATGACATCAAAAAGACAAAACTGCAGTCAGAATCACTTTATCAAGTCGAAAATTGAGGAACTGGAACATTTTTATACGAACTGATTTTTAAACTAATAAGGGTCAAATTTCCTGAATATTAAGTACAAATTTATTTATCAGATACCCATTTCAAAAATCTTTTATTTATGGCTGGAATAACTATTTGGCTAGAAAGAGGTAAGAAATATTGTCTCTACTGTTTGCAACAGCAAAAATGCCACCACCAAGCTTGTTTAAGACAGCACTTGCGATGACATTGCTAAATGTCACTGCTTATTTCAATTCCCAGTATGTGCTGAATTTGCATCACTTAGATGGTGTGTCTGCCATTTCTGTCCGTTCCTCAAAGAAACCCTTCTATTTTGAGTATGAGTTAGGAAATCAAACATACTGAAAGATTTGGTAGCTTTCAATTGCCTCGGTGGGGACACGATGGTGTTGCAGTAACCGGTTCTCATCAGACCACAGAAGTTAAGCAACGTCGAGCCTGGTTAGTCCTCAGATGGGTGACCGTCTGACCAATCGATTCAGACTTCGCGTTATGTCCTTGGGCAAGGCACTTAACCCCGATTGTCGACATGGGGGCACGATGACGCCGTGTACTAAGGCATACTGCACATCGACGGTGTGCATGTCTTTAACCAATCTTACCCTGCCTGTGCTGCAGTGCGGAGTTACCAAGTTGGGGAGCTGGAAGCTGCTCGCCGTTGCTCGGTGGTTCTCTCCGGGTACTCCAGCTTCCTCCACCTGTAAAACTGTCACGGTTATGATTAGCCATTTTGCATAAGTATGTGACCTTAAACACCAATAAATAAACAAATAAATTGCCTCGGTATATGGTACACTGGATCTGACCCCTCAAAGGATGCTGTATATCAAACATCAAAAAGCTTTGTTTCTCAAGTAGAAGATTTTTTAAGATCATTTCTCATATTAGACTTGAGTTAAAATTCAGGTTCCAATATGGATCCCAAATGTTAATCAATCCAGGAACTTGCATTTTACAAATTTGGGTCTGGCACCCATAGGGATATCAGAATATTCTGATTGGCAGTTCATGAGAAAAGAATTTTTAAAGAATACTTCTCATATTGCACAAGGTTAAAATTCAGACTCTGATAGGGAGCTCAAACATTTATCGAGGGACTTGATTTGCACAAACTTGAATCTGACCCCATAGGGAAGGTGCAAACCAAATATCAAAAGAGTCTGACTGGTCACTCTAAAGAAAAAAGATTTTAAAGGCTATTTCTCATATTGTATGAAGTGAAATGTTGGGCTCACAAAGAGAGCCCAATTATACACCAATGGACTTCATTTCAACAACCCTGAATCCAACCTCTGTATTATTCCTCATACTGGACTAAATTCAAATTTGGGCTTCAATTGGTAGCCCAAAGATTAACACAGATGGGATTGGTTTGAACAAAATTAGATCTGACCTCCCCAAGAACGCCGTATGCTGAATATCAAAAGATTCTGAATGGTGGATCGGAAGTACATTTTTTTAATTTTTGCAAATATGCTAAGTCATCACATTTTTAATTCCTGCCACCCCCACTCCTACAGTACACAATGACACAATCGAAGGCAATTTTATTTTAGCATTCCATTTTAATGGTCTTAAGGATGCTTCATACCTCATAACAGTTCTCTGTTCTATTCAGTTTGAAAAATATGGTTGCTTGAAAATAACTCTATTATTAGCACCGGGTGTTTCCATGGGTATGCAGGAAAATCCCCCACCTCATCCAAGCATCCGGAGGACGTGCTGGATGTGGAGATTCTTTGAATACAAGTCTGTAGGCTTGGAGGATGTAACACTGGCATATTGTCTCACACGAGATAGTCGTTCCACCTCATTTCAAAGAAACAAACAAACAAAGGAGGCACACACTATAAAGGTGATACTCAGATGGGGAGAAGTGTCTGTTTAAAGCATACCATATTTAATGATAAAGAAGCAGAGCAGACACTGCCAAATAGGGTGATGTACGAAGATAAATTATAGAGATATGTTGGAAATAAACATCATGAAATGAAACTGACAAAGAAATTTAGGGTGGGTGTTACATCCTCCAAGCCTGCAGGCTTCTATTCAAAGAATCTCTCACATCCAGCACATCCTTCGGATGCTTGGATGAGGGGGGATTCTTTTCCATAAAGCCTTCCAGCTTTGTCAGATGTAACACTGGCATGATTTCAAAGCTTTTATCATAAATATGGTTCATTGAAACCGCCATGATAAACATGAATAGGATGGGTAAAGTAGTATGGGGCTTTATATCACTGATAAACAAGTGTGCTCAAGCTCCTCTGATCAGGCATAACACATCCTGTTATGGAAAAGAGTATTCACGAGACATTCAAATTGTTGAAAAGTCATCATCAGTGTGAACAATTGTCACCATAAAAGTCTATGAGGTTATAAATAAAAAAAATGTCACTTACTTTCAGAACACAGTACCAGCAAGCAGCATGAATTATGATAGAATAGATCTGGAAGGTGTTTCATGCTGCATACATGTACCAACATTTTGGAAATAAAAGCGATGGAGAGTGTTAGCAAATCGCCACTCTACAGCCTTTAGTACCTCATGCAAAGAAACACACTTCGAATTGCAGTAAAAGTTGCAGCCCCTCTAGTGGAAAGCACTCTGAAGCATTGTTTGATACCAACTTTATATAAGCAGTTGGAAATACACCATTCAAAAGTAGATGTTATAACGGAATGTTTTGTTTTAAAGGAAATAAATAACTTATCAGATTTTCTAATGTGTTGTGCTGTATAAATAATGATCAGATTTTCTAATGTGTTGTGTTCTCTTTCAATAATCTTGCAATAAGCAAATGACGTAAAGTATATTATGAGATTGAAATATACCACTCAAAGTTTGCTAAGCACCAAGTACATCCAACTTCCTGTTTTAGTTGACATATTGTAATGAAAAGAGTATATATTTTTTATTTAATTATATCTTTAATGATTTAAGAACAGAAATTAAGATTTTATTTGTGTTTAACATTATTTTTTAGCCTTTGAATACGATAACCATGGAAAATGGATATTTTTGGTAAAAGAGGAAATTTTTCAGTATGCCAAAAACTTGACAGAGCGGACTAGTCAAGTATGAGACCCATTACTGTTAATTGCAGCTTGACAACGCCTTCTCATGCCCCCAATCAGGTTCTTGGTGGTCCTTTGTGGGATGTTGTTCCATTTTTGGACCAGCATGGCACCAAGCTCCTGGACACTTCTTGGCTGGACTGGACGGGCTGAAATTGCAAGCTGCAACTCATTCCAGACATGTTCAATTGGATTGAGGTCAGGGGATCTTGCTGGCCAGTCCATACGCTCAATCCCATCCCTCTGTCGGTACTCCCTGACAGCATGAGCAACATGAGGACGGGCATTATTGTCCGTCAGAATGAATCTATCACCCACTGCACCTGCATACAATCTGGAGTGGACATCCAGGATCTCATCAATATACCGTTGTGCAGTCAATGTACCACGTTCAAGGACACAGAGCTCTGTACATCCATCCCAGCTGATGCCGCCCCAGACCATGATTGATCCTCCACCATAGCAGCCATGCTCAGCTCTGTTGGGTGCATGGAATCACTCTCCTGGTCTTCTCCATACCCTAGAATACCTATCTATGTGGTCTAGGCAGTACCTTGACTCATCTGTAAAAAGGACAGGTTGTTAATCTTCTCTGGTCTATCCAACGTGGTCCATGGCCCATTCATATCATGCCTGGCGGTGGTTCTGGGACAGCTGAATGTGAATACATGGTCTTCTCAATCGGAGGCCACCTTCGTGCAACATTGCCTGGATAGTCTGCGTCGAAACATTTATCCCGGATGCATTCTGAAGGTTCTGCAAAGCTGGTTTGCTTGGCAAAGCGGTTCCTATGGGCCTGAATGATCAAAAACCAGTCTTGAGCTGCAGATGTTGCCCTGTCTCTGCCACCACCATGCCATCTTACTGGTGTGCCATACTGCTGAAATCTTGCCCAGGCTCTGTGATCACCATATGGTGCACACCAAGGGCTTCACCAACCTGACGATGGGTAACCCCTTGCTCCACCATCCCTACAGCCCGCCATATTTCTGCTTCAGACAAATGTCTTCTTACATTTGCATTTTCCATATTTAATCATTAAATCACAAGGGTTCATGTTGAAATGAAGATTGAATACCCTACACATGTCATGTACATGTAGACAGTCCACGAAAACATCATGAAAATCAAGGGGTACATGCTTTCCATGACTGACACGAAAAGTCTGCCTGCCGAGAGAGCTAATGTAAACACTGGGGATCTTCTCAATACATTCCTCAATTATATCCACCAAAAATATCGCAAATATGTCACAAGCAAATTTCACAATGATGTGTCAAATATTTGGTGCTTAGCAAATTTTGAGTAGTATAATTTTGCTGAATATGAAAAAAATACTTGGTCTGGAGGTTTTTTGTAATGTTGAAGTTGTAAAAATGACCTCATCAGTAAGTACCTGCATATCACTTAGTTTTAAGGTTCCGCTCCACAGTTTTCCAGGCATTTCCAAAAATGACATGCCATACACTCTCTTCAAATGCAAATATTCTGTAACTTAGTTATCTAACCCATAACATGTATTACATTTCCCAAATCCACAAAAAAACATATAACACTATCTGACTAAGTAGAAATGAACAATCTGAATGTGTGTGGAATAATTTATTATCAAAGGCAAGACTTCAACCTGAAAAATTGCATGAAAAAAATCCAAAACCAGTCATTTTCAGCCATCCAGCAGCCTCAAAAGCAGAATTTTCTCACCAACCCCACCTACCTACCCCTGGAGCAGAGCATCCCCTGTTTCTAAAATGCAAAAAAAAATTAATATGTTTCCTTTTCATTTTTGAGTTACCTGTCTGGTAACAAACCCATTTAAAAATTACATTTTAAAAAACAGACAATTTTTCGAAGCCACTGTTTCCCATAATTCATCTAGTAATTTAGCCCTATGTATCAGACTCAAACTTTGGGACCCAAACTTCAAATTCTCTTGTCCAACAAAATGCTTAAAGTAATCATATATCTGATACTAAAAATACATCTCTATTTATATGGCCTTAGTTTCAACATATGCCCTATGTTTAGAATTTCACCCCTGTGCAATAGTGTGAAATTGTGGAGCGGAACCTTAAAGAGAAAACAAGAGTGATCTTGGATGTCACTCAGGCAAAAGAAGCTGGGGTCTATCCTGAGTTGAATGAACAAAAACCACAAGTCTCTATTTTCAACCAGTAAAAAGATACAGCATGGACTTTCTGACTGCTGAATAGCTTTTGCAGACAGTTTTTGCCTGATTTTCACAACCATACCACACCACCTCAACCTTCACATTTCTTGGAGCCACTTCAGACAGCATTTTTGTTATTACCACCAACCACAAGGACTACCCAGGTCCTGTCAATAGCACTGTTAAATACAATCAAAATGTAAAACAATAAGCAGTATAAACCATTGCTTTGGGGTGGGGTGCTGCTCTCTAGATATGAAAGAGAAACAGCTTAACGGATGGATGACACATAGGCATGACACCAATGATCAAAATGAAAAAGTAGACACCATGACTGCAAATCTCTGGTCAACTATAACAACCAGGCCTTTCATAATTGCATATATTTGTCATGAATACAAGGCTTGGTGTTTAGGAAAGGCAGTGCTCTACCTTAATGTGTTTTCGAAATCTTGATGAAAATTCAAAACAGTTCCGAAATTAGGCTACATCAATAAATTTCTCCAAATTTCCACTTATTTCCTTTCAGTTGTGCTGAGATATCACTTGATGAATGTTAACTATCACTAACAATTGCACACAAACCAGAAATAATGAAAAGTTTTCTTGAAAAATGGTGTATTTATAACTTAAACACAAATAAGGAACTTCCTGGTTCAAGAATTGACACGGACCGCAAAATGCTCTTTAGGGTTCCGCTCCACAGTTTTCCAGGCATTTCCAAACATAATATGCCATACACTCACTTCAAATGCAAATATTCTGTAACTTATTTATCCAACCCATAACATGTATTACATTTCCCAAATCCACAAAAAAACATATAACACTATCTGACTAAGTACAAATAAACAATCTGAATGTGTGTGGAATAATTTATTGTCAAAAGTAAGACTTCAACCTGAAAAATTGCATGGAAAAATACCGAAACCAGTCATTTTCAGCCACCCAGCAGCCTCAAAAGCAGAATTTTCCCACCAACCCCATCTACCTACTCCTGGAGCAGAGTATTCCCCGTTTCTAAAATGCAAAAAACATTTTAGGACCAAAACTTCAAATTCTCTTGTCCAACAAAAAGCCTAATGTAATCATATATCTGATACTAAAAAAAATATCTCTATTTTACATGGCCTTAGTTTCAACATAATCCCTATGTTTAGAATTTCACCCATGTGCAATAGTGTGAAACTGTAGAGCTGAACCTAAAGAAACAAACGTCTGTGCTGTTTGGGGAGAGACAAGAGACATTGAACATGCCAATTCAGTGGTAAATAATTCTAGCTTCAATTCTGGCAAAGGATATAATGCTTTGAGATAAGATCCCATGTTACTATATAGCGTTGTTTGGGCACCCTTTATAAATCTAGAAGTTAGTGGTGAAGAGGTAATTTCTGATCTACCAATGGAGATAAGTGTCTGAATCAACATACGTCTTGGGTGGTAACAACACTGTACAACATTTATAACCCTAGATCAGATAAATCATTACAATCTGAACTTCAACTGGTTGAAAGTGCTTAATCTTGTTTCTATTACACTACATACACTATTTTTGCCATGCATAACCATACTGTTCAGTGGTTGATTTTCGCCATGATGAGTGAAGTGTCTGGGAAGCTTTTTTCCGAAACACTATTATATTGGAGGAATTGCCGGACACAGTGCAGGCGATCAGATTTAAATTTAGCAGTAGAGGACAAATTATGTCTGAAACTGGCTTGACTAGTAACTCCCTGTTGTATGGAAGATGTACTGGGTAGGAGGTCATCAGTTGTAACAATTTTAGGAAATCATGGCTGTTTGGCCCAGTGAGGTACAATCAATATGGCATGTTGCACTCGTTCTTCCTCTATTGTGACTAGCACCTCTCTGATCAAACTGAAAGGGTGTAAGTAACTGGCCCAAGAGAAGAAAAAAACATCAACAATGGATGCAGAACTATACAGGCAACTGATGAGTGACCTTAGAAGTAAGCATGTCAATAGTAGGCTGGTAAAAATGATGACATATTTGATGGAAGACTCTGGGGTTGTAACTGCCATTATGCAGAACTTTTGAAATGCCGTTGAGAGATAGTCAGCAAGAGTGCTTGTTTGACCTGGGATATGAACAGCTCAGATGTGTACATTTTTGGCAAAACACTACAACCAAATATCATGAGAAATTTTGTAAATAGAAGTCTTCCTACTACCGTAATTTTTGAGATAAGATACAGCAGTGGTATTATCAATTTGAATACAAATATGACAAGGACTCCGGTGATCAGCTAATTTCAGTAATAACTTCTTGATGGCTTGAAGCTCCAGAACATTGATATGTTTTAATTTTTCACTTGCATGTCACAAACCATTTGTTCATAGATTGCCTAGATATCCTCCCTGGCCATAAGAAGAGAAGTCTGTCTTAAAAATCTGGTCAGTTTGAGGGTAACTAAAAAAGCAACTCTTCATTGATGAAAGATGCATTACCCACCAGAAGACTTCATCCTACTTGACAATGATAATTTCATAGTATGAGACTGAGATTTATATATTTGGAGAGCTTTAGTTTTATCTCTGTCCAGTGATCTATAAATTTATTTAATTTATTTATTGGTGTTTAAGGTCACAAATTTCTGCGCAATGGCTAATCATCATCACAACAGTTTTACGGGTGGTGGAAGCCAGAGTACCCAGAGAGAACCACCAAGTATCGGCAAGCAACTGTCAGGTCCCCAACATACTAACTCCACACAAGCAGTGTTAGCATTAGCATTGGTTGACGACAGGTGCAGCATTGATGTGCAGTTTGCCTTAGTATACAGCGCCACCGTGCCCCCATGTTGGCAATGGGGGTGAAGAGTCTTGCCCAAGGACACAATGCAGTTGCTGCAGGTGGGGTTCAAACCGAGGACCTCACGGCTTGCAGCCTGAACCTCTACCTACTGAGCCACCACGTTCCCAGTGATCTATAAAAGAAACGCCTTAACTTAATAACCAGAGATGTTGAAACAAACATCCTAATTAACCGTTCAATAAGTCATATGGTTGGCTTGTCATCTGACAAATTTGTTTGATTACCATGTGGTAACCATAGAAGGAAGTGTAGGGAGTCTATCACATGACCCAGCTATTGAATTTGTTGTTGAGGTTCAAAC
This sequence comes from Pictodentalium vernedei, assembly GCA_031216915.1. Taxonomy (NCBI): domain Eukaryota; kingdom Metazoa; phylum Mollusca; class Scaphopoda; order Dentaliida; family Dentaliidae; genus Pictodentalium; species Pictodentalium vernedei. The sequence continues at coordinate 305,855,566 of CM062292.1, read as the reverse complement.
ACTGACTTCTTACAGCTGATAGCAAATCCCAAATTGGCAACTGTGTGTGTAAATGAATTTGTCTATACAAGTTTTTTGCCGAGAGCTGTTCATACCTAGAGAAGCATCTATATAATATGTACATCGGATGTCTTTGTAGAGAAAAAAAACAAATACAGGTTTCATGATGTTGGTGAACAGGCGGGAAGCAGATCTTCAACCTAAAAGTAAACATGTAAATTTGTAGAGAATTCCATGCCAAAGAAATTTCAAATATTTTTGAAGATCTGGGATGGAAATGCTGAAATACTCATCCTTCAAGTCAATGCATGTGAAAAAAAATAGGCCGATGAAATCGTCAGATGTGTACCCATACGCGCAACTAGTAGAAAGCTGTATGATGGAGGGCCACAGATGCCGACATTATGTACACCATACAAGGTATGGGTACATATAGAAATGGATTGGAGGAGTTTCTAATTTGATGGATAAAAGGTTAATATCTCCGGATCAAATTATCATATTTACATAAAAAAATATACAGCACAGCACATCAGTAACTTGAATAAATATATAAAATAACATGACAATCAGATTGATATTTTTTGAGTTATCTCATGCCAAAGGGATTGGAGGAATTTTCAATTTGAAGGTTAAAAGGGGTTAATATCTCCAGATCAAATTATCAGATTTACACCAAAAACTACACAGCTCAGCACATCAGTAACCTGAACACAATTATAAAGTAACTTGACAATCCAAGCAAAATTTTTCAAGTTATCAAATGCCAAAGGGATTGGAGGAATTTTCAATTTGAAGGATAAAGGGTTAATATCTCAGGATTAAATTATCAGATTTACACCAAAAACTATACAGCTCAGCACATCAGTAACCTGAACACAAATATAAAGTAACTTGACAAACCAAGCAATATTTTTCAAGTTATTGAATGCCAAAGAGATTGGAGGAATTTTCAATTTGAAGGATAAAGGGTTAATATCTCAGGATCAAAATAACAGATTTACACCAAAAACTATACAGCTTGGCACATCAGTAACCTGAACACAAATATAAAGTAACTTGACAATCCAAGAAACATTTTTCAAGTTATCGAATGCAAAAGGGATTGGAGGAATTTTCAATTTGAAGGATAAAGGGTTAATATCTCCGGATCAAATCATCAGATTTACACCAAAACTATACAGCTCTGCACATCAGTCACCTGAACACAAATATAAAGTAACTAGACAATCCAAGCAATATTTTTCAAGTTATCGAATGTCAAAGGGATTGGAGGAATTTTCAATTTGAAGGTTAAAGTGTTAATATCTCAGGATCAAATTATCCGATTTACACCCAAAACTATACAGCTCAGCACATCAGTAACCTGAACACAAATATAAAGTAACTTGACAATCCAAGCAATATTTTTCAAGTTATCGAAAGCCAAAGGGATTGGAGGAATTTTCAATTTGAAGGAGAAAGGGTTAATATCTCAGGATTAAATTATCAGATTTACACCAAAAACTATACAGCTCGGCACATCAGTAATCTGAACACAAATATAAAGTAACTTGACAATCCAAGCAATATTTTTCAAGTTATCGAATGCCAAAGGGATTGGAGAAATTTTCAATTTGAAGGATAAAGGATTAATATCTCAGGATCAAAATAACATGTTTATACCAAAAACTATACAGCTCGGCACATCAGTAACCTGAATACAAATATAAAGTAACTTGACAATCCAAGCAATATTTTTCAAGTTATCGAATGCCAAAGGGATTGGAGGAATTTTCAATTTGAAGGATAAAAGGTTAATATCTCAGGATCAAATCATCAGATTTACACCAAAAACTATACAGCTCGGCAAATCAGTAACCTGAACACAAATATAAAGTAACTAGACAATCCAAGCAATATTTTTCAAGTTATCGAATGCCAAAGGGATTGGAGGAATTTTCAATTTGAAGGATAAAGGGTTAATATCTCAGGATATCTCAGGATCAGATTATCCGATTTACACCAAAAACTATACAGCTCGGCACATCAGTAACCTGAACACAAATATAAAGTAACTTGACAATCCAAGCAATATTTTTCAAGTTATTGAATGCCAAAGAAATGGATACGGACAGAAGGACAGATGGATGGATGGACAGACAGATGGACGGACGGACAAAAGATGGACGAACAACGGATGGTCACCCCAGATGCCGGCATTATGTGTACCATACATAGTATGGGTACACATAAAAATCACCTTTTTGAATCAGTGGCAGTACACGAGACAAAGTATCCATCTGGAAATGGGAATATTCAATGTATTTGTTCAAGGCCTTCAAATTGATAACTGGGTGCATGGCGCCATTTTTCTTTTCACATAACAAGTGATTTAAAATAAACCGCACTGGATCATGATGGCAAAGAACAGTGGCACCTTTATCCAGCAGATCCAAGACACCTGCCTGAACAAGTTGTGATTCAGAAAGAGAAAAGTTAATCAGCTGAAGAATACTGTGCTGCACTGATGAAGATACATAGTCAATCCTTTAAGCGGTGACCACTTGGAAGATAAACTGGTCACTGGTTAAGTTTTTTCAATTTGATAGAAAAGTTTGATTCTACTAGTTTTAGAAAAATCACAGTTATTTCTTGGTTTGGTAAGTGTTGAACTTCAGATGGCTTCGATAGGGTTTCTTGAAGCTTGACCACTGCTTTTCTTGACTGTACCCGGTATTGTAAGAGTTTCGCTGATAACTGTTAAAATTCTGGCACCAGAGCAAAAAAGGCTAAAATATTTCGGTTGTGAAAGACTTAGGGCTATTTGCAATTGTAACCTTAGTTACTTCTGTCTTTTAAATATCTTTGGAAACATCATACATCATCTCCCAAAAGGTGCTAGGTGAAGGGTCTATCCACAGCACAATGAGATCTACATAAGGCACTGAAAGTAGGTGTAGGTGTAAGAAGCTGACGTTTGATAGAGAGGTCACACACAGTTGACCCTACTGAAGTAAACCCATCTACAAGTTAAGTTTTCGTATTTTCTAGTGATTTATGAAATCTTTCATTGAGGTGCTGCAAACTAGACTGGCTTGGTTGGTTATAGGTTAGAGCCTCATGCATAACGCTTCATTTCTTTGAGATCGTCAAGTATTTGTGAAAAGAGAGTTAATGCATGCCAAAGAGGTTTCTGAGTGTCCTGCAACTGACAATCACGTGTTTTACAGCAGAGCATAAGTCAAGCCGGGTCCAAAATCTGGACTTACTCTCGGAACAGAAATAAGTTGACAACTTCTTGGTGATTTCTGAAAGATCAATTTAAGTAGTGACAGATCTATTTGCAAAGTCAGCAATTTCTTCGTTTATGGCTGCACCAAAATTGGTTTCATCATCCAAAAATTTGGGAAGTGCAAATTCATCATCATCATCATCACAACAGGCACCATCAGACTGTTTGGGGTGTGTGTAATCATTATGAGCATCACCAAGAGAGTGCTTTGAATCAGATCCGAAAAGGTCAGGAAGATTGGGTTGAACAGATTTTGATAATGTAGAACAAGGATGCAATTTTTACTTTTTATGAGACTTGTCTTTTCCATGTTCACTTTGATGTTTTTTAAGAGCACTGGAACTTATTTTAGGATTAGTCTTTTTCACCAGTACTTTTTGCAAATACACATCCGGGTCACACGGTGATGTTGTTTATTGTACAGTTCTGCTACAACTATGTTGTAGTATAATAGGAGGGGCCTCATTCTCTCTCTCACCGTGCCCAGGTGAAGGGACTGCATCCACATCAACAGTGATCTGCTGACAATATACTCTTTGAAACTGTGATCATCGTTTTCAGAAATTTAAACTTTATATAAATTTCTTTTCTTCTTATACCTACCACAATTATTTACAACAGGCTTGCACTACAGTGGAATTCCTAAATCGAAAGTATACACTCTATTTTGTTCTTTCACAAGAAATTTGGGAAAGAAAAAGTGGTGAAAAAGCACCAAAAAAATAAGCCAAAACACAGTCGAGTACGATCGATGCATACCCAGTAGGGGATGCTTTTCTCTGTACTGATCCATGGCTTCCGGTACCAGTGCGCAGACATATAACCAACGTGTCATTCTATTTGAGTCTGCCAACAATGGAGTTATGTGATCAGCAGGGAGGAAGGAATCTTACCCTAATAAGAAGACAGGATCGGCTCCAGGTAAACAACTGTGGTAGGTATAATAAGAAAGGAAATTTACTAAATTTAAATTTCTTATCAACCAACCTCACAACTGTTTACAGCAGCCTGAATAGACAATATGAGGAGGGAATCACATAACCAACCGCCACACAACCAAACTGCACTGGAACCGTGGACAGAAGAGTACCCAAGGCCTATAAAACCATTGCATCACAAATATAAAAAGACAATCAGAGATGAGGTGTCTGGCCATGTGTGACACACTGACAGAAAGGACAGTAACCAAACGCAGGGCCAGAACTGATCCTGAAAGAAAAGCCTAATGTCTAGGGTTGATAACAGACTGCGCAGAAGAATGAGGCCTTAAAGAAAAAAGATCCTCAGACTGCTCCTGCAACTGACACAGGTAGAAGGCGGAGTAAGTAGAATGGTTTCTCCAGTAGGCTATCTGCATAACATCCGACAAATTGACAGAGTTAGCATAAGCCCAGGACATGGACCATGCATGCACCTCATGGGAAGAATAGCAATTGGTAAAACAATTGTCTGCAGACAAAAGGAGCAAAGGGAATGCGAATAGCGAGACAAATCCACCTAGAAATAGACTGAGGAGAGAACTTCTGTCAACCAGGGAACAGAGACAGAAAGAATCGCTTCTTGCCGTTCTGAATAACTGTGTCTGGTTGAGGTAAATGTAAATTGCACGAACCGGACAGAGCAAAGGGTGATTACCATCAACTGAAGAAAGAGCCCCGAGTAGTTTCTGGTATCTAATTCTTGGCCAAAAAGGAGCAATCAGTGGCAAAAGTAAAACTGTTGGCGGAGCATCTGAAAAAGGCCGGATCAACCAAGAGGGTGTGAAGCTCAGTAACTCTCCTGGCTGAGGCAGAAGACACCAGAAAAACCATCTTGATTGTGAAAAAACACATATCCACCCAGGAGAATGGTTTGAACAGCACCCCTCCCCACCGCCACCCTACCCAAGCAACGCAGCACCCAAGAAACATTCCATAATGGAGTCAGCTGCAAAACCCTAGGCCTTTTCATAGAAAAGTGCCGAATAAGCTTGAAGAGGTAGAGAGTAGCACCGATACGAAGCTTTCCCACATACAAAAAGGTCTCCTAAAGCACAGACTTGTACCCCTTGATGGTGACAGGTTGGAGACCCTGAGAATCAAACAGATAAACCAGAAACTCTGCAATCTGTGTAATCGGAGGGTTGGCATGAGAAAAAGAGTGATCAGCAGTAGTCCTTCCACTTGGCCGTCTAGGCTAAACCAGTGGAGTGCCACCTCGAAGAAGAACAGCACTCCACTGCTAGTCTTGAAAAACCTCTATGGAGGAGAAAGGACCAGATAAGAAAAAAATACATGAAGGCACAATGATGTGGGCCGACATGAAACCTCCTCGGGTGACTCTGACAGAGAAGGTCGCAGTGTAGAGGGAGACGTACCAGAACCGCCACCAACAGGGGGCGGAGCTGGTTAATCCATACCTGCTGAGGCGACAGGGGGGTGGGGGGGGATGAAGTTCATATCTTGGCTAGAACCTGAGGCAGAATCGAAACTGGTGGGAAGGCGTAGCTGACTAGACCATTCAAATTGAGTGACAGATTTGAATGGTCTAGTCACCATGGGGTAAGCTGCAAAGTCCGAGGCCTTTTCAAAGAAAAGTGCCGAACAAGCTTGGAGAGGTAAGGATTAGTGCCGATACGACGCTTCCCCACATAAGAAAAAGTCTCTGAAAGCATGGACCTGTAACCCTTGATAGTAACAGGCTGGAGACCCCGAGAATCAAACAGATATACCAGAAACTCTGCAATCTGTGAAATCGAAGGATTTGCATAATCAACAGAGTGATCAGCACACCATCGACAGAAGACCTTCCATTTAGCTGCATAAGCTAAACCAGTGGAGTGCCTCCTTGAAGAAGAAATGCACTCCACTGCTCGTCTCGAAAAACCTTTACGGAGGAGACAGGACCTGACAAAAGATATGCGTGAAGGCACAATGAAGTCGGGTCGACGTGAAACCTCCTCGGGCGACCTTGACAAAGAAGGTTGCGACGTAGCGGGAGACGTGCTGGAACTGCCGCCATCAGCGAGCGGAGCTGATTGATCCACACCCGCTGAGGTGAAAGGGGAGCGATCAGAATGATTCGACAACTGCAGGTTCTAATTTTGGCTAGAACCTGAGGTAGAATCAGAACCGGCGGGAAGGCGTAGCCGACGAGACCGTTCAATCGAGTGACAGAGCGTCCACGGCAAAAGCCAGAGGATCTGGACACGGGGACACGAAAGTGTCCACCTGATGGTTCCAACGAGTCGCAAAGAGATCGAAGTGGGGACGTCCCCAGAGATCGCAAAGCGACTGGAACACTGCCCTGTGGAGCATCCACTCGGTGGAAATAACCCTGCCCTGTCGGGACAGGGAGTCGGCTAGGACGTTCAGACGACCGGGAATGTGATGAACAACCACTCCGGCGTGAACATCCTGAGCGAGCAGTAGAAGATCTCAAGCTAATTCGTACATCGGAATCGAGTTCGTGCCGCCCTGGTTCCGAATGTAAGCAACCACTGTCGAATTGTCGGACAGCAGAAGGACCTGGCGATTCGACAGGTGAGGGATCCACTGCCTGAAACTCAGAAGAAGAGCAAGAAGCTCCTTCTGGTTGATGTGTAGAGCTGCTTGATCCTGGTCCCACATCCCATGTAGGGAAAGACCAAGAGGATCCAACGTCGCACCCCATCCGTGATCGCTGGCATCTGCCGTCAGAACGCGATCGGACGTGGGTGAGTCCAATGGAACATCCTGCATAATCTACTGAACATCTGTCCAGGGAAGAAGGTGAGGATAAAGAGATTCTGGAAACGGACGCACCTGATCCACAGAATCTACATTCGGCCTCCAACGACTGAGCAGAAAGTGTTGGAGAGGTCTGACATGCAGCCGACCTAGAGGAATGAGATCCTTCACCGAACCGCAGAGACCGATCAGCCGGAGAAAACTCCGAGCGGTTGCAGACGTGGACTGGGACAGAGTCAGAGCAAAAGCTGAGAGAATCACAGCCTTGGCCTGGGGAACCGCTACCAAATTGAATTGGGTTTGGAAAGTCATCCCCAGATGACAAAACGACTGAGAAGGGACCAGGTCCGACTTCTCCTCGTTGACTCTGAATCCTAGCGATGTGAGCAGGCTCAACAGAGTGGCGACATCCGACTCCAGTAAAGCAGCATTGGAATGCCTCTGGAGGATATCGTCCAGATATGCCAAAGTAGTCACCCTGGACTGTGTGCGATGGAACGCTATCACATGCGACATCAGTCTGGTGAAGGCCCAAGGAGCCAGGTTGAGGCCGAAAGGCATGGCCTTGAACTGGTAAACTCGCCCCAGAAAAGCAAACCTGAGATACTTCCGTGACGCCCGATGCATCGGAACGTGGAAGTAAGCGTCTCGCAGGTCGATGCTGGAACTTGGGAGCAATGATAGACTGGTTCAGGATACTCAGATCGATAACCGGTCGGAGTCGGCCGTCCTTCTTCGGCACCAAGAGCAGGCGGGAATAGAAACCCACTGACTGAATGTTCTTGACAACCTTGATCACCCCCTTTGCCAGGAGATTGCCAATCTCCGTGGACAAAAGTTCCCGACGTAAAACGTCTGAAGGAACTGTGGTTGGAAGAGGCACCCTTGACAGAGTGGGGTGCCGCCGGAAGGATATTCGCAGCCCGGACCGAACAACATCTAACACCCACGGATCGGATGTGATGGTGGCCCAATGGTCTGCGAACTCTGCTATCCTTCCTCCAACCTGGGACAAGTCGAGGTGAGGACCTTCATTTTGAGCCCCGACGAGGCCCGCGAGAGGAGAAACCACCTCCTCTACTAAATGAAGAATCCTAAGACTTCCCTCGATTCTGCCGACCTTTACCCTTACCCCTTGAGTAAGAAGTAGAGGCGGCGGCAAAAGGACCAGCCTTTTGCTTCACAGAGGAAGCAGAAGGGTACTTGTTAGGCTTGGAACGGCCCTTGCCTCCCCTAGAAGGCTGATCAGGCTGACGAAACAGCAGCTGATCTTTGGAATGACGTAGGACGTCATCCCGGACCGTCAACACGGAACCATAGAAAAGTTGCGGACCTGCCAAAGAAGCAGATCGAAGAGCAGCACGCTGCTCCTTGGGAAGGGATCGTCCTGTGTCCAGCACAGCGTCCCTTCGAACTAATTCCAGATTAGCCGTGTTACAGGCATGCGTGTGAGTAAGATGCGTAAGCGCCTTAGACAGCACACGCAAAGGAGCCTGTACCTCGTCAAACTTATCTGGAGGCAGATAAGCAGCCAAAGCTGAGACGGCGTGATCTGAGAGAGAAAGCATGCCAAGCATCTCTCTAGATAAGCCCAACGTGGACTCCAGAGTCGTCATTGAAATGACGGCAGACTTGGGCTTGGAAAGTCCGAGGGAAGTGGAGTCCTGATGTCAAAGTCTGGCAGACCGACGGATTGGCGGAATCATAGGAACGATAACGCACAGGAGGCAAAAAGGTGTCAACCCTGGTGAAGAACGAAGTCTTCAGAGCCTTGGAATTCAGCTTGGAGTCCAATGCTGAAAAAACTTCAACCACCTGTACCGACTGGCACGGTCGAAGGCGCCCAGAAGCAGGTTGCTCCATAGGCTGTAGGCGCGCGACCGATGATCGCGGCCTGGCTGACACTGTCGGCTGGTTAGTAGGTTTGAGATCAGGCAGAAACCCAAACACAAAGTCAAGAGCTGCCCCCAAGTCCGAAGACTGCTGGCCCTCGACATCAAGCATGTCGGACTCCTCCCCAGAGTCGGAAGACACATAGCCCATCATGGGCAAACCAGCCGACGCCCCCATGGTGTCGGGACACCAGGGGGATCAGAAACCAGCCTGTTTCCAATCCCGGGAGGCGGCGCCTGGAAACCACTCGCTGCCTCGCTGGAAGCAACAAGAAGGCTCTCTTTGATAGAACCTGTGTGAGTAAGGAGAGGGCCTCCCTAAGCTCACTGTCCGAACTGGCCGGTTCGACAGGGGAGCGAACCGGCAAAGTGGCTTCACCTCTGACCCTCTTAACCAGCGAAGGGTCATGATCCTCCAAAACACCCGACGCGGGACGACGGGTGGCAGCCAAAACATCTGAAGGCAGACGTGTATAGGGGTACGAGGCACCCCAAGGATCAATATAGCGAGAACTCATGAGAGTCACCGCGGACCTCTGCGGGGCAGAAGGTCCAGGCTGCACAAAAGGCGTTGGTCCCCCAAAACTGGTCGTGTGGCCAGAATGAGTGGACGGAAATGCCACGGAGTTCATAGTGTCTCCACTAAGAACATCCGAATCCAAAGACACAACTGTGGTTCTCGACGGCGTAAAGACCACAGAGGTGGGTTAGGCCGGCAGCCCCTTCCAACTTCACCGAGTTGAAGTCAGGGAAGGCTGAGGCTGATATCCCACATCTACAGAACCAGCCATTCCTGCAGTCCCCTGCAGCGAAAAGCCGAGGCCGGCTGAAACTGACGACGAAGCAGACGGACCAGCAGTAGTAGTAGATACGTCAGGAGTCGTTGAGGCTGGTGGAAAAGTGGAGAGAGCACCCCTGCTCGGCTCCGAAGGAGGAGTCACAACCCTAGTGACAGCCTCAGGTGTCGACTGGAGGGGGACCGCAGTCCCGGAACCAGGCACCTCTTCACCAGAACACTCAACGGCTCCCGCAGTATCCACTACAGGAAAAGACTGCACATCCCCCACGGTGGAGGAATAACTCTCACCAGACAAGGTTGGCTCGGGAGCCCCCGAACGACCACGTTCTCCTTTCCCGCGGGAGAGGGAGGCACGGCCACGAAAACGAACGACACGGTTAACTGATGCCCAGAAAGTGGATGACCATGATCCACAGACACCACATGGCCGCTCAGCCGAACACCCATTACAGGAGGAACAAGAAGAATGTAAATCGTCCACATGCTTTGGCAGAAGACATTGCCCACAAGGAATTGTCCTGGGCATGATAGAGGTGAGAGGAGCAAAGAAGGTGAATTCAGAAAACAGAAGAACACCCCCAAAGAAGAGAGAAAGGTGACAGAAACAAAGACCCCAGACGGTCGACCGGGAACCACACAACAGGACGACTACTCTCAAAAGAAAGAAGAAAAACTGTAGGAGTGGTACCCCGCTGACACCTAACTCTAACACAATTAGAAAATTTAGCAAATTAAGCATTAACAATAATTGTGAAAAATAATAAGTCCGAACCGCATGGCACACGAAATTCACGCGCGACTCGAGAGAGAACAATTAAAATACATTATGGATATATAATATTGAAGAGAATATAAAGAAAACTGTTCCCGAGAATACAAAGGATACTCTGATGCACTATGAATCAGGAATCATCAATCAACGAGCTGGATAAACACTGACAAGCGTGCAGAACATCTTGACACAAGGCGAATGACAAAAAGAATGAGTCTTTAGCGACGGTATATGCGCACTGGCAACGGAAGTCGTGGAGTTGTACTTGGGAGAGAGCGTCCCGTACTGGGTCTGCGCCAGTTGCACTCGACCCAGTTTGGGCTTATTTTTTCTTGGTGCTTTTGCACCACTTTTCTTTCCCAAATTTTCAGTGTTAAAAAAAAACAAAACTTTTTGTCTTAAAATAGACTGAAACGCTTAAAAAACAAAACAAAAATTTCCGGATTTTGGTCCAAAATTTTCTAAGTCCCACCCGGACCCCAAATTTTCAGTGTGAAAAAAAAAAAAATTTTGGTCTTAAAACTGAGCGAAACGCATAAAAAACAAAACAAAAAATGTCCGGATTTTGGTCCAAAATTTCCAAGTCCAGAACGGGGCCCCAAATTTTCAGCCTAAATATGAACCCAGGGACTTGGCTTGAACAAACTTGAATCTCACTCCCCTAAGGATGCTGCATACCAAATATCAAAAGATTCTTATTGGTAGATCTGAAGAAGAAGATTTTTAAAGAATATTCCTCATACTGCACTAATTTAAACATTTGGGCTCCCATAGAGAGCCCAAATATGGACCCAGGCAATTGCTTTCAATAAACATGTAAAACAATCTTCCAAAGATGTTATGTGTGAAATCTGAAAGCTTTTGGAGCAGTGGTTTGGGAGAAAAGTAGTCTTACATGTTTTTCCCATTACCCACAGTGTTAAAAAATGCTGACTCAGCACTTTTTCAAAGTCCCCAAAAAGTACCCCATGATAAAACCGATAGCAATTTTTTTGACCATTCCATTCTGTTGGTCCTAAGGAAGCTTCACACCAAATAAGAATTCTCAGTGCTGTGTAGTTTTGGAGATATGGGCATTTTAATTTTTTTCTATATTTAGCGCCTGCGGTTCCCATGGGGCGACAGGAAAAAAAAATTGGGTATAAATTAAGTACTTATAACCCAATAAGCCCTCATATCAAATTTGGTTCAAATCTGCCTCTCAGTTTGGAAAATAGAAATTTTGGGAGTGGCAAAAATTCTTGCCCCTCCCATAACGAAGGCAAATAATGCCCGACAAACTTTTCTTGAACAAACTTGATTCTAAACCTCAAAAGGACTCTGTATACCACATATCTAGTCTCTGCTACTGGTGGTTCATTAGAAGAAGATTTTCAAAATATTTGGCCATTTTTCCCCACACCTCTGCTCAATATGAGCCGAAACCTAATTTGCATAAAAATCAAAATGCCCCTATATAACCACTACTTACATGAAATTTAATTAAAATGTGGCCTGTGGTTTAGGAGAAAGAGGCTCAAACACCACCTTCACGCAGGACGACGGACGACGGATGGACGAAGAGTGATAAGAAAAGCTCACCTTGACTTTCAGTCAGGTGAGCTAAAAAAGGTATCAGGCTGAAGGTTTTTAGGTGATCCAAGAGCAAGTAAGTAGTGAAATTAAAGCATAAAACTTTTATGAGTCAGTGTTGTAAATGTGATTCTGATGATGGATTTATGGACGAAGGGAGACAACAAAGAATTTCTCATTCCAAATATGTTTTCACCAACTTGTGATGGTTAGAACCATTAAGAGACATCACTGGTGTAATACAGGTCAATTTTGTTACCATTATTCAGAGTTTCGGCACCAAAACAAGAAATAAAATAAATTTAACACATTTTGCTAAAAAAAAAATTATAAAATCTACTGAAGGAGCAACTTACCTAGGGTGATCAAGAAACCTGCACTATATTGATTGAGAAGTGAGGAGGTTGTGGAGGGAGTATATACAATTTTATGCACTAGTTACACCGTTAACAACCCATGTAAATGTAAACATTATGAATTTCATACAGAAATCACTGTTAAATTACATTGCAACAGTTCATTTGATTAAAAAAGTTGCAACTTAAAAGTTTTGAATGAACAATAATTTCATACAGAAATCAATATTTAGTTTGAACAATATTTGTTCAATAAGTATGCTGTATGTTACAGGAATGAACACCAAAAAAAAGTAACAGTATATATAGTGAACGTCAAGAATTTAAAATATACTGACAAAAGCCCATTGTAATGGCAGGATCTGACAGAAAGTTAGGGGCTTATGTTAGTCATCTCCTGGGCTATGTTAGTCATCTCAATTTTTAAATTTTAGTTCAAAAGGAGATAATTTAACGTTGAAAATCGTGGAGTATGCACATGTCTTCTTGCTTGTAATTAGGTTTGAGGAGTTTCATGAAAATCAGTTCATTAACCCTTTACCTAACACGAAAAGCAGATGACACCTGCAAACAAAATTCTTGATTAACTAAATATTTTCATTTTTTTCTCAAAAACATAGCTTATGACCCCTCATTGGAATGAGCTCATTGAGCTCATTCCAATGAGGGATAATAAGCTATGTTTTTGAGACAAAAAATTAAAAAATAATGAAAACTGAATGGCAATTTTTGTAAATAGCTCTGGATGGTTTTGGCCGTTACGCTGGGTAAAGGGTTAACCCTGGAAAGAAGAATTTCAAGTTCAAGAGGCATTCATTCAATTAAAATAGATGCAGTTTATAAATTTGGGAGTATGCAGATGTGTACAGTCCAATTCTCAAAGCCATAGAGACGTGAATAAATTGCTCCTTTCAAAAGGTTGAGATGTGCAAGTTCTGCAGTCCTAACTAAAATCCTCGGTCACTATCTTATACTCCTACTTCACTGAAGGGAACAAGGCTCAAAATAAGTGGTGGGACAAGGACAGTGACTGACACCAAACTTACTTTGGCCTACACACTTTGAAATCCATAGGACATTTTGACGGACACAAAATTCAGCTCAATTTTAGAATCTGAATTTGGTATAAACTTAACCCTTTGCACACTAGTGATATCTTTCATGTCAGTTGAAATGCAGCAATGAGAAGAGTCCATATTTATTATTTAGGGGTAGACCAATCAATATTTTCACTGAAAATATTGATTGGTCTAACCCACCCTTAAATTGGCAGGCATCCTACTCAATGCAAGTACGGCATACCATATCCCTCTGGCTCGTAAAGCAGCCTCTCATGTTCAAAGGGTTAAATTCCATTGCGAATTAACAAGTCATTTCCTCATTTAGTAGTCACCCATATGTCAATTTACAATACATAAAGAAAAATGATGAAAATGACCTGCACCAAATTATACTACTCAAAGTTTGCGAAGCAATACATGTTTGACACATCATTGTAAAATTATCTTGTGACACATTTGCGATATTTTTGGTGGATATGATTGAGGACTGTATTGAGATGGTCCCCAGTGTTTACATTAGCTCTCTTGACAGGCAGACTTTTCATGGCAGTCATGGAAAGCATGTACCCCTTGATTTTCATGATGTTTTCATGTACTGTCCACATGTACATGAGATGTGTAGGGTATTCAGTCTTCATTTCAACACAAACCCTTGTGATTTAATGACTGAATATGGCGAATGCAAATGTAAGAAGACATTTGTCTGAAGCAGAAATGCGGTGGGCTGTAGGGCTGGGGGAACAAGGGGCTACCCATCATCAGGTTGGTGAAGCCCTTGGTGTGTACCATACAGTGATCATCAGAGCCTGGGCAAGATTTCAGCAGAATGGCACACCAGTCAGATGGCATGGTGGTGGCAGAGACAGGGCAACCTCTGTAGCTGAAGACCGGTTTTTGATCATTCAGACCTGTAGCAACCGTTTTGACACAGCAACCCAGCTTTGCAGTGACCTTCAGAATGCATCCGGGATAAATGTTTCGACGCAGACAATCTATGCAAGGTAGTGTTGAGCAGTTTTATTTTTCTTGTTTCGGTTCAGTTTCGGTTCGGTTTTTTAAAAAACCTCGGCTTAGAGGTCAGTTTTCGTTTTTTTACAGTAAGACATCTGCAGTTTCCAACATAAACTATGTCGTGTCAATATAATGCCCATACTGTCATATTTTCAATGATGATTTAATTGGCAGTGACTAGCATTTGTGCTAAGTGTACAAATGGCAGGCATTATCAAAACAAAAAAATATAAAAGAAAATAAAATGTAAGTGTTCGCAAAATATCACCACTCACCAATTCTAGGCACATGCCCCCCCCCCCCCCCCTCCCAACTCCGCTCTTTAAGTTCAGGCATAAGAGAGTCTATGATGAATTGATGAATTGATATTAACACATGAGTGCAAAAAGAGCTAATTCACAATTTCCCAGGGCTCTATTCAGTGTTCACTCCTGGGTGGGGCCCTGGGCAGCCTAGCAAAGTGACCCTACCAGGCATTGCAAATAATAACAAGCGTTGCCAAGTGGGTCACCTAGACACCCATCCTAACACATTTGACAATGAAGTGATGTATGGACTCTTTTCAGTAACCCCCCCCCCCCCCCCCACACACACTCACAGCGGGGACTAGTGTCACCACCCGCCCTAGTAAAATAATCAGCAAGCATTTCATGTCAGCCTGGAATGGGAAAGTCATATTGTTTTGTAGCTGGGTGGGCTTCAAAACGAACCACTTTACCAAATACCTATTGTCTATCTACCGCCCCCCCCCCCCCCACCCCCACCCCCACCTCACGCACGCAATGGTTTTAGCTCAACGGAATTGATTTCACAAATTCACTGGTGTACTGTTATATATTGTAACTTTTTTGCGTTTGCCTCTAGGCATTCCACTTTCTATTTCTACCGCTGATGTGTTCCTTTGATTGGCCCCCTTAAAATTAGTTGTGTGGGAATGCAACCGTGGTACGTTGACAGTGATGTTATGGAGCGCAGCTTTTTCCCGTGGATATGGACGATTCGGTCTTGGGACGTTTTGGCCTTTTCGTGTTTTTAGTGGGCCGAAACCTTCAGGACAAATCGTCTCGGGTCGGAACGTCCCAAGACTGAATCGCAGTAAAACCTCTTCCTGGATAAGCACATCAAGGGAGGCAACAGACTACATCCGAAACACGTGGTGGGGCAACCCGTGACAAATGTTATTTTGGAATACGACAATGACATGCAAGACATGCCAAGACCTTTTTCTGATATGATATTATTCACTGTGCAACAGATTGTAGATAAGTATTATATAAATGTTAATTAAACCAATTGACTATGTCAGACAAACCTGTTCAAAAACGAAGCCAATTGCGCAAGGTATTTCCTGTAATCAGTGAAATGTAGGCGTGTTGGCTGTCTGTTTTATCATTCTCACAGAGAACACAACCCATTTTTACGTCAACGATGTGTGATTGACAACTTGTCATACATCATTCTCGAGTGATCTGGACATGCTGCAGTGACCCCTTTACACCAAGAATGTGACGTGAATTGACGGGCACTGTTATTTCCTGACAAAGCTTGACATTTCAGACATTGTTAGTGCAAACTGAATAATTAAAACATCTCTTCCCGACATTTTAGGAAAAAACCGAAACCGTACTCATTTACCAGTTAAACGGTTTCGGTTTTGGTTTTCAAGCAAACCCGAAACCGACTTATAAAACCAGTAAACCATACAACACTAATGCAAGGTTGCATGAAGGTGGTCTCCGATCGAGAAGACCATGTATTCGCATTCAGCTGTCCCAGAACCACCGCCAGGCACGATATGAATGGGCCATGAACCATGTTGGATGGACCAGAGAAGATTGGCGACCTGTCCTTTTTACAGATGAATCAAGGTACTGGCAAAACTACACAGATAGGCATTCTAGGGTACGGAGAAGACCAGGAGAGCAATTCCACACATCCAACATTGCTGAGCATGACCGCTATGGTGGAGAGTCAATCATGGTCTGGAGCAGCATCAGCTGGGTAGGACATACAGAGCTCCGTGGTCCGTAAATGTGGTACATTGACGGCACAACGGTATACTGATGAGATCCTGGATGTCCATGTCAGATTGTATGCAGGTGCATTGGGTGATAGATTCATTCTGATGGGCGATAATGCCCGTCCTCATGTTGCCTATGCTGTCAGGGAGTACCGACAGAGGGAGGGGATTGAGCATATGGACTGGCCAGCAAGATCCCCTGACCTCAATCCAATCGAACATGTCTGGAATGAGTTGCAGCTTGCAACTTCAGCCCGTCCAGTCCAGCCAAGAAGTGTCCAGGAGCTTGGTGCCATGATGGTCCAAGAATGGAACAACATCCCACAAAGAACCATCTGGAACCTGACTGGGAGCATGAGAAGGCGTAGTCAAGCTGTAATAAACAATAATTGGTCTCATACTCGATATTGAACCCATATCAGTTCGCTCCGTCAACTTTTTGTCAATTTGAAAAATTTCCTTTTACCAATAATATCCATTTTCAATGGTTATCGTATTCAAAGGGTAAAAAATAATGTCAAACACAAACAAAATCTTAATTTCTGTACTTAAAGATATAATTAAATAAAAAATGTATACACTTTTCATAACAAAATTTCAACTAAAATGTAAAATACGTAGTTGGGTATACTAGGTGCTTAGCAAACTTTGAGTAGTATAAAATGACCTGTACCAACTACTTACGGCATGACATTTTGACCTGTGCTGGAATATTAATTATTTCGAGCCTTGGAAGGGAAGTAGAAGAAGAGGATAATGACCAGAGGGTCCTAGTTAGAACTACTATTTCTAAAACCTAACATGAGTTATGGCGAGGGGCTGTGCACCCTACTAATCAACAATTCTGTTTTAGGTTCAGTCTTGGTGTCAATTTAACTCCTTGCATGCTGCTTGTGAATATACAGGATTTTTCTTGCCACTGAAATAAGTATATTTGGGCATTTAATAAAATTTTTCTCCTTGAAAATTGTTCACATTTTGTCAATGTTGATTTGTCAAGTTAAATTTTGATGAGTTTTTCATCAAATCTAGTCAGGGATGCTTCACAGCAGCCTTGACTAGATTTGATGAAATATATCTTGAAAATACTCAGCGGGTTAAGAGTTAATGGTGGTTATTATACAATTATGGACTTTTGTGGTGGTGAGTATGAAATGAACTTAAAAAACTTATATTGACCAAGGCGCTAGCCGAGGGCCGAGGTCATTATAAGTTTTTTTCAGGTTATATCACATCCTATTTACCACCACAAAAGTCCATAACTGTTTTATTATATACACCATCCTCAAAAAAAACAATCTTCTATTTGTCAATTAAAAGTTCAATTATATGAATCAGAAATACTTTATTTAACAATAAAATAGTTATCATCTGCAGAATAACATAAAAATAAACAATGTTATAGAGATTACAGTGACTGAAATAAAACTAGGGAGTGGATTTCCAAAAGCTATATTTATCAAGTTGATATTCACTGGAAAACCGGTGTACATGGACTTTTGAGTACCAGTCATGCGAATAAGAATATGTGAATATAGAAATGTGGTTATTTATCAAGTACATAATAAAGTTAGTTTATTATTTCATTTATTGGTGTTTAAGATAACAAATTCTGGACAATGACTGCAACATGAAGATAAAGTCAAGTGTAGTCAATTGTTTATACTCATGTTGCCCATTTTAGAGGACTTACACTCCAAGAATTGGTGACTGGGTCCTATTTTACCAGTAAAACAAGAGCTTCTTAACTCCAGTAAACAAGCACTGCTTCACTTCCCAGGGTTCCCATGGGTGTTTTTTTTATAATTATATGCATCACCCTATTGATTGTTAGTTACTGTTTGGTGATTTCCAGTCCATAGAAGTTCACATCATTAGTTATTAGTTGCTGTTCAAATGGTGATTTCCAATGCTCAAAAGTGAACAAGTTCAACTGTAACGTGTTGGGTTGGTTGGTGAATAAGGTGAAAGGAGTGTGAAGAGATCATGAACATCTCAGGAAGATATCTCATACCATTGTGTACTTAACTGGTACAGTGACTGCCAGGAAGAGAATGCAACCAAGTGAATAATCACTCTCTTCATACTGATTTTGCGAGAGTGAAAAATTCAGGAGAGTGATTTTAACCCCTTAACTAACATGACAGCCCAAACTGCCCAGCACTATACACTAAAATGACCATACAAATTTGTTATTTTTAAATTTTTTCTCTAAAAACATAGCTTTTTGAGCTCATTCCAGTGAGGTGTCATAAGCTATGTTTTAAGCAAAAATGAAAGATTTTAGTCATGTAAGATAATGTTTTGCAAGTATCGTCTTCAGGTTGAGTCAGGAAATGGGTGATTGAAATGCAATATATAACTTGATGTTCAGATATAATGAATGTGAGTGATTAACTGATGCCCAAGTGAAACGTTTAGGAGAGTGGTGGCAAGTGAGAACAATCACTCTCCTTTCCCACCAGTCCATGCTGGTAGAGTGCTAGAAATCATTATCATGGCTCTATTGAAAAGTGCTGAAAGTGGCTTTGTTGTGTGTGCATTAGCTTGATGCTTCTCACCAGAAGAACAAATATACTTGTATAAAATTGTTTTGTTATAGTTTATTGGAGAGTGCCAACAGGCTCTCTCCAATAAATTGTAACAAATGAATTCTCTATGAACAAAATTCTGCTAAACTAAGACTCACTTGCTGGTAGCAACAAAAAGTTTAAAATAAAATAGTCATGTTATAAATCACCTTTTGAAAAATTATTCAACACTTTACCAGTTGACAGGTGGATATCTGCTACAGTGTGAGAATGGCTGGACGATTCAGTATTTTGATGCTATGTATTGGCTTTTCTAAAGTGTCTTCATTTTTATGCGGGTGACTGGAGTGAGGACAGTTACTTGGGTTCAGCAGTTGAACATGGGTCATATTTTTCAAGTTTTATGAATCAGAAGTCATGAATAATGATATCTGATTTGATTTGGTGTACAGAGGTGTGATTTGGAAGTGTTGAGGTGTCCTCATTTTAACACTACTTGTAACTGAGTGAGGCAGGTAATAGGTGTGCACGCCTCAGACTCTTTACACTGGTAGAACTTAATACCAGGGCTAAGTGGTGTCGCGTCGCTTTTTGCTATGCAAAACTTGCAAAAAGCTACACAATGTTCAATTATGTATAGCATTTTGCGATACAAGATAATCAACTGCAGCCTATTAGGCTGCAGTTGATTATCTTGTATCGCAAAATGTAAATGAAAATTTGCAAACAAAAAAAAAAGGGTTAAAAAAAAAAAGACACTGGTGGATGAGTCAATAATGGCACAAATGTGACAATGTGTGAGTTTGTTTGCTTCAAGTTTGTTTCCTGATAAATATTCAAAGAATCAAGCGATTCAGATCTTTTAATTTATTATTTAATTTGTTTGGTGGCATGATAAAAATGTTACAGGATGTTTACTTGCCAGGTATGGCGTCATGTGCAGCTCAGCACGATCATTATTAGGCTCACTTCACCTCACATGGTGCCATACCTGGCAAGTAAACGTCCTGCAACTTATAATATTCGCCCCCTTGATGGATAGAGGAAGTGACAAGATTCCATAGAGGACATAAGTCCAGTTCCTTTCCAGTAAGATTATTTGGTCAGTTTATGCACAAATATGAACTAGAAACATAAAAAAACTCCTATCAGTTCTAATGAATGGAACTGACATCGATGTACATGTGATTCATATATAGTCTCCACTTTTTAAACAAGAAATGTAGTTGGAGTAATATATGCCCCCTCCCCACCCCCACCCCCCCCCCCCCCCCCCCAAAAAAAAAAACAACAAAAAACAAAAACAAACATAAAGTGGATCTGAGCTTGATGATTGTGTGAAGTTTGATGATTGTTGCCACAAGTTTCTAAGTTATGTCTGAGGCATGACTTATGATCTTCAACATATGGCGCACAGGTACATGTCTGATCTTGAAAATGTACAAGCAACTATTGTATGTGACAAGGTTTCTGACTGTACTTAACATTTGTATGAATTGAATCAAATCTCAAAGCAAATCGAATTTTATCACTTTTTTTTTAAGTTGTAAATATCACACCTTCCAACAACCATGGAATAGTAAATATTGTCAGTTTACACTCAAGTATTGTATTCAAAGGCACCACATCTGTTTGAGCAAGTTTATCAAAAGTGGAATATTCCAGAAACAGAATCAAAAGTAGTTTTGGAAGTGAAACCCCCTTGAGGTCTTCTAAGCTTTTCAGAACATCTTGATGATTTTAAACTTTCTGAATCAGCCTGACTAGAATCAAATTGACTGATCGGGACAATTTTTAATTGAGTCAAATTTTAAAGCTCTCCAGGGCTCTAAACTTTCTATGCTTGTGTGAACTAGGGAAGGAAGATTTTTGAGGCTACTCTGGATCACAAAAGCAATCAAATACTTCAATTTGTGCACATGAAAAGTCACTGTTTTTGATAATACAGTGGAGTCCACTTAATTGAATATCTCTTAACTGAATAAGCCTGTTAACTTAATATAATTTCCCAACACAAACCTATTTACCATACCTCCAGTACAAATTTGACCTGTTAATTGAATAAAGGTTATAGAGTAAACTCCTGTTAATTGAATAAAAAATCTTGTAACCTCTCGAGAGATTACACTGACTCTCCCAGTTTTCCTTTGTTTATAGACCTACTTGGCCTCAGGACATCCAATAGAGGCAATTAATCTTTCATATCTTGTTTGACAGAGCTCACAGAGCTCTGTCAAACAAGATATACTAGAATAAATGCAACGTTGATCTCTAGAAAACAGGAAAGTGACACAATCCCTGTTAATTGAATACTCCTGTTAAATGAATAATTTTCATTGGCAAAGTGGCTATTCAATTAACAGGGCTCCACTGTACTAATTAAGTCAATAAAGTTAACAGATTTAATAAGCATAACATAATCAAGCACACTCGCAAATCAATTATTTTATTATGCACAAGTAAAATGCAAACTCTGTTGACAATGACAGTGTTTTTAATCCAGCATGCATGGATACTGTATTTCTTCACATTATGGACAAAGATTTGCACATGTTAAAATAGCTACTTGTTTAAATTACAAGTTGGTTATTTTTGGGGTGAATATTGTGAAATTAATTGGTTGTTACCACCCTGGGGGTTCTACCATAATGTAAGTCTTTGACCTTACTCTAGGACAATATTGTGTGGTGTTCTTAAAACTGCAGGAATAAATTTTACCTGATCCTCTGAAATTCATTTTACAGTGTTTTCAAAGAAGCTAAGTGCCTACAATACGAATTTGTAACAGAATTGGCTAATTATGAATTTCAACAATTAGTAATCAGTCCAAGCCATTGTGAGACAATTGGCTCATCACTTGTGAGAAAGAAGTTGATTACCATGCATGGGTACCATTTTCTGCAAAAAAGCACAATGTTTCCAAGTCATTCCAGGACAGCAATTCCAATACAACTTAATAAATCTAGTCATTTGTACACATGTTGCACATTTATAAACTATAAACAATATTTTAAGCTTCATTATCTTAAAGATGAAGAAATGTTTGATCATTCTGTTAGAAAGTCCTAGCTCTTACATAAATATGCAAAATATTCATTTTTTCAGTCAATTAAAGATGATAAGTCCACCAAATTTTATAAATTCTGTCATCTATATGCATGCTGTAATGATTCAATAATTGCACCATCAACAATGTTATATGATTTTCATAACTAAAACTTCAGTGTGAAGGGTTTGATTACACCAAACATGAAATCACTTTAAAAAATGCAAACATGTGATTCAAGGGCAGTAACTCCAGTAAACTTTACAAGTCTTGTCACAGAAATTAAAATTTTTTAGTAAATTTTGTTTCTTAACATACCTACCACAATTGTTTACAATAGGCTGTAACATAAGTGCAAGCCCTACTTCGGATCTAGAAACTTTTAACAAACAAGTTGGAAAAGCGATAGAGTGCAAAAGCACGAAAAAGATCGAAAAAAGGTCGAGCGAGACCAGAGCTCGACATTACAGGTGCTCTCTCTGCACACCTCTTGCATTTACCGAGCGCATGCGCAACAACCGTGACATCAATTCCGTATTTTGGCCAACGAGAAGTTTGTGATTTAGCGGGGAGGCATCGATATCAAAGATATCCCCAAGGAGGGTAGGCCTCCGTAAACAATTGTGGTAGGTATGTTAAGAAACAAAATTTACTAAAATTTCTTCTCAACCTACTCACAATTGTTTACAATTGGCTGAATAAACAATAGGAGGAGGTGAATCACATAACCAATACCAACAAGAGCAGCAGAAAGAAATGCAAGGAGGGCAGAGAATAATAGCGAAACCTGTAATGAAGAAAGAGAGAAGGCACCTGAAAAGAACAGGGCTGAGCGGAGCACAAACCCGATAAAAACAAAATTAACGAGGGTGCACAACAGCCTGAGCAGCAATGAGAGGGCCTAAGGAAAAAAGGTCCTCAGATTGCTGCTGTAGGTGGCGGAGATAAAAGGAGGAGAAGGTAGAAGCATTCCTCCAGTAAGCCACATTCATAACATCCTGGAGCAAAACAGAATTGGCGTACGCCCAGGATATAGAAATGACACAAACCTCATGAGCATTAAACCGGTTCAAAACAAGATCCGAAGCAGACAAGCAGGAATACGCCAGCTTGATTGCAAGACAGATTCATCTGGAAATAGAATGGGAAGAGACAGACTGCCTCCTAGGAATGAGAGACAGAAAGAATCTCTTCCGACCCCTCCGATTGAACTGAGTGCGATTAATGTAAGTCTTGATTGCACGAACAGGACAAAGAACAGGCCTCCGGACATCGACAGCAGGGAGAGCCCCAATGCAGATGGGAGGAGGTACCGAATCAGGAAGTTGATTCTTGGCCAGAAAAGAGCAATCAGTAGTGAAGGTGACACTGTTAGCCTCATTTCTGAAGAAAGCAGAATCAACAGTTAGCGCGTGAAGCTCACTGACATGTCTGGCAGAAGCAAACGCTAGAAGGAAAGCCGTCTTATAGGTGATAAAATGCATATCAGTCTCAGATAAAAGCTTGAATGGCACCCCCTCCAAACAATACAACACCCATGCCAAGTTCCACTTGGATGTAAGACGCAAAACTCGAGGCCTCTTCAAAGATAAGTGCCGAATTAGTTTGGAGAGAAAAAGATTACGACCGATGCACCACTTTCCCACATATGAGAAAGTATCAGACAGCATAGACCGATAGGCCTTTATCGTAATAGGCTGGAGGCCCTTGGAGTCAAAAAGCGGTATTACCAAAAAATCTGCACTTTGAGCGATTGACAGATCACGGTAATCCACATTTTGAGCTGTACACCAGCGGCAGAAAACCTTCCACTTAGCAGCATAAGTCATGCTAGTGGAATGTCGCTGCGATGCAGAAATGCACTCCACTGATCGTCTCCAAAAACCTCTACGTCAGAGACAGGACCTGATAAAAGCCAGGCGTGGAGGGACAGGCTCGCCAGGTTGTTGTGATACTTCCTGGGACGACCCGGGGAAAGAAGATCACGATGTAGAGGTATACGAATCGGCCGATCTGCCAACAGAGGCCGCAGCAGATTGATCCACACCCTCTGTGGAGACAGATGTGCGATCAGAATGATCCTGCAATGGCAAGCACGAATCTTTGCCAACACTTGAGGAAGAATTGGTGCAGGAGGGAAGGCATAGCCGATCTAACCTGACCAGTCCAGAGAAAGAGCGTCTACCGCAAATGCCAGTGGATCTGGACAAGGAGAGACAAAGGTCTCTACCTGATGATTCCAGCGAGTGGCGAAAAGGTCGACCAGAGGACGCCCCCACCGCTCGCAAATCGCCTGAAACACCGAGCGATGCAGCATCCATTCGGTGGGAAGGACACTGTCGCGTCGGGATAGGGAGTCTGCCCGAATGGTCACCCGAGCATTTACATCCCACGCCAACAGTAGAAGATCCTGAAATAGCCGATACATGGGAATCGAATATGTGCCTCCTTGATTCCGTATGTAGGCCACCACTGTCGAATTGTGCGAAAGAAGTAGGACAATGTGGTCCAACAGGTGAGAGATCCAAAGCCGAAAACTCAACAGAAGAGCAAGGAGCTCCTTCTGGTTGATATGAAGGCCCACCTGCTCGCTGTCCCACTCGCCTTGAGTAGACAGACCGAGATGATCCAACATCACACCCCAGCCCCGATCACTGGAATCCACGGTAATGATGCAATCGGCTGAAGGAAGATCCAACGGGACAGCATGAGTCAACCAGGGAACATCGGCCCAAGAGTGGAGGTGACGAAGCAAGGACCGAGGAATAGGAAGTTCCAGGTCCAGAGGATCTACATTCGGACGCCAATGATCCAACAGGAATGGTTGGAGAGGTCAGACAAACAAGCGACCTAGCATAACGAGATCTGTCACCGAGCCGCAAGGCCCAGCATCCGAAGAAAAGTCCTGGCCGAGACCGAGAAGATTGGAGCAGGTTCCGAGTCAAGGCGGAAAGAATCGTCGCCCGAGCATTGGGAACCGACATCACATTGTGAAGAGTGTTGAAATCCATTCCCAAATGACGAAATTGCTGAGAAGGAAGGAGATCCGACTTATCGCAATTGACTCTAAAACCCAGTGACGCTAGTACGCCAAGCAACCGCCAGACATCGGACTCCAGAACTGCAGCATTGTGGTGCCGTTGGAGGATGTCGTCCAGGTAGGCCGACGAAGTCACAGCCGACTGAGTACAGTGAAAAGCAAGCACATGTGACATCAGTCGGGTGAAGGCCCAAGGAACCAGGTTCAAGCTGAACGGGAGAGCTTTGAATTGAAAGACTCGATCCCAAAATGAGAACCGAAGGTATTTCTTTGACGCCAGATGAATGGGTACATGGAAGTAGGCATCCTTCAGGTCAATTCTGGCAGCAAAGTCGCCCTGATGAACTGAACGTCGAACCGACCGGAAAGTCTCCATACTGAAACGAGGTGCTATAATGGACTCATTCAGGATACTCAGATCGATAACAGGACAAAACTGGCCGTTTTTCTTCGGCACCAAGAAAAGTCTTGAGTAAAACCCCGGTGAAAGGGTGTTCCTGACCACCTCGATTGCCCCTTTGGAGAGGAGATTGTCGATCTCCTGCACCAGAAGGTCCCGATGCAAAGAATCGGAAGGGACCTGAGTCGGGAGGAGCACCCAAGATAAACAGGACAGGACAGTCGCAGACCAGATTGGATGATGTCGAGGACCCAAGTCTCCAGCGTTATCTCTGTCCAACGGTCAAAAAACAGCGACAGCCTTCCCCCGACTGGAGGCGAATCGAGATGAAGACCTTCATTTGCGGCCTCTACTAGGCCCCCAAGAGGAGAAACCACCCCCTTGGGAAGCAACAGAGTCCTGAGACTTTCCTCCCTGAGGCTGCCAGCGAGCCTGGCCGCATCGGCACTTCTTCTGAGCAGAAGAAGCGGACAGAGCCGAAGGCGTGGCAGACGCATCGAGACGCATGGCAGGCCTGGAACGACACCACCCGCAGGAGCAGGTTGCTCCAGCTGTCGTAACAAAAGCTAGTCCTTTGAATGACAAAGAACCTCACCACGGACAGCTTCCACGGAACCATGGAACAGCTGAGGTCCAACCAAAGAAGCAGACCTCAGAACATCACGTTGCTCAGAAGGAAGGGATGGAGAATAATCCAACACCGCATCCCGGCGTGCAAGCTCCACATTAGCCATGTTACAGGCGTGAGCGTGTGTCAGGTTCATAACAGCCTGTGACAAAACACGCAAGGGCGCGTGAGCATGATCAAACTTCCCTGATGGAAAATATGAGGCCAGGGCAGCGACGACATGGTCTGCAAAAGATAACATACCCAGCATCTCTCGGGACAGGCCCCCCATTGACTCAACGACCGACATTGGGAGAACTGACGACTTAGGCTTAGTCAACCCGAGGGAAGAAGAATCTTCGTCCACAGTAGTCATCCCTTGGAAGACTGGTGGACAGACGGACTCGTAAACATGAAACTGCGACGGAGGCAGAAAAGCATCAACTCGTGAAAAGAAAGAACCCTTCAGGGCCTTAGAATCCATTTTGGCATCCAAGCCCTGGAAGGACTCAGCAACCTGAGCCGATTGCAGAGGACGCAAAACCCCAGAGCTAGAAGGCTCAACAGGTTACGGCACTTCACAGAGGACTGCAGCCAGACGATCACTGATGGCTGGTCTGAAGGCTGAATGTCTGGCAATAAGCCAAAGACAAAATCCAAAGCCTGCCCCAAGACTGACGAGGGGGCCCATCGAGTTCAAGAAAATCGTCATCCTCTGTAGCAGAAGAGACGTAGCCCAACTCGGGCTGACCAGCAGGAACCTCCTGTGAATACCGAACAGTATTCAAAGGGCCAGACGAGGAATCTCGGCAACCGAACAAAGGAGGTTGTGCCTCAGGAGGCACAGGGAAGCCAACTTGAGGTTTGCTAGAAAGCAACCAGGTGAGCGCCAAAACGGCCTGTCGCAGCTCACCCTGAGAATCCGTCGTAGCAGCATCGCCCGACAGGGTGTCTTCCCAATGGACCCTTCTAGCAGAAGAACCCAAATCCCCAGAAGGGACCAACAACGAACATCAATCAGCAGATAGAATAGGGAGACGGTGAGAAGACACCGGAAGATAGTCTCAAGAGTGACGCCCACAGGCAATCACTGACCTCTGTGGAACAGAACCTGCCTGCGAATCCTCTAGAGAGACCGACGGCGTACGTCGATGAGTAGCTGGACCTGGGACACGATGAGAAGACGCGAGAGGATTGTCCCAAGAATGACAGGAACCTGCTATTGGCCTCTAAAGGTCCCAACTGCCCATCCTCTGAGACCGACGACAATCATCGATCAACAGCCAGACTCGGAACACAGTGAGGAATCACCGGAGGAAGGTTCCAAGAGTGACAGCTAACCGGAGCTGTCACTGACCTCTGCCGAACAGCAGGCCCTGGATGCCAATGCCCCAGCCCCATCCTACTAGTCGGCACACCAGCAGGGGAAGGCGGAACAACAAACGATTCGATCGAGGGGCGAGGATTCGCTGCCGAAGCCACCGAACGGCCCAACCGACCAGGAGCAAACCTAGCCAGATGAGATGGAGCAGACAGCAAACCCACACAGCTTCGCAGAGAAGCCAAGGGAGGCTGAGAGCTCAGAGACACACCAGCAGATACTGTCTCGGACCCCCGAGACTGTACACCATCCCCAGAAGAGATGGAAGAGCCACTACCATACAAGATAGGATCAGTAGTAACAACTTCCCAAGCAACTGTCAACGGCGCTGGAGGCAAATCGGAGAGTGTCACAGAGCTGACCTCGGAGAAGCTCTCGACAAAAAACAGCCGCGTCAAGAGTGACGTCAGAAGCCAAAGAGACCACAGTCTCCACTGCAGGTATCACAGCACCAACACTGTCAACAGTTGCAGAGGAACCTGCAACAGAAAGAGACTGATCAACATCCTGCGTGACAGACTCACCACGTGCACTCCCAGAAATGTCTGAAAAGGCATGGCTACCCTTATCCCGAAAACGAGGCGTTCTAGCCCTGGAGAGAACACCTTGTTCATGGATGCCCAGAATTTTGAGGACCAAACCCCACAAATACCACAGGAATGGGCCTGTGTGCAATTGTTGCAAGTGACACATGTAGCATGAGAATCATCTACATGTTTCACCTGCAAACAAGACGTACAAGGAATTGTTTTAGACATAATAACAATATGATCAATGAAATCAAGCTTCCCATCGACGGAAAACCGAACAACAATGGTCGCGTTAACACGCGGGGGGAAAAGCAAGAATATGTATGAGAAGACAAGCAAAAATGAGCATAAATATCATCAAATAATAATCAATTTAGAGCTTGAAAAGAATACAGTCCACTTGCACAAAAATAGACAAGAAGCACCGTACAAAAATAAGTTGTTCACAAAGATAACAGCAAATAGCAGCAGGAGTCACAAAATTTCCGACCATCACAATGGCAGAAATGTTAAAAAATTTATAGTAATTTATATATTTTTTATACTTACCAATGACCCAGACTTAGCTGGTGCTAACCCTAAAATATCTAGGGCCAAATGCAAATTTTACCCCCCAATCCCCCAAATTTGCATCTAAAACCAAAAATTACATGTCCTATATAGTCCTCCATATCTTTACTCCACTGCGCATGCGCAGTGTCAAGGAGGTCTCGAAATTGCCGCCAAAAGTCATTCTTACAACCAGTGCCTGGTAAGCGTAATGTACTCAGCGGGGAGGTATGAGTTCCCAACTCATGAGAGGGCCATCCCCGTCTGGGTCATTGGTAAGTATAGAAAATATATAAATTACTATAAATTTTTTAACATTTTTATACTGTACCAATGACCCAGACTTAGCTGAATAGTAAAAAGGTTGGAGGGCCTAGGACATAAGGAAAATCCAATAGACTCAATTACCCATAACAGACCTATTCCCGTAAGGAGAAAAGGAGAGATAGGTTTACATGTATCTTTCTTATTTGTATCAAAAAAGAAAGACACAACACTATTCTGTAATTGAGCACAATAACATCAATGATCTCTATAAACATCCAGTATAACTCTTTATACTAATATTTTTTAAGGAAAGCCAATAAATACGGGAGTCTAGATAAATGAGACTCTATATACTCATTTAAAAGTATTCAAGGATTGTGTATTAACATCCAATTATTCACGTGATATATACAAATGTTTCACACCAATCAATACTTAAAAATTACACCGATGAGTAAACATAGGCTTTACCCTAAAAATCATCTCGGAACCGACTCGGAAATACCGACTCCAAGGGAGGTATTCCCTTGCTTTACACTATAAAGCAGGTGACCTAAGGGAACACCCTCCCCCCGACCCTTCCCTTGCCCTGGATCAAATACTTCAGAGCAAAGAGGGCAGCAGGACAGAGTCACTGCCGGAACCGAAAGCCTACACACACATAGTTGTCACTGTTTAGTAGACGACATTTCGAGTAAAAAAATAACGGACCTAAACAATGTAGATCTGCAGAAAAGGACTCAATATTCTCAGATACAAAATTGTGAAAATGGAGGGCTAAGACCAATATGCAGCCCTCATTAGATCTGTAATAGCAACATTATTAGCTTTAGCCCACGATGTAGAAGAACTCTTACTTCATGAGCTTAAAACTAAAGCACAGACTGCTGATTGAAGATATTATGATAAGCAGTACTGATAGTAAATTGAATTCATCTGGCCACAGAATGGACCGAAATGTGGAGGAAGCTACCACGGCATGTCCCACAACAGACACCTAAGTAAATTTGTCCACAGTCTTTGTGAAGCTAGAGAAGCTACCAACAGAATTTGCATTGAAAAAATTACACTAGAGCAATATCTGCTGAATCAACGGCGTTGGAAGATATGCATATCTTATATTCCGTCTCACAAGATCGATAGAGCATTTACTGCAAACGCTCGAAGATCCAAACATTGACACATACGTCTGCAACTGACTGTTGAGATACGTTGCGAATAAGTCGATCATAGACCGCTCTCTTTGGTAGCAATCTGATTGAATACTCTTTTGTTGAAAGCCCATTCTGGTGGAAACAAACGGCCCTTCCGAGAAGGGAGTCCACTAATACGTTCAGACGACCCGGAAAATGACGGACCGTTAAGAGAACTTGATGTTCTAGTACCAACCGAAAGATTCATTCCGTTAACATGAATAACAGGATGGAATTAGTGCTTCTATAATTCCGAAAATATGCTAATACCGTCGAGTTGTCGGACAGAATTAGCATATGAGCATTCTGAATAACGTTATCCAATAACGTAGCGCAAGCCAAAATGACATCATCCTTGATGTTTGAGGGCTTGATAAGGAACTACAGAATCAAAAGACCCTGGCACTTCAAATCTGTTGGGCTCAATGAAATGACCCAATGTGTTTGAGTGGCATCCGTCAAAACTGTAAAACTCGGATCCGGCAATTGCGGTGAAACTACCTGAGTTAAGCACTGAAAACTTGCCCAAGTCTGAAACTCTTATTCACTTGATTTGACAAGAAGATGTCCATATCGAGCAAAAGAATCTTCACCCTCTAATTCTGAATTAAAAGAAATTGAAGAGGACCAATGCATAACCGCCCCATTGGAATAAAATTGCGGCAGTTCCGCATAAGCATATCAGTCTCATGAGATCTCTCACTGAGACCTTGTCTTTTGAAGACAATAGGGAATTATCAACTGATTAATTTCGCTCTGGTTAACGGCAGATGAACAAGAATGTAATGCGTCTTGAAGCTCATCCCCCGGTGGGTAAATGACTTGGACGAAACCAGATCCGACTTCTCCTCTTTTACTTAAGAAACCGAGACGTCGGATCAATAGAAGCAGAATCTGCACATCGTTCTGAAGCGTTAACTCATTGCCATACCTCTGAAGAATGTCGTCCAGGTAGGCAAACGATACCGCAGACGA
This sequence comes from Pictodentalium vernedei, assembly GCA_031216915.1. NCBI lineage: Eukaryota > Metazoa > Mollusca > Scaphopoda > Dentaliida > Dentaliidae > Pictodentalium > Pictodentalium vernedei. The sequence goes on along the minus strand of CM062292.1, from coordinate 305,824,583 downwards.
ATTTTGCTGATACAAAATTCCTATGATCAAGAAGCAAAGATACTTTCTAAACGCCTGATGTACCATGACGTGAAAATATGCAACTAGAAATCTATGCATGTAGCACAGTAGTACACCCGAATACTCGCTCTGACCGATCGGATAGACTTCATATAAATATTTGGAGCCACAATCAGCTTGTTATCCAGCTCAGATTATGAGTGGACGGAACGAGCTGTCTGGTTTGGAACCAGAAAGGATGGTTGTAGAAACTTGGAAACTCCTAGATTTCTATGATCTCTATCGCGATCCCACCAAAAGAGTCTGGACTTCTAGTGGAAGCAAGCCTCTTTCCTGCGTACATGATGGAAACTGAGTCCATCTTGGACTTCGAGTTAACGTTAGTTACGTTTGAAGGACAATATAGTCCTACCGAAATCACCCTTCGAAACCAAGGGACATCCGTAAACTACTCCCAAAAGTTTGAGAAACTTGACAGTCTTCCACTCACTGTACACGATAGAGGATAAGACCAATACCTCCTGGTCCTGCGAGGCTAGCGGAAGGAGAAACCATGTCTTCCACGGCCCACACCTCACCCCGTCGACCGGAAGTCTCGGTCAGAATTACGGCCCCTACCTGAGTCGCTACCCTGACAGTCACCAGAGTAAGACCTAGAGGATGCATAGAAACCTCTATAGGAACTTCCCTCGGCGTATTCGCCCCAGAAGTGCCTGTCCTACTTTCTCCGCTGAATCCGACTATAGAAAGCCGATTTGAATAGCAGAGAGATTAAGCTTTCTTAGTTATCTGATAATATATTGCGGAAAGCTTGCCGTCGAAGAGAAAACTGAGAGAGTTTTTCACCTTACTATCCACATGTGTGAATGTAACCAGGGCTGTGACACGTCTAACCAACTCCATATTGCCACTAAAGGGCGGAGTTCTACGTGAGGCCCTTGAAAGAATTTATAGGAGGATACACATCCTGGAATTCTTTTCCCTCGAGGCATAATGATAACGCTCTGGTAAGGTGATCTGCGTACGATAATGTGTCTAAGCTTGCCGTATTAGACGATATTAACGTTTCCAACATGGTTGGAATAGACATAGACGAAAGTATAGACAACTCTAGGACTTAGACCTGGTCGTCTAGAGGCAGAGGAACTCTCGGAATGCCCTGTCCTTTCGTTTCAAATTATTCCATGGATTGATGAAAGGCAGATCAAGAGCACTTGCCGATATGAGACCGGACTTGCTCTATTAATAGCAAGTTATATACTCTCCCAAAAAAGAAAGTGTGCATGCTAAAAAATAACACTAAAAAAAGATATATATCATTTTCATTCATGGAAATTTTATTCAATCACAGATGAATTAATTTGTGATCAACAAGAGAAATTTCATTACGCTACGACGAGTACTCTTGGTGCCATGGAGAGTCAAAGACACTAAGGGTCAAACACAAAAGTCACACACTCAATATCTGGTATGACCTCCGGCTTCATCGACTACTGCTGTGCATCTACGCCTCGTGGAAGTGAACAAGTTAGCATGGAAGTGGGTTAGGGTAGGGTTAGGTAGGGTTAGGGTTAGGTTAGGTAGGGTTAGGGTTAGGTTAGGTTAGGTTAGGGTTAGGGTTAGGGTAGGGTAAGGTTAGGTTAGGCTAACCCTAACCCTAGCCCTACTCTACACCACTGCAATTGAGCACGACGATGACGTAACGTCAAAATCGGACGAATTGCAGGTCTTCGAGGATGTAAGCCATATTCTCTCAGCCGGTTGATTACTGTTTGAGGATGTATCCGTCTCAGGTTAGGGATGTTCCTGGCTGTCGTCGTTGCCGTTTGTTGCCGGTTCCGGACATGGACGACACGGATATACTGATCTTGTGCAGGGGTGGTAACTCGGGGTCTCCCGGAGCGGGGTCGGTCTCGAACGTCATCATGTTGTGCATGTCGATGGACTAGCCTGTCTACAGTGTTACGGTGGCAGTTCAAATGCTGGGCAACCTCTCTGTGTGTTCTGCCAGCTCTAATCATACCCAGGGCAAGGAGACATTGATTCATTGTCAATCTTGGCATGCTAATGTGGAGTCGTTTTAACAGCACCGCAAGTTTGAATGTGAACGATAGGAAGGCTTGACTTTAGTGTTTAAATACCCAAGGATTCACACTGCTGCTTGAATTTTCAGACTCTCCACGTGCAAAACATGCCTTTTCACAAACGTGCAGCACGTCATTTAACGTTAATGCAATTTTAATGGGGAAAGCTGTTTTTGTGTTCAATATAACTTATTCATGAACAGGTTAACACTCTTTACACCTACAAAATTATTTTTATGGAGTTTGATCAATTTCTGCAATGCACACTTTCTTTTTTGGGCGAGTATATATAGCATCATATAAAAATTCAAATGTCTCTCAGACATTTCTGGACTGAGACGGAAACTGAGGGACGATGTCCCTGAACCGATTAAAGAAATCTGTGTCCAGTGGTGCTATCAGTCTTTTATTTGGCAACGCAGCATTTTGGTCCGGAGGAACAACGTCAGAAAATTAAAGCCAGATGAACTCTATGGCAATTATGTTGCTCCGAAAGGGAAAAATTCAACCATTCTGTATCCCTTTCACCATCCAGTCGGACCACTTGTAATACTTGGTCGTCCATGTCTGCACATGCAGTGGAACGTACCGACCCAGCTACTACGGATAATTCCTGATCCGACAGAGTTTCTGTCGGTTGCTGGGATGCTGCGACAATTTGTGCTAACTGCAGTAGCACGTCCGTAACGGAGGCCTGAGGAGCTGCGGTCTTACAATATTTAGCCGCTGGAAGCTCCTAAGACGATGACTCCTGCATACTTTATAATGCGAACGTCCGAAGTATGAAGACCTCATATCCTTGGCTACCGGATGGCGTGACCTGGTCGCCGTGAATTCCTGGTTGGCGAGATTGTCTGGATATCACAGTTCACATAGCCAAGGTGCGGTCGTGTGCACTGCCATGAGGATGAGGAAGCCAATAAAGCAGTCTCTGCGGACTGTCTTTATCACGGAGCGTCCCAAGCGGTGGACGTATGCCCTAACTGAGGAACATTCTGTACGACAACATCTGTACCAGATGTTGTTGTACGAGAGAGGGACCTCTCTCGCGCGCAGCCCGTGCAGAGCTGGACGAGCTAGGAAACGGACTAATAGGCTTCCTCCGTACCATCCTCGTATCCGTCGTCGCTGGGTGTGCACGTGTATTTATAGTGCTCACATCACCCAAACCTCCTCCTGGACTGCAACGGACTAACCCAGGTGCCGAGCCATTCACTGAATGGCCGCTTCACCGGGCGAGCTAGCGGACGCCAAAGCCGTCGATCCTACTTGGGACCTATTAGGCATGAGCACTCTTGTCGCTAGCTCTTCATTTGATTGTGACGACGGAAGCACACTTTGAAGACATCACGGAAACATTACTCTGTTCTTGATCATCAAAGAGACCTGTGGAGCTGCAGTCTTACGTAAATAGCCGCTGGAAACTCCAGGGACATTCATTCCTGCATTTATATAATATGCGAACGTCCCAACTGGAAAAGCCTCATGTCCTTGGCAAGCAGATGTAGTGACCTGGTTGACATGGAATCCCTGGACGGCAAAGCAGAAGATCCCGGAACATTCCTTCCTGCCTTATATCATATATGAACGTCCTCCGGAACAGAAAGCCTACCTAGCTATAGTAGCAACTGTTAAGTGAATGACATTCTGAGCAGTAGATAATAGACCTAACAATGGAGGCCTCCAAAAATGGACTCAATATTCTGAGATAAAAATTCATGAATGTGGATGGCTGAGCGCAATGAGCAGCCTTCAAAAATCTATAATAGCGACCCTATTAGTGTAAGCCCAAGATGTATAAAGAGCTCTTACTTCATGAGCCGAAATCTCAAGCACAAACTGCGGAGTCAGTGATATACCATAAGCAGTACCGATAGTTAATTGAATCCATTAGCAATAGAATGGAGTGTAATGTCCTTCTATTAGGCATCAAAGACAGAAGAAGCTTACGTCCGTACTAATAAACTGATATCTGTTTATAAATACGTAAACTCTAACCAGACAGAGTAACGGCCTATGCCCGTACGAAGACGGAAGGACCTAATAACAATAGGTTCCGGATATTATTAGGAGCCTGACTCTTAACCAAAAAACCAACCTAAGTAGTAAAGGAAGTAGTGTTTCCGTCACTACAAAAGTGAGAATCGTCCACCGATAGTGCATGAAGCTCACTGACTCCTCAGAAAAGAGAAGACTAACAGAATTACTGTCTTAAAGGGTCAGAATTTGAAAACTACTGTTTCCAGAGGCTCAAATGATTACTTAGCTAAATAAGAACCGGAGCTAAATTCCGTATAGGAATTTAATCTAATGATTCTAGGTCTATTTATCGAAAAGTTTCTAACTGACTTAGATAAAGAGACATAAGACTCAATTGTAAACTATCATAGAGTGCATAGGTATGAGATAACATAGACCTATAACCTTAATAGTAACAGGCTGCAGTAGATCTTGTCAAACAAGTATACTAGAAAGTTGCAATGTCTAGTATGGAGGGATCAAAAATATCAACATAATGATCCCTACACCAACGACGGAAGAGCCTCCACTTTAGCCGCATAGTATAGCAAAGAAGAGGTTCTCCTACAGTAAGAAATCGTGTCCAAAGCTCGTCCTGTACAATGCTTGCCATGCAAGAAGGACCACACAACGAAATACGTGAAGGTTGAGACCTTGCGGGTTGTGATGAAGTTGACACGATTTCCCCAGCGAAAGAAGATCCTCACATGGAGGAAGTTTTCGCGGTAAGTCCCACAGTAGACACCTGAGTAAATTTACCCACGGTCTCTGTGAAGACAGAGATGCTATCAACAGCACTTCGAATCCGTTGGGATCAATATTGTACCCCAACCTGTTTGACTGGCATCCGTCATAAACATAAAACTCGGATCCGGCAACTGCAGTGGCACTCTCTGAGTCAACCACCGAATGTTGCCCCAGTCTGAAACTCTTGTTACACTTGATAGACAAGAGAACGTGTACATCGAGCAATTCATAGATTGCTGAAGAGTTGCCGTCGAAGAGAAACTTCTCCGAGACCGAAGCGACTCTGAGAGAGTTCATCACCTTACTATCCACGCGCGTGGATGTAGCTAGGGCTGCGTCACGTCTAACCAACTCCAGGTTGCCACTGAAGGGCGGAGTTATACGTGGAAAAACTACTGCCCTTGAAAGAAATCACATTGAGGATCATATCCTGGAATTCTTTCTCTTGAAGACGTAATGATAACGCCTCAGTAAGGTGGTCTATGTATGATAAAGCGTCTAAGTTAAGTCTATTAGACATCATTGTCGTTTCCAACATCGCGGTTGGAATTTGACATAGACAGCGAAAAAGATAATTCCCAGTCTTCAACCCCGCCGTCTAGATGCATATGAACTCTCGGTATGCCCTGTTCTGCCAAAATAAATTATTTCCTAAAATTGATAAAAGGCAGAAGAGCATTGCGGACAAGAAACTAGACTATCATGCTTGGTAGCAAGCTTATATATATATAGCGTTGTTAAATAATTCGAATGTTCTAAAGACATTATTGGACTGTGTCAGTAAGTCAGGGACAATGCCCCTGAACCGATCCAAAACTCCGTGTCCAATGACGCTATTAGTCTCTTATCCAGCATCACAGCAATGTAGTCCTACGGAACAACCTGTGGAAGATAATGCCGGAAGATATGTATGGCAGCTTCCGTTGTTCCGAAAGGGAAAGCTCGAAATCGTCGAATCCCTTTCGCCATCCTGTCGGACCCTATAAAGTGTTCGGTCGTCCGAACCTGATGCAACAGCGGAGCGCACCAACCCAGCGCCGTCGGATAATTCCTGATCCGACCGAGAATCTGTCGATTGCTGGGATGCTGCGATAAACTGTACTAACTTGGATAGCACATCCGTCACTGAGGCCTGTGGAGAAGTGGTCTTAAGATGCATTGCCGCTGGAAGCTCCGTGTTCGTTACCCCGTGCATACTTCTATTATGCGAACGAACGGAGTGTATAGGCCTCGTGTCCCTTGGCTACCGGATGGCGTGACCTGTTTGCCGTGGAATCACTGAATGACGAAGCTGGCCGGGACCTCTCTCGCTCGCAGCCCGGACGGACCTGGACGAGCTAGGAACCGGACTAACAGGCTTCCTCCGATCTGTCCTCTAATCCGTCATCACTGGGTGTGTACTGAAGTTATTATAGTGCTCGCATCACCCAAATCTCCTTCGCAGACCGCAACGGACGAACCCCGCTGCCGAACCATTCGATGAACGGACGCTACACCGGGTGAGCTAGCGCATGTCAACTCCGTCGATCCCACTAGGGACCTCTTAGGCGATTGACATATTCCATGAGCACTTTTTGCCGCTAGCTCTTCATTAACTATGACGACAGAGGCACACTTTTGAAAGACATCTCCGTAACTTTGCGAACAAGAAACCAGACATGCTTGTTAATAGCAAGCAAATAATAATATATATAGCGTCGTTCAAAAATTCGAAAGTTGTGTGACATTATTGGACTATGTCGGAACTGAGGGACGATGTCCCTGAACCGAACCAAAAATTCTGTGTCCACTGACGCTATCAGTTTCTTATCCGGCATCGCAGCATTCTGGTCCGACGAAAGAACCTCTAGAAGATAAAGTCAGATGACATAAACAACAGCTTATGTTGTTCCGAAAGGGAAAGCTCGAAATCCTCCGAATCCCTTTCGGCATCCCGTCGGACCGGATGAAATTTTCGGACGTCCGTACCTGCTTCCGCGGAGCGTCCCGACCCAGCGTCGTCGGATAATACATGATGCGACAGATTCTGTCGTTGCTGGGATGCTGCGATAAGCTGTGCTATTTGGGATAGCACGCCCGTCACCGAGGCCTGTGCAGTAGCGGTCTTACAATGCATAGCCGCCGGATGCTCCATGTACGTTGACTCCCGCACACTTTCTTATGCGAACGTCCGGAGTCTGCAGGCCTCGTGTCCCTGGCTACCGGATGGTGTGACCTGGTCACCGATGATTCTCTGATTGGCGAAGTTGACTGGATATCAGAGGTCACGTAGCCAAGAGCGGTCGTGTGCGCTACCATGAGAATGAGGAAGCCTTATTGACAGTCTCTCCGGACTGACTATATATCGGAGCGTCCCGATCGGCGGACGTATGCTCCGAATGCGAAACATTTTGTACCACAACATCTGGGCCAGATGTTGCTGTATGAGAGAGGGGCCTCTCTCGCTCGCAGTCCGAATGGACCTGGACGAGCTAGGAACCGGACTGAAAGGCTTCCTCCGTTCTCCCTCTAATCCGCCGTCACTGGGTGTGCATTTGGTTGATTTATAGTGCTCGCATCACCCCAAAACTCCTTCTAGACCGCAACGGACGAACCCGGCTGCCGAACCATTCGATGAATGGACGCTACACCGGGCGAGCTAGCGGACGTCAACCTACTAGGGTCCTCTTAGGCAATTGACGTATTTACATGAGCACTTTTCCGCTAGCACTTCATTAATTGTGACGACGGAGGCACACTTTTGGAAGACATCACGGATACATCACCCTATTCTTGATCGTCTGAAATAGAGATTGATAAAGTAGAGTGACCTTACGGGGAAAGGACCGGAATGGCCAATTCCCCAGTAACATAACGTGACATACGCTTCCCATTTTGTCATCGAAATTAACACATACAGAACAGGAGTTAGGGCGAGTACACTGACTACATATACAATGATTATGAAAGACAGAGGAAGATTTCGTCTTATTACAATTGAACAATATCCTTTCATTGTGAAAAGAAAACAAAGTCCTAGTACTCGCACCAACCCCTGACAATCAAAATACATAATAATATGATCCATTAATATAGAAAAAATAATTGCAATCAAAAAATTTTGAAAAAATATTTTTTCAGAACAGCCCAAGTTTCTGAAAAGTAATGTTGAGCCCCAATGGATCCCAAGCCTAAGTGTGGACAAAAATTTTAAAAATATTTTAAACAATTTATGCAACACTTACGAACAATAATAATGTATCTAGTTATGATTAAATTAACATCCAGATATTATTTTCAAGAAATCCCCCCTCACACAGAGGGCTGTAGTAAATGTAAACAATAAGTGTAAAAACACTAGAACAAGACTCCAGGCACCCTGGCCCAAAATCAGTTACCAAAAATACACTATCTGATGCAAAACAGAGACTTCCAGGGAAGAAACTGCAGAACATCAGATGGTAGATGCAGAACACTACGCCTAACCACCCATAGGTGAAGACGTAAACATGGGGAAAAGAACAGAATTCATTCTGTTATCCAGCTAAAACTCCCAAGAAATTTTAGTAATAAAATTACAGAAAATATGCCAAAAGCATGGGAGAATAGCAAGAGGGGACTTAAAGGAAAGGGAGAGAGGAAAACACTGAACAAGCAGTGTAATTTGATTAACAAGAATGACCACAACAGGCTGATGCCTCGAAAATAGGTAACTTAACATAATTTCATTAAAAAATTTTAAGTTACAGCCCTGATTATTTTCTGTCACTCATTTTTCCTCTCCTCCTTCTATATCCTCCTTAGAATCACCATTTCTCTGATATTTATGTGTCTGGCATCAATTAAACTGAGATTTACAAGCACAAAGATCAGTCAGATGTTAACTGATGAAGGGCCAAACAAAGAATGATTAATGGCGCAAATTTCGGGACGTCCTTGACACTGCGCATGCGCAGTAGAGGTGAAGTGTGGAGGGCCATTCAGGACATGTTTTCTTTGGTTTTAGATGCAAATTTTGGGGATTGGGGGGCAAAATTTGTGTTTGGCCCTATATTTTTAAGAGTTAGCACCAGCTAAGTCTGGGTCATTGGTACAGTATAAAAATATCAACAGCTCCCATATAGATGTCACCCCACACAAGCACACCAAGTTTGCAAGCGATCCAATCTTAAATGTGCTCTGCAGGGTGTGTCAAATGGAAATATTGATGCTTAACTGCAATAAGTTTTTACTAAGTTCATCGAAGGTCATTGCCAGTGGCAACATTTTTTGACTGACAGAATTGGAAGAAAATCGATAGCTCCAATCTAGAGGTCACCCCAAACAAGCATGACAGGTTTCAAAGCAATCCGAACATATATGTGCCCTGTAGGGAGTGCCAAAGGGAAGTATTGGGGTCTGACTAAACTAATTTCGAAGAATGTTGGCCGCAGCAACATTTTTCGACGGAAATGGAAGAAAAGTGATAGCTCCCATCTAGAGGTCACCCCAAACAAGCATGCCAGGTTTCAAAGCAATCCGATCATAAATGTGCCCTGTAGGGTGTGCCAAAGGGAAATATTGAGTCTTCTGACTAAACTAAGTTCTAAGAACGTTGGCCGCGGCAACATTTTTTGACGGAAATTGAAGAAAATCGATAGCTCCCATCGAGAGGTCTCCCCAAACAAGCATACCAGGTTTCAAAGCAATCAAATCATAAATGTGCCCTGTAGGGTGTGCCAAAGGGAAATATTGTGGTCTGACTAAACCGAATTCTAAAAACGTTGGCCGCTGCAACATTTTTTGACGGAAATTGAAGCAAATAGACAGCTCCCATCTAGAGGTCACCCCAAACAAGCATGCCAGGTTTCAAAGCAATCCGATCATAAATGTACCCTGTAGGGTGTGCCAAAGGGAAATATTGAGTCTTCTGACTAAACTAAGTTCTGAGAACATTGGCCGCGGCAACATTTTTTGACAGAAATTGAAGAAAATCGATAGCTCCCATCTAGAGGTCTCCCCAAACAAGCATACCAGGTTTCAAAGCAATCTGATCATAAATGTGTCCTGTAGGGTATGCCAAAGGGAAATATTGAGGTCTTCTGACTAAACTAAGTTCTACGAACATTGGCCGTGGCAACATTTTTTGCCGGAAATTGAAGATGAAAGTGTCAATGACACTGTAGCTCAACTTGACAAACTTGAACTTGGTAAGTTATAAATGAAATGGCAAAATTGAAGAACAGAGTAATCCATCAATGTAAACTGTAAGACTGGCTAAAGGAAGAATGTTGATACACAAATGCAGTATGTTCAGAGGTTACTGTAAATGGCAACTTTTTTCACAGAAATGACTGCTAATCAATAGTTCTTATCGAAAGGTCTTGTCTAATGAGCACACTAAGTTAAACAAGCATACCAGGTTTCAAAGCAATCCAATCATAAATGTGCCCTGTAGGGTGTGCCAAAGAGAAATATTGAGGTCTGACTAAACTAAGTTCTAAGAACGTTGGCTGCGGCAACATTTTCTTACGGAAATTGAAGAAAATTGATAGCTTCCATCTAGAGGTCACCCCAAACAGGCATGCCAGGTTTCAAAGCATTCCAATCATAAGTGTGCCCTATCTGGTGTGCCAAAGAGAAATATTGAGGTCTGACTAAACTAAGTTCTAAGAACGTTGGCAGCGGCAACATATTTCAATGGAAATGGACGAAAATCGATAGCTCCCATCTAGAGGTCTCCCCAAACAAGCATACCAGGTTTTAAAGCAATCCGATCATAAATGTGCCCTGCAGGGTGTGCCAAAGGGAAATATTGAGGTCTGACTAAACTAAGTTCTAAGAACGTTGGCCTTGGCAACATTTTTTGACGGAAATGGAATAAAATCGAAAGCTCCCATCTAGAGGTCACCCCAAACAAGCATGCCAGGTTTCAAAGCAATCCGATCATAAATGTGCCCTGTAGGGTGTGCCGAAGAGAAATATCGAGGTCTTCTGAATAAACTAAGTTCTAAAAACGTTGGCCGCGGCAACATTTTTTGACGGAAATTGAAGAAAATCGATAGCTCCCATCTAGAGGTCTCCCCAAACAAGCATACCAGGTTTCAAAGCAATCCAATCATAAATGTGCCCTGTAGGGTGTGCCAAAGGGAAATATTGTGGTCTGACTAAACTAAGTTCCAAGAACGTTGGCCGTGGCAACATTTTTTGACAGAAATTGAAGAAAATCGATAGCTCCCATCTAGAGGTCACCCTAAACAAGCATACCAAGTTTCAAAGTGATCTGATCATAAATGCGACCTGTGAGGTGTGCCAAAGGAAATTGTGGATGTACGTATTAATGGACGGACGGACAGACGGACGGACGTACGTACGTACGTATACTGACGGACGAGAAGTGATGGCAATAGCTCAGCTTGACTTTGTCAAGTTGAGCTAAAAAAAATCGATAGCTCCCATCTAGAGGTCACCCTAAATAAGCATGCCAGGTTTCAAAGCAATCCAATCATAAATGTGCCCTCTAGGGTGTGCCAAAGGGAAATATTGTGGTCTGACTAAACTAAGTTCTAAGAACATTGGCCGCGGCAACATTTTTTGATGGAAATTGAAGAAAATCGATAGCTCCCCTCTAGAGGTCACCCCAAACAAGCATACCAAGTTTCAAAGCAATCTGATCAAAAATGCGACCTGTGAGGTGTGCCAAAGGAAATTGTGGACGTAAGTACGTACGTAAGTACGTACGTATGTACGCCGATGGACGAGAAGTGATGGCAATAGCTCAGCCTGACTTTGTCAAGTTGAGCTAAAAATGATGAAAAACTGACGATTGAGGACTGTGACTCTGGTGAAAAATATGCAGGCAACTTTTGTATAACGTGTAGGAGAGGCTTGTCACAAGGATTCCTCATACCAAATCTGAAATCCAGCCCCACACTGGAAAGATATTGCTGCGTATGGAAAAAACAAGGTACAACGCCACTGTCATCCCCCACCAAGGGTTTCTAAGTTGAAGGGTTTCTAAGTTGAAAAAAATGGAAAAAGGCCCATAACTCTACAAAAAAAAAAGGACAAAACCTGTTACTTGTAAATATTCTTTCCCCATGGTGGTCTATCAGCATACCAAAGATTATTTAAATCCAACATCAACTGACTGAGATATGAAGGTCCAAAGTTGTTATGGATGGACAGATGGACTCCATTTCTGTATCCCCTGCAAACTTTGTTTTGGTGGGGGATAATCATGAAAAATCGACAAAGTAAAGACCGTAACTCGGGTGAAAGATATGTGAGCAATCTTTTTATAACAAGCTGCAGGAGCAGCTTGTCACAAGGATCCGCCATTCCAAATTTCATTGAAATCCATCCACTCACTAAGAGATCACTTGGGGTGAACCCACACATGGCCGATGGATAGATGGATGGACAAAAGGATGGACAGACCAACCGACAAAGCGGTGACAATATGTTCCCCTGAATTTTGGGGGTTTTGGGGTAGCATAAAAACCCACTGAAAACATCACAGATTCACAAGTCGAGATACTGCCTGGAAACCAATTTTAAAAAGTTCCATTTATTGTAACAGTCCATTGATCTTCAGCCGAAGTGGATAATGACTCAAAACAGTGGGCTATTTTCTTTTCACACACAACTATTTTCTGCAAGTTTGGTATTATTTGCTGTTATGAACGTTATATTTTAAGTAATAGTGACTTTGATGGTTAACAAAAAAATTAGAAAATCAGAGGTCTTCTCCTTCCATAAGGGTGCAGCCCTGTAATTTTGGTGGACCTGTGTTATGTAGAATAAAAGTTATTACAAACCAGTTTTTGATGAAGTTCTATTGATCTTTGCGGTCCCATATTATATTTTTAGGATGGTAACCGTTTGAGGAACAGGATTAGGAAATGAGCAAAAGACTCAACTACAATAATCTTACTTGTTTTATTATCACATGATAGGTTTGGAGTAAGTAGTGGTAAATCCAATCTATTTTCATAATCAGATTTGCCGTGAATGCCTGAAATGGAAATTGAAGTACAACATAAGCTAACTCAGAATTGGTATTAGAGGAACACAAGCTGTGCACTAGCAAAATATGTTCGAAATTGAAATTTTTCTGATTCTGAATATTCTTGTTCTTGAATAGAAAATTTGGGAGTGAAGAAACCCAAGTACCCAGAGAAAATCCCCAAGCCAAGGTAAGCAAATGCTCAACTTTTCAATGCTATACTAACCAAACACAGGGTTGTGTGTGTGCGTGGGGGGTGGGGGGGGGGTGGGGGTCACACTAAATATAAGAGGCTCCAGAGGACCAAAAGCACTCGCTTGACAAAACACCAATGATTCTTCAGACAGGATTTTGAATCACTGTTTCTTCCATAAATATGAAAACAGGAATTCAAAATTCAGCAAACCTGAGTAAAATTCATCTTTCGAAGATTCACAAGATTCAGATACCACTAGACTTTATGATTCTGAAGAATCATGGCTTTTCCAGATGCGATTCCATGATTTTTCATGACCCCAGAGTGTCTGATGAATTGTTTTTAACTGTCTCACTGAAGTTCCTATATTCATGTTATGAGAAAGGTGGGTATACATGTAGTAATCTCAAATGACTCAGTTTGATAAAATGAGTTATGTTTGTTTGACACATACCCACTAAGTGCTGTGGCTATTTGAAAATGGTCCATTTTATCTCAAATGTATCCAAAATATTGATGTCTGGCAGCTTGCAGAGGGTTAACAAGTGCTAACAGGAATATTTTTCCATGCACCTTGTAATGCCACACCAAGAACTGCGAATGGCCATTCTTCTTAAAAATCTACAAGATGTTTTCAGAGAAATCCAGGGAGAACATGAATTTTAAGCTTTTGATGGGTATGATTGTTTATCCAGCCCAAAACGGGTTATGGGTTGTTTTTTGAATACCCTTATTACTCACAAAAATAATTCTCAGTGAATTCTACTTCCTCTTATGTTGATCTCTCCTCTTAACTTTGGGTGCTGTGGGTACGCAAACACAGCCCTTTTTATCAAAATTTTGATGTTTGAGAACCTGCATAGGGTTAACAAATGCTTACTGGAATATTTTGTACATGCAACTTGTAATGTCACACTAAGATCTGAGAATGGCCAATTTTTCTTGAAGATGTTTTTAGAGAAATCCTCGGATAACATGAATTTTTAACCTTTTGAGGGGTATCGCTCTGTAACCAGCTCTAAACTGGTTAATACTTGGTTTTGATCCTCGGTGAATTCCACTTCCAATGAAGGAGGTTATGTTTATCTCGCAGGTACACATTGGGGGTTATGGGTGCCCAAGAACAGCCCATTTTCTCAAAATGTCTATGCTTGGCTGCCTCTGGAGGGTTAACAAATGCTTGGCGGATTATTTTGCACTTGCATCTTGTAATGTCACTCCAAGACCTGCGAATGGTCAATTTTTCTTGAATATTTTTTGGGAGAAATCCACAGGAAACTGGAATTTTAAGTTTTTAAGGGTATATCTCCTTAACCAGTCAAAAATGGGTTAAAACCTTGATTTTTGAATACCCTTACTACTTACAAAAATGGTTCCCTATCAGTTTTGCGTCTGGTAAAAGAAGTTACGTTTCTCTGTGCCATTCCCATTTGATGTTGTTGGTGTCCAAAAACAGACTATTTTTAAAAATGTTGAGATTTAGCTGACTATGGAGGGTTAACAAATGCTTACCGGAATAATTTATCCATGCAACTGGTAATGTGACTCCAAGACCTACCAATGGCCATTCTCTCTTGAAAACCCAACAAGATGTTTGTAAAGAAATCCAGTGAAAACATTAATTTTTTAAACTTTTGATGGGGATCGCTATTAACCACCACAAAAGGGGTTAACACTTGATTTTTTGAATACCCTTATTACTTACAAAAATGGTCCTCGGTGAATTCCACTTCCAACAAAGGAGATTATGTTTATTTCTCGGGTATACGTTCGGTGCTGTGCGTGTCCGAAAACAGCTCATTTCATCAAAATTACGATGCTTGACAGTCTGTAGAGGGTTAATAAATGCTCACCAGAATATTTTGTCCATGCAACTTGTAATGTCACACAAAGACCTGCGAGTAGTCAATTTTTCTTGAAAACCTACAAGATGTTTTTAGAGAAATCCACAGAAAATGGGAATTTTAAGCTTTTAAGGGTATCTCTCTTTAACCTGTCCAAAATGGGTTAAGACTTTGACTTTTGAATACCCTTACTACTTACAAAAATGTTTTCGTATAAATTGTGCGTTTGATAAAGGAAGGTACTTTTCTTCATGGCGTACCCATTGCGTGCTGTTGGTGTCCAAAAACAGCCCATTTTATCACAATTTTTACAGCCTGTAGAGGGTTAACAAATGCTCGTCGGAGTATTTTGTCCATGCAGCTTCTATTGTCACACCGAGACCTGTACGTGATCAATATTTCTTGAAAATCTACAGGACTCATTCAGAGAAATACACAGAAAACATGAATTTTTGAGCTTCTGAGGGGGACTGCAGTTTAACCACCCCAAAACGGGTTAAGGCTTGGTTTTTTGAATACTCTAAGTCTTATTACTTACAAAAATGATCCGTGGAAAATGGCTTCTGAATCATACGGACAAAGTGTGTGGAAAAAATAATAACCCCTCCCCACCCCCACCCCCCACCCCCCCAAAAAAAATGTCAATGACACTGTAGCTCAACTTGACAAACTTAAACTTGGTAAGTTATAAGTGAAATGGCAAAAGATCATTGGTACCAATGTTATTTGGTGAAATTTCAACATAACAGCATTGTGTGTGCACAATGTCAGAGTAATCCATGCATTTTTAAATGCAAACTGTAAGACTGGCTAAAGGAAGAATGTTGAAACACAAATGCAGTAAGTGGCCTGAAGGGTGTGCCAAAGGGAAATATTGAAGTCTGACTAAACTAAGTTCAAAGGTCGTTGCCAACAGCAACATTTTTTGACAAAAATGGAAGAAAATCAATAATTCCCATATTGATATCACCCCAAACAAGCACACCAAATTTCCAAGCGATCCAATCATAAATGTGCCCTGTAGGGTGTGTCAAAGGGAAACATTGATGCATAACTACAATAAGTTTTTACTAAGTTCATCAGATGCCGTTGCCAATGGCAATTATTTTTAACAGAAATTGAAGAAAATCGAAAGCTTCCATCTAGAGGTCACCCCAAACAAGCACACCAAGTTTCAAAAGGCTGTGCACTGCAGGGTGCGCCAAATGGAAATATTGATGCATAACTGCATGAAGTTCATTGAAAGTCATTGCCAGTGGCAACATTTTTTGACAGAAATTGATGGAAATCGATAGCTCCCATCTAGAGGTAACCCCAAACATACAAAGTTTCAAACCATTCTATTCATAAATGTGCCCTGTAGGGTGCGCCAAAGGAATATCTTGATGTCTGACTAAACTAAGTTCAAAGGTCATTGCCAGCAGCAACATTTTTTTATGGAAATAGAAGAAAATCAATAGCTCCCATCGAGAGGTCACTCCATACAAGCATGCCGGATTTCAAAGCAATCCAATCATAAATGTGCCCTGCAGGGTGTGCCAAAGCAATCCAATCATAAATGTGCCCTGCAGGGTGTGCCAAAGAGAAATATTGAGGTCTGACTAAACAAAGTTCTAAGAACACTGCCAGCGGCAAGATTTTTTAATGGAAATGAAAAATTGATAGCTCCAATCTAGAGCTCTCCCCAAACAAGCATACCAACACTTTTTTATGGAAATGGAAGAAAATCAATAGCTCCCATCCAGAGGTCACTCCAAACAAGCAGGCCAGATTTCAAAGCAATCCGATCATAAATGTGCCCTGCAGGGTGTGCCAAAAGGAAATATTGAGGTCTGCCAGCGGCAACATTTTTTAACAGAAATGGAAGAAAATCGATAGCTCCCATCTAAAGATCACCCCAAACAAGCAAACCAGGTTTCAAAGCAATCCGATAATAAATGTGCCCAGCAGGGTGTGCCAAAAGGGAAATTGCATAACTGCACTAAGTTCATCAAGGGTCATTGCGAGTAGCAACATTTCTTGGTGGATATCAAAGAAAATTAACAGCTCCCATCCAGAGGTAACCCCAAACAAGCATACCAAGCTTTAAACTGATCTGATCAAAAATGTGCCCTGTATGGCGTGCCAAAGGAATATATTGATGCCTGACTAAACTAAGTTCAAAGGTCGTTGCCAGCGGCAACATTTTTTGACGGAAATGGAAGAAAATCGATAGCACCCATCTAGAGGTCACCTCAAAAAAGCATGCCAGGTTTCAAAGCGATCCGATCATAAATGTCCCCTTTAGGGTGTGCCAAAGGGAAATATTGAGGTCTGACTAAACTAAGTTCTAAGAACGTTGCCAGTGGCAACACTTTTTGATGGAAAAGAACATCGATAGCTCCCATCTAGAGGTCACCTCAAACAAGCATACCAAGTTTCAAAGCGATCTGATCATAAATGCGATCTGTGAGGTGTGCCAAAGGAAATTGTGGACGTACGTACGTACGCCGATGGATGATAAGTGATGGCAATAACTCAGCTTGACTTTGTCAAGTTGAGCTAAAAATAAGAATCCGACATAATAAGTCAATAGTCTTTTCCAGAGGGAAAAGCCTTATAATAGAAATAATGCCTGGATATACAGTATTCCATTAATGCTAAGGTTCTTCTCAAGTATAAAGTCAAGCTTAGTCATTTGTTTATAATTATGCTGATCACTTTAGAGGACTCCCATCCCATGGCACTGGTTAAGGGTCCAATGTACTATACCAGTTAAGCAGATCTTATCCACCAGAATGAATAAAAACTGCTCCTCTTCCCAGGGTTCCCACAGAAAGCCAACTATGAACACACATATATGCCACCCACTTTAGTAGACTTCCACTCCAGGCATTGGTTACTAGATCCTATTTTATATTTTACCAGGAAGTGTGGTGGATCAGAGGTTAGATCACTGGATTTGAAACCAAAAGGTCCACGGTTCAATCCTGATCAGCCATAATTGCACTGTGCCCTTCCTTGAGAAAGGCACTCAGTCCTGATCACCCCCATGGGGCATGGTGCCACAGTGTACTAAGGTGTACTGCACCTTAATGGAGCACCTGCCTTCAACCAATGCTAACCCAGCTTGTGCATACTTAGTATGTTGGTAAGTCTGACAGTTGTTTAGCACTACTTGGTGGTTCTGTTAGGATACTATGGCTTCCTCCGTGCATAAAACTGTTTGATACAAGGTGACTCTGGTTGTCAAAAATTTGGTTAACCCTTTACCCAATGTATCCACCCACATAATATACAAATTCAACAGTTGAAAAAATATTATTTTTCAAAATACTTCAGCAAGAACAATATTATGTTACCCTTCTTCGGAATGGGCTTCCAATGAGAGGTCACATGTTGTGGTTTTGTTGAGATTTTTTGAAAGATGTGGAAAAATAATATTCAAAATAATAAATTTTGATATTGTATGTGTTGGGTAAAGGGTTAATAAAGAAATAAATATAAATAAAGAAATACTTTACCAGTGAAACAGAACTTGATTACTTCAGTAAAGACCACAAGATGAGTATTTCTTTTTCAAGATACCCTGCTATCAGAAAAATGGAGCCTTGCTTTCTTGCTTTGCTCTTCTTAACCCGTTTGCTTTTCTTTTTCTTACTCCCTATCCATTCACTCTTTCCATCACATGCAAATTTTAAACAAACTCATATAACATTATCTACATGTAGTTTCCTGGATCCCAATGATCCCCTGTATTTATTTTATTTATTTATTGGTGTTTTAAGGTCACATACATACCTATGCACAATGGTTAATCATGACCGTGACAGTTTTATGGGTGGAGGAAGCTGGAGTGCCCAGAGAGAACCACCGCGCATCGACGAGCAACTGTCTACTCCCCAACATTCTAACTCTGTTCAAGCTCCGGTTGAAAACATGTGCACCATCGACGTGCAGTACACACCATCATTGTGTTTAATTGTTATGTAAGTACCTGGTAGTTAATTTTGCCCATTACACTATCCATAGTTTTAGTTTTTGAAGGCTTAACTTGTTAGTATTTACGATCTTAAGAATGTGATTGTAATAAGTTAAGCCTTCAAAAACTAAAACTAGGGATAACAGGCCTAGCAAGTTTCAGCGACAGTGTTACAGAGAATATTTATTTATTGGTGTTTAAAGTGATCACACAGTCTTGTAAGGGTCATCACAGTTTCCGTAACTTCTGCTTGGTCCAATATGAAATAACTTGTTCTTTAAGATTCGATTTGAGATTTGATTTGATATCAATATCAGAGACATGATACAGTTTGCAGATCCATACTCAAGTGTAACTTATTCCGGGGACCAGCTGTGGGTCCTGGCCTCCAGACAGTGATAGGAGTCAATCTGCTGATTTATAACACCTTTTTAAGTAATGTTATGAAAAAAAAGGAGATGACTTACATAAGAGTTAGCTTTCTGTCAAATCCTTCCATTACACACTAGTTTGTCCCTGGTTATATTTATTTGTTGTATTGAAAACTGTTGTATCTCGAATTTTTCTTTTTCTGCTATTCTATTTTGTAATCTTTTCAAATAACAAATTATTGAATAAAATATTGTTTAAACTAAATGGAGCCTTAGTTTAGCCACATTTTGTTCATAAATGTTTTGCAACAATTTATTAAAGAGTGTCAAATGGCCGTCTCCAAAAAATTGTAACACAACAATTGCATATAAATATTTTCGTTTCTACTCCCGAGTAGAATAATGCTATTCAAAAAGGGCCAATTTAGTTATTTATTATTTATTTATTTATTAGTGTTTAAGGTCACGTTCAGCATCTTTGGCTACATCATGATTTCAACATTGGTATGAAGTCAAGTTCAGCCAATCGTTTGGACATACTGCTCAGTTTAGAGGACTCCCAACCCAGGTTTACCAGTAAAGCAGAACTTGTTTACCACAGTTGGAGGTGTATAGTGGCAATTTACTAGTTCTTGAACTATGCTTTTCACAAAATTGGAATGTTTAAGCCCCATGGTACATGAATTCACATCACATACAGCACATGGAGAGTGTATTATCACTAAATCACCTGCAGAGTGGAGATTCCACCCAAGCAATAATTGCAAATTTGTTACAAAGCATAGCAAGCACAAGCAAAGTTCCAGCCAATGGAAAAACCCGGAGGTCCATTGGCTGAAACATTGCTTGTGTTTTTTGTCCATATGTACAGAATTTGAAAGGGATACTTCGGGTGATAACTCCATTCCACATTCCACAGATGATTTATTTACAATCCACTCTTCCTGTACTGTATGTGGTACATGATGTGAGATTTTGAATTTTTTTCAACACCCTCACTTGTGAAAATAAATGGTGCCAGGATGCATAATTTCAGCCTGCTGGGTTAAATTAAATTTTGACATTTTTTCACCTTGTCCATTCATAGCAATTACCTGTGAAATGTTGGCTTCAGCTTGTTCACTGTTTATGAGAACTGCCTTTCACACACAGTTGTGGGCATCCTTCTAATGATAATGTCATCATATTAGTGACTGCATCAGCTTAACCCTTTACCTAGCAAATCGACCACACTTGTGAGTGTAATTTACAAAGTGAGCAGTTGAAAAAAAACCCAAGTTTTTCAAAAAAGTCAGCAAAACCATATCATATGACCCCCTTCATTGGAATGAGCTCATCAAGCTCATTCCAATAAGGGGCCACATATGGTTTTGTTGAAATGTTTTGAAAAAAATGAGTAATTAAAACAAGGTGCAACACCACTGGTATCCCTACCAAGGCTTCTAAGTTGAAGGGTTTCCAAGTTGAAAAAAGTGGAAAAAGGCTCATAACTCCAGAAAAAAATGGACAAAACCTGTTACTTGTGAATATCCTTTCCCTTATGGTGGTCTAACATCATACCAAAGATCATTTAAATCCAACATTGACTGACTGAGATATGAAGGTCCAAAGTTGTTTCGGATGATGGATGAACAGGCCGACAAACGGATCCAATTTAAATATCCCTCATAAACTTCATTTTGGCAGGGGATAAAATTTTGATATCCGAGTGTTGGGTAATGGGACAAAGAGAGAATTTTGCCAACACCTATATCACGCTCAAATCATATGATCCCAATAATCAAGAATAAATACCAATGATTGCCCAATCTCTATTCTTTTTCCAGATCCCAATCTGGAGTTTGCTCCAATGAGAAATCATAGGCTAAGATTTAGGATTTTTTTTATCAAGTTATTCTTGCTCCATGGTGTGTTGAAAAATAAGTTGCCAAAAAATAAATACGATTAGTCAGTAAGGTCAGGTTGTGAGCTAATGAATTAAATTCACATATTTCCATCAGTCACCTCTGAGCGTTTCATATCCTAATCAATATTACCTATTCCAAAGCATTCAGGACTCAGTGAGACGTCATCTATGGCTATATCTCCTGCAAATCTGAGGCCAACAAATCCATCAAATCTTATTCTGTAGCTAAAAGTAAAAAAAACAAAAACAAAATATATCTTAACCTTTTACCTAACATGAAAAGCACACAACACTTGCAAAAACAATTCTTGGAAAACTATTTTTTTTCATTTTTTGTCTCAAAAACGAGTTATGACCCCTCGTTGGAACGAGCTCGTATCAACGAGGGGTCATAGCCTATGTTTTTGAGAGTAAAAAGATAATGAAAATTAATTGGCGATTTTTTAAAATAGCTCTGGCCGGTTTTGGCCATTAAACTGGAGAAAGGGTTAAAATATTCTACCTCAGTTGTTTCATTTCACTCTTAATAAGAGCTGGGAGGTTTTGATTTTTCGGATTCGATTTCGGTTTCAGAAAAAAACTTCAGTTCAGTTTTTCCATGTGTTAAGAATATGCATGTATAATAAATAGGACTCGGTTCGAATCCCACCTGCGGCAACTGCGTTGTGTCCTTGGGCAAGACACTTCACCCCGCTTGCCTACATGGGGGCATGATGACGCTGTGTACTAGGGCGTACTGCACGTCAATGGTGCATATGTCTTCAACCAATCTAACCCTGCCTGTGCCGCAGTGCAGAGTTAAGAGTTGCAATGTTGGGGAGCTGACAGCTGCTCGTCGTTGCTCGGTGGTTCTCTCCGGGTACTCCGGCTTCCTCCACCCGTAAAACTGTAATATGTGACATTAAACACCAATAAATAAATAATCCTTTAAAAAATGAGCTCAATCCATTAAAGGGTCATATTTATTTATTTAGTTATTTATTGATGTTTAAGGTCACATATTTATGCACAATGGCTAATCATGACCGTGACAGTTTTACAGGTGGAGGAAGCCGGAGTACCCGGAGAGAACCACCGAGCAACGACGAGCAGCTGCCAGCTCCCCAACATCGTAACTCCGCACTGCAGCACAGGCAGGGTTAGATTGGTTGAAGACATGCGTACCATCGACGTGCAGTACGCCTTAGTACACGGCGTCATCGTGCCCCCACGCGGGCAATGGAGATGAAGTGTCTTGCCCATGGACACAACGCGGTTGCCGCAGGTGGGATTCGAACCGAGGACCTCTCGGCTTGCAGCCTGCACCTCTACCAACTGAGCCACCGCGCTCCCATTAAAGGGTCATAAGCTATGTTTTTCAAGCAAAAATTAAAAGGTAATTAAAACTGAATAGACGTTTCTCTGAATAATGTTGACCAGTTTTCGCCATTATGTTGGCTAAAGGGTTAAAAATCCCTTACTTTGGAAGGCACCCTGAAAGGGTGTCCCATTCCACATAGAATTAAATGTTAAGAAAATAAAGCGAAAAACATTAAGTTTCACGGCTGAGAGTACCTGCTTTTGCACTCCGGAGGAATGGAATGGCACAAATCAGAGACATTTTCTTAATGACACTTTGGCACAAAAAGTTTCTACACTCTCGGTGAGACCGACCCGAGCGCAGTGAAAGACTATAGAACTCCTCTAACAAATGAGTTTTAAACAGTCATAGCACTAACACAGTTAACAGTACAGTCAGCCATGTCAGCATTGCATTGTTACCGGCACCCTGACAGTTTTGTGATAGGTTTCAACAATTATTCAGTGCAGTTGTATGGAAAGGGTTAACTTTATTCTGCCTGAAATAAAATATGTGCAATCCACATTGAAGTCTTGAGAGGGTTAAAAGCACTGAACTGAATAAGATAGGTTTCAACAAATTTTACAATTATTCAGAACAGTTTTATGGAAAGGGTTAACGTCATTCTGCCTGAAATAGAATATGTGCAGTCCACATTGAAGTCTTGAGAGAATTAAAAGCATTGAACTGAATAAGATAAGTTTCAACAAATTTTACAATTATTCAGTGCAGTTTTATGGAAAGGGTTAACTTTATTCTGCCTGAAATAAAATATGTGCAATCCACATTGAAGTCTTAAGAAGGTTAAAAACATTGAACTGAATAATTTATAATTTATTTCCTTGTAAGACAAAGGGTTTCTCTCGGTGAGACCGAGCCGAGCGCAGTGAAAGGCTATAGAACTTCTCTAACAAAATGAGTTTTAAACAGTCATAGCACTAACACAGTTAACAGTACAGTCGACCATGTCAGTATTGATATTTGTTTATTTATTTATTTATTGATGTTTAAGGTCACATATTTATGCACAATGTCTAATAATGACCGTGACAGTTTTACGGGTGGAGGAATCCAGAGTACCCGGAGAGAACCACCGAGCAACGACGAGCAGCTGCCAGCACCCCAACATCGTAACTCCACACTGCAGCACAGGCAGGGTTAGGTTGGTTGAAGACATGCGTACCATCGACGTGCAGTACACCTTAGTACACAGTGTCATCGTGCCCCCACATGGGCAATTGGGGTGAAGGGTCTTGCCCAAGGACACAACGCGGTTGCCGCAGGTGGGATTCAAACCAAGGACCTCTCGGCTTGCAGCCTGCACCTCTACCTACTGAGCCACCGCGCCCCGGTCAGTATTGATAGGTTTCAACAATTATTCAGTGCAGTTTTATGGAAAGGGTTAACTTTATTCTGCCTGAAATAAAATATGTGCAATCCACATTGAAGTCTTGAGAGGGTTAAAAGCATTGAACTGAATAAGATAGGTTTCAACAAATTTTACAATTATTCAATGCAGTTTTTATGGAAAGGGTTAACTTTATTCTGCCTGAAATAAAATATGTGCAATCCACATTGAAGTCTTGAGAGGGTTAAAAGCATTGAACTGAATAAGATAAGTTGCAACAAATTTTACAATTATTCAGTGCAGTTTTATGGAAAGGGTTAACTTTATTCTGCCTGAAATAAAATATGTGCAATCCACATTGAAGTCTTGAGAGGGTTAAAAGCATTGAACTGAATAATTTATAATTTATTTCCTTGTAAGACAAAGGGTTTCTCTTGGTGAGACCGAGCCAAGCGCAGTGAAAGACTATACAACTTCTCTAACAAAATGAGTTTTAAATAGTCATAGCACTGACACAGTTAACAGTACAGTCGACCATGTCAGTATTGCATTGTTACTGGCACCCTGACAGTTTTGTGATAGGTTTCAACAATTATTCAGTGCAGTTTTATGGAAAGGGTTAAGTTTATTCTGCCTGAAATAAAATATGTGCAATCCACATAGAAGTCTTGAGAGGTTAAAAGCAGTGAACTGAATAATTTATAATTTATTTCCTTGCAAGGCAAAGGGTTTCTCTCAACTTAGTTTCAGGAACTTGCATCCCATTATAATGACAAGGTCAGATATCATTTTGTCAGCTAACTCCACTGATGTTTACAAAGTCTCCAGTGTGAACATAACATTGTATTGCTTGGGGAGAATTTACTGAAACAGGAAATTGGAGGCTGTCAAAACCCTGTGGTCTACTGGGCCATACTCAATGGCTCTAGCGACCTGAAAAACATAGGTGACCGAGAAGTTGTGAATGTCTACCAGTATGCCCAAAATCAGCGAGACAGGACAATTCGTTTTCGAGTTATCGTGAGGACAAGGAAGTGCATAGAAGACAGAAGACAGGAGAAGAAGAAGAAGAAGAAGAAAAGAAGAAGAA
This sequence comes from Pictodentalium vernedei, assembly GCA_031216915.1. Lineage (NCBI taxonomy): Eukaryota > Metazoa > Mollusca > Scaphopoda > Dentaliida > Dentaliidae > Pictodentalium > Pictodentalium vernedei. The sequence continues at coordinate 305,799,712 of CM062292.1, read as the reverse complement.
GACGAAAGAAAAAGAAACTGCACAAAAACAATAGTCTGTGTGTTCATGTGTGTTCACACAGACTAATAATACTGATGGTATCTTGAATTTCACACCTTGTTTCTTTATCAAATAAAAGTGATAGCCAGTATTTTTCGCCAAAATTAATAATATTGTCATCACTATTATTTGGCAGTTAAGAGTAGCCTCAAAAGCAGAATTCTGCCTACTCCTGAAGTTAACCATCCTCCCTTGTAAAATGTGAGAAAACTATGGTTCTGTCCCATTTTAATGACATGCCTTGGAACAACTCTGAAAAAATGACATCTAGAAAAATGGACAAATTTATCAAAGTCTGAGTTTTCCATAATATTTAGGGCAATATACCCTTATGCATCATGCTCACACTCAGTGACCAGAACTTTCAAATCTCTTCTCGCAGAAAATAGTCTTTTGCTATCATAAACTTGATAATAAAAATACATCCCTAATTTGTATGACATTAGTCAAAATTTAGTTTCAACACATACCCTCTATTTGGAACTGGGAGGGCCGACCCGTCCCAGAACATATATCCCCGCCCATGAGACAGAAAAATTTCTAGTTGCATTACATATCAATTTTTTGCTGGACCTGCCACACGGACTGAATCACTGAGTCACGGAATCACACACTTCCCATTCATATACATGTACAGTACAGCTGCCGTGGACTGGTCACTTTCCACATATGGGCAATATTTCCATGGATGCAATAATATCAGATTCCAAACACTAATTATAGAAATAATCATCAAAAATTTAATTAATGAAGCACCGGGTACCACCCGGTGCTTCATTAATTAAAGTTTTGCTGATGATGATTTTTAATACGCATGCATGACCAGGCCTGGTCTATTGAGGAGAGCTATAGCTCCCGCCCTCCATGACTCCTGCAAAATCAATTTAAGGAGAGCCATAATTGCTCTCCTTAACTGGTAAAGTGCTGAGTTTTTTCTGACAACAAATTAAAGCTCATCATATACTGATCTATTACATTTAATTGGATAGTGCCTTATAGACACTATCCAATTAAATGTCAGAGAGCAAGGTATTGTATACAAAAATCTGATTCATATCAGGGACAATAAAGGCTTCCTCAGGCAGAATGTAGCTACAGACAGTTATTGCCTGTCACTTTTAGTAAAGCCCAAAATAGGGCTTCCAGCACTCTACCAGTTAAGAGCTGTAATAGCTCTCCTTAAACCTTTAATTCCATTATTAATAACAGACTAAAGTGTAGAATAGCTCTCCTGGCACAGGTTTAGGGGAGCTGTAGTGTAGTAGCTCCCATAGATTTCTCAAAAGGCCATGTCTGCGTGGCCATCACTGTCCATGCATGGAAAATGACCAGTCCACGCCGACTGTACTGCAATAGATTTCCTCCTGTTCAAATATGCAAAAATGTGAGCAGAGTCTTATAAACAAGCAGCACGGGTCAGGTGTTACTTTGGGGGTCTACAAAGGCAGAAAAGGGGACACTTTCCCAATGGCATTTCTGCATAACTTTTTCCAAATTCCACCCCAAAATTACCCTGATACAATACCCACTCAAATAAAAACTTAATTCACATTTGGACCAAACATGAATTATTTTTTTTGTTTCAGTGGATATTTAGATAAGGTAACTGAAGAGTAGAAAGCGTCATTATTCAAGGACAAACATCAGTCTCTTCTTCAACGAGTCCTTAAAAGTTAAAAAAGTTAAAGGCCTAATTCTGACTTTGATCACATTTTGCTGCAACAAGACAGGTGCCCCCAAACTACAGTATTTTAGATACATAGAGACTGGATTGATGATGATGTGTAACTGATCAATTAATATAATGCTTATTATATAGCAGCCCTCGAAATAAAAAGCATTTCTCCACGGCAACAAATTGCCTTGGTCAAAGTTACAACCCACGGGAAACTCCATAGCAATTTTAACGAACAGACAAAGTTCTGCGCTGCCTCTGCTGTTGATATATCAGCTGAATAGATGATTTTAACAAATTTACAAGTCTTCTTGTGTTGTCTTGATGCCCCTGGGTTGTACAGCAATATGTATAATTCGTAATAAGCCAATTTCGAAACTGCCATCTTTGGACTTTAATCTATGAGTATGCAAGGTCACAGGTCGCGAGGTGTAAACAGTGCGATTTCAGTGCTAACAAAGCGTTTTCTTGGAATGTTTATACCTCGCGACCTGTGACCTTGCATAGATTAAAAGCCAAGATGGCAGTTTCGAAATTGGCTTATTTTTAAATCCTGATTTTGAGCCACAAGTTTCAGAGCCAAGTCTGAATATTAGTATTAGGTCATGGACATTGGCTGTTACAAATTGTCACTTCTCTGGCGACTTCTATTCAGAGTTGTTTTGAATCCGATTTTTAGTTTGAAACAATTCCTCTTCTCATACTCTACTATTCAAAAAGTAGGGGATATCCAAACTGATGTTGATATTTTCGGAAAAAGGTATTGGATACGCGTGATTGGACACATCAATGTCACCAAGTTTAGTGTGAATAATGAATGTGGTAAAGCTGAAGAATAGGGGACTTTTCCTTTTATGTAAAAACAACGCATTTTTCTCGCCTTTTTTCTACATTTTCCTACATTTTCCTGTTACTAGTCATGTTTTCGATAAAGAGATTGAAAGATATTCATTTTTTACTACGATTACAGATAATTTAAACCCTTTTAATGTTGCGGTGCCAGAGATTCTTCTGCATTCTCGCCATTTTGAAGTGCGTGTTTACATAACTTTCGTTTTCTCTTTGGCTGGCGATTGTAGGTCTGGGGTCAGTGTAGTGAGGGTTAGGGTTAGCTTACCGGTAAGCTAACCCTAGCCCTCACTACACTGACCCTAGATCATGTCGGGAACAGAACAAACAAGCGTACCAAAAACAACCAATACACAGAGCAGACGCCGAAAAACATCAAAAACATGGAGGAAAGATGAATGCGAATGTCACTGTGACAAATAGCACAGGTTAAAAACGTTTGTTGGGCTGTTATAATTGCCAGTAAAATTGAATATCTTTCAGTTATTTTATCGAAAACATGACCAGTAATAGGAAAATGTAGGAAAAGGTGAGAAAAATGCGTAGTTTTTACGTAAATGGAAAAGTCCCCTATTCTTCAGCTTTACCATTAATGTCACCGGCCCACGTACGAAAACGTCGTGCAGGTTTTTCGTTCATTCATTCTCTCAGCATCATTTCCAAAATGCCTTCATATTTTTGTATCCAATGCAACAGAGAAGTTAGACCACGACAACATGCTGTTGACAGCTCTTTGGCAAGCAGTTAGAGAGGTTGGAGCCAAGCCGTGTACAGGTATGTAACTAGGATCGGGCTCCAGACTGCCTATAGAGAAGGGGAACCTGTACACGATTTCATTCGCCAGATACTAGCGTTACCATTCCTGCCGGCTCTTCATATCCGAGAAACCTTTGAAGCCTTGTACAACAAAACTCAGCCAGAGACGAAACTTCGAGACTTCGTGGACTATGTCCAGAGACAATGGGTAGATTCCGCAACTTTCAGCCACCCGGAATGGAGCATTTTTGACCATACGGTCCGGACCAATAACGACATTGACGGTGAGTTTTTTTTTTCTCTCTCTCTCTCTCTCTCTCTCTCTCTCTCTCTCTCTCTCCCTCTCTCTCTCTCTCTATGTAAATATGCTTATAACCAAAAGTTTTTTTTCCCTATTACAGCTTGGCATCGGCGTCTGAACACACTTGGGACCAGATTGAGTTTTTACAAATTGGTACCGGCTCTACAGACAGAAGTAGAAAATGTCGAATTAAGAGTCCAGGCATCAGATTTAGAGACGGACGCACGCTTCAAATACACAAAAATGTCCCAGAAGATCCAGAAATATTGGGACGAATATATGTCAGACCCTCCATCACTATCAACTTCAGCCTTTTTGAAGAAATGTTCCTCTGTTTATGTTAAATAATTGTCTTTCCTTAAATGTATCATGTGTAACTCTGTGATTTAAAAAAAAAAAACCTGTTATATTATAGTCACTATTGTATGTGTTAAATCATAATTGTTAACTATTGTTACATGTCTTTGTTGTGAAGAATATATATAATTAAATAATAAAGATAATAAAATATATGCCGCTAGTTACTTGTCACTTACAACCCCATGAGTCATGAGTATTAATAAAGATAATTGAATCCTATGCCGCGTATTACTTCTCAACTACCACTCCACGGCGACTTGTCTCGACGGCGACTTGTCCCGACGACGACTCGTCCCACCTCGGGTACGGCGAGTTGTCCCGACGGCGAGTTGTCCCGTTCCCGGTTTTTCGCACGAGCGCCGCGTTAATGTATGTGGGGTGCGTTTTGAAATTTTCATTTGTACTGGATGGGCTTTTTCGGGGGTCTCATAGTTCTTTTTCTGGTTTTAACTCGTTCATTAATAGTTTCTTTTGATGTATGCGAAGACTGGCACATGACGAACGTTTGCGTGCCGTTGGCATGTTGGAAGCTGGCAACAGACAGACTGCAGTGGTTCAAATTCTCAATGTTACTCAATCAGTGATTAGCAATAGCAGGTTGTGGTCGCGCTACCGTCAGGCTGGCAATGTTAATGCCAGACGTCAGTCAGGTCGTCCAAGGGCGGCAACTGAGGATCGTTTCAGGGTAATACTTTTTGCCGGTAAAAAGTGCAGTATCCGGTAAAAAGGACGGTAAGTGTTTACAAACTACGTTTTAAAGTACTAAATGTACCTCTGAATGTGTGAAAAGTGATTTCTTAGGAAGCTTTCGCAATAATAAGTATACAGAAGGAAGATTAAGTATTGTTTGTTTTATTGTAGACTATTTTCAAGACAAAATAGATCATTTTTCCATCGACTCGCCATTTTGTGCAAGGAAAACAACGATTTCCCTGTGGTGCACGACGGGGTGAATATTATACTTGCTCGATGGAGGTGTAGCTAATTTTAGATGTTTCTGTTCATCACGAGTGGATTTCAGAGAAAGAGTTTTTGAAGAGAAACCATTTATAATTTGAAAATAGTCTACAATAAAACAAACAATACTTAATCTTCGTTTTATATTGCGCACGCTTCATAAAATTGTCACTTCACACTTTCAGAGGTACATTTAGTAAAAGTTTTTATACACTTACCGTCCTTTTTTACGGGCAAAAAGTTGTGTTCAAGCTTTTTTTTTTTAAACGGGGATTCATATTTTATTTTCAGTTAGCGCTTCGCCAAACACATGCCGAGGTGATAATAAATATTAAAACCATACATACATCAGTGGATGCTGGTTCTAGATTCCTGTAAGTCCCACGTCAGTGATACCCACATGAGGCTGTTAAGACTAGGGCCCCTTGTGCTCACTCCACCAGTCCCTATGTGCGAGCTCACAGTGGTGAGCCTAGGGTGGGTTGGTGGGGGGGGGGGGCTGCGGGGCCCCAAATATGCAAACCGTAAGTTACTGTTTTTAACGCCCACGTTTCCTCAGAATCGACATGAGAGCTTCAGAATTTGAAGGAAAAAAAATATCCGGGAAAAAGCCCACAACCGTGTGAGGGAATACGTTGAAATATGCCAGCGTTATGTCGATCTTGCCCCTCCCCCACCATTTCGAAATTACGGGAAATGGCTTATATATCTAGCGGGGCGTAGCCAGGATTCTGCAATGGCGTGGGAGGGGGCAATCATGATATTTGGAACTAGGGCTAGACCTCCCCAGAGACAAATTATCGTAAACAATTTATTAGTTATTAATTCCAATCGCCCGCAATAGATTTGGAATGCTTCCAATTACTTGATGCCCAATCTTGAAGTGCAAGTTCAAGATAGCCTAAAGCGCCAGTGTGTGTCAGAGAAAAGCAGTAGGGATTGTGTACAGATGCCAGTTTCAATGTAATCGTATGTGCTTACTGGGCAGGGAATATAGAGAAGGGAATTAACATGTACAGGGATTGGACACTAGCCTAGTCTTCGATTTTGGTCGCCATGCTGGCTTACCAAGCAACTTATAAAAAACAACAAAGATCTTTGCGAACATAATTTATTGAACAGAGTTTATCATCGTGTCAGGTAATATCAAAATAACAAACAACAAAAAAACATGATTTTGTACAAAACCCAAAGCTGTCCGATGCAAAATTATCAAGAGGCAACTGAAAGCATTCGTTTTGCAGTTGTTTTTTTTTATTACTTTGAAATAAACCGATTGGAAGATATCCCGAGCTGAAAAAAGATTATACGATATTTTCCAGCAACTCAACCTTTGCATTTGAGAGCCCCACCCACATCCCACCACTGGGAAGAAGGTTAAGTTGCTAGACACTGGGGGAGATCGATCCTGGTGCCCCCCTGATGAAAGGTAGGGGTTAAATACAGTATGTGCGAGTTTGCATTTTTTTGGGGGGGGGGGGCCAAAAATGCCCCGTCCATTATAGAATCCTGGCTACGCCCCTACTAGACTAGATAAAAAAAATCCATTTCATATTTTCGAAATGGTGGGGGGGGGGGGGGCAAGATCGATATAACGCTTGAACTATGGAATTGTGAGTATTCCCTCCCACGATTATGAGCGCTTCCCAGGATATTTTTTTTCTTTAAATTCTGAATCTCTGAGCTCGATTCTAGTGTCTCCTGGGGAAACATGGGGGTTGAAATCAGTTAATTATGGTTTGCATCTGGGGGCCCTCAGCCCCCCCCCCCCCCGGCCTACCACTGGGAGCTCACACATAGGGATTGGTAGAGTGAGAACAAGGCACCCCAGTCTTAATAGGCGCCTGTGAGTATCATTGGGGTAGGACATACAGGAATCTATAACTAGTATCCACTGATGTGTGGTTGGTTTTAATATTTATTATCACCTCGGCATGTGTTTGGTGAAACGCTAACTGTAAATAAGTTATGAACCCCCGTTTAAAAAATACATTGAACACAACTTTTTGCCGGTAAAAAGGACTGTAAGTGTATAAAGCTGTGTTTTAAAGTACTAAATGTACAGCTGAATGTGTGAAAAGTGACAATTTAATGAAGCGTACGCAATAATAAATATATCTAACGAACATTAAGTATTGTTTGTTTTATTGCAGACTATTTTCAAATCATAAATGGTTTCGTGGTGAACAGAAACATTTAAATGTTACGCACACGAATTAGTTACACTTAATTGCACCTCCATCGAGCAAGTATGATAATATTCACCCTGTCGTGCACCTCAGCGAAATCGTTGTTTCACAGGGTATAAACCGTATAAACCTTTAGCCGGAAGTGGAGATAAGCGAGGCGAGAGATTTCTATTTTTATCTCAAAGTTTTAGTCGCAGCGTATCCAAGATCACCGAAAACAAGATTTTTTTAATAAAAGGAATGACCGAAGAATGCAAAATCAGTAAGTATGTTATATAAAACAATATTTAACAATGAAACGACACAACTTAATGGAAAAATCGACTCTTGTAGTATGAAAAAACACCTGCTGATCATCTCAGAAAATGAATTTCTCGGGAAAATTTCTCCTTCAAATATCGTTTTTCACATGTTCGCACAAATGTAACATGTTAAAATCATAGATCGACAGATACGGCGTTCAATTCCACACCAGAAACTATCAACCATAACAACGAAGGAGGTTCGATGCTACTGAAACTGTTCAAAATATAGGCTAATGTCACCTTATCGATTTTTTTATACGCCCAGTTGGTAAAATCGTTGATCGGGAGTTGGTGATAATTATACGTCCAGTTGAGATTATTCGATTTCCCATATGATCGTTCCAATGCCCATATTTGTGCATGTACGAAGGTCTAATCAGTTAACAAACCATATGAACAGACTCGAATGCACAACGTTGACGTCACACCTTTCAACTGAAACACCACTGACTGAACCACCGAACCTGCAACCACGGGGGAGGGGCGAGAGGACCGCTCCCCCCCCCCCCCGAAGAACTTTCGATCCCACCCGAAAGATTTCAGACCATGTTTTTCAATCGGCATTCATTTTTTTAATTTACCTATGCATTAGGGTAAATTTAGTTCAGTTACAACTGTAACACTTCATTTTACCTTGGCTCTAATTCCTTCACACCTGTAATTAACATATCCATAATCACTTGTCTATGAAGGTAATTCCATTGTTATTTGTGAGCTGTTTATTCAGCACACATACATTCACACAGCTTTGTCGGGGAATTATTTTTTCCAATTGGGGGTATTTGGGGTTTGTTTCATTCTTTTTAATGGCCTTTTTAAAAAAATTTTGTTTACCGTTTTTGACCGTGGTCGTTTTTACTTCATAATGATCATTTAGTGTCTATGTTTTGCGGTTTTGCCTGGCTTTTTTAAATTATTTTTTTCTATTTATTTTATTTTATGTTGTTGAAGTGTGTGTTTGTGGGGGGGGGGGGGGGGGGGGTAGTCGAATGGGAAGAAAATGTTTTCACTTCAGATAACGGCGTGTTATAACAATACGCCAATCCTCTGTTAATTGAAAACCAGTTTGCCTGACAGCATGCTGAGCTAGCAGTTTATTCGACAATAATCCCTAACCCGACGCCCACCTCACCCTCTCGCGCTCTCTCATTTTCACTCTCATTTTGGCAACAGTCTTTTGTGTCCAATAACTGTCGAACAAACATCAAATGGGCTATTTTTTTAGTATTCTCTTCGAAGCAACTGCATCAATAAGTATCTGGCTTTTAACGATTCCATTTTTAGAGAAATTAGCGAAACACTGTGGAATCCTACATGAAGTATACCATACCTATACTTTTGTAAATATTCAATGTTGTTCTTTGAGAACTTATTTTATCTGAAATAAATACTGTTTAAACTAAACTAAAGTATTTTTAGATAAGGCATGACGTCACATGGGATTCCCTCGATAGCTCGCTGATGTCGTGTTGAAACCAAACAGATCCAGGGTCGAAAACAAGCTTTATAGTAAATTATACTCACCAAGCGAACGCTACCGTGTGACAAAGGCAAAAAGATGAAATAAATAGAATAATTCGCGCCTTACATAAGTATTTTTATAAATGTTCATCTTATTTTCACTTAATTTACATACGACTTCACGGAAACAGTTTCGAAACAAGACTTCGGTTACCAGTTTTCTTTTTGAAACTTGAATGCCAAACAACATTCTACATGGTGTAGGATAAGCACCGTTAGGTCAACAGTAGCTGAAATTAAATTACGTTGTTGTCAATAGCAGTTCAGCGCAGGGTCAAGTTGTCAAAAATACAAAGCGATCATTTCTTTCAAATTAATCGATCACATTTATTGTCCGACGATAGCCTTCAATACTATTCACATTCTCATTTCCATTTCACTCCTGCTGAAGAACAAAACACCTCTCGGATCCAAATGCGCCCAGGGACGTTTCTGGGAAGTTCAGACTCGGCGTGTGTCACAGTGAGATCCTCAAATTTCCAAACTTTCATTTCAAATTTATACCATAAAAAAGTTTCCGACATTTGATGATCGGTTTTGAGAAGGAATTTTCTTTATAGATTTATGTACAAATTACATTATATTCGCTTGATATTTGGCCTTTTCTCCATAATTATGAGTAGACTTTGTAATTGGCCTAACAAAAGACTTCTTGTGGTACATGCTACTGCTATATTGTGCGGGGCCGTCGAGGGGGGGGGGGGGGTAGTAACCCCGGGGCCCGGCGTTATTGGGGGCCCGCCGATTCCCGTGCGTGCGGCCCCTTCACTGCACGTCACATTCAGACGAGCAGTGAAGGACTCTCACGTAAGAGAACGTAAGAGAATCCTGCCTTCTGACAATTAGAGAAAATCGGCGAGCCCCGGTGTTCCAAATTGACACTATTTGTGTGCATTTACAAAAGCGCAATCTCGATGTATTGCTAGCTTACGCAGTTACAAACTTGGAACATTACCAACATTTTAGTTCTGCGCGAAAAAGAACTAGTGGGTCATACTATAAAGAATAAATGTATTTCAAACAAGAATCACTAGTTCTATATTTGCTTAAAACTAAATGTTTCCAACTTTTGAAATTTGAACCATAAAATTTCCAACTTTCAAAAATCAGGGTCCCCATTGGGGGAGGGGGGGGGTAAGCCCCCCCCCCCCTCCGTCCCTAAGTGCTCTTCGTCTTTGCTGGCGAAGAGTTGTCTCTTGCGCATCCCATTTGCTTTCATCTAGGTGAAAGGTAGCGGGATGCACAGGAGATTAGGCGAAGAGGTCATCCCGCACTTTAATAGCACAGCCAAACGGAACGCACACCTGGCACGCGTCACTAGCCAAATCGGCTTCAGAGTGACAAGAACCGATCTTGCCGGTTTCTGAGAATTTCACCCAAACAGGCCGCCAATAAAGTTGTCCAAACTGCTCTCCAGTTTCCTTCTGTGCAGCAGTATCCGATCCGCACAGTGGTTAGGTGGTGTGTGTGTGGGGAGGGGGGGGGGGGGGGGAGGGGGGTAGCACAAGAGGCGATATCGCCGTATCCCATTCTCGGTGGTGAGGGTCTGCGGGCTTTCTCTGGGATATTTTGAAAAATGAGGACCAAAACTCACATGATTCTGAGGCTGCTGTGACTGATTCCCTTTGACCGCCCGCTGATTTGTCGCGGTTCTCGGATGAGAAGGCCTTGGTTACCTCTGTACTCCCAACTGCCTCCCTATTCCCACGCTTCTTCTCACCACCCAACACTCGGAGATGAACTGCTTGATGACATCCTTTGCCTCATTCTTCCCAATTTCTCCGATTAGCATATTAACCCCCTCCTTGAGTCTCCCACTAACCACATGTCCTTCATTCTCCCATTCCACTTCCCCATTATACTCACAGCCGGTGAATCTTATTCTTTTAGACTGGTATTTTGGCATTCTAGAAGAAAGTGTTCCAGGGTCTCCACCACGCCCACATTACACATCTGGCACTCCTTTTCACTGTTTTTCCCAATTTCCCCCTAAGCTACAGGGACCGCTACATCAGCTTGAACAGCAGTGACCCCCAAAGGTGCCATCAAGGCACTCTTCAAAACCAGGCTTCTCTTTATCACGCAGGCCACCCAAAGACCTCCTCTCGCCAATTACGGTTACCATCCTCCATGACCCTTTCTCTGACGATTTCTGTACCCTGGTTTGCCCCAACGTCTAGGTCAGAGATCTCCAATGAAGAGTTCTCTACTAGCTCCCTCACTTGGACCATCCACTGTCTTGATATTCGAGTTGAAAATTCTCAGGAACATTACTTTACAACATCGGCGGTCGGGGAGATTTACCAAATAATTTAGATAACCGAGTTTCAATAAGTCTATCATGTCCTTCATCCTCATCCACTCAAGCTCACCCCTGATTGCTTCTAGTCCTGCGACATTACTCGACCCTGTTATCCATCGGCCTTCATCGTTCTGCAGGATTTCCAAGCTCTTTACAAACGTCTGGTTTAGAGGTACCACTTCCATATCGTATGTTATACTTGGTAGACCCACCATTTCCCAAATGGTTTTCCCAACGAAAACCCCATTGAAACTTTTTCGCCCTATAAGTTTCATTTGGTTAAGGATTCTCTTCCCCTTCAGAATCAATTTATTTGTGTGGTTTCGGTAGATGCCTGTTCCTGTGATGTTTATATCCCCCCCCCCCAACCCAGATACTCGTAGTCACCTGTCTCTCCTACACTAAGAAGTTTGCTGCTACCTTTCGGAACAGAGAACTCCCCCACTCACCACCTTCGAGTGGGGTCCACTTTGCGGCCCACAGATAAAAATTTGCTCTTGCTTTCATTAAGTTCGAGTCTCCATTTGCTCCCATACTTCCCAACATTTTCGCTAGCCCCTCTTCATTTTTCTGACACTAGAATCGTACAAAAAAGCCCTGGGATCTTCAAGTCCCCAACTGCTATCTCCTCCCCTCGTCGCTATGCAGGAGTTCATCGCCTAAATCTTTGATGTACAATGCAAAAAGAATTGGCGAAAGGCTACACCCCTGTTTTAGGCCTTTCTCCGTAGTCACACGTTTTGTTGCTATGTTTCCCAGGCTAAGTTCACTCTCTACATCTTTATATAATGCTTTCATAATTCCAACAAACTCGTCTCTCAACCCCAGAGCCCCTCAAGCCTGTGCCACATACCCTCCCTCCATACTCTATTGTATGCCTTTTTAACACCCAAAAAGGCCATTTTTTTGCTTTCGCGGATTCTATCATTTGGGATAGCGTGGAAAGATTGTCAGTGACTCTCCTTCCCTTCCTGAAGCCATTCTGGATCTCTCTCAAAAAACCATCCTCCTCAATCATCTCCTCTAATCTCCCATACATGACTTTACAGAAAACTTTTCCAATGTTGCTACTGACAGAGATCCCTCCCTCCATACTCTAACCCTCTATAGTTATCCAAAACGTCTTTTTCCCACTTTTTGTGAATAAATGTCACTTTGCTTTTTCTCCACTCATTTGGGATCTCTTGTTTTCCTATGGCTAAATTGAATAGGGCAATTAGGCTTTCCAAGAGTTTCTCTACCCCTTTTTGATAAACTCGTTATGAATTTCATCTACCCCTCCCGCTTTTCCGTTTCTTAATTTCGGGATCACCTGTCGCACCTCCTCCGTTTTAATTTCGCTGCACATGAAGTTCGATAGATTTTCATCGACCTGGTTCGGACACTCCGGTGGGTTCCCCATGCCCCATGCCCCATCGTTTATTGTTTATACTTTTTCCCAGTGCTTGACTAGTTCTAATGCGATTTGATCCCGATCGTCTGTAACTCTGCCATCCACTTTAATACTCTGTGGGTTACTTCCTTTGTTACGTTTATTCACCCATTTCCAAAATACGCTCGAACTCGATCCCCCCCCCCCCCCCCCCTGTCGTTCTTATCGTCCTAATAAGACTGATATTTCGCACTCTCCGATTATCGTCTTTAATCTTATTTACTTTATTTCGTGCTTATTAGTCTGTGTGAAACACACAGAGTATTGTTTTTGTACGGTTTCTTTTTCTTTTCTTTTTCTTCTTTTTCCCTCTTCTTCTTATTCTCCTGTCTTCTGTCTTCTACGCACTTCCTTGTCCTCACGATAACTCGAAAACGAATAGTCCCATCTCGCTGATTTTTCGCATAATGGTTGACCTTCACAAGTTCTCGGCCACCTATGTTTTTCAGATTCCTGGGGCTTTAAGGGCGTCCGCAGAGGTGTTTCAAAGTGGGTCACGCCCATATCCCGGGAGTGGTATGACGTATGGACCTGGGACCAACACCAAATGAATCGAAACTTGATGGAGATTCAAAATATGGGTCACGGTCACTGAGTGCATTTTTCATAATTGCTGGAAATCACATTTTTTTGACCCACTAAAGCATTCCTAGCGTCCATACATACATTTTGACGTAAAAAAGTGGGCGTGGCCAATATTTTTGAAAGTGGGTCACGCTCATAACTCCAACATGGTACGATGCATGGACCTGGATCTAACACTAAATGAATCGACACTCGATGGAGGTTCAAAATATGTGTCAAGGTGACGGAGGTCACATAGGGGTCATTGAGTGCATTTTTCAGAATCACTGTTTTTGGATTTTTCAGGGACAGGTCGAGTTTGGCAGAGCTTCTAGAACAAACGTTGAAAATTTCGAGTCGCTACTACAAAAACTCTGTCCACAAGCTACTTACTGTACATGGAACGGAGTTTATACTTTTTATGACCTGCTGGCAGTCATAACCACCCTTCTAGTTTTATATGTTATTAATAAATGTTTTAACCCTTGGCAGATTTGCGACTTTCCTTATTGGTACATCCACGTTGTTTTGATCCGGTCGCAGGACTCAAGAAAGACACTAAACTGTCGAGCGGGCATAGTAGAACACATTATGAGAACTTCCATTGGCTGCCTTGGATGATCTGGTTACAATTGGCGTATGTCCGACACTGGTGTCTGTTAAATTTTAAAGTCAGCTTAGCCAAATGACAGTTTTTTTACCACTGAGTCGAGTTGTCAGTTTCTGTCGGGACGATCGAAAATAAACAGTTCAACTTGAAGTCCAAACTTTCAGTTCTCATAAAGATGCGAGTGGTTAAAGTTGAACAGTTAATCAAATAGACAGAATTAATGCCAAAGTCGATTGATGACACGTAAATAATGAATGGAAATGTCATTGCATTGAGAATCGAGTAGGGACGAATCGTCGCCTCGATTTCCACGCGATCCACATTAATTCTTCTCTCAGGTCCTCAGCACTCGACAAAGATACTAAAGTGTTGAGCGGGTATATTAGAACAAATTCGGGAGATTTCATGTAGTTAACTTCAGCGGTCTGGACACAGTGGGCGTATGACCGACAGTATTGGTGTCTGTTCAATTTTAATATAAAATTAACCACATTACCACTTTTCGCCATTAACCCATGCGCGATTTCGGTCAACTTTTCCTTTCTGGAGATTACCTAACTGTTACCGGCTTGGCGGGGCCCATTTGGCGCTAGTGTACGAGATGCAACTTTCAGTCATCAGCATCTCCCCACTAGTAACTGTAAATTAGAAGTTTCAAAGGAAACTAGCTCAGAGAGGGAGCACAACCACAACCTCAGACAACCACCCAGCGCCAGCTCGCACCCTCTAGAAAAAGACCAAATTCAAATAAATACCCCAAATAATAAAAGCGCCATATCTCAGACAATTTTTGGCCGATTCCCATGAAATTTTCACTCATTCTTCACAAATAGTTATCGCATCGTCTCACATAGAGAGACACCACTTTCGCATTATATCTTGTTGAATGTCAAGAGAGCGTATGCGCATGTGCAGTGGTTCCTACAGGGCAAGTGCTTGGTTCGGGGACTTTTTTATAATGCAACCGAGTTCAGCCGAGCTTCAAGAGCAAAACGCCGAAAGTTTGGAGTTGCTGCTCTAAAAAACGTTCCTCACATTCTATGATACCCGATACGCACAGATTGTTATTATTAGTCTTTGTGAAACGGTTTCTTTTATACGGTTTCTTCTTCTTCGTCTTCTTCTTCTTCTTCTTCTTCTTCTTCTTCTGCTGCTGTCTTCTCTCTTCTATGCCCTTCCTTGTCCACACGATAACTCGTAAACGACTTGTCATATCTCGTTGACAGTCTCATAGACAGTCAAAAATTCTCGGCCACCTATGTTTTTCAGATTTCAGGGGCGTTAGGGGTGTCCGTAGGGGTGTTTGAATGTGGGTCACGCCAATATCTCAGGCACGGTGGGATGTTTGAACCTGGTACCAAACCACTAAGTCGACACTCGATGAAGATTCAAAATATGGTCATGGTCACTGGGGTCACCGAGGGGTCATCGAGTGCATTTTTCAGAATTGCTGGAAATCACATTTTTGGACTCCAAAATTCTTTTCCCGAAGTTCATACATGCATTTTACATGAAAAAAGTGGGTGTGGTCAAACATTTTTTGAAAGTGGGCCACGCTCATATCTCAAGCATAGAATGATGTATGGAGGACCTGAGACCAACACCAAATGAGTCGACACTCAATGGAGATTCAAAATATGGGTCAAGGTCACTGAGGTCACCCAGGGGTGATTGAGTGCATTTCTCAGAATTGCTGGAAGCAGAATTTTGAACCCACTAATGCATTCCCAAAATTCATACATGCATTTTTACATGAAATGAAAGTGTCAATGACACTGTAGCTCAACTTGTCAAGACATGTACATGTATAGTATGTGACACAGCAATAACAAACATCTAGGTAATGACCTGATAACAAAGGTACATATAAAGTATTGTAACGGCCTGTACATAAATACTGACCGTAGCCTGTAACAAATGAAAAGGTAAAGTATTGTAAAGGTGGGTGACAGACAGATGCTAAACTAGAAAAGAAATCTTTGAGTCCCAGAGTGGGTCTGACAAAGGTACCCAAGAAGTTTCGTGAAGATCATAAATACGAGCTGTATAGAAGTTGTGACAAAAAACTGATTGTACCTAATTTCGGTACAAAATGGCCACTGGCAGCCATCTTGAATTTTGGAGCGCACTCAGAAAAACTCGTTCTCATCCCAAGGTGATAACAAAGGTACCCAAGAAGTTTCGTGAAGATCGGTTGATAAATACAGCCTCTATTTCGAGCCGTATTGACATGTGCACTTACAGTGTATAAGTAGCACTGAATAAATCAAAGTTCATCTAATTTGCATAATTTCTGCACGAGATAAAAACCCGTACTATATGTGATGTATTCCATGTTACTAAACATTCATACAAAAATTTATTCAAATCAGAACTTTCATACAGAAGTTCTGTACAAAAGACTGATTGCACTAATTTTGGTACAAAATGGCTGCTGGTGGCCATCTTGAATTTCGGACCACACCCAAAAACACTCGTTCTAATGACACGGTGATAACAAAGGTACTCAAGAAGTTTTGTAAAGATCGGTTCATAAATACGGCCTCTAGCCTAGCCGTATAGAAGTTGTGTGCAAAAAACTGAATAGACCTAATTTCGGTACAAAATGGCCACAGGCAGCCATCTTGAATTTTGGACCGCGCCCAGAAACACTCGTTCTCGTCTCAAGGTGATAACAAAGGTACCCAAGACGTTTCGTGAAGATCGGTTGATAAATACAGCCTCTAGCCCGAGCCGTATTGACATGTGTACTTACTGTGTGTAAGCACTGAAAAAATCAAAGTTCATCTAATTTGCATAATTTCTGCACGAGAAAAAAAAACCCCGTATTATATGTGATGCATCCCATGGTACTAAACATTCACAGAAAAAATTATTCAAATCAGAGCTTTCATGTGGAAGTTCTACGCAAAAATCTGATTGCCTCTAATTTTGAACAAAATGGCTGCTAGCGGCCATCTTGAATTTCGGACCGCACTCCAAAACAATCGTTCTCGTCCCAGGGTGATACCAAAGGTACCCAAGAAGTTTCGTAAATATCGGTTCATAAATGCGGCCTCTAGCCCGAGCCGTATTGGCATTTGCACTGACAGTGCTGAAAGTAACACTAAATACATCAAACTTAGTCTAATTTGCATAATTTACGTACGAGAAAAAAGCCCCGTATTATATGTGATGTATCCCATGGTACTAAACATTCATACAAAAAATTATTCAAATCAGCGCTTTCATATGGAAGTTCTGTGCAAAAAACAGATTTCTGCATCGTCGGTACAAAATGGTGGCTGGCTGCCATCTTGAATTTCGGACCGAACCCTAAAACACTCGTTCTCGTCCCACGATCATGACAAAGGTACCCAAGAAGTTTCGTAAAGATCGGTTCATAAACACGGCCTCTAGCCCGAGCCGTATTGAATTGTTGACGGACAGACGGACAGACGGACGATTGGCCATGGCATAAGCTCAAATTTGGCTTCGCCAAAGTTGAGCTAAAAAGTAGGTGTCGCCAATAATTTTGAAAGTGGACACACTAATTTCAAGCACAGTATGATGAATGGACCTGGGTCCAACAACAAATGAATCGATCCTGGGGGGGGGGGGGGGGGGGTAAAATATGGATCAAGGTCGCTGAGGTCACCTTGGGGTCATTGAGAGCACTCTTCAGAATTGCTGGAAACACCCCCACCCCCACCCACCCCCAATGCATTCCCTTGATCGAACCCTTTTTCGCTCTGTACATATATGCCTTTTCTGGTCTCTTAGAAAAATGTATCAGATTCCTGAATGATTATCTTTAAATACTATTAAAGAAAACCTGTTTCTGATTACTTTAAATCTATTTTATCCCCGAAAATAAACCTTCAAAGTATTCCAATTACATTCATATAAAGGACTCCATGGCTCAGTAGATAGAGGTGAAAGCTGCACACCGAGAAGTCCTCGGACCGAATCCCAGCTGTGGTAATTCCGTTGTGTCCTTGACATACTTCACCCCCATTGCTCACTTGGGGGCATGGTGGCATTGTGCATTAACGCATACTGCACGTTGATGGTGTACTTATCTTCAACAAATGCTAATGTGCTTGTGTGGAGTCAGTCTGTTGGGGAGCCTGAGAGTTGCTCGCATTTGCTCAGTGGTCCTCTCAGGGTACTCCAGCTTCCCCCTTCCATAAAACTGTCCGACACAAGGTGACAGTGGCTGTCAATAGTGTCGTTAAGCCCAATAAATAAAAAATACATTCACAGAAGGCATGCCTTGATAGTGTTGTTGTAATATTTGTGCCTTCTTTACACTGTTTGTCAACATGATAACTTAATACAATCAATCCTATCTTAATGTTTTGTTATACTGATAGATTATACTTGCAAATGAGTTCACTGAAGTCAATAGTCATTATTTATAACTTGATACACTCTCTCATAAACAAAGTGGTCAAAGAGAATGCTGTAAATTTTACATCGAATATCATTGTATATTTATTTAATATCATGTTACAAAATTAACCATGTTGGAAATAGAACCCTTCACATTTCAAAACATTTTTAAGATTTATTTATTCTCAATCATAACTCAACAGGTTTCGGTATGGAGTGGTGTATGGCTTTCTCAAAACACCCATCACAATTATAAAGTAATGAAATGGAATATTTGAATGGCTTGTTTTTAACCCTCTTAATACTTCAGCGTGAGTACAAACACCCTTCATATAACTCATTGCTGCAGTATGTTTTACGCTTTCCTTTCTGTAACATTTAATTCTTTTTGGAATGCGACACCTTTCCAGGTTTACCTTCCAAAGTAAGGTATTCTTAACCCTTTTCCAACATAACAACGAAAACCAGCCAGCATTATTCACTGTAATTCCCAGACAATTTTCATTTCGTTCTTGCTTGAAAAACGTTGCCGATGACCTCTCATTGGAATGAGCACTTTTTTAAAGGGTTAAAATGGAGTTTTCAAAGGGATTATTTGAACTCTCTCAATATCTTAATATGGGTCCCCAAACATTTACCTTTGCAATGCGGGAATAATGATAACACTTTCTGTTCTCACAATGATGCTCTAAACTCGCATGGGCTCTTGGGGACTGTTTACCTCTATATCCCAACATTACTGAATTCTTTTACTCGTAATATATTTTCCAGAGGTATCATGTACCTTAACTTTTTCTTGGTAATATGAATATTTGCTACCATCTCTAAACATGGCATATCCGGAGTTGGTGGAGCCAATATTTTTAAAGTGGGAGACACTAAAACTTCTGGTCTGGAATGACCTATACACATGGGACCTACACCGAATGTGTTGAAACCTTCTGGGAGTTCAAAATGTGGTCCACCTAAATGCGGGCAATGGAGGTCATTAAGCGCATATTTTTCAGAACTATTGAGAATTACATTTTATAACAGCTAGTGCAATGCTGAAGATTATCCATGTATCTCATCATTCAAATAATTGGCAGAGTCAAAAATGTCCATTTCTGATTAGTGTGTCGAACCCTTTAAATGCTGGTCACATATTTGCCTTTTCTGGTTTGCTTATAAAAATTGTTCTGATTCCTGAATGAATATCTGTAAATAGTGTTAATGAAAATCCATTTCTGATTTGTTTAAAAATATTTTAGTCCTGAAAATAAGCCTCCATAAATTCTCTTCTATATAGTTTTTTCCTGATACCTTAACCCCTTTCACACAGACTTAAATTTACTGGTGGCAGTAAATTCTGTTTCTCTAGTGGGTATTCTTCCTTTGCTACCGTGGCCTCGTTGCTTTCCGCCCCTTAAGTTTTCTACTTCTGTATGCAGCACTTTTAGCTTTTCTATCCTTTATGGCCCTTTTCAGTTCTTAGCTCACGCTGTACCCAAGTTCCCGTGTTGGTACCCTAATCTTTCCTACTCTCTCCTCCCTTACCTCCACTAGGCTCGCAACTATGGCGTCGGCCATCTTCTGGACACTGCCGCCCTTGTGTACGATTGAAAGCTTTGGTTTCAATTTTTCTTCGAATGGTCGATAAAGGGTATTCCCAGGTCAACACAGTAGTCCTCCAACTCCTCATTCAGCGCCAAAATCCTTGAGTTCCTGTCGTCCCCACCCCCAAGGACAGGAAGGACCTCGGATACAACTACTCTTGCATTCCAACTTAGCAGTTTGCTGACTAAACCTCTATACGACTCCGCCAATATTATTGACCTTCTCTTCCTGATATTGTTGGTACCCACATGGACCACCACCACTACCGGTTCCGATCCTGACCCTGCCACAATACCATCTACCTGGTCCCCCAGATCCTCCAGCTTCGCCCCCGGAAAGCACAAGATTGTTCGACTAGAACTATTAGGACCACAAACCACATTGTCAATCCCTCGTACAATGCTGCTCCCCGCTACAACTAATTTATTCTTCTGCCCCCAGTTCCTATATCATCTGCGACTCCCCTCGTTTTGCATGCCTCTGGCCCCCTCTTTCTATTCACCATCCTCCTCATCCATCTGGCCTATCAGCATCAACAACCATCTCGCCCCCTCAATATTCCCCTCACACTCATCCCCAGGGGTATCAGAATCTAAAACACTAAACCTGTTTTCTAAACAACGTCTAGCAACCTTGGCAGCCTTACGCCGACTCTGACTTCCCGACTCTACGCAACCCTGTCCTGACGTCACCTTCCGAATTTTCCTACTAGAACCCCCCTCCTCAGTTACACCTTCCACACCTCCCACATGAAGCATTCTGTCCCCACGTTTCCTGCTTCCCAGTCTCCTCCTTGAGTCCACATTGACCTTCCACCCACCTTCCACCTCACCATCATAGGTAACTTTCAACGGGGTAACTCCAGATGCACCACCCCTCCCCATCCTCCCTCTCAGCTCTGCAATCTCCCGCTCGAATCCAAAGCACTTCTCTTACAACTGCAGTTCGCACATACCCCACTACTTTCCATTGACCGGCCACCACCGTACCTCATATTATACTGTCTGCACGCCTCTGTATCCTCACTCTTCAACACCTGCACCTGCACCCCTCGACTCACCTCCCCCAAACCACTTTTAATAACCATAATACCTCCGTCTGGACATCTGTCGAGCACTTAACATTCATTTTATAAATATTATAGGATCTAATGACCAAAATCGACAAAACTCCAAGACACCAAACACACGAAAAAAGGCAACTAACGTAAAAAAAAGCAAAATCGGAAAAACCAATCAACTAAACTTCCTTATTTCACCATACGATCCTCCCCTAACACACATGCAAACTAAATATATAAAAAATAATTCCCTGAAATAAAACTAATAAAACAGAAATACTTATAAACAGCTCTGAGTAGAAAATTCTCTTCGTGAGTAGTATTCAATCGTGCTGTGTATGGCATGTGGCATATATTTAGTCCCTTCTATATTAATGTTCAGAAAGTAATATTTCTTATTCTTTGCGTGTTCCATTTCTTCCAAAACAAATTCACAAATGGTACCATCATGCACAGGTACTCGGCACAAGCTGTGAAATCGAAAGAAAAATGATATTTGATAGCAATTTTGAATCGATGCTGACGTGCCCCCATAATGGTATACAAATATTAACAGGGCACATAACTCGCTTTTCGAAAACGACAGCACTCATCTTCGCTGTGCAGTGGTGTTTCACACGACCGTTGGGTGTTCTTGGGTTGTTTATGATAACTGGGAGAAGTCGCATAAAAGGCCGAAAAACATTAAGTCGGACAAGATAGTGCCCAGTGGAAAGTGCGTTACGAGCTATCTTCGTTGTGTGAATGAAATTTGAGGGGGGTTTTACGAAGATGAGTGCTATCGTTTTCGAAACGCGAATTGTGTACCTTGTTAATATCTATATACCATTATGGGGGCACGTCAGCATAGATTAAAAAATGCTATCAAATATCATTTTTCTTTCGATTTCACAGCTTGTGCCGAGAACCTGTGCCATCATGATGCAAATCTCCCCCATGCCTACAGCTGAATCTGGATCGAGTCTATCCTAAGCTAGATTTTATGCACAAAACTATAAGTTTTTGTTTTAAACCAGAAAAAGGCTGTACAGCATGGTCTGTTTAACCACAGGTGACCGGTTCTTGCAATATTAAAAAAAAAAACAACAATTGATTTTATTGCTGTAAAAAATAATAAAAAGACCTTTTCTTATGTATAGATTTCAAATGAAATATATGAGTAGTAGTGCTCGCACGTTTCGAGGGTAGTTTGGGGGACCCCGGTGGGGGACCCCGGAAGTGACGTCATGTCACGTGACCCAGTGGCGCCATGTTGTGTTGTCATGGTAACCCGCGTGAGCGGCCATGTTGTGACGTCATCTCCATAGTGATACGTGGTGTGAGTGCGCATGCGCAGCGCGTGTTGTTAGGGTGATACGTGTTTCCGTCGTCCATTTTGTATACTGGAGGCCGCCATCTTGGTTTCTATGGTAGCACGTGATTGCTATGTTACCCAATATTTCTGAAATAGGACGGGGTATGTTTTAAGGGTATGTTCGATTGAATCGGAGTAAATCTAATTACCACAAACAACCCGACAATCCCTCCAAATCACCAAAACCCACCCAAAATCACGGAAATTGACTTTATTTTCCCAATTTATCGGTTTAGCACGTAGTGCTATGGTACTAAGGGGGTACCGGGGTGCGTTCTATTGAACAAGAGTAATGTTCTGGCTTAGAATTCTCCCAGAATCCCTTTTTGGATCTCTATCCCATGACGTTTTTCCCCTATTAAGAACAGCACGTAGTGCTATAGGACAAATTTACCCAGAATTCTCTTCTTCTATCTATATATGCGATAGTTTACGTCTATCTGGCCATGTTCCTTTGTTCTAGAGTATACTCCAGTAGCGTAGAAGAGCCTATTATTTGGAACAGTATACCTTATTATTGCTATATTTAGCAATTTCTAGTCTATTCTTGTTAGTTCTGACCCTATTCCGTGTACTCTTGTTGTTTCATTTATCTAACTAACCAATCAGATTGCTTGATTTCCCATAATGCAGTTATCTCCCTTCTGTATAACAAAAGCCTATATCCAATGGCAACCCAATTTTAGCACCCCTTTTTGAAAAACATATGACCTTCGGCACCCCTTTTTGTCATATGTGCTTATGTGAAAAGGCACATTGTGACACAATATGCCCTATCACATAGGCACATGCTTTATGTGCCAATATGTGCTTATGTGAAAAGGCACAATGTGACACAATATGCCCTATCACATAGGCACATACGGGTATTTGAGGATACCTATGGCCTGGTATTGTATTATTCGAGGATACCTACTAGAGAATCCCTTTTTTGTCATATGTGCTTATGTGAAAAGGCACAATGTGACACAATATGCCCTATCACATAGGTACATGTTTTATGTGCTTATGTGAAAAGGCACAATGTGACACAATATGCCCCATCACATAGGCACATACGGGTATTTGAGGATACCTATAGCCTAGTATTGTATTATTTGAGGATACCTATCTAGGATACCTTCTGGAGAATCCCTTTTTGTCATATGTGCTTATGTGAAAAAGCACAATGTGACACAATGTGACCTATCACATAAGCACATGCTTTATGTGCCGATATGTGCTTATGTGAAAAGGCACAATGTGACACAATGTGCCCTATCACATAGGCACATACGACCAAAATGGGATTCGATAGCCACAGGCGTTTTCGAAAAAGGGATTCCACAAATGGGATTCCAAAAAAGGAATTCCACAAATGGGATTCCGTTTCCATCTTGTCGCCAAAGCTCCACCGCCACTACTGGTCTATGGTCTATCTGTCCTATCATTAGCTTCAACAACAGTCTTGTTCCACTGCGGCCTTGTACCAGTACTATTGGCTAAACTACCATCAATTACTTCCCAGCTATACCTTCGCTGAAGCTTTCAAAATGTTCCATCTGATTTCCCCTGTATACATATAAGGCATTCCGTAAGTGGGCCAGTCCGTAAAAATTGGATTCCGTGTTTTTACATCGACACTCGAGGGTATGGAAAGGGTTTGATAACAACCAATTCAACAATGACTACAAGACTCTGAACAGAGACAACCAACCACTACAAAACAATAAAGTACAGATCCAACATAACCAATTGTGAACATAACAAAGTGAAAGAATGTCAAACTAGTCGGATTGATCGAACAAGTTTGACAGACTTAACAGAACAAAGTGAACAAAGATCCAACACAACTAAGATCGAAGTGATCAAAACAAAGTGACGAAAATCGAACTGATCTGATCGAATATAACCAAACTCGAAGTGAATTGACTATAACAATATGAACAAAGTTCTGAACTGTAACTCCAATGAATGTATATATAATTAAAACCCTTTGAACTGTTTGAATGAATGTATATATAATTAACCCCCTTGAACTGAATGAACTATATATAATATAAATAAACACCTTTTGAACTGAACGATTTTTTAAACTTCATGACAATATAACGAAAGGTGATGTGAATTTTTAAACTACAACCCATTGAACTGAATTCTTTCAATAGGGAATGGGAATACCCTCGAGTGTCGATGTAAAAACACGGAATCCAATTTTTACGGACTGGGCCACTTACGGAATGCCTTATATGTATACAGGGGAAATCAGATGGAACATTTTGAAAGCTTCAGCGAAGGTATAGCTAGGAAGTAATTGATGGTAGTTTAGCCAATAGTATTGGTACAAGGCCGCAGTGGAACAAGACTGTTGTTGAAGCTAATGATAGGACAGATAGACCATAGATCAGTAGTGGCGGTGGAGCTTTGGCGACAAGATGGAAACGGAATCCCATTTGTGGAATTCCTTTTTTGGAATCCCATTTGTGGAATCCCTTTTTCGAAAACACCTGTGGCTATGGAATCCCATTTTGGTCGTATGTGCCTATGTGATAGGGCACATTGTGTCACATTGTGCCTTTTCACATAAGCACATATCGGCACATAAAGCATGTGCTTATGTGATAGGTCACATTGTGTCACATTGTGCTTTTCACATAAGCACATATGACAAAAAGGGATTCTCCAGAAAGTATCCTAGATAGGTATCCTCAAATAATACAATACTACACTATAGGTATCCTCAAATACCCGTATGTGCCTATGTGATAGGGCATATTGTGTCACATTGTGCCTTTTCACATAAGCACATAAAACATGTACCTATGTGATAGGGCATATTGGGTCACATTGTGCCTTTTCACATAAGCACATATGACAAAAAAGGGATTCTCTAGTAGGTATCCTCGAATAATACAATACCAGGCCATAGGTATCCTCAAATACCCATATGTGCCTATGTGATAGGGCATATTGTGTCACATTGTGCCTTTTCACATAAGCACATATTGGCACATGAAGCATGTGCCTATGTGATAGGGCATATTGTGTCACATTGTGCCTTTTCACATAAGCACATATGACAAAAAGGGGTGCCGAAGGTCATATGTTTTTCAAAAAGGGGTGCTAAAATTGGGGTGCCATTGGATATAGGCTTTTGTTATACAGAAGGGAGATAACTGCATTATGAGAAATCAAGCAATCTGATTGGTTAGTTAGATAAATGAAACAACAAGAGTACACGGAATAGGGTCAGAACTAACAAGAATAGACTAGAAATTGCTAAATATAGCAATAATAAGGTATACTGTTCCAAATAATAGGCTCTTCTACGCTACTGGAGTATACTCTAGAAAAAAGGAACATGGCCAGATAGACGTAAACTATTGCATATATAGATAGAAGCAGAGAATTCTGGGTAGATTTGTCCTATAGCACTGCGTGCTGTTCTTAATAGGGGAAAAACGTCATGGGATAGAGATCCAAAAAGGGATTCTGGGAGAATTCTAAGCCAGAACATTACTCTTGTTCAATCGAACGCACCCCGGTACCCCCTTAGTACCATAGCACTACGTGCTAAACCGATAAATTGGGAAAATAAAGTCAATTTCCGTGATTTTGGGTGGGTTTTGGTGATTTGGAGGGATTGTCGGGTTGTTTGTGGTAATTAGATTTACTCCGATTCAATCGAACATACCCTTAAAACATACCCCGTCCTATTGCAGAAATATTGGGTAACATAGCAATCACGTGCTACCATAGAAACCAAGATGGCGGCCTCCAGTATACAAAATGGACGACGGAAACACGTATCACCCTAACAACACGCGCTGCGCATGCGCACTCACACCACGTATCACGATGGAGATGACGTCACAACATGGCCGCTCACGCGGGTTACCATGACAACACAACATGGCGCCACTGGGTCACGTGACATGACGTCACTTCCGGGGTCCCCCACGGGGGGCCCCCAAACTACCCTCGAAACGTGCGAGCACTACTACTTATATGCATTCACTTATACAGTTATAAAAGGGTATTTGAATCCTGGAGTCTTCGCCGGACGAAAACTTGGCCCAGATTTTTTTCGGTATAGTTCACCGGAAAATTGCACACCTCGCCGGAATATCAATGACAGTTCGACGAATTTTTGGACAATTCTCCGAACATTGGGACGGTTTGCCGAACTTTTGGACTGTTCGCCGAGCGTTTTGGGATGTTTTGCCGGAATTATTGGGGACATTTCCATGGAATTATTGTGGATGTTTCGCCGAAATTATTTTTCATGGACCTGTTTTTTTTTCAGGCAAAAATATAAAAACTGGAATTACATGAAAAGAAAAAAACAACACAGAGCTAATAATAAAAATGGGAGACAAGTTTATTGACTAGCATAATTATTTCTTTATGTTAAAAGTTTGAATATTTTGACAGTAATTGACATTTATTTATTTATTGGTGTTTAGGGTCACATACTTATGCACAAATGGCTAACCATGACGTGACAGTTTTCCGGAAGGAGGAAGCCGGAGTATCAGGAGAGAACCACCGAGCAACGACGAACAGCTGCCCCAAGGACACAGCGTGGGAGTTCGAATCGATCGCTCAGACGGTCACCCATCCGAGGACTAACCGGGCTCGACGTTGCTGGCGATAATCGTTTACCGTAACGCCCCCGCGCCCCCGACGGTAACTGACATGTTAACAAGTACATACTTGTGAGTAGCAGCACGGTAATTAATAAATAACACTAAGTAATTATAAGTATGACACTTGATAGTTATTAAAGCTATCAAAAAGGACTGTTTTTTTTAAAAACTGGTCAGCACTGTATGTTCGATAATTTGCATGATATTTACGTGATACCAGATATTTCTTAACGATTTTTGATAGAAATAACAAGTGATGTCAATAGACTTTCAGCTTACGGACCACTGGCTGGTTCGTAAGCAGAAAGTGTGCTGACATACCTTGTGATTTCTGTCAGAAATTGTGAATAACCTACCACTGAATGTTCGATAATTTACATGACAGTTACCTGATACCAGACATTTATTAATGATTTTTGATACAAATAACAAGGAAGGCCACTACACTCGGCTGACTGGTTCGAATGCTGAAAGTGAGTTGACATACCTTGTGACTTCTATCAGAAATTGTGAATAACTTATCATCAAGTATTATTGGCAGGGCACATTTTCTTTGAGTTACCAGAAAGGAGTCTTTTTGATATTATTTATGCACACTGTTGTTACTGGTAGGTCCTTGGGCAAGGCACTTAATCTCGATTGTCCACATGGGGGGGGGGGGGGGGGGGGGCGACGATGAAGCCGTGAACTAAGGAGTAAAGCACGTCGATGGTGCGCATGTCTTCAATCAATCTAACCCTGCTTGTGCTGCAGTGCGGTGAGGAGTTACGACGTTGGGGAGCTGGCAGCTGCTCGTCGTTGCTCGGTGGTTCTCTCCGGGTACTCCGGCTTACTCCACCCGTAAAACTGTCACCGACATGATATGCCCTTGGCTGTTAAAGTGTCGTTAAACTTTAATAAATAAATAAATTTACAACTCAAACACCAAATAAAGAATCTCATGATTCAGTTGTTAACTTACCCTATGCAAAATGTCACGGCAATGTTCAACTTCATGGTTTCGTTCCACAAGTGTGCAGACATTTCTCAAACTGACATGTTCACAGGGTTTTGTGAACAAACTCGATAATCTAGATGTTGTCGCACTTTTAAATCGCTCTGATTTCATTACTATAACGGAAACGTGGCATTGTGAGGGTCAGTCATTATATTTACCTGGTTATCCTTGCATTGACTATCAATAATTATCGTGATAAACAGAAGAATGCCAGAGGAGGAACAGCTTTTTATTGTCGTTCGAAATATACGAAATATCTCAATTCTGTTGAAAGACTACATGGAACAGCGCTGCGGGTTGAATTTAGTGGATAGATGTTTAGTCTAAAAACAATATTGTTTTCATTTACATATGCATTCCCCCATTTAATTCTTCCCATCGGAGAAATAATAATACATGTACTATAGAATCCGTATTCAGTAACGTAGAGCGAGACCTGGCGGATTTAGAATTAGATCAATTGACTATCATTGGTGGTGATTTTAACGCACGTTCTGGTGGTCGACAAGATTATGTTACAAATGATGACGATTCACATTTAGTTTTACCTGATAAGTATACAATTGATTGTGAAAATGACAGGGCAAGTTTGGATAAGGAATGTAATTCGTTTGGCACACAATTATTATCTATGTGTAAATCGTCTGGTATGAGAATAGTGAATGGCAGGAAATTTGGATATTCGCTCGGGAATTATACGAGCTACAGTTACAATGGCGCTAGTATTGTTGACTATATATTGATAAATAAGAGGTATCTACCCGATGTTAGCTATTTTTGTGTTAAAACTCCGACAGAATTTTCAGATCATAGTCAACTGACTGTTCATTTCGATTCTAGGGTAATCGAAGTAGAAAGTACTGAGCTTCAAAATACCTACAGAGTACATAATTTAGTTACAAAATGGTGTAAAGAGAGCGGAGATAAAGCCATTTCTACCTTACATGATCCACGTGTTCAAAAAAAGATCAATGGAGTTCAGATTATGTGAGTATTCTTCGAATCCCATTGGAACCGAAAGGGCCACCCGAGATCTGAATGAAATCATATTGTTTAGTAATAAAGCTTCATCGAAAGTGATAAATTTTAGGTATAAATAAAACTCGAAAACGTCACTGGTTTGATAGACACTGTAAACAGTTAAAGAAAGATATGACAAATGTCGTAAATGATATGAAGAAGAAGCCTTATAAGACATTACTCATTAAATTTCACTCTACAAAAAAGCATTATAAGCGGGAGACAAAACGTAAGCGCAGAGAATTTTATGAATGTATCTCTGATAAATTATCTAATATGGAGACAGCTAATCCTTCCGAGTCATCTTCCGGCGACAATTAAGGAGCCAAATATCAACTTAACCATTGACCACATAAGCGCTAGAGAAATATTGCGCTGAGTAGCAATTTCGGAAAATTATTTAATAAAGTAATAAACTCGAGGCTGAATGAGTATTTAGAACTTAACGATTTAATAAGCGATAACCAATTTTGATTCAGAAAGTATTGTGGAACAACTGACAGTGCATTCATTTTGCGCACTACGTGGCAAATAAATATAAAGAAGAGAAGAAACCCGTGTACGAGGCTTTTGTTCATTTTAAGAAAGCATTTGATTCAGTAGATAGGTCGTTACGTTTTGAGAAAATGAAGTCACTGCATATCGGTGGGAAAGTCCTCAAAATTCTTAGCTCTTTTATGAGTCCAGTTACTATTCTATAAATACTACAGTAGGATCGAGCCCACCTTTACTCTCATCAGTGTGTGTTAGTCAAGGATGTTCTATATCCCCGACTCTTTTCATTTTTTTATTCATGACATATGTGGGATATTTGATGAATTCTGTTCACCAGTTAATGTGGATGGACAACCACTCAATCACCTACTTTTTGCCAATGATCTGGCAATGTTATCAGAGTCTCCAGCTGGATTGAATAAATGTGTTCAGAAGTTAGAACACTATGCGGATAAAAACAAACTTAGTGTCAAGATTAATAAAACAAAATGCATGATTTTCAAAAATAGAAAAGATAAAAAATACCCTACGTTTTGTATTGGAACAGCAAAATTAGATATCGTAGATCAACATAAATACTTAGGTCTCGAATTCACATACATTGGAAACACAAAGCAAGTTCAAAAGAATTTAAGTACAAAGGGATCGAAAACAATGTTTTTCCTTACAGATTCGCCCAGAAAGTCACGTGACTTAACTCTTGATGTAAAATGTAAACTGTTTTGATAAATCGAAAACAATGTTTTTCCTTACAGATTCGCCCAGAAAGTCACGTGACTTAACTCTTGATGTAAAATGTAAACTGTTTTGATAAATTGATGAAGCCTATTTTATTACAAGGTTGTGGGATATGGTCCCCTGGCATTAATTCTCCTTTTGCAGACACTACAGCCTGTGAACAAGTCCACTTCAAATTCTGTAAACAAACATTAATGTTGAATAGAAAAGCATCTAACACGAGGAGAGTTGGGTAGATATCCTATTGTGAACGATGCCATATTACATCTCCACTATATATAAATATGTCGATAAATTATCCAAAATTGCTGGCGATAACATACTCTCCAACTCATTCAAGGAGTCACTCAAATGTAAACTTCCGAAAACTTGGATAACTCAGTTATCTCGTTACAATATCAAAGTTTCCGATGCAAATACGTTAACCAATAGTAATGGAAAAAGCCTGAAAAATTAGAATATGTATGATTTTTAAGACACTTTAGTACTCTGTGAAGCTTTAAAAATTAGAAAACACGTATTTTTTTAGTTTTTACAGCACGTCAATTATTGGGCCGTTTTTAACATTCTTTTTTAAA
This sequence comes from Pictodentalium vernedei, assembly GCA_031216915.1. Classification (NCBI taxonomy): domain Eukaryota; kingdom Metazoa; phylum Mollusca; class Scaphopoda; order Dentaliida; family Dentaliidae; genus Pictodentalium; species Pictodentalium vernedei. The sequence continues at coordinate 305,769,012 of CM062292.1, read as the reverse complement.
GCGCTGATTTTGTAAGCCACACAGCGACATGAATAGGAACGAGACAGCTATGAAACTTCACTCATCGGTTTTCCGTTATTTGTTTTTAACCATTTTATGATCTTTTAGTTTTTTTTTTGTTAAATGAAGTTGAAATGACATATTGGATTGTGTTCCTTTTTCCGTCTGTATATTTATGTCATTTAATGAAGTTGAAATTAAATATTGAAATTATGTTCCCATTTTTAATGTCATTTAACGAAGTTGGAATGACATATTGAAAATGTGTTTCCTTTTAACTGCTTGAGTGCTAGAAGCCACTACCAGGGCTTTAAAAAATGAGGGTATCAGAAAAAAAGACAACATGTTCTTTGCTCATGTCTCATTCAGTCAAATGCAAAACATTTTTTGTTTACATAATTTCTTTTATTACAAATTATTGAAGAGTGCCTGTTGCCACTGTCCAATAATTTGTAATAAACAAATTTGAAATAACAAATTATAACAGACAAAATAATCTAGCCCTGAACCAGTTTAAATGTCATTTAACGAAGTTGGAATGACATACTGGAATTGTGTTTCTATTTTCTTTCTTCTCCATATGTTCACTTTCTTCTCCATTCCGTTTTCGCCCACTTACACTCCATTCTCGATCAGGCTATTTGGCATTGCTATTTACTTCCGCTTTCTTTTGAAATGTCCCATATTCATTGAGCAATGCAAATCCTCTTGCTATTCTTAGACTCATTACAGAAAAAGGGGTTCTAAAGGGATCTATAAGCGGGTGCTGAAAAACGTAGATGATGATTTCGTTGAATGAGCTATTTCTTTATTTATTAGTGTTTAAGGTCACATATTTCTGCACAATGGCTAATCATGGCCACGACAATTTTACGGGTGGAGGAACCACCGAGCAACAACTAGCAAATGTCAGCTTCCCAACATACAAACTCCACACAAGCAGGGTTAGCATTGATTGAAGACAGACGCTCCATCGACGTGCAGTACGCCTCAGTACACAACGCCACTGTGCCCTCACGTGGGCAATGGGGGTGAAGTGTTTTGCCGAAGGACACAAAACGGTTGCCGTAGGTGGGATTCGAACCGAGGATCTCTCGGCTTGCAGCCTGCACCTCAGCCACCGCGCCCCATTGAATCAGCTAAAGAGCCACGAGGGTAATAGCTCAATGAGCAAATGCTATTGAAACTCGTCGACTCCTGTCAGAAAAAAGGGGTTCTGTGTCCTAAATGGGTTCTGTAAGTGGAGTGCCGAGAAACTCGAGTCATGATTTCATCAAATGAACTAAAGATACTGGGACCGGCTTTGCTCGAACGATCCGAATCGTATCGAGCAAATGAACTTTCGAGCAACTGCTCGACCGAGTGACTCCTCTTACGACTCTTTTGCTCATTTGAGTATTGGAGAATAGTAACAACATGGTTATGTACTTTTGGAGGATACCTATCTGAGGACACCTATCGGAGAATATCTGAAGATAGGTATGGCTCCTAGTACGGCTCCTGGTATTTAGACCACCCCATGGCCTACACAAGTCTTAGACATCTACTGCCGACTTGTCCATAGTTAGTACCATCCGTTCTATGTCCAACGTCCACTGTAGTCACCCAAGGCTATAGTCTTCAACCACCCCTGCAGCTTTGTATCATTAATACAAACTTGTAGCACTACCAAAATCGTGCTACCTATCTCCTCTATCGGCCCTTCATCGGCCATTCCATTTATCTAAGCCCGTACCATGCCAGTCTCTACAGTTCCTTAACCCCGTTCGTGGTAGGATGCCTTACATATAAGAAACTGCATGTCTATTGCAGCGAGACTTGTTTATGTGCCACTATTATTCTCAAGAAAAGAACACGTTTCGGTGATTTGGGGTGATTTTGGTTATTTGTGGTAATTCTGGAATGGAACCGAGGATTTGGGGAAAATCCGAAGTCGCAAAAGTGCTCATATACAAAGGACCGTGCCTATTATTGGAAAAAGAGGGAATCGGGGGAATACGTATTAATTAAAATCCGTTCCGATGACTAGTTAACTAGGTTTACCCCAGTTCAATTAAACAGACCCTCCGAACACATCCCCGTTATATAGTAGGATATTTGGTCACACAGCAACCACGTGCTAGAAACCAAGGTGGCGGCCTCCAGTAAACAAAGTGGACGAAGGAAGTATGTCACCCTAACAACACGCATTGTGCATGCGCACTAACTCCACGTATCACTATGGAGATGACGTCATAAGATGATCGCTCACGCAAGCTACCATGTCAACCGTACTTGTCGTAACTGGGTCACGTATCTTTGACGCCACTTCCGCTTCACCCCTCACCCGCCCTGTGGACGATCTCCACACCTCCAAATACTTGCATGATAATTGTTCGATGCAATGCCCCTCCTATCGGAATGTATACTGTAAGCTTTATTGGGATTCTCTGTGTATTTACCAGACGTTAGTGACATCCAATATCCGAAAATCTAGTCAGGAGTTTGCGCTAAATTTCTTGTTATTCGCAATCGGGCGAAACAATAAATGGTGCATGATCAAAAACTCTCATGGGGTTTGTACAATGTCTGAAGGTTTGAAAAGCTCTCTTTTATTAGAAAATATGCAAATACGTTTACTCCATGATATTATAAACAGATATGCTGTCAAAAATAAATTAAATCACAGGAAGCTGAAATTCCATATAAAGAATTAAAAAAAATTTCAAAGTACGACTACAACATTGCCATCAAAGAGATACCCCACCTCTTTGTGATACGCGTTTCGAAAATCCTGTGAATGATGATCATGAGCCAAACATTTGTATGGAGTATCTACAATGTTAGAAGGGCTGCATTAATCAGCAGTTTTTGATTTGAAAATGTAACAAAAACATTTGACGTCATGAACATTCAAAATGCAGAAAACGCTTATCGCGCAGGGATACGTTTATGTCCCACAAAATTGTTGGAAAGGTTTAAAACTTTGACCCCAAGTAATGGAGATATAACATTATCACCACCAAAGGGCGGTAATCCCTTCCCTTCATGTTTCAAAGCAGAGTTCCAGAGTCATGAGAAAATCAGTGTACACCTTTGCTGTGGTTAGCGAATGTAAACAACATCTAGTTATCTTTTATTTTCAACTCAATTTCGAGGCTTAACCTTTTCGAAATTTTGGAAATGGGTTCTCCACAAGTGCCATATTAAACTACAGTGATGTCACGCATACAGCCCGACTGTCCCAGCAATGGCAATGCCTAGACACAAAATAGTTAGAGCCATTTTTTGTTAACCGTTTACCTAACGAATCTGCCATATCTGCACTCGCGGTGTACAAAATTTGCTATTCAATTTTTTTTTTTCATTTCTCTACTCCAAAACATACCTCATGACCTATTAATGGAACAAGCTTAATGAGCTTAATAAGGACTAATAAGCCATAAATCTGATGTTTCAGAAAAATAATTTGTAATGTTGGCTTCACTTTGTCTTAGGTAAAGGATTAAAGATGCAGTACATACAGCAATGTTGGGCTATAGGAGTCAGTTTTCTTTTTTGTTGCATGTGATAACTCCCAATCCTTCAAAATGCATTTTGGGAATAATTGCCTAAGTGACATGTATGTGTGGGGGGAATAGGGGGGGGGGGGGGGGGGGAGTTGTGGAACCTATATTCAAACCTGGCCTGTATTATAAATACAAATAACTTCAACAATTTTCATTGGTTGGACCTAGAGACATGTTCTGAAAAGAATTGAAATCTGTTAACTTTTGTTTAAGTTATGGCATAAAGAAAGTTCGGACAGATGGATGGACTGATGGACGGACGGACAGACTGCCAGATAGACGGACGGAGTGAGCTCTGTGCTATACCCATCCCTTGTGGGAGGGGATAAAAAGTAATAAAGTATGTGGTAGAAGCCCATTTTGAAATTTAGAGAAACTAAGTTCGAAACGTGTTGTGAAAAGAGTTAAATGAATGCCAATATTATTTGAAACCACTGTGTACAGCTTCAGTAGACCTTGCCCGAAATGAAAAAAAGAAATGACATTGTAACAGAGTGTTTGGAGAATGAAATTGATTGGCAAAAGGGGTGTATGTGGTGTTTGTCTGGATTTTTAACCACAAACTTTTAAGCAAAACTGTAAAAATGCATTTTTGACAGAAGAAAAAAAAGTGCCTAATTGGCCCCCAGTGGGGGTGGTGGTGGGGGGGGGGGGGGGGTTACGTGAGTTTAAAAAAAGTTATGCATGTCGTGACTGTAAATACTTCAAAATGCATATTGGAGGAAAAGAAGAAAAAAAAAATGCCTAATTGGCGGGGGATGGGCAGGGCAATAACTTCAACAATTTTCATTGTATGATTGTGGTCATCAAACTTGGCCTAGAGACAAGTACTGAAAAGAACTGAAATCCGTTAACTTTTGTTTAAGTTATGGCATAAAGAAAGTTCGGACAGACAGATTGATTGACGAAGGAAACAGATTGACTGACGAACGAACGGACTGACTGACGGATGGACAGACGGAGCGAGCTCTGCGCTATATCCCTCCCTTGTGGGAAGGGATAATGAAAGTGTCAATGACACTGTAGCTTACTTTGTGTGTGTTGTGTTTGATGAAAAGGATAATGTTCAATGTTTATGAAAGGATTATGAAATAAGACAAGAATTGTGATAATTGGGAATATGTTAATTTCTGTTCCTTGAATGCTATGTTTTTAACAAAAATAATATGAGGTGTACACTGTACTAAAAAGATGAGGGGTGGGTTGATATGACCTCACAGTTAATGTATGTGGCCCTCACAGTTAATGTATGTCAATGAAAGTTACCAAGTTACAGTGAAATTATTTCAATATGAGTCATCCTATCAAGTTACATTGGAATCCCTTCATAAATATGGCTTGTAGACTGTGCTGAAAGCTTTCGGACTTCAGGCCTGTGTAGCCATGACGGTAGACCGATTGCAACTAAAAGGGAACGTCCTCATCTCGACATTATACTGAGTCATTCTACTAAGTTACAATGAAATCCCTTCACAAATACGACCTGTAGTCTCTGTACTAAAGTTTGTGGCTCGGGAAGCCATCATGGTTGAATGATCACGCCCAAAAGTGGGCGTTGTCATCTGGGCATAATCTGGAGTGATCCTACGAAGTTACAATGAAACCCCTTCATATATATGACCTGTAGACTGTGCTCAAGGTTTTCGGGCTTCGGGGCCCTGAAGCAATCACAGTTGACCAAACACAAGCAAAAGGGGATGTCATCATCTAGGCATTATATGGAGTCAACCAAACAACTAAATATGACCTATAGACTATGCTAAAGGTTTTTGGATTTTGGGCCCGGGCAGCCATCAAGGCTACATGATCACGACCAAAAGGGGACGTTCTCATATAGACATTATTTGGAGTCATCCTACCACGTTACATTGAAATCCCTTCATAAATATGACCTCTACACCATACTTAAGGTTTTCGGGCTTCAGGCCCCTGTAGCCATCACAGTTGCCCAATTGCATCCAAAAGGAGATGTTTTCTTCTAGACATTATATTAAGTCAACCTACCAAGTTACAATGAAATCCCTTCATAAATATGACCTGTAAACTGTGCTATAGGTTTTCGGGCTTTGGGCTCAGGCAGCCCTCCTGGTTGAACGAGAACAACCAAAAGGGGACATTCTCAGCTGGGCATCATCTGGAGTGATCCTACAAAGTTACAATGAAATCCCTTCATAAATATGACCTGTAGACTGTGCTCAAGGTTTTCGGGCTTCGGGCCCATGTAGCGGTCACATTTGACCAATCATGAGAAGAGGAGATGTCATCATCTAGGCATTATATGGAGTCAACCGAACAAGTTACAATGAAATCCTTCCATAAATGTGACTTATAGACTATGTTAAAGGTTTTTGGGCTCGGGCAGCCACCAAGGCTGAATGATCGCGACAAAAAGAGGGTGTCATCATCTAGGCATTATATGGAGTCAACCTAACAAGTTACAATGAAATCCCTTCATAAATATGACCTGTAGACTGTGCTAAAGGTTTTCGGGCTTCGGGCCCCTATGGCCGTCACACTTGCCCAATCGTGTCCCAAAGGGGCTGTTCTCATCTAGACATTATATAAAGTCAACCTACCAAGTTACAATGAAATCCTTTCATAAATATGGCCTGAAGACTGTGCTAAAGGTTTTCGGGCTCAGGCAGCCATCATGGTTGAATGATCGCAACCAAAAGGGGACATTCTCATCTGGGCATCATCTGGAGTGATCCTATGGAGTTACAATGAAATCCCTTCATAAATATGACCTCAAGACTGTGCTAAAGGTTTTCGGGCTTCGGGCCCCTATGGCCGTCACACTTGCCCAATCGTGTCCCAAAGGGGCTGTTCTCATCTAGACATTATATGAAGTCAACCTACCAAGTTACAATGAAATCCTTTCATAAATATGGCCTAAAGACTGTGCTAAAGGTTTTCGGGCTCAGGCAGCCATCATGGTTGAATGATCGCAACCAAAAGGGGACATTCTCATCTGGGCATCATCTGGAGTGATCCTATGAAGTTACAATGAAATCCCTTCATAAATATGACCTATAGACTGTGCTCAAGATGTTCGGGCTTCGGGCGCCTGCAGCCATCACAGCTGACCAATCATGACCAAAAGGTGATGTCATCATCTAGGCATTATATGGAGTCAACCTAACAAGTTACAATGAACTCCTTCCATAAATACGACCTATACACTATGCTAAAGGTTTTTAGGCTTGGGCAGCCATCACGGTTGAATGATCGCGACCAAAAGGGGACGTTCTCATCTAGACATTATTTGGAGTCATCCTACCAAGCTACAATGAAATCCCTTCATAATTATGACTTGTAGACTGTTCTAAAGGTTTTCGGGCTTCAGGCCCCTGTTGCCGTCAAAGTTGCCCAATCGTGTCCTAAAGGGGACGTTCTCATCTAGACATTATATGAAATCAACCTACCAAGTTACAATGAAACCCCTTCATAAATATGGCCTGTAGACTGTGCTAAAGGTTTTAGGCCTTCAGGCTCGGGCAGCCATCACGGTTGACTGATCGCAACCAAATGGGCACATTCTCATCTGGGCATCATCTGGAGTGATCCTACGAAGTTACAATGAAATCCTTTCATAAATATGACCTGTAAACTGTGCTCAAATTTTTCGGGCTTCGGGCACCTGTAGCCTTCACAGCTGACCAATCACGACCAAAAGAGGATGTCATCATCTGGGCATTATATGGAGTCAACCTAACAAGTTACAATGAAATCGCTTCATAAATATGACCTTTTGACTATGCTAAAGGTTTTTGGGCTCGGGCAGCCATCAAGGCTGAATGACCGAGATCAAAATGGGACGTTCTCATCTAGACATTACTTGGAGTCACCCTACACAGTTACAATGAAATCCCTTCATAAATATGACCTGTAGACTGTGCTAAATGTTTTCGGGGCTTCGGGCCCCTGCAGCCATCAAAGTTGCCCAATCACGCCCAAAAGGGGACTTTCTCATCTAGACATAATATGAAGTCAACCTATCAAGATACAATGAAATCCCTTCACAAATATGACCTGTAGACTGTGCTAAAGGATTTCGTGTTTTGGGCTCAGGCAGTCATGACGATCACGCCCAAATGGGGAAATTCTCATCTAGACATCATACGGAGTCATCGTAGAAAGTTACAATGAAATCCCTCCATATTAAACATGACCTAATATATTTGGGTTTTGGGCTTGGGCAACCATCACGGTTGACAGATTATGCCCAAAAGGGGACGTACTCATCTAGGCATTACACAGAGGCATCCTACCAAGTTACAATGAAATCCCTTCATAAATACGACCTGTAGACTGTGCTAATGGTTTTCGGGTTTTGGGCTCGAGCAGCCATACCGGTTGACCGATCACGACCAAATGGGGACGTGCTCATCTAGACATGACCCAAAACCTGCATATGAAATTTCGTGACGATCAGACAAGAACTACGGGGCGTAGCCTCTACTTGAAGGTTGAATAAAAAACTTTAACCATAAACTTTAACCAAAACTCCAAATGTTAACTAAACAGGGAAAAAAAACTCACTTGAACCTTCAGTAAAAAAACTTTAACCACAAACTTTAACCAAAACTCTAAAGGTTACAGACGGACAGACGGATAGACGGACGGACGGGCGGACAAAAGTCATGACTATAGCCCTCACTGTAAACAGTCGGGCTAAAAATGTGTTGCCATCCAAGAAACGTCCCAACCCTTAATACTGAGATGTGTAGTGACGTCATGGGGGTTAACGTCTAAAAAATTTAAAATGCGTCGGACTTTTATGAATTTTATTTATTTTGCAGAGCAAAATAAATCGGAATACGTGTGTTTTCTACGATTTAGAGCCATTTTTGACGTTTTTAGTATGGACATCACGAGAGAAATCAACGTCTACAAAATTAAAAGGCCTCGGATGTTTTTGAAATGTTAGTATTTTGTAGAACTAAAAATTACATTAGAAGACATGTTTGTTATGTTTTAGATTTAACCCTTCACCCAACGTAACGGCCAAAACCGGCCAGCGCTATTCTCGAAAATCGCCAATTAATTTTCATTTTTTTTGTCTCAAAAACATAGGTTATGACCCCGCGTTGGAACGAGCTCGTCGAGCTCGTTCCAACGAGGGGTCATAACCTATGTTTTTGAGACAAAAAATGAAAAAAAAATAGTTATTGAAGAATTTTTTTGCAAGTGTCGTATGCTTTTCATGTTAGGTAAAGGGTTAACACATCTTTTAACGTTTTTATGTTATTTAAAATACAGAGCCATTTTTACAGTTTCTACAACAAAAAGCTAATTTCGTGAGCCGCACAGCTTCTTGGTTATACAAGGTATAACTTTGAAACATCACATAGCGTTTGTGGTTGTTTGATGTGGTGCATTCCACTTTTACTCTTATGGAATTTGTCCATGATTTGAGCGATGTGACTTTCATGTTTTTTTTCCAGTTCTCTTCTAGTTTGAACATTATTTTGACTTTTATACTCTCCATATTTTGACTTTTATAGGGGTCAATACCCAAAAAATTAAAATGCGACGGATTTCTATTACGTTTTAATACTGTGGAGAGCTAAAAAAATAATTAGAAGATAGCTATTTTTAATTTTTCTGTTATTACTATTTTTAAAGTTTTTACGTCACTTCAAATGTTGGACTTTTCTTTACATCTTCGATAAAACAAATTGACTTTTTGAAGGATTAACTAACGGTTTGTGGGCTCAAACTTCACATACACCCTAGACTTGACCACCGAACGGCCAAGTAATATGTGTAAGGAGGAAACACGCACTCACGGAGATGACACGTTCCCACGTGGCACATTTGAAAAAACCGAGGAGAAATGCAGCAAGAAGTAATGGTTTTAACAGATGGCTCAGGTGCCGTTTTGAGAGTAGAAAAGACAGCTAGAAAGTAATTCATAGTTCCGCCGAAATCGCTCAAAATTTAGAGAAGCTGTACACGGGCTTTTTAACACACTTTACTTTCAATGTACTATATTTCAGTCTCAGATGCGTCTTATCACAATTTAGTTAACTTTTAAAAATTAAAATTTTTTAGTAAATTTTGTTTCTTAACATACCTACCACAATTGTTTACAATTGGCTGTAACATAAGTGCAAGCCCTACTTCGGAACTAACTCAAGCTTTTAGAAACTTTTCCAAACGAGCTGGAAAAGTACTAGAGTGCAAAAGCACGAAAAAGTTCGAAAAAAGTGTCGAGCGAGACCAGCGCTCGAAATTACAGGTACTCTCTCTGCACACCTCTTGCGTTTACCGAGCGCATGCGCAACAACCGTGACGTCAATTCCGCATTTCCGCCAACGAGAAGTTTGTGATTTAGCGGGGAGGCATCGATATCAAAGAAGGGTTGGCCTCCGGTAAACAACTGTGGTAGGTATGTTAAGAAACAAAATTTACTAAAAAATTTTAATTTCTATTCAACCTACTCACAATTGTTTACAATTGGCTGAATTAACAATAGGAGGAGGTAAATCACATAACCAATACCAACAAGAGTAGCAGAAAGAAAAGCAAGGAGGGCAGAGAACAATAGCGAAACCTGTAATGAAGATAGAGAGAAGGCACCTGAAAAGAACAACAGCCTGAGCAGCAACGAGAGAGCCTAAAGGATAAAGGTCCTCAGATTGCTGCTGAAGGTGGCGGAGATAAAAGGCGGAGAATGTAGAAGCATTCCTCCAGTAAGCCGCATTCATAACATCCCGGAGCGAAACAGAATTGGAGAACGCCCAGGATGTAGATATGGCACGAACCTCATGAGCATTAAACCGGTTCGAAACAAGATCCGACGCAGACAAGCGGGAATAAGCCAGCTTGATTGCAAGACAGATCCACCTGGAAATAGAATGGGAAGAGATAGACTGCCTCTTAGGAATGAGAGACAGAAAGAATCTCTTCCGACCCCTCCTAATGAACTGAGTGCGAATAATGTAAGTCTTGATCGCACGAACAGGCCTCCGGCCAACGACAGCAGGGAGAGCCCGAATGCAGATGGAAGGAGGTACTGAATCAGGAAGTTGATTCTTAGCCAGAAAAGAGCAGTCAGTAGTGAAGGTTACACTGTTAGCCTTATTTCGGAAGAAGGCAGAATCAACAGATAGCGCATGAAGCTCACTGACTCGTCGAGCAGAAGCAAACTCTAGAAGAAAAGCCGTCTTATAGGTGAGACAACGCATATCGGTCTCAGATAAAAGCTCGAATGGCGCCCCCATCCAAACAGTGCAACACTCATGCCAAGTTCCACTTGGGTGTAAGACGCAAAACTCGAGGCCTCTTCAAAGAAAAGTGCCGAATGACTTTGGAAAGCAAAAGTTTACGACCGATGCACCGCTTTCCCACATAAGAGAAAGTATCAGACGGCATAGACCGATAGCCCTTAATCGTAATAGGCTGGAGGCCCTTGGAGTCAAAAAGAAAAACGAGAAAATCCGCAATTTGAGCGAGTGACGGATCACGGTATTTCACATCGTGATTTGCACACCAGCGGCAGAAAACCTTCCACTTGACAGCATAAGTCATGCCAGTGGAATGTCGCCGCGATGCAGAAATGCACTCCACTGATCGTCGCGAAAAACCTCTACGTCGGAGACTGGACCTGATAAAAGACAGGCGTGAAGGGACAGGCTCGCCAGGCTGTTGTGATACTTCCTGGGACGACCCTGGGAAAGAAGATCGCGACGTAGAGGTAGACGAATCGGTCGATCGGCCAATAGAGGCCGCAGCAGATTGATCCACACCTTCTGTGGAGACGGGTGCGATCAGAATGATCCTGCAACTGCAAGCACGAATCTTCGCTAATACCCGGGGAAGAATCGGCGCAGGAGGAAAGGCATAGCCGATCCAACCTGTCCAGTCCAGAGACAGAGCGTCTACTGCAAATGCCAGAGGATCTGGACAAGGGGAGACAAAGGTCTCTACCTGATGATTCCAGCGAGTAGCGAAAAGGTCGACCTGAGGACGGCCCCACTGCTCGCAAATCGCATGAAACACCGACCGATGTAGCATCCATTCAGTTGGAAGGACACTGTCGCGTCGGGACAGGGAGTCTGCTAGGACGTTGAGACGCCCGGGAATGTGTCGAATGGACACCCGAGCGTTCACATCCTGCGCCAACAGAAGATCCCGAGACAGCCGAACATGGGAATCGAATGTGTGCCTCCTTGATTTCGTATGTAGGCCACTACTGTCGAATTGTCCGAAAAAAGTAGGATAATATGGTCCGACAGATGAGGGATCCAAAGCCGAAAACTCAACAGAAGAGCAAGGAGCTCCTTCTGGTTGATATGAAGGCCCACCTGCTCGCTGTCTCACTCGCCGTGAGTAGATAGACCGAGAGGATCCAACGTCGCACCCCAGCCCCGATCGCTGGCATCCGCAGTAAGGATGCGATCGGCCAAAGGAAGATCCAGCGGAACACCCTGAGTCAGCCAGGGAATATCGGCCCAGGGTGGAGGTGACAAAGCAGAGACCGAGGAATAGTGAGTTCCAGGTCCAGCGGATCTACATTCGGACGCCAATGATCCAACAGGAAATGTTGGAGAGGTCGGACAAACAAGCGACCGAGCGGAATGAGATCTGTCACCGAACCGCAAAGGCCCAGCATCCGAAGGAAAGTCCTGGCCGAGACCGAGGAAGATTGAAGCAGGTTCCGAGTCAAGGCGGAAAGAATCGTCGGCCGAGCCTGGGGGACCGACAATACATTGTGAAGAGTGTCGAATTCCATCCCAAAATGACGGAATCGCTGAGAAGGAAGGAGATCCGCCTTCTCGCGATTGACTCTGAAACTCAGCGACGCTAACAGGCAAAGAAACTGCCGGACATCGAACTCTAGAACAGCAGCATCGTGGTGCCGTTGGAGGATGTCGTCTAGGTAGGCTGACGAAGTCACAGCCGACTGAGTGCGATGGAAAGCAAGCACATGTGACATCAGTCGGGTGAAGCCCAAGGAGCCAGGTTCAAACCGAACGGGGGAGCTCTGAATTGATAAACTCGATAACGAAACGAGAACCGAAGGTATTTCCGTGACGTCAGATGAATGGGTACATGGAAGTAGGCATCCTTCAGGTCGATACTGGCAGCAGAATCGCCCTGAAGAACTGAACGTCGAACCGACCGGAAAGTCTCCATACTGAGTTATTATGTACACGTTCAGGATACTCAGATCGATGACAGGACGGTATTGGCCGTTTTTCTTCGGCAGCAAAAGTAAAACCCCGGTAAAAGGGTGTTCCTGACCACCTCGATCGCCCCTTTGGAGAGGAGATTGTCGATCTCCTGCACCAGAAGGTCCCGACGCTGAGAATCGGAAGGGACCTGAGTCGGGAGGGGCACCCAAGATAAACTGGGGTGCCGATGGAAGGACAGTCGCAGACCGGAATGAATGACGTCGAGGACCCAAGGGTCCGACGTTATCTCTGTCCAACGGTCGAAAAACGGCGACAGCCTTCCCCCGACTGGAGGCGAATCGAGGTGAGAACCTACACTTGCGGCCTCGACGAGGCCCCCGAGAGGAGAAACCACCTCGGGAAGTGGCAGAGTCCTGAGACTTTCGTGCCTGAGGCTGCCAGCGCTTAGGCATGATATAAATACAACAATCAAGCTTCCCGCCGACGGAAAACAGAACGAAGGTCGTGTTCACACGTGGGGGAAAGGCAAGATAAAGTGTGAAAAGAACAGCAATAATAATACAAATTAACATTAAATGAGAGTAATAATTTGGTAGCTTGAAAAAGGATACAATCCAGTAGCACACTAAAGACGATTAATAAGTTGTTCACGAAGAATTAATATCATAAACAGCACAAGTCACAAAAATTTCCGACCATGAACAATGGCGGAAAATAAAGGAATTGACGTCACGGTTGTTGCGCATGCGCTCGGTAAACGCAATAGGTGTGCAGAGAGAGTACCTGTAATTTCGAGCGCTGGTCTCGCTCGACCCTTTTTTCGATCTTTTTCGTGCTTTTGCACTCTAGTACTTTTCCAACTCGTTTGGAAAAGATTCTAAAAGCTTGAGTTAGTTCCGAAGTAGGGCTTGCACTTATGTTACAGCCAATTGTAAACAATTGTGAGTAGGTTGAAAAGAAACTACTTTCGCTCATCGTTCTACAGACTTTTAGGATATATTTATGGCAAATCTTGAATTTTAAATGCCGAAAATGTGTGTTACGTCTTCATTGCTTTGGCCACGAAGGACAATCAAATTGGGTGATTCTTTTGAAAATGCCATGGAAATGGTTGTTAAACATTTTTCTCCTGTTATTAACGTGAGTGGCGAACGTTACAGTTTCCGTTCCCGCAACCAATTGCCCGGTGAAATTGTAAAACACTTTGTAACACCACTTTGTGAATTAATTGTAAAATGTGAATACAGTCAGCTTGCTGATGCCCTGATCCGCGATCAAATCATGGAGAAAATGAACCGAGAATACGCGAACGACTTTTAATTGAAACTCATCTTACCCTTGCAAATGCTATCACACGAGCAAAGCAGGTAAAATGGCAATATCTGAATCCAAATGTTTTGCTGAACAGAATCGTGACTTTCCAGTTACTGGTTCGTCTGGACAGGGTCACACATCCAATCCCGATGTTAATAAGATAAACTTTTGTCAGAAACAGACTGGTTCACCAAAGACTAGGCAAATATTTAATGAACAAAGAAAATGGTATGCATCAGTCCAAAGTCTATTCTGAGAGTGAAAATAATTTCGATACTTTTAAGTGGCCCCAGTCTTGGCGTGCTGCCAAGTATCTGTATGTGGAAGGGGGTGGGGGATCCATTGGACATTTTGTTTTCAAGTAATGACGCGGAGAGCAAAAAATATGAAATATCGAAGACTGCCACCATGGTGGCCATATTGGATATTGTAGAAAACTGTTTATAGTATGAAACTTTCCTAGTCATTACTATTCCAGTATAAAATGGGATCTGTTGGATGTTTTCATGTTATGCGTGGACAAGCAAACGTTAGCGCACAGATGGACAGACATCTGGACACGGCGTACAGACATACAGCTAGAGCCATACCATGATACACCCTGCTCTATGAGCAGACATATATGAAAAATGTTAACCAGGAGCCAATACTATAAAACTTTTACAATTGTTTTTTCTAGAATTGTACTTTCTACCTATTAAAATAACAGAATAAAATGAAGCATTAGCATTTTCAAAGATGTAAAAATGCTAATGCCTCATTTCAACCCATTTAAAGTCATACCTAGAAAATACAATTCTAGAAGATACAATTGTAGAAACTTTAAAAGTATTGGTCCCTGTTCGAACAAATTACCTTTCTTCCTTTATTTGAAGAGGGACTGTTACAAACTTCCAGTCATCAGGATGTGGTTTTTTATACTTTTCCCATACAGTAATCTCTGATAATCCATCTCTAACACAATATGACTTTTGAGATACTTCCAATTTAATGCCAATTTGATGTTTTCCGTGTATTAAATAAAAGAAACGAATCTGTAAAAGAATAAAAGTTCAATCAAAAAGTTAACCGTTAACCCAACGTAACAGCCGAAACCGACCAGCGCTATTCTAAAAAATCGTCAATTAATTTTCATTATTTTTTCATTTTTTGTCTCAAAAACATAGGTTATGACCCCTCGTTGGAAGGAGCTCGTCGAGCTCGTTGCAACGAGGGGTCATAACCTGTATTTTTGAGACAAAAAATGAAAAAACTTAGTTGTTCAAGAATTTTTTTTGCAAGTGTCGTCTGCTTTTCATGTTAGGTAAAGGGTTAAATCACGTCTGAACCAACCATTATTGGCTGGCAGAATGCAAAACTGATTGACAGAACAGAAAAAAATAAAGCCAGAAATTCTAACGAGTACAACTTGACAAAATGTTTGGTAGATACCACAAAATCAAAACAAAGTAAATAAAATATTACGAGAACGCACTTAAGTTGGGGAAAATGGTCAAAATGAAACAAATTCCAAGTTCATGAAGGGCAATAACTCTGACAAAAATATTCCAAACAGAATCTGCATTGAGAATGGGGCGAGAGGCAATAAGATACTCGGTAATACTTGCATACCAAATATGATATCATTCCACCAAGTATTTCACAGACCGATCGAAATACCGACAAACAAACAACCGACCGACCGACCGATATTGACAGATACAGAACTGTTTGTCGCAGCTAAAAAAAAAAACAAAAAAAAAAAAAAAACATAATAATACTAATAATAATAATAATAATAATAATAATAATAATAATAATAATAATAATAATAAAATAAAATAATCCATACAGAAAGTATGAGGAACACGAAAATTTTCATGATTCCAAGCAGCACCTATCTGTAATACTGGTGGCATAAAATAGCATAAAGTTCTGTAATTATAAAATTCTAAAAGCGGAAAGGGAGTTTCTACAGAATCGCGACCCAGTTTCCATTCTGTCGAAATTGTCTTTCCATTTTTCTCCCCACAACAGTCAATGTCTCGTTTCCTGTTAAATAATTATATCCGTGGTCATTAGATATCCTCGGCCAAATGATAATTTTGGGTCATAATTTCATTTTGTGATGATGTGGATTTAGTCAATAATGATCATTAATGGTGACATGGCCAAAACTATAGTTCGCTTTTCCGATCAACTGATATATTCCAGACGAAAAAAAAAATACCATAAAGATTCATTTTTAAATCCAATCCAGGAATGTTGTTCAATCAACACCTGATTTGACTGAATGTTGTTTGACTACATTACCATTAGAAACGAAGACTCACCACAGCCGCATTTTGTTAATATCTTGATGTTTTCAAGGTGAAGTAAACACTTACTGATTGGCCTATCTCTAACTGGAGCACAAAAGAATATATGTGTAGCTTTATGGGTAAAATGACATCACGATACAATAAACGCTAGTCTGTGCGCAAATTTCCACAAAATGTGGGTAAACAAACAACCCGTAACAGTGTCGAATTCCGACCAGAGGGCCAATAATATAAAAGTTTTACAGTTGTAGTTTCTAGAATTGTATTTTCTAGGTATGACTTTAAAAGGGTTGAAATGAAGAAGATAGTTAACCTGATTTGCCAGCATTTTAGAAACGAGAGTAATTTCGCTCTTGAGAATACTAAAGCAAACAAGTTGTTCATGACTGGTCAATAAAAAGCACCAACTGAATTCAATAACGGCATTGTTATCAATAGGTGTGATGTGTCGACGACACACGAAGAAGCCGACTACATAAGCGTTAATTAGGTAATTCGTGTTGCTTTTGAAGAGAGAAAGCAAGTGGTTGTCTTAGCCCATGACATCATTGTTTAGGTCTTATTATTGCATCATTATCTAAGACGAAACTTGAAAGTGCCTATGTACATGGAATCTCCAATAAAAGACCGAAATGTTGTTGACATACGAACAACAGTGGATGAGCACAAAACGTTATTCCTAATATGTTAGCAGCTCATGCTATTTCAAGTTGTGATACAGTTGGTGCATGCTCTGGCACAGGCAAGTCTACTGTACTAAAGGTTTTAAAAGAGAGAGAGAGCTCATTGTCCAAGATCGGTGAAACCGATGCTGTATGACAGGACGTCTTCGCCCAAGCTACTGATTTCATACTTGCCTGTTACGAGTGTCATAAATCTAAAACAATGTCTGATGCCCGATTTAGTGTATGGACTTACAGAATCAGTCACAAGGGAGCCACGACCGTTCCGAAACTATACAGTTTGCAGTTTACCGCCAAGCACAGAGACATTCGCCGAGAATGTATAGCTTGACCATCTTCAAGCACGTATTTGGAAGAATGCTTTGAACTTAGCCCCCACCCCTTCCCACCCCAGCTCTGGATCCTGTAGACTATGGTTGTGTTAAGAATATAGAATCCAAATCATTTTTACCAACAACGGTGAATCTGGTGCGTCACCAGCACAGGACAGTATCCTCAGATTGATAAGATGTTTTTGTCCTGTAAGCAGCCATGCAAAACGTTGCGACGCAGTTGTAATGCAGGCAAATTAGCCAGCGATGCTTTTTGTGTGAGCCGTGCAGAGAGTGAAGGCTGCAATGAGCAGACTAATGCAGCTAGTGCATTATCAGTAGTCCAACACAATGCCTGATGCAAAGACTCAGTTTTGACTACTGCTCATATCCTTTTATAATTCCATATACGACTCATGTGGCTGAACTCTTCTAACTTACTTTTTTATGATTCATTTTACATTTGTGTCATCTATATCAGTACGGCCGCCATTCTGACGACCAGTCTAAATCTTCCACATTTCCTGAATTAGTATTTCGTCATTGTTCTTAACTCAGCTGACGTGACAACTCATTAATATGTCTTAATCAAATGGATATGTCTCACAAACATTCTCCCCAAACTCGTCTTTTAGCATTTTCGTTTCCAAACTATTGTATTGCAGGCCATTTTGATGACTATCTTACAGAGAAAACTCTCTCAAAAGTCTAATCTACGGCAAGAATTTCTTTTCTTATATATAGTGCATCTATATACACCTATCTTTGAAAAAATTAAGAGGCCGTCATTTTGGTCTGTAGTTTCCAAATTAATGGCATTCCGAAATAATTTTTTCACGTCTCGTTGACATTTGACATTTAACACTGTATGATGAAGACTGTCCTTCCTATTACGCTTCTACGTGTAAAAATTTACTTTTTCTGACAAATTATTGGTGTAAATGGTAAAAATTCATTTCGCGGCCATCTTCTGTTTTAACAACATCTCAATTGCCACAAAGCTGCGTATGACGCAGCCAATTGGATATTCAAAAGGACACCCTCGTAGACTGGAAACCCTTGAGAAAAAACTGTATACGCCAAAATGAGCATTTGTGCTCTGGCTGCTGGACTAACAGCTTAGTTATTCTAATGCAATGCGACAAACTACAGTATTTTAGTTTGATAAAAACTGATTGACTCTGTCTAAAGCAGTAACAGAGCGGTATCGTTTTGAAATTTAAGCTCTGTTTCCTTTCTGGTTTCGCTTTTGTAAAAAAAAACTCACTTTCATTTTCGTTTTTATACGGCGATGTGAACGGAATGTATCAGGAAAAGGCGCTGTCCGTCCGTCCATCAGTCGGTCAGTCCGAGCCACCGCAGATGGCCTTGCGAGGGGACCGTCCGTGTACAGTCGTTACTTGTGAGGTTGGGGGATAAACCCGTTAGTACACCAACCGCTTGCGAGGTTTTTTTCAACTTATGAGGTGCGAAAAACCCACTTGTGAGTTGCGCAATTTCCCCCATACCTAACACTAAAATCACCTCACAAGTACATCTGCGGTAGAACGTCCGTCCGTCCGTCCGTCTTGCCGCCCACCCGGGCCACTGCAGATGGCTTTGTGAGGTGACCGTCCGTGTACAGTCGTTACTTGTGAGGTTGGGGGATAAAATCGTTAGTACACCAGCCACTTCTGAGTTTTCTTTTCAACTTGTGAGGTGCGAAAAACCCACTTATGAGTTGCGCAATTTTCCCCATACCAAATACTAAAATCACCTCACAAGTATATCTGCGGTAGACCGTTCACTTTCTGGTTTCCAGGCGACAACAGTTATGATAATTGTCACATACCATCCATATTCAAGATGGTTAACCGGGCGACAAGGCTGAGCGGTTGTGAAATTTGCATTTCGGTTCGGTTTCGGCTTTGTACAAAAACTTGGTTTCCGGTTCGGTTTTCGGTTTTTCAAACTATATTGTAGAAATGCACATTTTAGAGGGTAATGTATACATAAAATGTGTCTGTACTTATCATCCAAGTCATGAGGATCATACAGCGTGTTGAGTCACCAGGGTTACTCAGTGTTCACTACTCTTCTCAACTAATGGACATGTTGTGGTGGACTTCTGTAGTGGGTTACAGCGGTGGAACCATGGGGTATTTAGGGAGACCAGCCCCCTCCCAATCCCACTTGCTCCTCCCATCCCCAAATTTGAAAATTTAAAAAGATTCTTTTTAATTTCCTGCCTTCAGTAAAAGTACAGTGCCCTTAGTCCAGAGATTCCCTAACTCTTCACCAGCATGGCCCCCCCCCCCCCCCTGGGATTTCAAACCATGGCTCCACCACTGATAGAATCTGTTAGTGAGATTGGGGCCTTGTCAAGATGCAAACATTTACAATAAAAGCTACATTTTAGCAAAAATCAAAATTTCCTTATTTTTTAAGGAGTCGCTAAATTCTCACTCTGGTTTTGGTGGATAATATGCAATTGTTGTGCTTATTCCGGTAATTATTACATCGCTTCAAAATAGACTTTCCCCTGTTTCTTAATGGTTCCTGTTTCAAATGACAGTGGAATAAAAGGAACACAAATCATATTTCTTGTGACTTTGATAACTACTATTGAAGTAAGTCGGGATATACGAATCACTTTTGTTAACTCACTCACTCTGTTTTCACAATAACTCTCCTAATTTCGACTATAAGGTTCATTTTTTACTTTGATTTTGCCCAAACACAGAAATTAGGCAAAGTGAGCGGTGCCAAGGTGAAGATAATGCCAACTTCACTTCGCCCTCTTGGCTGATCCCTGCGTTGATTTCATCTCAGTCAAGACAGGAAATTGACGTTTTTGAAGGGACACGGTTGCATAATGGGATTTGAAATTCTGCGATATTGCATCTTGGAATTTGTTGTGTGCACAAAATACACATGGGAAAACACGTGTTGATTATAACAACTGCTTATTGGGAATGCAGCGTTAACTTGACACTTGACAGTTTATACATGACAGACCTGCAGTACTCGGCTTAATTCCTTAAATTAAATTCAAATAGTATACAAACAATACGCAAAACGTTTTAAAAAACTTTCAGTAGTTACCTGCCATCCATTAAACAGGATATGTTCTATTTTAATTTAACCATTTTACTGTTGACAAAAAACAGAACTGCCAATGCGCAGCATTATCTCTGAGCATGTGACTTTAGAGAACGTGCCAGAAGTCGGTTAATTAACATAATTTACCCGTCATTTTTCCCATATCAACTTTGAGGTTTTAAAACTCAATAAATTTTATGTTTACCTCCAATCTAATTTACTATGCGCCGAGCGCAGATGATTTTGGGTCAAAGATAATTTATATTACTTTTACACCATGTATTGGCGGGAAACTTTCAATACCTATCTGGTTGAATATGAGTGAACCCGAGGCTGTGCCCGGTTCATTAAATTTACTTAACTATTCTTGAATCGCATGTGTAGAGATTCTTAAGTAAGACTTTTTAATTTTTCTTATTCCCTCTGGTGGTGGTTCTGTAGGTATCGTTTAAGAAAAAAGAAAATTGCTACCACTGTTTTGGTGTGATGTCTTGTCAGTCATCTCGAAGTAAGCATAAGCGGCACAGCGTTTTCCTTCGCGCAACATTTTATCCTTTGACGAACATGTACGGGATGAAGGTGATGAAGAGGTCATAAGAGGTCATAAACTTACCAATTCTGGGAAATTTGTTGAAACTGAACGTCTCGGATTTTGTTAAGACGGCGGCTCGGTTTCGGTTTTGAAAAAACCCCGAACCAAACAGAAAAACCGATAAACCGCCCAGCCCTACCGGGCGAATCGACTTTCCGGAAGTTGGGGATCGCGAAGCGAGGCAGTGAGAGATTTTTCATGAAGTCGGTGTGAATGTGAAGTTTGAAAGCAGATTTTTATCAACAGAAATAATATAAAGGAGACTGTGCCATACATACATTACAAATGTAGTGATTCGATTACCTACACAAGCGATGAATGGTTGGTGTCATTCATCAGTTTTGAACTACAAAAGAACACTACCCCCCCCCCCCCCAGCCTCCACCCGATCAGCAATATGGTCCCATTTTATCGAGAAGTTTAGATTGGTCTTCCGGTGTCGTTTTTCTACAGTTCCGTACCATATCGAATCTCGGTCGATACTCCTGTTTGAAGATACCTGATTAGATAACAATATTAGCCTTGCACAGATAAATACATTTCGTCTTAATTTGGACAGTTTTTGTCAAAATTTAACAGAAAATCGCGTTTTTGTAATATTAATTTTTTTTAAAATTATTGATCTTAAATTTAAAAATATCATATTTATGACATTATTATTCGGTCAAGACCCAAACTTCCAGCATTCAGAAAATCTCATCGGGGGTAGGGGTGGGGATCTCATGTAACGTCATATTGCGGTGCATTATGGGTGCCATATGTATTGTCTTGGGAGGTCATTTGAGCAACCATGTTTCGACATTATTGCATGGTGATATATGGGGCTAGTGCGTGTTCGCAGCGATTTAGGGTAATAAGTGTTTCTGTCGACAACTGTTTATTTTGTCTCGATGACTGCCGCAGGGGTTCGTGACATAGATTCCCTTTAGCACAGTCTTCAGGTTGCACCGATGAAAGGATTTCATTGTAAAGTGGTAGGATGATTCGATTTGATGTCTAGATGAGAGCGACCTATGTTGGTCGTGTTAGGTGAACCGGGATGGCCGCACGGACATGTGACCTAGATATGTTTAGCACAGTCTACAGTTCATATTTATGATGCGATTTCGTTGTAACTTGGTCGGAGGAATCGGTATGATGTCAAGATCAGACTGTCCTATGTTGATCATGATCGGTCAGCCGTTACCACCGCTTGGGCACATGACCCAGATTCCTTTCGCACTGTCTACAAGTCGTGTTTATGAAGGGATTCCATTATGTCTTGGTAGACTGACTCGGTATGATATCTAATTATTTTATCATGCAGCCCTGTTTTGGATGAGATCAGTCAACCGTGAGGGCCGCACAAGTTCGAGTCGAAATTCCTCTATAACAGACTGCACCTCTTATTATTCTCGTTGAATACATAAACTATAAGGTATAAGGTGCAGAAGTTAACATATTGTCAATTGTCACAATACTTGTCTTATTTTATATTCCTTTCATAAACACGGAACATCCTTTCTTTTTGTATGATGTCTAGATGTGAACATCCTAGTTTGGTCATGATCTGTCAACTGTAACAGCTGTGTGTGTTCGAATTCTAAAGACTTTATTTACCATAGTCTACAGGTCGTATTTATGAAGCAATTTCATTGTAACTTAGTAGTATGACCTGGGATGATGTATTTTGGTCTAAATTGGTCATTATAGTCGACGGTGAGGGCCTCACTATTCTTCCAAAATCCTCGATTTCTGCCTATCCCGGCCCTATTTCTGATTACCCAGTAGTCTATCATGTCCTAGCTACTCGTTGCCATCTCTGGCCCTGACTTACGTGACCTCTGGCTACCATCAACAAAACTGAGTTAGACTGCGCCATTCAAATTAGCCTGGATCAGTTTATATAATCCATTGCCCAACTGGAAGAGATACGTCGATGAGATGTGCTTATGTGATGGTCAACATTGCATTCACTACACATGCAACACATAGACACATGCTGGAATACGATGCGTTTATGTTATAGGGCACAATATGCAGTAGCACACAGGCACATGCGGGATGTGAGGATACTTATGACATGGTGATGTACCGTTGGAGGGTATATAGACAGTTGTTGTGGGTGTTGTACATAACAAGTTAGAATGGCGTTTATTACACATCACTCTGCATGAAAATTCATCTAAATAAACAAATTTTAATTCCGATGTTTAAACGCAAAGATGAAGAGTCCACTATCTTTGTTTGAAGCGATACTGATCAAATGGATCAATAAAAAATCAAAACTACCTTTTGGGAACCAGGCCGCGTTTGTTGAAATTCGTTTCGCTGTTTCTCTTCGACTGGTGTCCATTCTCGACTAACTATTTGGTGGCTATTATTGATAGAAAAACTATAAGTACAAATTTGGGTGGATTTGCAAAACTGCTGGGAGAAACTTTTTAAAAAGAAATTTTTGAAGCATGTCAGGATATCCGAAGATTTACCAAAATCAAGTTGATCAATTTAGCTATAATGAGACGTGCAGACGAGACGGTCACGGGACTGGGTTAATGTTGTGGTTGGAAATGATTGCTTTTTAAAATTATCTCTTTTTTCATTAACTAATTTTTTGTGAACCGACTTTATTTTGCTTTGGACGTTTTTATTTTCACACTACACGACAGACGATCGAAAATTGTACAACGAAAGTTGGAAATTTCTCGATACATAACTATTGACTCGACGGGAAAGGAACTAGTATAAACGGTGCTAGGAAATAAGTTCCAGCTTGTACATCACCAGTTGAATATAGAAACATTTATGTCATAGCGGTGATTCCGTTAAGTGCAAGGGTTTAAAGTATAATGGATGTGTAATAAATTTTGGAAAATAGCTATCAGAGGATAGCTTTCACACGCTGTCAGGTGACACCATTTTCCAGGATATTCCAGAGTATTCCCTTTCCCAATAATATCACAACAACGTTGCATATTTTAAAAAAAATATTGACTTTTATGTACAGCTCGTTTGAGCCTCTGTTGACAGTGCGATCCTATAAGCTTTCCAAGAAAATGGTATCACTATAGTGTACTACTTCTCTTCTTGTTTCTTCGTTGCTGGTATATGGTTTTACAATAGTGAGACTGTTCGATGCATTGATGTCCACGTTCCGACTGGTTGAAAGTTTTGATACAACGGTTCTATCAGATCCATTTGATTTATCTTCGGCCCTGCTATTTGAGCCATACGTATCCAATGATTCTCTCTGTTGGGGCAATTCTACTGATCCTTTGTGCATTTTCTCGTGTCTTCTCGTGTTGTCTTTTCAGTTGAATGTTTTTAGATGCCGGATCTGTGGGAAGTTTTCTTATGACAATAAAGATTGCTTCTCTTGGTGAACATCTTCTGTCACTATTTACAGATGTGATATGAGTAGAGGGAAAGTGAGAGTTCTGGACCACACCAATCATGTTGGTCCAGAAATTTTGTGGGCCAGACAAAATGGAGTTATTTGTTGAAAAATCGAAATTTTTCTATTAAAAAAATTGATTTTCTTGGAAAATGTTGGGTTTTTCCAAAAATAATTCAATTTTTCCCCGAAAACCCTGGGTTTATCCCGGAAAATGTTTAAAATTTGGACATTTCTGGCTCACTTTCAAAGGAATTTTTAAAAAATGTCTAGAAAATGCCGGGTTTTAGAAACCTGCTTTTTTCATCAATTTAACATTGATTTTCCCATTGGGCGAATTTTTGTCAAATGAAAACTTCCGAAAAAACAGTGTTTTTTTTTAAATTCAAGCTGGAAAAATATGCGATGGAACGTTGATTCCCACAGTAAATGAGAACGGTTCGATCGAGGTGAATGCAAAAAATTGAGCCAGTAAAATTTGATCCAGGACGCGAATTTCCCACTAGAAAAGACGACAATTCAATCGAGGTGAATTCATAGATCGAGCGAATGCAAAAAATTGAGCCAGTAAAATTTGATCCAGGACGCGGATTTCCCACTAGAAAAGACAACAATTCAATCGAGGTGAATTCATAGATCGAGCCGGTAAACTAATCCATTCGAGATCGAGCATGCGAGTCCAATTGAAAACAAAACAACAAACAAACAAAAATATTTAATATATTATTATTATTACAAGTTGCGAGATGAATGTTGAAAGAAAAAAATTGATTGTTTAAAATAAATAAAAATAATAAAAATATATACATAAAACAACGTTAAAAAAAAAATAAATAAAAAAAATAAGAATACAAAAAAAGATAACTGTTTTTCATTAAAGAAGAAAATAATAATAAATAAATAAAACAATGTTTCTAGACATCAGAGATTCGAATCGAAGGGACGAGGAGGTTCGCACATTAATACGGAGTAAGAAGAATATTCAGGCGCAGGATAGGGCTAGGCGATAGGGAGAGATGGGATTGAGACGAGAGGCAACCAAGTTGTTCAAACCCATCGCCGAGGTTCAGGAATGAGCCGGAAAGGAGATTGTCGAGGAATTGAGATTCATAAAAGAAGGTTCTGAGAGGATTGCTTCGCACCCTGGTAGTTTTGCATCTAGAACTCCATCTGATTACACTCCAGTGAGAATCGAGACCGATCCAAGTAGCGTCAGTGGTTTTACGCTGATAACTTTGTCCGAATACACTTCAAAGAAAATTGAGACCGATGCAAGTAGCGTCGATATTGATGCTTCGAGCATTATTAGCATCAGATCTAATGATAGTAATGGAATCATGAAAGATCTGATGTATGGATTTCGTGACGATGGCGATAAAACTTTTGTGGGTAACATGGAAGTATCGCTTGAAGGTCGCTATTTGATTGTTGGTTTGAACAGGTATGAATTGACCAATGGATTGTATACTCTGCTCTCTCACCAGAGATCTGACGATTACACCAAAGAGGATTACAATAATTACAGAGACATTCTGGTTCACAGACTCATGCCTTGAAGAAGAACAACGATCCCAAAGAGACGAGACCGAAGGATAGGAGAGGTTACAAGTGGAAGAACATGGTGGAACACATATGGAAGGTGAACAAGTATTTCGTGAAATCGATGCCTGGAAAGGGAATGATCTACACAATATTTCTTCTGCACAATCCCCATGCCTTGTTGGGAAGATTGAGATTGTTGATGGCCAGCAGAGGGGCCGGTAACACTGGAGTGGATAACGAGATAGTGAGCGTGTGCCACGAATTGTTGAGGCAGAAGGTCTTGACTAAGAAGGATTACCAAAGTTGATGAATCGTTTGAAATGATCGAGAATCGAACTGAAAAGTTGGCGAGACTTCTATGATGATGTTGTACTGATACAAGACTTAGCTAAAATGATGAAAGGATTGGGACTGAAGGTTATTTATAAATAAAAAAACTTTTTTATAAATAATATATATATATATATATATAAATAAAAATTAAAACGAAAAAAAATAGAAAAAGCATAGTTCAAAACATAGTTAAAAAAAAACTGAAGAAATAAAACCTGGATATCAAAGACATGTCATGGAATGATGCGATGACCAAGAGGTCGAACGACGAGTTATTTTCCAAGAGCATAAGAGGTCTGATAGTGGGAAAATCGAATTGCAGAAAGACCAATCACTTGAGGAATCTATTGTATCGACCCAGCTGGTTGGATTACGACAGATTTTGGCAAAAGTGTCTTTCAACCTGAATACAGATTGCTCCGAGAGTGTATGAATCGTAAATTACCAAAGGACGTCATAACAATCTTTGACAATCGAGACGAATTCGAAGGACACGAAACTTTGAATATATTGGAAGGGGCAGCGAGAGAATTGACCAGGAGAAACGCTGAGTGCTCGAACGTGGAATGTCTGTTTTACAAGAATGCTGACCATGTTCCCGATCCCAGACAGCTGAAGTCAGAGAATAAGAATCTCATGATCTTCAACGATCTGCTGTTGGAGAGCCAGAACAATGCAAATCGTATTTTGTTCCAGGACGTCACAGCAACATGGATTGTTTCTATCTGTCGGCCACCCTGGCAGACGATAAGGAAGAATGCTAATTTTCTGTGCCTCTTTCGTCAGGATCTCAGGAATTTTAATCACATCTATGGGGATCAGGTAGCCAATGACATGAGCGGGGAAGAATTCAGGAGATTCTGTAAGAAGGTGTGGGAGAAAGGACATCACAAGTTTGTGGTGATCGATTTAACTAACAAATTTAAGAACAGAAAATATCGAAGTGCATTCAACGATTTTTTTTATATTTCCGATAATAATAGAGAAAAAAAATATCGATAAAATATAAAAATATATAACTAACTAATAATAATATGGCTGCGAAACAGTCCTTTCAAATCGTAGTGAGTCATGACATGACTCGATTCACTATGAAATTCGAACATTCCATCGAATTAAAGAAGGAAAAGAGATACAAGATGGTGTTAGTTAATCTCGAGATTTACTATTCGTTTCCCAAAGTCACCAAAAACAATAATGCAGTATTCCAACGGAGTGAATTGGTTTGAGATTCGAATTCCCAAAAGGGAGTTATGACATAGATGATCTGAACCGTCATATCCAGACGAGACTGAAGACCGACGGTCACGGAAGTAAGACGATGAGACTCGCTCCTAATACGAGTACTGTACAGATGATATTAGACTTTGGAGATAATTTTCGAGTGGATTTTAGTGCAGAAGATTTGATTGGTAAGATGTTGGATTCGATTGAAAGATGTATCGAGGTCACGTCGCGTCTGAAAATATGTTTGACATTCTTGCAGTCAATAGCATTTTAGTGAATGTTAATGTGATCGTGGGAAGTTATGTTGATGGCAGCACTCAGCTTATGATCTACTTGTTCTTTCCGGACGTTTTGCCGGGTTACAAGATCATGGAGCGACCTTGAAATCTTGTCCACCTACCTGTGATTCTGGACACGTTGTATAGCATCGAAACCACATTGATGGATCAGAATGTTGATCTGTTAGATCTTTGCTGAGAGAGAGTGACTATACGATTTCACATCAGAGATATCAAAAAATGATATCTTAAAAAAATATATATGTTTTTTTATTTAAAGAAGTTTTAGGTTTTATGTGTATATATTTTATAAGAAATAAAAAAAGAAAGTTATAATATTAATAATTTAAAAAAATATATATATAATTAAATGAAATCAAATTGAATCCTTCAAAAAATAAAAATATGCGTTGATACATAATTAAAAACGTGCGACGATGATGACGATGACAAAATGATGGTTTTATCAAAATACGAAAGGCAGAAAATCCTTCTTTTGAAAAAATGTCATCTCTTTCCTATAATAAGACGCGGCGATTGTAATATACAAGAAATATTCTTTCATTCGGTTGATGATGCAATGAATAGATGTGTTGTTATTACAAAAATGTAATATATAAAAAGAAAAAAAAATCTCAAAAACAAATAGTAGAAAAAAATAATAAGAATATAAAATTTTTTTTTATAGAATAATAATTATGAGTTAAACGAATGATTCCATGGAAACGAGAGCTTGGTTTCTTCAAAGGGTGCTGTGCAGAGCTTATGCGATCTGTGTGAACGAACAACTTCCTTGCATGAAAGATGTCTCGGTTGTCAGGAGGAGAGATAATTTAACCACATTAATCATTCATGTCTTACAATGGAATGGGAAGACATCGTCACTATGTATTTCATGCGTGCATTGGAATATGTCTGATGCAATGACATGATCGAATGTTGCGATCAATATGTGTTTTGCATCAGAAAACCCAAGACCACTAAATTGGAAGAGTTGAAGTTAGCACATCGATGTCTCACCACTGAAGACAGAGGATGCGTTTTGGAATTTTTGTTGAAAAAGGGGAGACCACTAAAAATATTTCTGTTAAATAATAAGGGATGAAAATGAAAAATACATAAAAAAAATAATAGATATAAATAAATAAATAAAATAAAATGAAAATGGAAATTTCAAGTAAAAACGTCTATCCATCATAGAAGTTGAGCGTCGAGTCCACGGCACCTTTTCTACCACCAGAAAGTAGTGACGACGTGGGGCAGAGGTATCGAATCGAACAAAGCAATAGAATTCAATGAGATTCCCGCCATTCACTCAGTAAGAAATATTCGAGATTAGAGAAATTTGTGAATGGTGTGGATTTGACATTCATCTCGACCTCTATGGGTTTGAATGTTGCCGGAATCTGTTGGCCACTGTTGTTGCTCTTCCAGTCATGTTGGCCATAGAAGGATTGGCTTTGACGGTCAGATTTGTCAGTACAATCAGAAATTTAATCGCTAAGAAATTATCTGTGAAGGCCAAGAAGCACAAAAACATCAGCCTTTGGTCGATGCAAAGATCAAAACCATGTTGGATAAGATCTCCCTAGCGTTGAAAGACGGTAGGATTTTGGACGGTGAATACATCAACATATTGAATGAAAAACAAAAATACGAAGTCATGAAAGTGAAGATAAGAGTCATGAGTCGTCAGATTATCAAGGAACAATTGAAGGATTCTCTCGTGGAAAAAGGTAGGGAAGAAGCAAGACAATTGTTTCGTAAATTGTTGGATCCCAAAAAGATTCCAGAAGCAATTGATTGAAAAAAAATATATATATAGAAGAGAAAAAATAAAAAAATTATATATAAACTAAAAAAATACGAAAAAAATAAATAATTAAATATATATGAAAAAAAAGAAAAAAGACAATGTATTGCATCAAATGCAAGCGAGTTACTGATACGGTTAATGTTAGAAACATACTGACGAAAAATAAAAGTTCCATGCTTCACAGAACGTGTAAAGAGTGCAGTTCGACCAAGATGCAATTCGTCAAAGGCGGTGCTGGCCTGACAAATAAATTGATTAATAATCTACCCTTCAAAATGCATCTGCCAGGACATCAATTCATGAGACCCGGCACGAAATTAAATAAGAGACTGAATCAAGATCTGACTCCTAAATCTTGGAGCAAACCCATCAATAGGGTGGATTCAGCCACTTACGCTCACGATCTGTGCTACGCTAAACATCCCGACGTCGAGACTCATAATAGAATCTGTGATAAAAACATGCTGACGACAGTGAAAAATATACCGAATCCCACTAGGAGAGAGAGACTTGAACAATCGCTGATTGGTAAAGTGATCGATACCAAACGTCAATTCGGATGGGGTCATAAAAAAAAATGTCCAGACAAAAAAAATTATTTATTTATTCATTTATTGGTGTTTAAGGTCACATACTTTTATGCACAATGGGTGACTGTGACAGTGACAGTTTTACAGGTGGAGGAAGCCGGAGTACCTGGAGAGAACCAACGAGCATCGATGATCAACTGTCAGCTCCTCAACATTCTAACTCTGTTCAAGCTTCGCTCAAGCAGGGTTACAGTGGTTGAAGACATGTGCACCATCGACGTGCAGTATGCCTTAGTACATCACATCGTGCCCCCATGTGGGCAACCAGGATAAAGTGCCTTGCCCAAGGACACAATGCGGGTCGTCCCAGACGGGGATCGAACTCGGGACCTCTAGCATAGAAGTCCAACAGTGTACCACTCAGCCACCGTGCTCCTGAAAAAATATTAATGAATAAATTGGCAAACGAACTACACAAGCCCATCACGCATAAATTTTGAAGGAGAAGGGTGTTCGTGAAGGGTCTGGATCAGATCTGGTCAGCTGATCTGGATGACATGAAATCGGATTCAAGATGGAACAAGGGTATTAAATACATACTGACGGTCATCAACATGTTTTCGAAATACAGATGGATGAGACCTCTGAAGAATAAATCGGGAGCTTGCATGGCCGAGGCTCTAAAGAGCATATTTGCATCGTCTTCTCGAAAACTGGATAAATGGTGGGTGGACAAGGAGAAGGAATTTCACAACAGTCACGTTCATCCATTGGTCGACCTCTATTCCATCGAAAACGAAGGGAAAGCTAACGTGATCAAATGTTGGGATAGAACCATGGAGGAAAAAATGAACAGGTATTGCAGGGCCAATAAGACCAAGAAATATATCGACGGTCTAGATGAACTGGTCGAAGAATACAACAACACATGACACGGATCGATTAAGATGATGCCCGTAGAAGCTAGCGATCCTCGAAACGAAAAATGCATCTTCCTGGATCTCTATCTGGAAAGGAATAAGATCAGAAAGGTGTCTAGACCACCGAAATTTGCAGTTGGCAATCGAGTGAGAATCACTTCTTATAAGTCTCTCTTTGCGAAAGGTTGCACTCCTTGATGGACCAAGGAAATCTTTAAGATCGTTAGAATATTTTTCAGGGATCTGATGACTTACAAAAATAGAAGCATTAGAGGATGACGAAGATGACAGCAGAGAAATCATTGGAACATTTTACGAGCAAGAACTGCAGAAGATGGCCTTTTGAAAACCCACCCTTCGCTTTTTTTTACACACATATAGTGAGGAAAAAAAAAAGTAAAAATAATAATTTAAAAAAAACCCACAATTTATAATAAAAAAAAACCCCAAATTAACACAAACCAACCCCCACCCCCACCCCCACCCCCCAAAAACATGATGAATATATTAGATATAACTGAATGTCTATTGAGAGACGAAAGCATTCAAGAATACAAAGTTCACAAGTACGAACCTGTCACTGGAACCAGTCTGAACAATGCCAGTTAAAATAGAATCAACATCGAGACTCAAGATCTGTTCATTCATCCCAGCGAAAGTTACACAGTGATACAGGGACGTCTCACCAAGGAAGACAGAAGCGATTACGCCGACGACGATGGAGTCACTCTAGCTAATAATGGCATGATGTATCTGTTCAGTAATATAAAATACATGCTCTCGGGACAAGAGATAGAATCCCTGTTTCATCCCAGACAGGCCACCACGATCTACGGTCTCTTGATGTATCCAGACAATTTTTCGAAATCTAAGACTCAATCAGCTGTGGATGAAAGACAGCATCGCCGACATGAGTGCAGCTAATACCAGCGCTGCCACACTACATCGACAAGACGTCGAGACCCAGAGGAACTTTTTGGTTCATGATATCTCTGAAACACATATTCGGATTCGCAGAAGATTATGATAAGATTCCCTACATATTCAAACACAATCTGACGTTGATTTGAAAAGGAAATGATGAAGCCATCATGAGACCTGCCGCGACCGATGCGGGTAAGATACATCTGAACAAGATATGTTGGTTCATTCCGCACGTGCTGCCCTCGGTTGTGGAAAAAGTATATGTCTCTAGGAGATCATAGAATCAAAGAGTAACTTACTGGTGGGATTTAGAATGAGACAGTGCAACATGGCTAGTATTCCATCATCCAGTAATCACTTCAATTGGAGACTAACTGTGAAATCTGCTTCAGATAGACCGCGATTCATTGTAGTGGCATTTCAGATTTATAGGGATGGGTCTCAAGAGAAAAATCCTTCCCTGTTTGATCATTGTCACTTGAGAAACATGCCACGAGATATCCAGCCATCGATTATAACACCTCTTTCGATAAGAACGATTTCTGTATACTATATGGTGACACTGCCGATTTCAGAAAGAAATATCATCAACTGGACGAATTGATGGGTAATCCTAACATCACTCCCACCAAATACAAATCGATGTATTCCCTGTTTGTATTTGATGTCAGTAAACAGAGCGAGTGACTCAAGAGTAGCATCTTAGATATTCAGGTCAAGATGCAATCAACAGGAACGTGCCGAGGAGAATGGAGGCTTTCCCTCTAGTCCTGTTGGTCAGAGAATTTAGAATTCAAATCGGACAGACAAAAAATATCCATCGTTCGATGAAAAAAAAAAAATAATTAAAAAAAAATAAATTAAAATACCCAAAACAAAAGTAATAAATAAAATACCAAAAGCAAAAAATATTTTTGAGAAATTGAATATTCAATCTCTTAAAATCCAATTATATATATATATCTTTTTTATTTTGAGCTGTTCCCCCATACATCACAAAAGTGATTATTTCAATTTTTTGTTTGTTTTCACTGTTTGTTCAGAGGATCGAGGTCGATCAACAGAGAGACCACGAAAAGGCGGCTTTGGGATTATTGGTTTTCGTATTGAAGTTGATCCTATCCCCCATCTGCACCTTCAGAGGTGTGCTGAAGACGCTAGTGTTCGAGTGTTGATCCCTCATCTTTTCGATGCTGTACCTCTTATCAGTTTCCACACCGTTCACCACGAGACTGACAGATGCTCTCTTGCCCAAGTCCATAGAGGTCAGACTCATTTGAATGATATTGCCTCCCATCGGCATGGGATATCCTATCAAACCGTGCAGCAGTCCATTACCTCCGTTTCCAAAGGACCATTCGGATTTTTCTGCTTCGAACACACCGCTCTCCTCAGCCCAAATAGTGATCAATTGTCTGGGGTATTTTATCTTTTCCATGACAGAGATCAGATTGCGGGCATCCAACATGTGCGTAGGATCCGGTTGATTCGTGAGTGCGTGTCCTCCCATGTCCAGTTTGCCTTCCATGATATCACCTTCTCCCCAGACCATATTTTCGTCCAAGTACTGTATGCTGATTGCGCTGGAATCATATTCCAGTTCGTTGTCGAGACCAAATAGATTGTGACCAGCCATGTTGATGCCAGCTTCCATGGTTCCTCCGGATTTTTTGTCCAGATACAATTCGTCGACTTGAGATTCCAGATAGGATTGAAAATCCTGTAGGGCAGAATCCATGTAGGCTTTGTTGACAGCCATCGAGTCTTCAACCATATTGTCGATCTGGGACAGATTCAATATCTTGTTGAATCCCGCATCCAAATCCATTTTCATTCTAGTTTGTTGACGTTATTCTTTCTCAGTTCCAAGTCTACGTATTGTTTGGTCGCTGCTTGAGAATCCTGTAGGGCAGAATCTACATAGCCATTGCTGTCGAGTCTTTGTCCGATTCGTCAATTTGAGTCAGATTCAATATCTTGTTGAATCCCACCTCCAGATCCGATTTCATTTCCAGCTCATCGACATTATTCTTTCTCAGTTCCAAGTCTACGTATTGTTTGGTCGCTACACCATTGGGATTCGTGGGAACGGGCACGTTGGTTATCTTGTTAGAATTCACGTTCAATTCGGACTGCATACCTTTAGTAGCATACCGATCTCTCAGATGTTTACTGAATCTCTCATGAGCGTCGTCCGCATATCTTTTAGTGGCGACATCAGTCGAATCTCGAGGATCTGCTACATTCACCACTCATTTAGATTTCAAGTTGAGATCATCCCCGTCATGTCTTTATTCACATAATTATCTCTCATCATCTGCCAGAAATTTTCGTCTCCTCTATCGATGTAATTTTTAGTCACGGCATCTGACAGATTGATCTGTTCGGGAAGATTGTAGATTTTCTTATTGTTTAAGTTTAAAGGTCCTTCTCGAGGTTCTTATCTCTGGACGTATTATTCCTCCAAGTTGGCAATGTCACCACCGTCACCAACAACTTCAACCATTCTTCTTTCCTTTCTAGAGGAACCTTCATTATCTTCCGTGCGACCAAATTTATCGACTGTCATGTTTGTTTTGTTATTATTATTTAATTTTTTGTTTGTTTTTATTTTAATTAAAACTTTATTTTTTTTATATTCTTTATTTATATATCTATCTATATCAATTTTTTTCTCCTCCTTTAATGTAAATCGTTGATAATATCCTGAAAGTGATCTCCTTCCGACCAACTCTTGAGAACATAGAGGCACAGGTGACCGCAAAACACTCGACGATCCAGCGCCTGCACTTGTTTGGTATTGTAAATAACTGGCATTAAATAGTTCCTTATTTCTTTTGGCGGTGAGATTCCGTAGCTTTCAAAATAATAATTTTTATTCTGATTTGAAAACCATGCGATCCAATCCAATGCGTGTCCTCACCTCCGGTATCGTCCAGATTTAAAATTCCACATTCCAAATCGTCATCTTTTTCCCCCGTTAAAGCATCTCTAGAAAACACACCTTGAAAATGTTTGATTTTTAAATCTTTCACCACTTTCAACAGATTAATGTTGGATAGGGGTTCATTGGGTAAGATGACACCTTCCACAGATATGTGTTTTATTTTCTTCTTATTCATAAATATGTTTTTTTTTCATTTACTATTTTTTTTTAATTTTTTAATTTTTTTTAATTTATAACTCACGAGTTTTTTTTAAACTTACAACATTTCAATGTCCTCAGTCATACTGCATTCATCCTCTCGATATTGTTGTTGAAATATCTCGGAATAATGTCCGAGTGCAAAAGTGTGAACCTTCAAAAAGACACTTTTTATACTCATCAAAAGCGATGCTTTTATTCATCACACATGCTTGCATGCCTTTACATCTCTTGATCTCTTCACCGTCGAGGAGATAAGTGTCCATTTTTTGTCTTGAACCCACGAATTCGGTGATCTGTCTTCCACCGCTCTCATCTTTGCATTTACCCAACACCTTTTTATTGACACCCCATTGGAATCTTAGATGGGTAATCATCAGGATAATTACGATTTGACATAATCACAGTGAAACTCGTACATCAACTGCTTGCTGATGTCTTAGATGATCGCTCCGAGATAACAGGGTTTGTCAATCTTCAGATGTGTCTTTTGCATGTGTACGGCCATTAGATTTTCATCAAATATGATTCTATGTTTATAATTGGGTTTCAAAATTAATTTTCTAGACCTCTCTTCAGATGTGACAAGTTGAACGATGGTTTTATTCCTAATTTTTCCATAGATTTCCTGTACACACAATTGTTCATGAGTTTGAAGAAATCTTTTTCGAATTCGCTCTTGGCATGCATTCTTAAATTCGTTTTGAGATCGATGTATTTTTTCATCCAAGGTTCCTCGTCGAATTGAATGATTCGATGCACGTCGATTAATCTCATTCCATGATCAATGTAACATTTCAGATTTTTGCAATAGACCACGTACTTGTGTTTGTGATTTAAATTAGGAATGAGTTTTTTAATGCAGTTCACTTTCATTCGTTCAAGAGCCAGTGGATAATCATTGTGTAAATTGTGCAAAGTTTCCGGATAGTCCAAATCGACCTCTAGAATACAAGGATAATGTCTCCAATTTTGTTTTTCTTCCAATGTTTCGACTCATTTGAAATTTCCGATCGGTAAAGGATGACTCATGGCCCAACCATACAAATTATTAGCATCCCAATACTGTATGTATTTACTCGGTTCTTCCGAATCGAAATCTTTTCCCATGTGAGAATTATTAACTTTAGCATATCTGGTGGAAATCATAGAGACACCACCCCTCACAGCCTTTTCAAACATGAGCAACATGTCGACGTCTGTTAATAATTCCAATCAAACTTCAATTGTCTTCAAGGGAGCATCCCAAGCAAGTCTGAGTGTCGTTATATACCAAGCTGGATCTAGTTTGTAATGTCAACGACACACTCATCGAAAATTTTTTAACACATTGGCCAAGAGAAGCACATCGGCTTTCAAATAGAGGTCATGATAATCTCTCATGGATTTCATGTCGAATAATCTCCACACTTTTTACTCGTGTTTGTAATTGTCATCGGAAATCTGAGACTGGTATAATTTCGAATAAAATATTCTTTAGGAGGTAGAGGGATGTCGTCGAAGTTCTCGAGATCACTCATGTAATCGTAACATGACACCCACCAATTGTCATTGATCATCAAAATGTTTACTCATGATTTTAAATTTCTCCCTATTCAAACTGTTGACTAATTTGTTCAGACTGGTTGACATGCATTTATAACTGTCGATGAAACATATCTCTTTATGAATGAGACTTGTTTTCTTACTCGATCCATCCTTCTTTTTAATGTTTTTAATGTTTATCTGTTTATTGACAACCTTCCATTTATTGAACATAATGTATTTTCCGTTGCTTTGCACTATGTAGCTCAAATTCCCATCACTGACACCCATATTTTTCACGAACAGGTGACTGTTGTAGCCTGAGAGAATGTGAAATCTCACTGGATAGAATTGAGCTTCTCGAAATTTTAAATTATATTTGTTGTGAGCAGCGCCACGTAACAGACCATGTAGTGATTGTGATCTATAACTTTTTTAATTATTTTTAAACTTATCCTCTTTTCCATTATTTTCAGGCTCATCATCTTTTTCATTATTATCAGACTCATCATCTTTTTCATTATTTTCAGACTCATCATCTTTTTCATTATTTTCAGACTCATCATCTTTTTCATTATTTTCAGTCTCATCATTGAATGGTTGTCTACAGATGTGACATTCGGTGGTTTCATTGTATTCTTGCCATTGCTCTGGCGTGATGATCATACCTTTGGATTTTTTAAATTTGTCGTGTAATTCTTGAATTTTTGATTCTAACTCTTCCACGAATTTTTTAGCCACGTCATCATCATCTGAATGTTTAGTGTAGATGAATGGACTTGGCGATTCTCGATCATCGAAAGAACATTTCACATAATAACAATAGCCTGAAGGTACGTGGTTCTGATGTTTTTCAGTGTAACTCCTACGCTCGTCAGGCTGGCAAGAATTCATTTTCGTGGTGAAACATTCGAAATCGGCATAGACGATGAATGGCAGCTCCAATCTTCTTTTGTAGTTGTAAAATTTCATATAAGTGTTATGTGGTTTAAGCATTTTGATGGCAACGCTTGGCATTTCGTTGCAATATTCCTGATGACGCGTCAACGATTCTTGATGATGGAACAAATTCATGCAGTTGAGACAGAAAAATCTCTCGCCATTATGTTTAGTAGTCTGATTCGACAACAATTTACTCATATTTGTAATCCAGCAATAATGTTGCTCGTCACTCTTGGAAATTAATAACAAATTAACAATCTTTTCTCTCTCTTTGTGCAAAGTCAGTCTGAGAAGATAGACTATTCCTTTTTCACAGTGCGAAGTAGGTCTGAGAAGACAGACTTTTCCTTTTTCACAGTCTTCCTCGTATCCAAAGAGGTTCACAGCCATGGTGGGATTTAGCTTTTCGAAATGCTCGATATCTTCATATAATTGGAAACTCTAACATTATGTTTGTTTTTGCGGGATACAAGGCCGATGTGATCGCCCATTTGAAACACTCACTATCCCCTTTATTTTTCACGATAATCACAGCTTTTTTATTATATAGGAAATAAGGCAATGCTATGTAGGATGACATTCTCAAAGGATCGTGTCTGTCCACAAGAATCTCAAGATTCAATACCTTCTTGAACGTCCGACCACTTCCCTTGTTTTGATAAATAGCCACAGATTCCAACATCTTGTCTTTCATCACTTCATAAACATCGGATAATTCGTCGTCTCTGGACACAGTCTCCATTTTAGATTGGAAATAGGCATCTTGCACCATGCTCTCACCCATATTCACATCGACCCTTTTCAACAGACAATGCAAGATCATTTTCATTTTTAAACCCTTATCTAGATGTTCTCAAAATACATCCAACACTCCACTTTTCGCCCGTTCCATGAACGTTTCAGAATCGAGATTTGCGAGATGGGGAATTGCATCGAAAGTTTTAAAATATCCTCTAATGGTGATGTCTCGTTCTATCGGAATAAACAATTTCTCTAACACTTTGATTACAATTCCCTTTATCGCATCGAGTCCCTTGTTTTCCTCTAGCACTCTCACAATTGAATCCATCACTTTTTGTAACGAATTGTCATCTCAAACCGCATCGCTTTTCTTTTTTTTTCATTCTCCTTTGAAACCTGCCGGTCCACTGTTCGTTTACCAGTCTTCTTCTTCTTAGGTTCACAGTCGTTTTTTGAGGTTGTTTCATCACTACTGCCTTCTCATTTCTTTTCAAGATTCGAGTTTTTTAGATCTTTCGTCCACTCCCTTTCCATAGAGTAAATAATTGATGCATTCCTCTTTTTTCATCTGTTTAACACCTTTCAAATTCAGTAACTGATGTACTTTCGCCTGTAATTTCACCAGTTTTTGACCATAGGTCTCCCCACGCATGAGTTCAATGAATTCTCCTTTGGTTCTGTAATGGCTGTAATTTATAATTCTTCGATTTCTACAGTACTTTTTCAACTTGGATACGGTAGACGAATATAACTTTTCCATGTTAGACGTTTTTGTTTTTGGCATTTTTATGTTAAAACTTCTTATTTAATATATATATTATTTAGGTTTGTTTTTTTAAAACAAAAATGGATTTGCAAATTTTTTAAACTTCTTATTTTAATATATATATATTGTACACCGTAGAAAACCAGTACTACCTAACTTTTCTCAATTCATTAAAATCAAAGGTAAACAGTTGCCCCAGATTCATAGTTTTCATTTCATTCAGTAATGAATGTGAACATTTTACAATGTAAAGAAAACATCAAAGTACAGAAAACAGCCAGTTGTTTTATTATACAAAACATAAATGGTCTAATTTGTGAAAAGCAATCATGCTTCATTAATAATATTTCCATCGAGTGAGTGCACATTTCTGGAGATAAAAAGAAATGTCCTTTTAAAGTTTTTTTTTTTCTCAAGTCGTGATTTAAACATCTATCTTACAATGGAGTCATAATGTCAAATCCATCACTAAAATATTAGTTTTGAATGTATTCCGTCCGATATTTTGATAGACGAAATGAAATATCAGATTCACTTTGTCAAATGTTCATCATTTACAAGGGAATAAATTCAATTTCTGAATTAGTTCTGTGGAAATATTCAGATATACATTAGTTGCATAAAACAATGATAAATTGTTTGTCTGGATTAAAATTTTCAATGTTATCTGATAGAATTGTCAACAAATCGTCATGATATTTGTAGATTAAATCAAGAGAAACTTCGTTCAGTTTTAGAGGTAAGACACCTTTTTCATATTCCTGTGTTAACCCACTAGTCTCCACGTCCGTTAATTGACTAGGGTCATGAGATTCTAATCTATGAATTTTAATATCAAACTTTGAATACTTTTCGACCCTTTTCAATTTTAATGCAGATTTTTTAGGTGTGGAGGAGTTCATGACAGATAATAGTTTTTGTCGTAGTTTTGTTTGTTGTCTCACAACTCGTAATAATAATAATATTATTACATACATTTTGTTTGTTGTTTTGTTTTCAATCGGACTCGCGCACTCGATCTCAAATGGTCGAGTTTACTGGTTCGATATACAAATTCACCTCGATCGAACTGTTGTCTTTTCCAGTGGGCAATCCTCATCCTGGATCGAATTTTACTGGCTAAATTTTTCGCATTCACCTCGATCGAATCGTTGTCTTTTACTATGGGAATTGACGCTCGATCGCGTATTTCTGCAGCTTGAATTAAAAAAAAAAACACTGTTTTTTCGGAATTTTTCATTTGATAAAAATTCACCCAAGGGGAAAATCAGTGTTAAATTTATCAAAAAAAGCAGGTTTCTAAAACCCGGCATTTTTTTAGACATTTTTTCAAATTCCATCGAAAGTGAGCCAGAAATGTTCAAATTTTAAACATTTTCTGGGTAAAACCCAGGGTTTTGGGGGGAAAATTGAATTATTTTTGGAAAAAACCAACATTTTCCAAGAAAATCAATTTTTTTAACAGAAAAATTTAGGTTTTTTCACAAATAACTCAATTTTTTTGTGGACCACAAGATTTCTGGACCAACCTGATTTGGATGGTCCAGAACTCTCACTTTTCCTCTACTGTTATGAGGTCACTGCTGCTCAGAAGAAAAAATATGAAGCTGTGAGATATCCTCTCTTTTATAACGTGGTGCCACCTGATATCTTTAGATAAGTATCCTCAAATATCCCTCCCCCAAAACACCCCCAACAGTAGATCGCCATGTCATGAGTATCCTCAAATGACCGCAGTTGCAATATATGTTTGAAGCACATTGGGCATATTCGCATACGCTTATCCAGCAATCACAAATATTTTCGATTTGGATCGAATCTCAAATTGAATTGGTCTATTATTCGAAATCGAATCGAACCCTCGAATCGAATTGGCGTGGTCCAGAACTCTCACTTTCCCTCTACTGATATGAGGTCACTGCTCATAACAGAGAGGATATTCCTCGAAGGCATGCCTTGATGATGTAGCTGGAATATTACCCAGTAAAAATGATTGTTTTCAAAATATGAACCAGTGCGAGAATTTCCCACACTTGGCACTACACAGGGCTAACCGCTACCAACAGTTCATCATAGACATTGTTTGGGAACTATAAATTGCTTTCAATGGTGTGCTTTGTGGTAAATAGATATACACCAAATGTATCTAGAGACACATGCCCTATTTCACTTTTTAAGACCCTGTAGTACTAAGTGCTACTCTTATAAACGCAGAGCTGTCATAAAACAGAGGATTCAGGGATAATCCGAGCCAAATAAATATTTATCGGGTGATTGATAAAGTAGTTAACTCATTCAAACAGAATTTTACAATTGTGAGGTCAAATTTAGTAAAAAATGCGATTTTTTTTGTCAAACTTTAAAAAAAGAACTTCCTAAGTAAGACGAAATGCATTCTTTTCTACTGTTTGTTCACGTTTATCGTCTGCCAGGACATATACTAGAACATAAAGAAACGCATTCTGGTGAAAATTAACCTTTTAGACATCTTTTTATAGTACAGTTGTATTTTTGTTTACTAAAAGTTACTCGCACGGTTTTGTATGCAGAAAGTGTATCTTTAATGCAACATCTGCCGAGGGAAGTTACCAAATCTGCATTAGGTCAGAAACAGTCATATTTTTGTAAAACTACATTCACAGTTTTGACTAATGCACCCATGGATTCACCACAGAGGCTGGTCACCCGAAACGTTGCATTTCTAAAGCTATTGCAAACATTTGAGCTTTTTTGTGTGAGGTTAAATGGGTGTTTCCAGTAATAATAGAGTCTTGACACACTGGAGAACCAAAATATGTAAATTTGACCAAAACAAACAAACAAAAACAAACAGAAAAATGTAAAAAAAACCACAAAAAACAATACCCTTCCTCCCTCCCTTCCTAGAAACAAAACACAGTGACAGTAACGCATCAGTATCATATCACAAGTAGGCATACTTGTATGTATATTTGTACTTAATCTGAGTGGAATTTGGCCATAAAATGGTACAACGTACCCATGAACCTACTGATACTGTTTGAATAAATTCTTCTTTTACAAGAGAAAATTTAGACTGAAAACATCCAATGCCTGTTGAGATATTTTTTTTTATTTGAAAGAGAATGTACCATTCCAAGGGGAATAGGTTGCATGATAACACCGGCAAGAATTATTTTCTCCACACACCGCCAGGACGCATTTGCTTTTCTATTTGACACCACGAATGTAGTATATAGAAGGAAATAAATTGAATCAAAGTGAAGAAAGTATCTGTTAATTCTTGACTATGTTTTCAGTTACCCACTGGCATCCAACCTTGTCTGTTTGCAAAATTGGATGAACGGGGCCCAGGGTGCATCATGGAGTTGTTAAAACTGGAGACAAACAGTCTTAGGGCAACATTCTTGGAAACGGTTATCAGTAAGCTCCAGCACAAAAAGGATGGAAAAATCCCCCCCCCCCCCCCCCATCTCACACCCACTTACATACGAAACTGTTTTGCTGTTTTTGTGGTCAAATGTTAGGAATGAGTACTATTCGTATGAGCGACAGACCATCTGTCAAAACGTTTGTTCATTTCGATAAACCCCCGTACGGCCAGGAAGATGATAGTATTTGTTGATTCCCCACTGCATTCCGATTGATAAGACGTTTCATTGAGTTACTGCTCTTTCTGACTTAGCAGTTTCATTCTCTGTAGAAATAAACACAAAGGAAAGTGGAGGAATAAATGAATTTCGAAGAGTGGAAAAAAAGTAAACCAAAAACCCCATAGAGAAACAAATTGTCAGTAATAGAAGCGGTAATAGCAGTTCCTCTGGGATGTGATTTGAGATATATATCGGGAGCGCAGTGGCTCAGTGGTTACGGCATTGGACTTCAAACCGAAAGGCCCACAGTTCGATCCCCTCCAAGAGTGACTGCGTTGTGTCTCGGGTAAGGCACTCAATCCTGACTGCCCAAGTGGGGGCAGGGTGGCGCTGTGTTCTAAGGCGTACTGCAGGTTGATGGTGCACTTGTTTTCAACCAATGGTAACCTTGCTTGTGAGGAGTTAGGTTGGGGAGTGTCGCCGTAGCTAGGTGGTTCTATCCGGCTGCTCCGGCTTCCTCCAACCGTAAAACTGTCCAACACGAGATAACCCTAGCTATCGAAAGTGTCGTGACACCCCAATAAATAATAAATGAGATAAATATCATTGGTTACATTGAGAGTTTTTATCTGGGGAGTCTGACAGAGTCTGTGGACGTTGGGGAGTCTGACAGTTGCTCGCCGCTGCTCGATGGATCTCTCCAGGTACTTCAGCTTCCTTCACCCGTAAAACTGTCGGACATGAGACGACCCTGGCTGTCGAAAGTGACATCAAACCACAATAAATAAAAAATAAATAATAAATGAGGAGATATATATCATCAGTTACACTGAGAGTTTTTATCTGTAGAGTTATTTCAAATCCCAGTGCAAAATGTCCCAAATTATCTTTCCGTGAAAACCTTTTTCTGTCTGATTAATCATTCAACATTTCCAGTGTTTGTTTTTGGAGTGAAAGTTCTTTGATCAGGCATAATTGTATTCGCTACTGACATGACAAAATCCGCAACTAACCGCACAGATAATTGCCAAATGTTGATTGATCGATTTGACAACTGACCGGACAGCGACCAGATAGTACTTTAATAACATTCATTTAAATTAAATCAGGTATCGTCAAATAGAAGTATCGGACGAAACTACGTGTGGCTTGAAAATGTACAAAAAAAACGATATTTGAAGCCAAATTTTCTCCTCAAAATGGGATTTTCAGGGTGTATCGGGCGTTTTTGTGTTCCGAAATAGACGATTAACACAACCATTCATCACTTGTATTTGATAAGCCAGTCTTTATAAACTGTTCTGACGTAAATTGTATGGTGTAGTCTTTTTGTTATACGAATTTGGATGATAAACTCTGCTTTGATATTTCAGCTTTCACGCTGACCTAGATAATATAAAAATAAAAATCCGCAATTTTCGGAAAGTTGATTCCGCCACTTATCCACTGTGATATTTGGTATAGGGCCTTATTCCCGGGAAATCCAGATCACGTTCGAATGAACCGTTCATCTGACATTTTTTTGAGAATTATTGCCGTTTATTGTCTTGAATTTCCATCATTTAAATCGTTTCCGGATTATACCTTCAGCTTTTCTGGACTAATTCAATCCATTTTTGGCATACAACCTTACTCAAGTAAAAAAGCACGTGAAGTACGGTTTTACCATTTGTGCAACATTCTATTGTGGTGGTATAGCCCTTTTAGAATTCCCGTGATTTTAGGTCATGATTT
This sequence comes from Pictodentalium vernedei, assembly GCA_031216915.1. Lineage (NCBI taxonomy): Eukaryota > Metazoa > Mollusca > Scaphopoda > Dentaliida > Dentaliidae > Pictodentalium > Pictodentalium vernedei. Next base: position 305,724,673 of record CM062292.1, on the reverse strand, counting down.
ATGGTTTCCGGATGATAAATACAGCTATTTCTGAGTGATGATATGCATGTATGGACATTGGGCGGGGGGGGGGGGGGGGGGGGGGGGGGGGGTATAAAATGCAATTTCTAGCAATTCTGAATGTGTAATCAATAACCCCTGGTGACCTAGTGTCCTTGACCCATATTTTGAACATCCAGCGCGTTTTGATTCACTTAGTGTTCGTCCCGGGTCCATAGGTCATACGTGAGATATGAGCATGATCCAGCTTCCGCCCATTACTTTGAGTGATCCAATATATGAGTGAGCTTCGGGAATGCATTTTGGGCTTATAATATGCAATATCAAACAATTCTAAAACAATACACGCTGTGACCACCTGGAGACCTTAACCCAAATTTTGAACCTCAAGTGACTTTCAACTCATTTGGTATTGATTGGTCCCAGGTCTATAGGTCATATCATACTTGAGATATATGCGTGACCCACATTCAAAATGTTTGGTTCGCCCACATTTTTGAGTGTAAAACTACACGTTTGAACTTCGGAAATGCATTATAAGATAATAAAATTTGATTTTTAGCAATTCCAAAAAAATGCACTCAGTGACTCCTTGGTGACCTCATTGACCTTGACCTGTGTTTTGAACATGACTTATTTCGTGTCGGTCCCAGGTCCATAGGTCATACTATGCTTGAGATATGAGCGTAACACACTTTCGAAACACCACGAGGAACACACCCAATGCCCAAAGAATCTTAAAAAACAAAGATCGCCGAGTACTATTGACTGTCGATCGGTGTGCAAAAAAGCAGCGATATAGGAATATTTGCATTCGAGGTATCATGTGGGGAAGAAAGTGGCGAGAAGGTAGAAGACCAGAACACGAGAAGAAGAAAAAAGAAAGAAACCATACAAAAACATTAGTCTATGTTTAACACGCACTAAATATAAGAGAAGATTAACCAGCTCACTCACAATTTTATGACGTGACGTTGACGTTTGGCGTAGCAAGTTTATTAAATGTGTTGCAGACGTTTTTTTGCGGAATGAGCTAGTTGATCGTGATCATGGGATAAAGAAAGTTCTGAATAAGTGGTTTGAGAATTTTTTTCGCCCAAGTTCTCGAAGATTTACCCATTCTGTTGAAGGTGTTGATCAAATGATTGGGGAAATGTTTTTGAGTGCGAAATTAAGTTATAAAAGTAATTTCTAACATGAGTAAATCTTTTTAGAAGATACCATACTAAGAGCAAAGGGGATGGGGGGATCTTAATTTAACCAGTTTTTGCACCCGGCGCGCGCCCTACTATATTTTGTAACTCTGTTTTTTTCACAAGCTTCAAGACCAAGAGACAAGGTTTTATCCACGATAACACATGGACACCCACTACCGTTGGTAGTGGCTGTCCACGTGTTATCGCGGGCAATACCGCACCCCATGCATACAGCCATAGCTCCGGTGGAGAAAGCGCCTTCCTTTTTTCAAAAATTCTCCAACGTGAAGGTCCACAGGTCCCACCGACGAGAGTGGAAACCCACTTCCCAGGGTCACCCCGACTTATCCTACAGGCACTGGGTGCTCTTTCGCACCGCGACCCATGAAATGTAGCATCCCTTCCCAAACTAAGAATTCTGGGTTCACCACTCATATGTTTCACAACATTCATGGACTGGTGAACTGTTAAATCTCCCATGTCAGTGAATGGTGTAAATTGCTGTTCCAGAAGATGTGGAAGTCATGGTGGACTGCAACAGAAACTGTTAAGAAGGGGTCAAAGGAAAGGATCTTTGGGTGACCTGCGTGATGAAAAGAAGATTTTAAGAGAGCCCTGGTGGTACTTTTGAGGACCATTGCTTGCTGTTTAAACGGAAGTGGAGATCGCTGGAGCTTAGGGGAAACTGACAGATACAGTGAAAAGGAGCGCCAAATGTGTAATTTGCGAGTAATGGAGTCCCTGGAACACATTTTTCTTAGAATGTCCCCAATACCAGTCTGACAAAATAGGATTCACTAGGAGTGTAACGAGGAAGTGGGATGTGAGAATGAAGGATATGTGATTATTGAATGACATAAAGGAAAAGGGCGAGTATGTCCCAAGGCTGCACGTTGAAAATATTAATTGGTCTACCCCAAATATAGAATATGGACTCTTCCCGTTGCTGCCATTGAACTGATATGGAAGATACCACTAGGGTTCAAAGGGTTAATCAAGGCCTCTTCACCTGATAACTGCGACATATCAGCGGCCGACCAAAGTGCGATTATTATTATTACATCCAATTTGTCAAATAACATGTTCATAATTCATTATATTTGTCATGTTTCATCGTCACACGAAACGTCATGGGGATAGGGAGGCATTTGGGAGCCGAGGGGTAATCAAGGCCTTGTCACATGAGAACCACGATACATCAACGACTGGTCGAAGTGATATTATTCTTATTATATTATTATTATAACTATACTATTTACCTTACAGCTTTTATAGTAGGGTGATTTTCTATTGAAATTAATTTCTGAAATAGGTGGAAATACAACACTTTCGAGAGCAGCGAAATCCATAGGTTTTTTTCCTGAAGCTTCGGTGTATAAGAAATGCCCTGAAAGAAAAAATGCATTTCAATAATATTCACCTCATATCGTCACTTGGGCGCATCAAGGTTTCATGCGCAGGGCTGTGGCGAGAGGGGTTCGGGTTAGACCCCAACAGCTTTTTCATTCGGGGCAATTTTGTCTGGATTGGAGTCTTAGCTATCGATTCGAGATTGCTAATTAACCCTTTGATCTCTAGTGGTATCTGTCATGTCAGTTCAATGACAACAATCAGAAGAGTCCATATTCATTATTTGGGGTAGACCAATCAATATTTTCAACGTGCAGCCTCGGGGCTGCGCGTTGAAAATATTGATTGGTCTAACCGACACATTTATTGAACAGCCGTCCTATTTAAAGACGTTATGACGTATCATGTTTCTGGAAGGAAAAACGGCCGCTGGGGTTTAAAGGGTTAAGTCCTCCAACGAAGTTGGAATGTTTTTTTCACAAGCTTCAAGACCAAGAGACAAGGTTTTATCCACGATAACACATGGACACCCACTACCGGTACTGGCTGTCCACGTGTTATCGCGGGCAATACCGCACCCCATGCATACAGCCATAGCTCTAGTGGAGAAAGCACCTTCCTTATTTCAAAATTCTCCAACGTGAAGGTCCACAGGTCCCCTCGACGAGAGTGGAAACCCACTTCCCGTGCTCACCCCGACTCATCCTACAGGCACTGGGTGCTCTTTCGCACCGCGACCCATGGAATGTAGCATCCCCTCCCAATTGGAATCGTTGGACTTTTTTACTTATTTAGACTCTCATTTCCACAGTTTTAAAGCTACACTCACGAAATTTCGCACACGTATTAAGGACGATCTGCATTAAACTGTGATGGAGCCTGATTTTTAATTTTCGACTTTGTACAAAACAAAACTAAATTATATATTTTTTAAAACATTTTAATATCATCTCTTATATCAAGCCTCTGTTTTTTTAATTTTAAAAATATGATCTACGATAAAATTCATATCTAAAAATATTGTGCCATCTTGGGAAATTCCCAACCGTATTGATCGAACTCGGAGGTGACGTCACACGGGTCAAAGGATCAAAAATTAAAATACGTCGGATTTTTAAATATTTTGTTGGTATGTTGTAGTGCTTAAAAAGTGAATAGGTAGATGGTTTTTGTTTTTCGATTTATCGCCATTATTGACTGATTTTCACAAATGCATAACTCAGTATAAGTAACACACAAAAAGCTATGAAGTTTCACTAGCCTTTACTTTAAGGATAGCTCTATTAAATGCAGTTGTTACAATTTCAAAGTTAACCCTTTACCCTGGGAGCGCGGTGGCTCAGTGGTATACTGTTGGACTTCTGTGCTAGGGGTCCCGAGTTCGATCCCCGCCCGGGACGACCCGCGTTGCGTACTTGGGCAAGGCACTTTATCCTGGTAGCCTACATAGGGGGCACGAACACGCCGTGTACTAAGGCATACTGCACGTCGATGGTGCACATGTCTAAAACCGCTGTAACACTGCGTGAGCGGAGCTTGAACAGAGTCAGAATGTTGAGGAGATGACAGTTGCTCGTCGGTGCTCGGTGGTTTACTCCGGCTTCCTCTACCTGTAAAACTGTCACGGTCACGATTAGCCGTGGTGCATAAGTATGCGACCTTAAACACCAATAAATAAATAAATAAATAAATAAATAAATAACCCTTTACCCAAACTAACGACATTTGGCGTTCTTTTCTGTAACTTTCAATATCTTCCGAATTCTTGAACGCTCACACAAGAAATTTTGGATAAAAGGTACTCCTATAAAAGTGAAACACACCTTGCATGGGAAAGCTGGAAGGATGTTGTTGCACAATTGTATGCTCATTGACGCAACCAACTTGACGATATGACATTAAATGTGACGGACGTGGAAAAAAAACGTAAAAATTAAATTCAACTTTCGGATGGCTTCACCTTGTAACCTTTTAGCATTCATGGTCCCAAACACAAAGCTGAAACAATTTTCAAAATCAGCCGTCAGTTACCGGAGATTTGACGTAAACAACGTCGGGGGTACACCCGTCCCATTTGCATTTGCAGTCCGACACTGCCAATTTTTATCCAGAATGCCAGAAAAATGTTGATGATATGACGTGATTGCCTATCGAGGGTCTGAAAACTTCAAAATTAAATTTCACTTGATGGGCTTGAAATCAAAATTAAATTTCTCTCCACGGATCTGAAATCTTAGGACATTTTAGCACCCGTCGTCCCCCAGTACGAAAATGGAAGAAGTGTAAAAATCGGACTTCAAACACACGGGATATGACGTTAACTGGTAGAGTGCTAAGTTATTTTTGGTCATCAGAATTTGTTCACATGTCTTTGCTTTGTTACAATTTATGGGAGAGTGCCAATAGGCACTCTCCCATAAATTGTAACGAAGCAAATCCTAACAGACTAAATTATTTGAGTTCAAAGGTAAAGCGAAGCACATCCACTGAATTTGAGGCTTTTAAGTTGTGGTAACTGTGTACTTCAGAATAAAGCCCAAATATGGGCTTTCGGCACTCTACCAGTTAAAACCACCGGCCATATTATTTCATCATTTAAGCCATTTTGTACAGTTTTCATTGAAAACGCTACATTGGGATTCACGTAGCTCCGTATTTATAACTGACACAGATATCGAACGTCACACATTGTTTTTTTGTTTATAAGAAATTGTTCACTGTTATTTTTTCATTTTAAATTTTCGCTCCTGATGCCGATGATTCCAATTTTACATTTTTTCTATGACTTTTATATTCAACCTCATTTTCAGCCCCACAATTTTAGCAAGTGTAATGTTCGCAACAAACCATATCTGTCCAAGGGAATTCCCAACTGTCATACTCGAATGCTGAAGTGACTTCATAAGGATGGGGTGGGGGTGGGGCTGGGTGGGGTGGGGGTGGGGTGGGATGGGGTCATATGGTCAAAAATTAAATGGTGTTGTATTGGTCAGAAAATAAAGAGATACCTGTTTTTCGTTTTCAAATTTAACGCCATTTCGACGTTTAAATGTCACCTCAAAGTTTAGATATTTTCGATATATTTAATCAAAAACGATGTCCAGAATGGGTATGCTTTATCGAGCGGCTTAGTACATTAAAAGGCTACAGAAACCTTCTCCAGGTTGTTGAAGGTTGGGTCGGATGATGTTACACAGTTAAAATGAAAAGTCTTGTCATGAAATGCGCACAAATAACACGTCGATCTGCACGTTAATCTACGCGCTATGACCATAGTAAGGCTATCTAAAATTCAGTACACACGGCCTGTGCATAAGCATATGCACCCCGGAGGTCCATTGACAGAAACATTGCCTGTGTTTGCTATGAGTAACCAGGAGAACTTGCCGTGCTTTGGGTGCCATTCGATATGACAATTGCGCAAAATTCCTACGCGCAAGTAAGCCTAGATAAGCGTACAGTTCGTGACAGGACTTCTAGTTTTTTAACTGTAGATGTGCTTACATAGCCGGAAGTTAATGTTTCTCATTATTAGATTAAATTTCCCTCTTGGATCCATATTCTGAAAGGTTTCGGTGTCCGTATTGAATCATTTTAGGAGATATTTTCACATCTTGTCCAAAGCGATTCATTCCCTAACAAAATGAAATTCGTCTTCATTCGCCATTCACCACAAATTTTACAAAATCTCTCTTCAACTAGGATAGTAGGATGTGAGTGCTTCCCTTTCTCGATTAAGAGACCGTAGTTACTGATTCGAAGTCGAATAAAGTCGTTTCTAGTTTCCCGATAAGTCGTACGTATCAAGCATGGCTCCATGATACAGTGTCGTCTTTAAATGTTCTGTTTGTCATTAATATGTTGTAGCTTCCGTTTCTGTCGTCGTCGTAAATGCTGGTACAGAAATTAGTTTCGCGTCTACACCGAAGCTCTCCCAAAATGCGTCTATTTTGATGTTTTCGACCGATATTTAGGTTAGCATTGTCCAGTTGTATAAGATTGTGCATTTTCACCTTGAGGCATTCTAACAGTCCACAGTTTATCGCATCTGTGAATGCCACACTGAGCGATGTCTGAAAAGCCATGGAGTTTAATTTTTGTATCCACTTAGCATCAATGGTAACTGGATATCTTCCTAATTCCATGCGCACCGCACGATTAGATGAATTTCCACCCACTTCAAGTACTAATTTGCAACACTTTACTTTACATGTACATTTTCACAAGGTTTATATTTTTAAGGAGGGTTGGAAAAATGTAACAACCCTGTCTGATACCGGTTGCCGATCGCTCGGGTGACTCGATACCTTTATTTGTTTTGGTTGTATAATAACTCGACCGATTCAGGGACGATAATGTTTGAAATGTTGCTCCGTTAATTTCGATTTGTTGTAATTTGTGGAAAACTATAGAACGATCTACGGTGTCGAATGCCTTCATAAAGTCCACAAAAAACAGCATACAACGTTTTTTTTCCAATTTCTTGTATTTGCGTATTTCAGTTTTCAATATAAACATACTATCAATCGTACCATACCCTTTCCGAAATCAAAACTGAGCTCGCTTTCGGTGGATTCTTTCTTTCTGATATTATTTATTATCTTCCAGTTAGCTTTAGGGTTTGTTTAATTGAGTTTGAAAAATATTTCAGATCTAGGTTTAGAGATCCTTTTATAATTTTTTTTTATCAATGAAGTAACTCATCACTTGACTCTTATTTTGCGGGCTTTATTATTTCTTAGCCCGGGAGACGTCTTTCATTGGTTAATTAAGGTGTCTGCATTCAGCCTTTCGGCTTTCCTTCCTTTGTCACATGGGGTATATTTCGGCGTAGTTGCATCAATACATCCAACATGTACAATACTGGCTATCTCTTGAGCTGCCTCCCCTGTACCCCTCGTGTCCAAGAGGAAATATTTTGTTTGGAACTGTTAAAGCTGAATGGCTATGTTGTACCTCCTGAATGATATTAATGCCTTTTCCTGATTTTCTGATGTTTATTTAAAGGCTGATTTACATGCAGTATACTTACACTTTATCGCTTTTCGGTGTAAATCTGAGAGAAATTCTTCAGGTGGATGAATAGTGGACAGAGGTCAGATTATTCGTTTGATGATTTAACACAAAAATAGTCCACATCGGAAAAGTATTTGTCAGATATTATGATATAACCCACATCACTACTCCCGTTGTATTGGCAACTAGTGAAGTTACCAGTTTAGTCTCCCTGAAGGCGTTACATCCATACATAATTCTGGGTCGAGCTATTTGGTACAAAGACATGAGATGCTTCCCAAAGCCATTTGGAGTTTTATCTCGACTTTCTTTGTCCTTGGCAAAGGTGGTCATATAATGTTCGGGAAATGGTGCGTGCTTGTCGCTAGCATCTGAAACATATATAATAAGCTTTTCACCTGTGCGCGCGCTGAGATCACCCTATAAGATGGTGAGATCTCTTGGAGCACAAGTTGATAATTCTGTCTCAAGTCGGCCAAACTGCCGTCCGAGTATGTTACATTTCTACCAAAATCTTGAGTTTGCGGATGGGGTGTAGTCCAATATAAAACCCACCGATGGTAGATTGAATATTTTGACATCAACTTCTTGCCACAAAGATAAATTATGAATCTGAAGAACTGTCTTATTAAAAGAATCATATTTTGATTGAATGATAATAAAATCCGATATCAAATCTACTTCAAATTTGCTCAAATGCCAAGTTTCCGTAAAAGTCGCAAATTCGTACCTTGTCGACATCTGTTTGGATTCAGGGTATTGAAACCCACTGACTAACCCCTGTGTATTACACACAGTATAGACAACTTTACACGATTTGTTTTATTTTAGGGTGGCATTAATTAATGAGACTAATGCACAACCAACAGCTGATGTGACCACTGAGAGACAGGAGGATACGTATATATATATATATATATATATAGGGAAAGTGGGATAAGTTCAAATTCCGAACGACAACCCTAAGATAATGATAGGGATTCCCAATATACCTCTAATGCGGTAAAATTGAAAAGCCCGCGTCATCCTCACAAATAACATTTGAGTTGAATACAAAGTTCACGTTCTTGTTCTCACATGATTCGTACCAAGGTGACAACTCTTCTTTTAAATCTCAAGTAATAACACCATACCCAACACTAGTACACATGCACATGTTAACAAGAGTTCATCACATCCAGAACGAGCGACTGTGGAGTACAGCGTTGCGATCGAAGGCAAGTTACAAAATCTGTTGAATATATGCTCGTTGATGATGAGAAATATCAAATTAATTTTTGTTCGATATGCCATCCATGGATTGAGTCTTCAACTTCCCCATTTGCCCCCTTCGGGAAGGCAAAAGAGGAAATTTTACAACAATCCTTACAGATGCCATTCGGGATCAACAAGCATTTGAAATTCTTGTACGAGCACAATTAGGGTTGATCAACATTAAGAATCAACATTTTCTGCATCGATGAGCGTCCCTTCCGAATGACATCTATGAGGGGAGTGTATAGGAGTTCTCTCTCTGTCTGGCCTTTGGGGAGACAAAGTTATAAATCAGGACCAATGGCAACCGAGATGGTTACGTATATATCATACTACTTTGGCTGCACTATGAAAGGCAATTCGTTGTTAAACAAAATAATAGTCAACAGGATATGGCTTCCATCTAAAAAGTACGACTCTGGCGTACAGTGTTGAAGTAGCGAGGGTAAAAATAAAAGTGTGATTGATGAACATCGCCGATTATGCATTTTCTTTCGAAACTAGATTCGATACTTGGATCTTGTCACACCCATAGTCACACATTTGGGTCCGCGGTACCCGATTCATGTAGTTGGAGACTCAGCATAGCCGGTTTGGAGTACGGTACGAGTTCATTCTATAAGAAGTTGCGCAACGTCTGCTACATGCGTGTTGTATTTATTCACAAATAAATTCCAAACAAGTCTTGAATTTTTTAACTATAACTCCGACTGACAAATATCCAAACTGCATCACCAAGACATGCCTTCGCCGAACGCATCACAGTCAGGAGAGGGAGGGGGGGGGGGGGGGGTCTGGAAAAAATGCAGACCTATGCCGGGGTGGGTGGGTGGTCAAGGAGGCCAAATTAAATTTTTTTCCGAGTGCTTGCAATTTTTTTGGTACAATTTTTGGTGACATTTTATTGTATGAAAACCAGTAGAACCAATAAAAACAGATACTCAATGTATTAGGGGGTACTTACCATGGGTTATGCAACAACTGAATAGTTGTCCTGACTCATCTGATACTGAATATGATGTATAATGATATACTATTCAAATAAAGTAGGGGATATCCAAACTAATGTTAATATTTTCGGAAAATGGTACTGGATACGCGTGATTGGACACATCACTATGTTACCAAGTTTCGTGTGGATCATGAATGTCACAGGCACACGAAAACGTCGTGTCTGTGGGGTGCGTTATGAAATTTTCATTTGTACTGGAAGGACTTTTTCGGAGGTCTCATCGTTCTTTTTTTGGTATAAACTCGTTCATCAATAGTATCTAGTCAAAACGTTACTTTTGAGGTATGCGGGGACCGACGCGTGACGAACGTTTACGTGCCGTTGGCATGTTAAAAGCTGACAACAGACAGACTGCAGTGACTCAAATTCTCAACGTTACTCAATCGGTGATTAGCAGGTTGTGGTAACGCTACCGTCAGACAGCACGATCGTTTTGGTGGTGGGTCGGTTATGGTGTGGGGAGGCATAACCATGACAAGCAGTACACCTTTACATGTTACCCAAAGGCATATCACAGGGCAGTACTACCGTGACAACATGTTAGTAGCGTATGTGGCGTCATTTGCCCGACGCCATGCTCGTCGATTCATTTTCCAAGATGACAATGCAAGAGCACACGAGGTCAGTGTCGCTACAGAGTTCCTCCATGAGCAGAACATCACTACACTGCCTTCGCCAGCACTAGGTTCAGACCTTTCACCAATCGAACACATTTGGGATATGCTTGGCAGGCGCCTACGACAATGCCAAGAGACCACTAAAATGTCCGGGAACTCGCCGCAGCACTGCAGGAAGAATGGAATAACATCAGTCAAGCTGATATTGGACGTTTGGTGAGGAGTATGTCACGTCGGATCCGCGCTTGTCTCGCGAACCGAGGAGGACTTACAAGGTATTGAGGTCTTGGACAGAATGTGGTAAATTAATTCTCTGACTGACCATCCATGTCTTCCACAGCTCAATGCGTGGAATGTGTGCTTGTCAGACACCCAACTATCGATGAAATTATTCAGCAGATGTCACAGTGCAATGCCTCAATTGTCTTTTTGATGAAAATATGAATATATTTCGTCATATATCTCACTTTTATCAAACATCCCCTACTTTTTTGAATAGAATATATTGAATCATCCAAACTAAAATACATCAGTAATTTTACTTATCAAACATAAAATCCTAAAAAGGCTATCTTTAGGGTGTTCTGTTTGATTCAGTGTAGTATTATCCAAATTACTGATCAATGTGTTTAGTAGGTTCAGAGTTATGCTGTGCAAATATAATTTTGTGAACAGTTTCAGATGTGGATTTAATAATAAAATACTGACTTTTTCGACACCACAGAGATGTGCATCGAACTATTCGAGAATTTCTATCCAGTGATCTCCCAAGATTTAGAATGGAAATATCAAGGAATCTTCTTGTTCGTTGACTTTGGGGGAAGTATATAACGCCAAAAAACTATTAAAAATTAAATTACTGGCTTTTACTTCAAGCACATGTGATTCTAACAAAAACATTTACTAACCCTACCACTGCTACCAGGGCTCTACATAAAATTTAAAATGAGTAATAATTTTGAAAACCGCAGATAAAAAAAAAAACCCAAACATAAATGACTGAGCTTACTGCCTTCCACATATATCTATGTTGATGGCAGTAAGTTGAGTCATTTATGACATTGAACCCTTTACCTAACACACCTTTCTAAAAAACTAAATTGTAGATTTTTTCCAAACAAAATATCGTAATAGTTTAGTATAACTACACAAATGTGGATATCATTAGAACCGTCTCGATGAGCCGGTTCTAATGATATCCATATTTGTTTGGTCTTAAATTGAGAGATCTAAGGTGCTTTTGTTTGGCTGTGATTGGATCATCTTGTTAAATTTCTGGCCGTTTCTGACCCTTATGTTAGGTAAAGGGTCAATACCTCTACCTGGGGTCTACATGAAACTGAATTTGACTGAACGACGATATGTTTCTGCTCTACATGAAACTGAATTTGACTGAACGACGATATGTTTCTATGTTGGTTTTAAATGCATTATTTGCAATAGCAAGATCGGAATGAAGGAAAGAGATTTAACCAGGAATGCATTCCGAACTTAAGGAGTTGAGAGCGGCCCGCGTAGGCCACAGCCGCGGCGTTTCGAACGGTCGCTCACCGCGCAGCGATGGCCCATGTTAGATATGTCGTTGGGGAAGAGCCCGAGAGGATGTGGCCCCCTTCATGTAGTATGTGAAACTTTTACCTGTGTTGTTTTTGAAGGTGTTGTCATATATTAGTCTGCTCTGGGATAGTGGTGGGTTGATTGGTCCACTATGCAAAGTCCAGTCAAACTTATCGCTGTGGACATCATGCCAACCACACAGGCCACTTTCAAAGTCACATGATGTAAGATGACGTAGTTTATCTGAAGAATAAAAACAAAATCACAAAATCACAGTTACAGTGACTCAGAATAGTTAAGACAATTATTTATCGATTAGACTTTGAGACAATTCATTGGATAGTGCTGGACGATCTGGCAAAAATTGCTGCCTGGTCAAATACTTGGCAGGTGTGGTTTAATCTCCAAAAACTAGAAACTCTAAAAATATCCCGTGAAATAAATCCCATTGATTGTCCGAGTCTATAACTTACACTGACAACAAATTGAAGAAAAAAAGTGAACATAAACATTTGGGCGTATTTTTTTCTAAAATTTCTTGGGATGCTCATGTCGACACGGTTGTGAAATAGGTTAGTCCGATGCTAACTGCATTAGAAGTTGAAAAAAAAACAGATTCTGTAGATTCGCATTAGAAACGCTCTCTATATATTCCATTCTTCCAATGTTTGACAATACGGATGTAGTATGGAACAACTGTAGTGAAACGAAAAATATACTCTTCCAAAATTTACAGCTAGACGCGTTACCCACAATTATTGGAGTGCCAAGAGGGACAAGGCATAATCTTATATATGTTACAGGGAATTAGCGTAATTAGGGATCTCGTGATAAAAAAAAATTCAGGGATATCTTGAAATTCCTGGATAATTTTAAGAATTACATGAAGTCACTAACACTAACAAATTTAGTGATTTCATGAAATCCCTGAACTGCTTCAGGGATTTCATGTTTTCCCTAGGGATTTCGTGAAATCCCTAATTACAAAAAATCCTGTAACATATATAATATAATAACCGTATATATGAAGAATCAGGTTTTATAACATTACAGGAACGCAGGAAACGGCACAAAATTATAACTTGGTTTAAAATTATTAATTTAAAATTATTAACTCAGATGTACCTAATTACATGCGACTGTTAATCCCTCGTTCAGTTTCAGAAGTAACTCCTTATCCACTAAGAACATCCAATTTATTACGTGAAATTAAATGTAACATGCAACGGTTCTCAAACTCATTTTTGCAATCTGCTGTGAGACTCTGGAATAGCTTACATGAGTGAAACAGTGAATGTCCTGGAAAAAGTTTTAGCAATTGATAAGATCGTTGTCTCTAAAAGCGCAGATTATTCATTGCAAACTTCGTCTAAATTGTAGCGAATTAAATGGTCATAAGGCTGACAGATTTATCGGGAATAATCCTTAATGCCGCTACGGCTATCGGGAATAATCCTTAATGCCGCTACGGCTATCGTTATGAAGACTCCAGCCATTATATACTTTCATGTCCTATTTACGCACATGAAGGCCAAATGATGATTGAAAAATTGGAAAACTATGACAAAATTATCGAGGTACTAAGCCATGGAAATTCATATAAGTCTGGCTGAGTCTTCGCCATCATGGCGCGCACAATACCTATCTTAATTCGGCTGATTATACCCCAGTCATTATAAATAATCGTTTTGCACCAACTCGTGATAGCTTTACTGATTAACCGGTTGAGTCCAAAAAAATAATCTGTGAGGCCGACAAACAATATTTTATTTTGAGAAGGATTTTGTTACACTATGCTGTTGTGAAACTCACTACTGTAAACTGCTCAGAGAGCACTTTCCAGTGGTGTATTGCAGATCAGCATTGCCCCCGCTCTTTCGACTAGAGTACGATGATGAGACAAGGGCAAAGACATGTCAGTTTCTCAACACCACTGCCTTTGAAACTGTTATGATTAAGAGGACAATGCAGTCACATGGATGAGTACGTTTTTCGCACTACACAATTGATTAAGTGGAGTATTCTTGATGTTGCCAGTGTTCGCGTCATGACTGAGTGATGGGTATCTCGAGAAATGCTTTGTACCTAACTTTGCCTTATTTGTACTGGACATTAAGTTTTCGATTAATTTAGAAATATGTTTCGGTACCTGATATTCGGTCACTTTAGCACAACTGCACAGGCACCAAACAATGTAGTAATTTTACTATGTAAGATAGGCCTTGCCTGTTCGCCAACCCCAGTTTCAAATGAATGAAATAAAAATACTGTTCAGCGCCCAGACACCCTCTGAGCATACGAACTTTCACCATATTTTCTCTGATGTCAAAATACCAAAGTTCTCATCAACAATTTTTCCCACAATGCAATTGAGAAGTTAACCGATTATATCTTGGTTGACAATCTCAGCTAGCTCTGTCAAACAGTATACAAACAATAAATAAATTCTTGACCCAACATCATTGTTCTGCCAAGAAACATTTTAGTTCTGGACGATACGAGGCAAAAGGCCTCCTTTGAGAAACAAACTACCTAATTGGGAAGCCAAAAGTAGTAGTAGATGTATGGAACGTGCCACATTCGGGGGACCCCGGCGGGACCCCGGAAGTGACGTCATGTCACGTGACGTAGTGGCGCCATGTTGTGTTGTCATGGTAACCCGCGTGAGCGGCCATCTTGTGACGTCATCTCCATAGTGATACGTGGTGTTAGTGCGCATGCGCAGCGCGTGTTGTTAGGGTGATACGTGTTTCCGTCGTCCATTTTGTATACTGGAAGCCGCCATCTTGGTTTCTATGGTAGCACGTGATTGCTATGTTACCTAAGGCCTACAATAAGACGGGGTATGTTTTGAGGGTATGTTCCTTTGTAGAAGAGTAAATCTAATTACCACAAACAACCCGACAATCCCTCCAAAACACCAAAATCCACCCCAACTTTTACTATTTCGAATTCTTCCAGAATTCTCTGCTTCTATCTATATATGCAATAGTTTTCCTCTACATATGCATGTTACTTTGTTCCGGAGTATACTCCAGTAGCGTAGAAGAGCCTATTATTTGGAACAGTTTATCTCATTATTACTATATTTAGCAATTTCTGGTCTATTCTTGTTAGTTCTGACCCTATTCCAAGTACTCTTGTTGTTTCATTTATATAACTAACCAATCAGATTGCTTGATTTCCCATAATCTGTATACAGAGTTATCTCCCTTCTTCATAATAAAAGACTATATCCAGTGGCCATATCCCATGGAATTCCATTTTTGGGAAACACCCGTGGCTATAGAATCCCTTTTCTGTCATATGTGCTTATGTGAAAAAGCACAATGTGACACAATGTGCCCTGGCACAAAGGCACATGCTTTATGTGCCGATATGTGCTTATGTGAAAAGGCACAATGTGACACAATGTGCCCTAGCACATTGGCACATATGGGTATTTGAGGATACCTATGTCCTGGTATTGTTTTATTCGAGGATACCTACTGGAGAATCCCTTTTTTGTCATATGTGCTTATGTGAAAAGGCACAATGTGACACAATGTGCCCTAGCACAAATGCACATGCTTTATGTGATTATATATGCTTATGTGAAAAGGCACAATGTGACACAATGTGCCCTAGCACATAGGCACATACGGGTATTTTAGGATACCTGGTATTTTATTATTTGAGGATACTAGTTGGACTTTACATCCGGGTACTTCATGCTACATCCGGGTACTTCTGTTGGGGTAATAGACAAAAAACAAACAACAATATATATAACATTTCATTTTTATTCAAGTATACAATTCAATGTCTCAATGCATTTCTCTTTGTAGTTCTTCTTGCATGGGCTAACCATTTCATCTTCTTGTGAGTTGGAGCTTCTTCCCATCGCATGGCTAGGTTCTTGATAAATCTCTCATTTGATAACTTGGCTTTGTTGGTTGCTTTAATTTCCTGTCTGGCATCTTTGGGTTCCTCTTTCTCTTGCTGTTTCATAGTAGTAACTTCAGTCTTCTTAGTAGTGACTTCATTTGTGGTTTGAGTGGAAACATCCTTCGTATCTTCAGTAGTAACTTCATTCGTGGTTTGAGTGGAAACATCTTTCTTGACTTCAGTAGAAACTTCGTTCTTAGTGGAAACATCTTTCTTTGTTTCTGTAGAAACTTCGTTCTTGGTGGTAACTTCTTTCTTTATGGGAGCTGGCATCTTTTTCTTGACTTCAGTACAAACTTCGTTCTTAGTGGAAACTACTTTCTTTGTGGGAGCTGGCATCTTTTTCTTGTCTTCAGTAAAAACTTCGTTCTTAGTGGAAACATCTTTCTTTGTTTCTGTAGAAACTTTGTTCGCAGTAGTAACTTCATTCTTGTTTGTATTGCGAGTCAGTTCTGTCTTTATTCTTTTGTTTACTGATCGGCCAGTATCCACACATCTTTGTTTCTTTTCACCAACATCCATGTCCAGATTTTTTCTCTTGGCTGCATTTACCACACGATTCACTTGGGTCAGTTCCTGGGAAGTTAGCTTTAATCCAGCATCATTCTTGAAGATCTGTATATGTAAGTCATCTTTGAATCTGAGCACCGTTGTTGACACAGACATCTTCACTCTTCGACGTTCAAAACAGAAATGAATTTATTTTTATACCAACACTCCTTTTATACTTTTTTTTTCTAATCGTCTTCTTCTTCATCATCATAAACTCGGAATGAGTAGTTTGTCATAAGGTTGTCGAACAGAAATCTTCGCTTTTCCAAGGCATATTTCTGGGATTCTTCAAAGTCAAAATCCTCTTCTTCACGAAGACGCTTGGCAGTTTCTTGAATTTTGTTGTGAATTGAGTCGTTGCAATAATTTCGAATGTACTCAAGGGTATAAATGTATTTCTCACTAATGGCTTCTCTAACATTCTTTTGAAGTGCTCTATATGCTGTTTCAACTGCATCTTCACTATCCATTCCATCTTCGATATATTTGTTCATGAGGTTGTCAAAATCGTTTCGGTATTTGTCAAAGGCACTTTGAACGATACCTCCCATCATAGAAACGTCTTCTTCTTCGTCTTCTTCTTCTTCATATTCCATATCTTCTGATAGTTCCGACGATTCATCAGGGTCCGAATCTCTTGACCAGTGTTTTGGTGCACAGCTGGATTGCATTGTGTCCGCTCTCTTCGAAGGTCAGATTACAAATAACAAATTTCTTATGAGCACGACCCTTTTATAGGATATCGGACAGAGCATTGATGACGGGTTTGATCAACTTTCCTAAAAACCCTCCTTTCTGTATGATGCGTCTTCTTTTCCGATAAGATAGTTCTGTCTTTGGTGAGGCAATTCTCCTTATTTCGTACTTGTGTGGAATCAGCTTTGCTCTCTCAGATTTGGTTATAGGCACTGCGCCCGTCAAGATGTTTGAAGCACAATCACATATACATTCTATCAAATCATCACTGGCCATCTTCAGCATAGTCTTGGTTTCATATCGATTCGCATCAGATAGGATGCGCAGTGTATCTAAATTTCTTTCTAATCTTGTAGTGTTGCTCGATGTTTCCGATTTCTTCATGGCACAGTAATCCTCTTCATGTCTCTTACGTGTGAGGCTCCTGGAGAATTCTTTATCACAATATCTGCAGCAATGGACTTTCATGACTGTACTCTTTCGTGGTCGTAGAACAAATGAATTTATTTTCACTCCAACACTCCTTTTATACTTTTTTCAGAGCTAGGACTGGGATGGGATGTTTCCACTAAGAACGAAGTTTCTATTGAAGTCAAGAAAGATGTTTCCACTCAAACCACGAATGAAGTTACTACTGAAGATACGAAGGATGTTTCCACTCAAACCACAAATGAAGTCACTACTAAGAAGACTGAAGTTACTACTATGAAACAGCAAGAGAAAGAGGAACCCAAAGATGCCAGACAGGAAATTAAAGCAACCAACAAAGCCAAGTTATCACATGAGAGATTTATCAAGAACCTAGCCATGCGATGGGAAGAAGCTCCAACCCACAAGAAGATGAAATGGTTAGCCCATGCAAGAAGAACTACAAAGAGAAATGCATTGAGACATTGCATTGTATACTTGAATAAAAATGAAATGTTATATATATTGTTGTTTGTTTTTTATCTACTACCCCAACAGAAGTACCCGGATGTAGCATGAAGTACCCGGATGTAAAGTCCAACTAGTATCCTCAAATAATAAAATACCAGGTATCCTAAAATACCCGTATGTGCCTATGTGCTAGGGCACATTGTGTCACATTGTGCCTTTTCACATAAGCACATGTAAGCACATAAAGCATGTGCCTTTGTGCTAGGGCACATTGTGTCACATTGTGCCTTTTCACATAAGCACATATAACAAAAAAAGGGATTCTCCAGTAGGTATCCTCGAATAAAACAATACCAGGACATAGGTATCCTCAAATACCCGTATGTGCCTATGTGCTATGGCATATTGTGTCACATTGTGCCTTTTCACATAAGCACATATCAGCACATAAAGCATGTGCCTTTGTGCCAGGGCACATTGTGTAACATTGTGCTTTTTCACATAAGCACATATGACAGAAAAGGGATTCTATAGCCACGGGTGTTTCCCAAAAATGGAATTCCATGGGATATGGCCATTAGATATAGTCTTTTATTATGCAGAAGGGAGATAACTCTGTATACAGATTATGGGAAATCAAGCAATCGGATTGGTTAGTTATATAAATGAAACAACAAGAGTACTTGGAATAGGGTCAGAACTAACAAGAATAGACCAGAAATTGCTAAATATAGTAATAATAAGATAAACTGTTCCAAATAATAGGCTCTTCTACGCTACTGGAGTATACTCCGGAACAAAGTAACATGCCTATGTAGAGGAAAACTATTACATATATAGATAGAAGCAGAGAATTCTGGAAGAATTCGAAATAGTAAAAGTTGAGGTGGATTTTGGTGTTTTGGAGGGATTGTCGGGTTGTTTGTGGTAATTAGATTTACTCTTCTACAAAGGAACATACCCTCAAAACATACCCCGTCTTATTGTAGGCCTTAGGTAACATAGCAATCACGTGCTACCATAGAAACCAAGATGGCGGCTTCCAGTAAACAAAATGGACGACGGAAACACGTATCACCCTAACAACACGCGCTGCGCATGCGCACTAACACCACGTATCACTATGGAGATGACGTCACAAGATGGCCGCTCACGCGGGTTACCATGACAACATAACATGGCGCCACTACGTCACGTGACATGACGTCACTTCCGGGGTCCCCCACCGGGGTCCCCCCAATGTGGCACGTTTCATACATCTACTACTACTGCCAAATAGTATCGTAAACATTATTTCATCCCGGTCAGGTTAGCCGATCACTCACGGAGACTCCAGCACTAGAGAAAAAGAAAACAGCACAACTTGGAATGATACATTCCAAATTCGGCATTATTTTTGACTTTTTCAGAAACGTTTGTGTGCACGTTTGCCCATACGTGTTCTGTTTACAGCGAATGCGCAACATGCAGCAGTTGGTCTAGACTGTCATTAACAATCCGTGTGCTTTGCGATTTATTGGAAGCATAACTGCTTTAAGTAAATTATTACAAAGTTGTTGATCTAATAATGCCCAATTTTTGCTAAAACAAGGAAATAGCACAAATAATCTTCAACCTTCCAAGAAAAATCAAGGAAGATAGAAGAACATACAATTGTAAAATCGCCTGAAGTATACGGACCAGATGCGGGATGCAGGTAAGTGTTTGATGCATCATTGAACAAACACAAGCCGCATTTTAAATAAGGTCTCTTATGTTTTACCTTTTACCTTTTACATCTTTACATCTTTGCAGTCGGAATCACCCAACGCTAGGCTGTGAGAATTAAAACCACCCAACAACATATACGGAGTGTAAAGTTGCTTAATAAGTTGTTCAATCAGAATCATTCACCTGAAGAGTTTTGTTTGTGGAAATTTAAATACTTGCACAAGGAAAGGCGTATTTCTACCAGGGGTCTAAACAGATACCGGTATCGTAGGTAACGAATCTACGTCCTAGGTACCGACGGTTCTCGGTATAACTCGGCACGGCTCTTTCTGGAGAGAGACAATATTACATAAAGCAATCGTTTGCATGTCCAATTGCCTATTTTAGCGACATAAAATGAAGTATAAATCCGTTTGAGTGTATACTGAGGAAGTCCTCTGAATCAGCGTCGGCATTCGCGAATGCCGTCGCAATAACGTCCGTTATCAAATCTTACGAAGTACCATCATAAACATTCAATGGGTGAAAAATTACCAGAAATTAAAACTTCATCGGGGTTTCAATTTCAGTTTCTTATTTGGGAATTGGTATTTAACAAGCGGGGGCAGATAAACAGCAACAAAAATCTTAAGTATATGATATTTCCATTAATATAAAAAGAAGCAGGAAAAGGAGAGAAAAGAAGGGTTTTCAAATAAACAAGCAAAACGTTTTAAAGAACAGTAAGTGCATTCCATCTGTGGGACATGAGGGAAGATGAACGGAATCGTTTAAAAGCCTCAATTCCCATCGTACGACATGCAGATATTTACACGACGTAAATCTAGTATAGTATTTTAACCAACAGTTACTGTAGGTACTTTCGATAGAAGATGAACGGAATCGTTCTTCAGAAACATTGCAGTATACGTGTCTACATCACAGAACTGTTCATTAAGGTACCAAGGCCGTGAATAAAGCTAACATGTAATATCTCTTGAAAGTCCAAACATGAAATTTAAGGACTCCATCCGGAGAAAGTGCCTTAAATTTACTCTTAGAGAACCTCGATAGCCAGAGTCCGTAAATTTGTTAGCAAAGATACAGAGCTGGGAATAATGTGGTTTCTCACTGAGACGGGTGTCTCACTAATATGAAGATCATTCTGATATGCCCACGCATAATTGAATGCTGAGTGATCTTGACTTTCAGGCTTCTACAATAGAGCTTCCTGCAAGCAAAACAGGCCGGATTATATTTGTGGCTTAAGGGATCCATCCTAACTTTGGTCAAATTTCAGAAAATGTTCTCCAAAGTCCGAGAATTGATAGAAAAGAAATAGCTTATATACCATAATGATTGGAAAGACAAAAAGAACACGCAGAAGCTGCAATTTACATGGAACAACTGCCATGTGGTTGTAGGCACTGCCTAGAAGTTTGCTATTGCATAATCAAGAGGCCATAATTTTGACAATAAAATACATTAAAATGACTGGATAGTTGTATTTTGCAATCCTTCTAGTACCTAAACTTGAGAAAATCATTTGGCCATTCATGAGAAGAATTAGCAGTATGTACAATTCTCAAATTCTGCCACTTTGTCTTGTTTTTGTTTTGATGAAGAAAGTTCAGCAAGGGTCAACTCCATATAGTTCAGAGCAACAGGCGTGGAGGCACAAGAGACTTCATCAATGAACAAGAGGGATGTCTAATCCCGTCCGCTGACCTACATGAACTTGATACAGTCCTAGCAATGTAGAATAGGTAACCAGAAGACAGGCTGCCAAAATCTACTTGATCCAAAGAAAAACTCTTATTCTGTGAAATTAGGAAGTACAATACATAATTGCTAACCTTAAATCAAAATAAAAAGCCTGACTGCAAAAACTGTAAATAGCAGCTTCAGAAAAAAAACAAATAGAAAAATACAAAAATATTCTTAAATTTTGTAATAATGGGGTGTTAGTTGCCTCTGAAGGTCATAAAAAGTCAAATAAACTCTACTTGACTTCTTATGACCATAACGCGAACTCTTACAAATTCCAAAAAAGTAAGGTTTACTGAAAAAATGATCAAAATTGAGAATAACTCACAATATGAGGGTTAGTCATTGTGACGGTACATCCCGAACACTCATCTATTAAATACTAAATCCTCGAGACAACTACCTTAACCCTTTACCTAACATGAAAAGCAGACGACAGTTGCAAACAAAATTCTTGAAAAACTATTTTTTTTCATTTTTTTGTCTCAAAAACATAGGTTAATACCCCTCTTTGGAATGAGCTCGCTCCAAAGTGGTGTCATAACCTATGTTTTTACGACAAAATATAAAAATATTCTTAAATCTGGTAGTAATGAATGCTAGTTGTAGTCTGAAGGTCATAAGAAGACAAATAAACACTACACAGGTTTGTTAAAGCAGCATATGCATAAAATATGATCTTAACGCAATTTCTTACAACTTAAAAAACAACAAGAGGGGTGTGTCCAGCCCATTTGCTCATCAACACATGGCATGCAACAAATCTAGGCTTATTACAAATCTGCAAAAATGCCCGGTCATGTACATTCATAGCAAAACATGTCAGTGACAAAAAAGTCTAACAGTGCATTAAAAAAGTCCAAAATCTCCGAGAAATGTCCGGCCAAGGGTTAATGTCATCTTATATTGATGCATTTAACACATGAAATATAAAAGCCACAGCATCCCGATGGTAGACCCCACTCGTGTATAGGAAAAGAGGTCAGAAATTTTATAAGTCCACACTAACAAAAAAGTCTAACATTGCAAAAACACTAAAAGTCAATAAAATATCACTGGATAAGGGTCTGTAGGTAATTGTAAGCCATAGAAGAACAGTATGAGGTGCATAGCAACAGGGCTGAAAGTCAACGTGGATTGGTACAATAACTTTAACACAAGTGTTGACGCCGACGCGCCTCGGGTCATGACATAAGCTCACACAACTTCGTTGGTGAGCTAACAAAAACCCTAAGTTTTTACCCCAAAATTATATTAAAACTGAATTCTGGTTTGGGGGTAGAATACTGTTGGAAATGTCCCATGCTACCTATATATGACATATCAAAGTCAAAGGACCACAGGACATAGAGAAAATGACAAACACAAACTCTTACAAAATCAGACACGTACGACCGATGTCCACACTGACACCGACGACTTCGCCAACGCAGACGCCAACTCCGATGCCGACCTAGTCGTATCCATCATAATAGCGCACCATTTCGTTGAAGTAGGTGAGCTATTTTTAAAATGAAGAATATACAATGTGCCAATTTTGCAGTAATTATACTTCATGATTCTGTTATCGGTGGTTTAATATTCCTGTCAAAATAACAAAAATGATTTCATTGACAAACTAAGGAAAAAATCCCCTAATTTATTTATTTGCTACAATGCGTGTCATTTCTGGTGTTTAGTAATGACAACTTACTGCCATTTGAATGCACAACTAAAGTGAACTATGGAAACAAAGATTGGAAAAACCATTAAAACTAACAATCCCACATTATGAAAATTTGTATCAACAAACTGATTTGGTGTAGAGTTTGTGAATGTTCATTCTATGGTTTACTTTGCATAACTGGTTTTGAAACTATGTGTAGTAGTTTTCTGGGAAGGTTGACTATTGTTTGAACCAGCTGATTTTACAACAATAATAGCTGATTTCTTACTATGAGGAAAAGTTTATGTTGCTGTTACATGTTGATATGCGCTTTCGGTGGTACCAAATTCATAATACAAGGTTTTTGACGCTAACGACAATAAGATCGGCACAGATCAATTTAATTGCGGAGTAAGGAACTTTAATTTACAATGTTCCAAAATTTTACTGCAGATGGACAGTCAAAAGCGTTGTTGTTCACCTATTTTGAACTCTTTCGGTAGCGGACCAAATATGGAAATGACATACCGGAAGTTCTGTGATAAATATACTTCGGCCTTCAATCAAATGATATTTTCATACAAACATAGTTCTGACGATTACCATTAATGTCTATGTATGGATATCTATTTGTTTTCAGTCATGATTATCTGGTTTTATATTTAATTATCGATAACAGCAAAATGAAAATATTACGTAACAAAGGCGAAGGGATCCATTTCGAAAAATTGCCACCCCTGGATAACGAAAATGAAAAGCTGTCCTGCAATTTCGGCTTTAACTTGCAGCAATGGCATTATCAATGCAACTTTCCCAGTGAATGTATTGGGCGTTTTTAGTCCCATATCCCTGTATATTTGAGACGAGTGCGATCGTTTCTGCAGTTCTTAGATGTTTGAAAGAAATATTTTGTCCGAAATCACAATTTCCCTAATATGATTACAAATCATCCTATGGTCGATTTCCAGCATGCTGTTTTCAAATCGAAGCTTATTACTTTTTCGTGCATTGTCTTTGGGGCGTTTGTAACACATCGTAGACGAAACAGTAAAATATTCTTTCTCTGATTCTTAAGTTTGAAGGCTTTTATTTGAAATCCAATGTTTAGAATTACCGATCTATTCGTGATTTTTGCAATCGGTTACTTATGCCATTGGAAGCGTGGCTGTGATAAAACTCATAAAAATTTTTTTTTTGTCGTAAAAAAGTGAATATATTCAGTTTCCTTGTATTCTGGTCATAATTTTGATATATAATATGCTTTATTAACTTCTTTTATCAGAATATCGGGCACAGCTGAAAATTCAAAACATTTCCCAAAGTTTGGGAGGACGACCCCTATAAAACCAATTTCAGTAAAATGAACCGGAAAACATCGCGAATTCTACTGTATGATATTGTGAACACTGTTAGCCATATTTATGTGGCGAATTAGTGGTGCACGTATGGAAAAAATTGTTCAGATATTTTTGCTTGGAGATTTCATATTCGAGGTCTTACGCTGAGATGAAGTCGGGCGTAGTTGGTTTCGGAACGTGTCATCGATGCATTCATCGACTGACATTTCCTCGATCCTAAATTTCCTTCAAACATGTTGCTCGTTACATCATTTTGAAGACATGTATGTGTTCTGTTGGGTGTTAGTTTAAGATGTTCTTTTTATTTTTCTTTTGTTCTTTTTCTTGTTTCCTTCGATGACTCTGACTCCGATCTTGATACCATGGCTTTTGTTTCTTTTCTGATTTCGAGTTAGTTTGCCCTGCTCATTTTCTGTTGTGATTTAATACATTTAGTATGTTCTTATCCTTTTCTTCTGCGGGGTTGTTGATACATCTTGTATTGTTTTTGGAACAGTTGCTTTTAATCGTGGGCACGTTGGTTTAGTTTTACTGGTTTGTTAGATGGTGAAAGGATTTAAAAGAGCTAGAAATGTGCTTTTGAGCTATGTAAGTTCTGTTTGACATTTGATTGAATTGGATATCTTTTATTTTAATATTGCTGCATACGATGGCTTTGATGTATTCATGCCTGCCATCGATGAAACAATTTCTCTCGCCCCTTTGGAGCTGTTTTTGTGTTTCGTGTTTTATTTTTTGGATTGTTTTTCTTTCTTCCTGACAAGACAATCTTTGGAATATGACGCATGATTGTCCTGGCAGTCAATGCTACTGATGTTGTCACTAGGACGTGGCTCTTCGTTGGTGACGTTGCATCTAAAACATATCATTTTTCGTATCCAAGTGTCTTTACTATACTCATATTTTTTGGTATTTGAAACACCGAAGTGGTTTTGGGACGAA
The DNA here is from genome assembly GCA_031216915.1 of Pictodentalium vernedei. Classification (NCBI taxonomy): domain Eukaryota; kingdom Metazoa; phylum Mollusca; class Scaphopoda; order Dentaliida; family Dentaliidae; genus Pictodentalium; species Pictodentalium vernedei. The sequence continues at coordinate 305,699,216 of CM062292.1, read as the reverse complement.
CAAACACACCCTGGTGTTCATGTATCAAATTTTAATCCTTTACCTGACCTGAAAAGCAGACGACACTTGCAAAAATAATTCTTGAATAACTATTTTTTTTTCATTTTTTGTCTCAAAAACATAGGTTATGACCCCTCGCTGGAACGAGCTCGTCGAGCTCGTTCCAACGAGGGGTCATAACCTATGTTTTTGAGACAAAAATGAAAAACATAATGAAAATTAATTGGCGATTTTTGAGAATAGCGCTGGCCGGTTTTGGCCGTTACGTTAGGTAAAGGGTTAATACTTTTACGTGGTTGTGGAATACTGAAATTTATAATATATGAGTTTATTAGGATATCTGTTCAATTTTCTTAATTTGCATCATCTCCACGCTACTTACTCAGTGATTTATCAATGCCAGCAAACTCTCCAATCCCGATAACACCTTGGCTGATACTGCGGGTTTCTATGGGAGCTTGCATTTACCCCTGTGTCCATTGTTTTTTTAATCTTTAGAAGATTGAAGGTTTGAATATATTCAGCACATTCAATCAAGAAACCGCCAGTTCTCAGTTTCTTAACAGTTTTCATAGTGTCGGATATTCATTGAATAGGTTGTGCTGTTTTCGATTGCTTTCATTTACTCTCTTATTTTGTTGTGTTGATTGAAAGATAATAAATTTTGGCAACGTTTTAGTAATATACAGTTCATTAATTCCATTGTTAGGGTCAGTATTATTTGTCGCCTCAAACGGTTTTTGTTTGCCATAGAGTGACAGACTTCTGCGTATCTCTCCCACCATTACTTATTACTCTTAGCCCATCCTGGGGGTTAATGCCGCGGATAACCGAAGAACGGTACCAAAAGTGCATATGGCAGTATATTCGATCAGCGTAGATGCCAAAACATTCCAATAACGAATTGACCTGCTTTAACCAACCCATCACAGAGGGGTTAATAAAGTGGTCACACTGAACAGAAAGTACCATTGTACAAAACTGGTATCTTTGAGACAGTACAGTAAACGTGATGGGGACAAAATAAAGAATTACTTTACAGAGTACAATGATATACGTGGTAAGGAAATTATAACAGTCTGAGCAGACCACTAAATGCCTCGACGTGCTGTTCATTTGTGGGACTCCTCGAACCGAGCCAACCGACCATCTGTCTACCAGAAAGTAAAAGCCAAAATGGTGGTAATATTGGATAATATCCTCAATAAATGAGGATGCCCAGCCTGACCACTGTTGTCATCAATCACCCGGGATCTCCAGACGGTACGCCATATGAAAACAAGGGTCCCTTTTACAAGAACTCGTACCGGAAACTGAGAATACACATATTATTCATAACCCGGACTCCGAAAAGGGGGAGGGGAGGGTCGACCTGGAACATTCCAGGGCATACCTAGAGTTTCTTTTATTACATATGCTATTATGTGAACAGTTGATGGGGCGGGGAGTAGTAGACTTTTTGAGGAGCCCGCCACGCGCGACCTGTCCCCATCACCCCACCGAGTTCCATTTTCCAACAGCCCAAACAGAAACAGAGCTAGAGACGGCACGCGCTCTCTGCGTTGACCTTGGCCCTTTTGGCGTTTGTTCCCCTTTAAAGGCATATATGAGGCGGAGTATGATAGTAAAAACAATTGCGCTTGGCCTATTATTGGCCGCTTTGGTAATAATAAGGCGTATAAGTACTGTTGGTGACACCGCTCCCAACTAAAAATGGCGCCCTCGAATCCGTCCTGAGTCGAGTCAGTGACAGCCCTCTATCCGGGTTACCGGGGGCGAAAGAGCACACATGCGCTATCCTTTAGGTGGTCTTGTAGACAATGCCGATGCGCCGCATCCGGGAGGGGAGACCTAGCCGCCATCGTCACCGGCGCGTTCTTCTACGCCAGAAGCACAGCCCATGTCAACGAACGTCAGATGCATGCGGTTACTTGAAGTAGCATACTGTTCAGGATGTGGATTTGTTCTGCATAACGGAGGGGGGGGGGGGGGCGGTCGGGGCTCAACAGCCTGTTATTGTAGGCCGGAAGGCAAAAAAGTGTGTTGGGATCCTTTTTATGAAGTCTCTCTGAGGGTACTGTATTTAATCACCCCCACTCCCACCCCCACCCCAGTATTAATGAACGTAGAAATTCAATTTCGTTCTTCGTGTTGTAGGGTGTGGCAGCGTATCCGTCAGCACACCAGCATTTTGGTGAATAAGTATTTTTGATTGTGATATGCGTTTATTTTCTGATTTCTAGAGAAACATTTACAAAACCTTTTTCAGCATTTGGCTTGTGTCATTAGAAAAGAACGACTGTATTCCAGTCCACCTGTTACAGGAGAGAAGTAGACAAAGTAATTAGCTTGATTGTAGTTCCGGACTGAACTATTATATGGCTGACCTGCTTCAATGCTAATGGCCACGAAATTTCGAGCGAAAAATGTTTCCCAGAATGTAACCATCAATAATAATGCTCTCTCAAAGAAGACTGAAATATTCCAAACTATTGAATCTAAAAGCACCATGAACAATCATTTTCTTTTAAAGAACATTAGAAATATTTCTCAATCGAAAACTGATTTGACCCAATCTTTAATGACATTACCGTACTGTTGGAAAATGTTTGTAAACTGTCGTTCACAAACATGCCTAACACTACTGCGAGTTTGCAATACAAATTCGACAATTTTCCTCGGATATGACATTACTTACTGCACTCCCATAGCGTCTCGTCTTCGCCATACAAACAATCATTCTCCAAGTTACACACTCTGTCTCGTGAAATACATATGGATTCATTGCATCGAAACTCAGCCATACTGCAGAATATACTATACGAGTCATCTGTAAATAAAATGACGCTGTAATAATGTTCGTGGGTCGAAAACCCGTAACACAATCTTTGTTTGCCCACCCCGTTAAATTAGATTTAATACGATATAATCCTGGTGAACCGTCATACCAAACGCACCTGTTTTCATTGGAGTTTAATTGAACGGAAATTTTCTGATTTTGGTGTGTGAAAATCAGTCACGATACAGAGAATTGTCCGGTTCTCGTTTGTGAATATCAGTCCCAATACCCGGGAAATTCATAGGACAGAACCGGAAATCAAAGGTTGCGTACCTTAACCTTTGATTTCCGATTGTAGTCTATGAATTTTCCGGGCATTAGTACTAATTTTCAGAACCGGTAACCGGGAAATTCTCGTTCACAAGATTAAACCATAGCTCCAACGGCGATGCTGGTCTCAGAAGAAATTGATTTTAGCCATGATCTCATAAACAGAGGATATGGTATGAGTGTTTTTCTCATATAATATTTATGAAACGAGTCTAAGAATTTTCCGTTTTGGCGAGCCTCTGGCGAGCCCAAACGGAATATTCGGACGAGTTTCATAAATATTATGTGAGAATAACACTCATTTCATATTGTATTTATCATATGACACTCACACGCAACAATTAGCCACTTAGTATGACTTTTTAACCCATCACCTAACTTGAGTTGCAGACGGCACTTGGAAAAAACATCCTCATATAACTAAAAATTTTCATTTTTTGCTTCCAAAACATAGGTTATGACCCCTCATTGGAACGAGCTCGTCGAGCTCGTTCCAATGAGGGGTCATAACCTATATTTTGGAAGCAAAAAGTGAAAATATAAAAGGTAGGTAAAGGATTAATACAATATAACCCACCTTAAATAGGACAGATAACATAAATTCTCCCTACTGAAATTATGCAAATGTGATCCAGTTGTATTTCGTTTAGCCAATCAAATTGTCCAGTTTTGAAATTGACCAATGAAAGCTCCCAACTCTAATTATGCAAATTAAGAAAATGTGGCCCAGTTGTATTTTGTTCAGCCAATCAAATTGTCTAGTTTTGAAAGTTACCAATGAAATCGACAGAAGGCTTTATTTATCACTGATTAATATGAAAGCAAAATATCAAATACTTTAAAGTGAACAAAACGGACGAGTAATATGATAAAATATAATACGCAATCATTGATACCATGCTCTATGAATTTTCCGTGAATCGTGATTGACTTTCAGGACCGGGAGCCGCAAAGCGGATAATTCCCGGTCCCGGTATTGAACAATAGTTTTCATCGAAAAATAATTGTGAAAAAACATATCTCTCAAGCCACCCAACAATGTTTAAGACAAATGCTTCAAAATTCATACCAGTTATCATGAGGTCCATTGACTGAAACATTGCTTGTGTTTTTTGTCCATATGTGCAGAATTTGAAAGTGACACTTTGGGTGATAACCCCACTCCACAGGTGATTTAGTTACAATCCACTCTCCACGTACTGTATATATGTACCAATCGATAAATATTTATTTCGCACTGAAAACGTCAAGACATAGAGGATATGTACGCTGTTTTTGCGCGAGTGAAAAATAATACTTTCAGGTCCACACAAATGAGACAATCCCAATATTCAACAAAACAGCGTAGATGTTCTTTTTATTATATGCTACGTGCCATTTTACTGCGCATTATTCACCCTAATTCGACTGCAAACAGTTTCAAAACAACAACAAAAAGCTGCTGATCGTTACTTCAAGGCGACGTTCAAGGCGACGTCATGCATTGAAGCGTAACGTCATTTAGGAAGCTCCTGAAAAAATCATCGTGTGAACCTAAAAATATTATTTTTAACTCGCGCAAGCGGTCGTGAAAAATAAAACTTTCAGGTCCACACTCATGAGATAATTCCAGATAGTGACTAAAATAGAGTAGATTTTCTTGTTTATCATATGCTACGAGACATTTTATTTCACAATATTCAGCCCAATTCAACCGCAAATGCGTATGTTTCAAAACAATAACCAAGATCAGCTGATCGTTCGTTCACGGCGACGTGATGCAGCGTAGCATGACGTCATTTAGGATGCTACTGAGGAATATTTCTCGATATCTATCGAGTCGATGATATCGAGAAATATCTTTTAGATAATTTGCGATAATTCACAGGCTACAATATAATAAATTCTCTTAACTGTTACACGGAGTAATCAGAAAACTACAGCCGCAGTTAGTCTTCATTCAAAGGTATTTAGTTTACAAACATGCCCAATAGTACAGTATTTATTTATTGGTGTTGAAGGTCACATACTTATGCACAATGGCTAATCGTGACCGTGACAGTTTTACGGGTGGAGGAAGCCGGAGTACCCAGAGAGAACCACAGAGCATCGACGAGCAACTGTCAGCTCCTCAACATTCTAACTCTGTACAAGCTAGGCTCAAGCAGGATTACAGAAGTTAAAGACATGTGCACCATCGACGTGCAGTACGACTTGATACACGGCGTCATCGTGCCCCCATGTAGGCAACCGAGATAAAGTGCCTTGCCAAAGGACACACCACGGGTCGTCCCGGACGGGGATCGAACTAGGGACCTCTAGCATAGAAGTCAACAGTCTTCCACTGTGCCACCGCGCTCCCCAATAGCACAGTAATGCCATTAAAGATTCTGTCAAAGCAATTCTCGATTGAGAAATATTTCTGGTGTTAATTTATTTATTTATTAGGGTTTAAGGTCACATACTTATGTACAATGGCTAATCGTGACCGTGACAGTTTTACGGGTGGAGGAATCCGGAGTACCCGGAGAGAACCACAGAGCAACGACGAGCAACTGTCAGCTCCTCAACATTCTAACTCTGTTCAAACTCCGCCCAATCAGGGTTACAGCGGTTGAAGACATGTGCACCATCCACGTGCAGTACGACTTAGTACACGGCGCCATCGTGCCCCCCATGTAGGAAACCGGGATAAAGTGCCTTGCCAAAGGACACACCGAGGGTCGTCCCGGACGGGGATCGAACTCTTGTGTTGATTAAAAGAAAATGAATGTTCATGGTACTTTTAGATTCAATCGTTTGCAATATTTCAGTTGGTCGGAAAAGCGAACCATAGGTTCGCTTTTCTGAACTACTAAAATATTCTAGACGATGGTATCTAAAACACAGACGATGAACTATTTAAGGGCTAGACTTGTTCAAAGCGTCCAATGCCTTACATTCTACTGGCGACTTAGAGCTAAACCAATTAAATGTATAAACTTTTTCACAATATTTCTTCAATAATCTTCACCTACTATTATCAAAAACCAAAAGTTTAATGTACCCAGTACCTTTTCTTCCCTTTAGGCAACAAATAAAAACAGTACCGTCACCACAACAGTGGTCTCTTTTTAGATCAGATTTCGACAGGATTTCTATCCGGTTGCGATGCATTTAGATCTTGTGCATCTGGAATAATCTGCATTTATTGCGTATTTCTATATTTTTGAATTCAAAATTAGCATTTACAAATATTCCCTAAAAGACATGTGAAAACATTGTTAAATAAAAGATTCAAAGATTCACCAAAATTAGATTTCAACTGCTCCTTCAGTTTTTTCGGATGGTAAATCCTCTCCGGTCTTGTGATATTTTCATATTTAATTTTACCATACTGAATGTCCCATGAAAGTTGAGGGACTGGATGGAGATTTTGAAGCTAAAACGTTGAACAATAAAGAATAGCTAAAAAAAGAAGCAAGACCCCCCCCCCCCCCTCCCCCCAAAAAAAAGCTTCTACCCCCCCACCCCCCACCCCCCCAAAAAAAAAAGACCCCCCGGAAATCTTAAATGCGATACAGTATTTTCATGTTTCAGCATTGTTGTGGTCAGAAAGGCCGACAGAGTATTTCAACCGGGTGGCAACTGCGCCAGGATCCAGTCAAGATGCTTCGACCGTTTTGTTTGTCAACGTATTTCTCATATGAGTTTGCCAAGG